>CM048852.1:0-1200000 GCA_026545225.1 Cornus controversa | reverse complement strand
TTCAAGTCAAACAGACTTACGGGTTATTAGATATTCGAATTTGAAGTTAGGATGAAGTTTTTGCTAAGTTAGGGTTGCAGACTTTTGCCTGGGATTTACGACGATCGATCCCCCTCTTTTACGGCGATCGATCGCCCCTGTAAAAGGCCTCGGTCGACCTTGGGCAATCGATCCCCCTTTTACAGCATGCACTATTCAAACAGTGTTTTGTCCAACTTCAAAGAGGCATATCTCCTTTATTTCAAATCGAATTTCGATGATTAGTTTTTTGAAATTGTGTATTTTTAAACCCTCTTTCCAATGGTTAAATTTTCAGATAGTGGTTATAAACTCACAAGGAGTTATGCAGTCATATTTGTTGGAATGAAGTATTCGAAGGGTTGTATGGTTGAGGCCATTGAGGTTAGGTGACGTTGACTTGTGCATAGGCAAATACAAGTGGGTGACTAGGCTTCCGTGATGATGAAAGGTTAAAATGGCCCATTAGGGCTTAATGGATGGGTTTACCTCTTGTTTTTCTCGGGAGTCGGGGGACAGGGGCGTGACAACATGGTATCAAGGCTTGATACTATCGCATATGTGTGGTTAAGGTTGTTCACGGGGTTGAGTGAACGGGTTCACACTTGAGATTCGGGTCGATCCGGGGGAGTCACGACGGTCCGAGTTCTGGGGCATGACACATAGAGGCCCGATTACTCATGAAAATGATCAAAATGATTTGCTATTCAACAGATGTATCTCTTTTTTTTCTGTTTTTTTTTCTTCATTGAAGTCAAGTAAACACATCATCGATACTCATTCTCAAGAGATACTAATTAATATCAAGCATATGTAACTCAATAACTCAGAGCCAAAGTTTATACCTCACAAGATTATGCTAGTGTGTTTGTGCATGTAAGGAAACCAAAATCAATCACCCCAAGGCATATCATTGCAAATCATAATTAAAATCACTTAATTTAAACCACAGTTTCCAAAAATTTAAAACATACTAAAAAATTGCAAGTTACGTACCTACATAAGGTATTAATCCCTTGAATAATGTCAAAACATTCTATTTAAAAATAAAACAAAAGAAAATAAAATAAACTAAGAAAATAAAATAAACAAAAATCCTAAAACAAGAAGAATTTCACAAAAATTTCCCCCTATATGCAATAAAACACATAAATAAGGCATCGCCTCACCTCCAAACTTAAACTATACATTGTCCTCAATGTACACCCAATCGAAGCATAGAGAAGAGTAAGAACGATATTACCAGGAATATGAAGAGTAGTGGCAAGAAAATAGAGCACACCAAATTGTAAAAAGGCAACGCAAGCACTCCCCCAAACTTGGATGTTACAACTTGTCAAAACAACCACTAAACGCCAAGACCAAGTGAAAATAGGGGAAATAAGAATAACAAGAAATAAATAAAATAAAATAAAATAAAATATAATAAAATGATCAAAGTCATTAAATACAATGGAGAGGGGAAAGAGAATAAAAAAAAAATAATTTTTTTTTTGAATTTTTGATTGGGCGATCGATCCCCCACCATTTGGGCAATCGATCACCCCCCCGGGAAAAATTTTCCAAAATTTTTTTATTTTATTTTATTTTTTCTCGGGCGATCGATCCCCCTACAGGGGGGTGATTGATCGCCACTACTGGTCCGACCTGGGCTTTCTATTGCCCAAGGTCGATCGCAAGGTCATTTTTAAGAGTGTCTATCGCCCAAGGTCAACCGAGAGGGCCTTTTTTCGCCTGTTTTGGGTCCGAATACCCCAACACACCTCCCGGCATCCCTCGGAAGCAACTAAAACATCAAAAACTCAAAGAAAACACATTAAAACACACCTAATATTGATAAAAAAGTAAGAAAACATAAACTAAAAATTAAAATAAAAGAAAATCAAAGAAATTAAAGGATAGAAATACATACAACCCTTACAATTTAACGTCCGTAGGTGACGATCATCGACTTCAATTGAAAGTTCACCCAATGCCACATCGCTTGAGGATATTTAACATCATCCCCTCTATATGATCCTCACTTCCTTGTACTGAACCAAAAGTACCTGGAATGGTCTCATTGGCTTCGAAAAACACATCTCTTCGTGTAGTAACCCTTGTGGACGGGTGTGAGTGGGCGGGTGCAAAGACAGACACTGGGCTGAGCTACCACACTGACAGGGTACAGGGTGCTCAATCCCACATCGCCTGGGTGTGGAAAAGGGAATGTGCTTATATGTAGTATGTTCTCTTCAAATGGTATGAGGCCTTTTGGGGTAAACCCAATAGCAAAACCGTGCGGGCTATGGCCCAAAGCGGACAATATCATACCATGTGTTGGAGCGGGGTATTACAATTGGTATCAGAGCCTGAACCCAGCCGGAAGTAGTGTGCCGACGAGGACGTCGGGCCTCGTAGGGGGGTGGATTGTAGTAACCCTTGTGGACGGGTGTGAGTGGGCGGGTGCAAAGACAGACACTGGGCTGAGCTACCACACTGACAGGGTACAGGGTGCTCAATCCCACATCGCCTGGGTGTGGAAAAGGGAATGTGCTTATATGTAGTATGTTCTCTTTAAATGGTATGAGGCCTTTTGGGGTAAACCCAATAGCAAAACCGTGCGGGCTATGGCCCAAAGCGGACAATATCATACCATGTGTTGGAGCGGGGTATTACACTTCGCCTTAATGGAAGATGTTTCAATTTTACCCATGGAGAAGACTCTAATGATGGCACCGAAGGAGTGTTAGAAATAGGGAGAAGTGGCTCAATCGGAATCCTCCAAGGTGGCTTATCTTTCATGGCCACTACATCAAATATAACATTCACCCCCTCAATGGACTTCTCAATATCTTGAGATGGAGCACACGAAGTAATTTCTTCCACACAGTCATCAATGTCATCTATGAAGAAACAATCACTCTCATCTAGAGGATGTTCAATGGCATTAAAAATATTCAATTTTACCTTCATGTTGCCAAATGATATATCTATGATCCCCGCTCTACAATTAATACAAGCATTAGCAGTAGTTAGAAACGGACGACTAAGGATGACTGGAATGTGCCCCTTCGGATTATGCACTGGCTCGGTATCTAGAACAATGAAGTTCACTGGAAAATAGAATTTATCCACCTTGATGATGACATCTTCAATGATCCCACGAGGTCGGTTGATCCATCCACAAACTGCAAAACCACCGTGGTAGGCTTCAATTCTCCCAAACCCAACTGTAGGTAAATCGAGTAAGGCAATAAATTCACACTTGCACCTTAATCCAGAAGAGCTTTTTCCACTTGATGTTTTCCAATAATGCATGAAATAGTTGGAGCTCCTGGATCTTTGTACTTTGGAGGAGCGCAATGCTGGATAATAGAGTTCACTTGTTGTGGAAGCATGAATCTCTTTGGAATATGGCTCATTGATCTCCTTTTTTGAGTGCACAAGTCCTTCAAGAATTTGGCATAAGGAGGAATCTGTTTTGTAGAGACCGTGACCAATTTTAGCCGGTTTTGCATTTTTGCATTATAATTGCCATAAATGCATTTTGAGTAATATTTAACATGTTTTGAGTGTGGGAAACATGTTTGGGAAGTATTTTTATGGTTTTGGAAAATTTTTGGGAGATTTGGAGAAGTTTGACTTTTTGGTTAAACCGGGGCCCGGGATGCGACTTAAGTGGGCCCGGAAATTTGAAAAATTCTTGAAAATATTTATTTTTGAAAATGGCTGAGATGAAATGTATAGAGAGTAGAGGAAGTGATTTCGAGACCGTAGGAGTTTTTGAAATCAAAAAAGGAGTCCGGGAAGGTACGTTAAGTGGCCGAGGGGCATTTTGGTCTTTTTACAAACCCTAGATATTTTAAATATCAGTGGCAGAGATATTCAGCCATATCTCATGCCCTTTTCTCTCTCTAAAGTTCTCCATCTTCATAGCTCTCCCTTTTCTCTACATTTCGGACCCGTTCGGCTTGGATTCATGTCACGCCCCGGAATCTGGACCGCCGAGACTCCCTGGACCCACCCCGAATCCCGAGTGTGAACCCATTCACTCAACCCCATGAACTATCTCAAGCATACTCATGCGATAGTATCAAAGTTTTATACCATGCCATAACGCCCCGATTTCCCCACTCTCGGAAGACCGGAGGTTAACTGTCCATTTAAACCCAGTGAACCCTCATTACACTCATTTACAGTGGAAGCTTAACTTAATTGTTGCATATAAATTCACACAACACTACCTCAACCAATCCCCATGGGCCCTACATCGAATCACACACTTTAGTGGCAATTTACTTGGCTACTCCTTTGAGAATCACTCACTTTCGAGCCTCAAAACTTTCTGTGTATGGAATATAAAACTGAGATTTACACCATTGGATAGAGAATCCAAAAATACTCAATTTAAAAAAAAATCACACTCAATTCCGATCTAAAACGAAGAAATTACGTTGAAATGAAGTTTTGGAAAAAGCTGTGAATAGTAATCTCAATCAATCGAGATTCATCTCGATTAATCGAGATTTTGACCCCATCAATCGAAAAAAACAGCCTCTCGGTACCTTGGACCTGCATTATTTCGATCAATCGAGAAGGGGACTTCGATTGATCAAAATTTCCCCATTCTGGACCTCAAAAACACTCAGATTTCGCAACCATTTCGATCAATCGAAATGGGAGTTTCGATCAATCGAAATGGACATTTCGATTAATCGAAATGCACTTCCCAGCAATTCCAAAACACCTATACAAGATCCATTTGAACTCAAATCTCAACCAAACCACCTTGGATCATTCATAAAACATATAAATCATCCCCCAATGATATAATATCATACTCACACATCAACCTACACATTTGAATCTCAAATCTTGTATAATCATAGAAAACTCATCCTAAATTCTCAATGCACATAAAATTCAAGTGCATGAACCATCCTCATTTTCCAAAGATCATATTCATCAACTCATACATACAACCTAACTCACACATCAAAATCCTACAACCGTGATTCCAATATAAATCCACTCTTCAAAACCTTAATATCCAAGAATTCAAGATATAAAAGACAAAAGGATACATTCATCCATTTAAGCTCCAAATTCATATAAAATCCATGAAACCATACACATAGGATTCAAATGAATATACAAGTTACATATACCGTGAATGTAACTATAAATCAACATAATCCACATGCCACATGCCAGCATGGATAGCCAAAAACATAGTCCATACATATATCTCAAAAGATACCCAAAATGCACCAAAATTGTCACTCCCCGATTCCCGAGGCCCGGAAATCGAGGTGTGAACCCCGTGAGATCACCCTCACGCTCTAACCACCACCTGATCATGCAACCTCAATTTCCTATCATTTTTACGAAAATTGGGCATGACCCATTCTAAATAATCAGCTCCTGTCATGATATACCTGCTTTACAATTTATATGGACACTTCTGGGAACGTGTCCCCCCAACATTTATATCTAAACAATAAAAATGGACACTTCTGGGCCCGTGTCCCCCCAATATTTCTACAACATGCATAATACAATCATAAATATACATGCCTCAGTCCTTGAACGTCCGTATTAAATACATACATCACATGAATAAAATACAATTGAGGGAACTGAATCTACATAATCGCCTCATACATTTAATCCAAATGTAAAGCATCTATCTATCCACTATCCTGGACATACATTAGATTCTAAGGAATCTACTTACTACCTCTGCAACTGATGCTATCAGTTCCCCAACTGACTCCAAAACCAGCAATACCTGCAAAATCTGGGAGGGGGTGAGCTCAAAGGCCCAACAAGGTATGTAGAACCATACTATCACCGCTGCAGTAGGTCGATCCTCACATATTCTCAAAAATATACATGCACTTAAATATATCACCATATTTAAGACCATGCTCTACCTAGCATGCATGAACCAATGGTGTATATGACTACTCTAGCACATATGAACATACATAATCCACAACACATGATTTTAGAAATCATTTTCAACATGCTTGAAAGCAGTAAATATCAGCACCAATGTGTATATAGAACATATATGTCAACACATTTACATAACCGATGTAAATCAACCATCACGTCCCCTACTCGACAAGTAGCAATCTCAAATGCAATGAAGATGCATTTAAACCATATAACATGCTCAAAAGCAATACATATCCAACATATATCATGTTCAATCATAGACAACGCATATATAAGAATGCGTTAAATACATAACATGCTTCACACTAGATAATGTAAGCAAGTTCACCCACTTGTCCCTTTGTCGGACTCAACCCGATACTCTAACATGATTCTCAACCAATCATGTGACCGAGACACTTCCCACGAAATTTTGAAATTTACATCACTAAGAACATCAGTCTTACCAAGTGATGAGATAATTTCAGAATGCACCACTGAGAACATCGGTCCTACCAAGTGATGAAATAATCTCAACATGCACCACCGAGAACATCGGTCCTACCAGGTGATGAGATACTTTCAAAATACACCACCGAGAACATCGGTCCTACCAGGTGATGGGACCACTTCGACACCGTGACCGAGTAATGACCTACTCGGGTGACTCAACCACACTTCCCCGTTCTCTCACAACGGCACCATATATGCATTTCGAACATATAACAACCGAACATTCAATGTTCACGCCTCACAATGCCTAAGCTAATTAAAAGAACATAGCTTGCATTTCACCTCCACATAAACCCACATATACTCACATCTGTGTCATTTTCCTCCTATACATACAATATGAATGCATATATACACAGCATAATACTTTCATGCTTCAACTCATGCTTATGAATACTAAAAAGAAGTATTTGGCATGCCACTCATCACATTCTAACACATATAGCACATACATGTTCTAAGACTTGCATAACATCCCACATATGCAAAACACTCCAACTTTAGCACATTTTTATCATGCTATAACCAATGCATACATTCAATATATATATATAGCTAGCATGCATGCCGTATCCACACTACCACATATAAACACATATATGTCATATCCTGCATATAAATCACATATGCACGTACACTAGCATAAATACAGTCACGCTCTCATTCAATGCATGTATTCACTACAAGTAGTTAACATGCATTCCAATCACAATATATATACACATATATATTACATCACCCACATATGTATCAAGAACATATAAAACACTTAGCACATTTCATGCTTATCAATTGCTCGCCAAAAGTTACATTCATACTTAGCATGCATTTCTACCACTGCAACCATATATATAATCACCTATATATATATATACTGAACTTCATGCATAAGAGCCACATATGCATACAAGACATCACATAGCTAAACAGGTATTATTTAGTATACTTTCTACATGATTTCAATCAATACAATACATGTATATCTCGATGCAATTAGGCGACGAATTTAAACATGCCATCGCTCCCCAAACCCCACATATATACATATATACACACACACACACATATATATATATATATACATTCTCTCACATCCCATGTATATACCACATCCCCCTATACACATATATATATAAAAGCGCCTACATATATATGTATATACACATATCACATATGATCAAATTAATAACATATGTAAATTACTCAACGTAAGAAAAGTATTTGTAAGAGATAGAGGCAAGAATCAACTTGCTTTAGGTCCAGCTCTCAACCGGTCCGTGCCTGCAAATCGGCCTCTACCAAGTCCGGTCCGGTCCAGTTCTATGTCAAAGTCACATGAGAACCCGCTCTCTTTCCTTCTAATTTCCATGCCCAAATTCACGTGGATGGGTAGCTCAAATAAAACTCTAATTTTAGCCCATGTGATCCTCAAGTCACGATTCATCAAGCGCAAACCGTGACACCATCTGTAAGTCATAACACTACACAACCCATAACTGAAGCCACCCCAAGCACTTAGAGGATCATCTTCATCAAGCACCCATGCCACAAGTCCTATCAGCCACGGTACATACCAACCCTACACAATTATATACACATATATAAAAGTGCACACAAATTGCCCACCCATACAAACCAACTGAACCAAGCTTCATCAACCCAACCTAAACTCCATCTTCTGCCAAGGGCTACCCAATAGCCCAGTCATACACAGCCACGTGAAGACCAATTTCACCGGAATCAACCACCACCGAGAGCCACACAAGCTCAACCCGCAGATCGGACCAAACCCAGCCCATGGAATCACCATGGACTCCGGAACTGTGAGCAACCCACGGAGAAAACCCACTCAGCCGAACCCAATCTCACACCTCCAGTCGTCTTCCCCGACCAAGTATCACCTCTCCATGATCGGACCACCATGAACCAAACCCAACCGAGCCAAACACGACCCAGTCATGCTCAGCTGAACCACCACCAGCCGAAGCTGCGAACCAGGCAGCTCGCACCACCGAACCCACCTGCAACCAACGCCGGAACCACCATCAGCTGCCATCACCGGCCCGCCGCCAGCGAACCCGACCCGCAACCTCTTCCACGAAACCCCCAGTCGCGGCTGGCCACCACCGCCTTCAGCCGCTGCCACCACCCGTGGCTGGCCATCGAGAGTCCCTCGTCAGGGCCGCCGTTGGAGCACCGAAGCTCCTTCCCCTCTCTCGGCGTCTCTCGGTCTCCCCCGATCTCTCTCTTTTCTCGGTTTCTCTCTCCCTGATCTCCCTTCCTCTCTCCTTTTTCTTTTCTTTTTCTCTTTTCTTCTTTTCCTTTTCTTTTCTTTTCTTTTTTCTCTTTTCTTCTCCTCTCAACCGAACCACTAATGTGGTCTTCCCTTTTGTTGACCACTTTTGGTCCACACATTACATATATATTATATACATATATAATATACCACACTCTACACAAAATACATGTATTCCATGTATTGTCCCACACTTACATACATAAAGACAAGGGCCCCTCCATATTTATCCATAATCACATATAGACCCACAATATATTTATAATTTAATATAAAAATAGGCACTATATATATATATATATAGATATATATATACATATACAAACCTTCCATTTGTCTAGAAATCTCTATATCCACACTTTTCTAAATTTTAATTAATCCGAAAAAAATTTAATCCGATCAAAATTCACCCGGAATCGGTCGAAATAATTCCGGTCCTTACAAAAATGCTCCAAGTAAGGAAGCAAGCTCTTTTCATCCATTCTCGGCTTCTTACCTGAAAAAAAATGTTTGGGGGAGCGGGGTGAGCAACACTGCAGCTCAGTAGAGATGCCCCTCCCCTCCTAGGTGCCAACCCAACACCGACCTACATGTCCCTCACTACATGGCATGTAAAATGCTTTTATGCACACGATAACATACAATTCAAGTATGAATGCACTTATTCATATATCATGCTTTTCAATGCATATCATTGCTATAACAAGCCTAGCATGCATTCTAACATTCAAAACAACACATGGTCACATGTATGTCATAAGGCATGCATATCACTCTCATATGCCTACAAACCACAACCTAGCATATTTTTGATCATGCTTCAACAATGCACACTCTTGCTATAAAATAACCTAGCATGCATTCAACACTTATACACACACACAACCAACATATAATCATATGATTGCACCCCAAAATACACATAACCTACATATGCATACAATACACAACATAGCTAATCATGCTCTCATTTTGCACACTTTGCACATATTCAACCCACACATCATATATTCATCAAGATGGATCTATATAGCATGCATAATCACAAGGGAAGAGTAAATATAAAAATTCAGCCCCTTGCCCATCTCTCTCACATACAAACTCAACCGAAAACCTCTCTGAACCACCCAAAACCCTAGAATCGACAACTAGAAGAGAAGAAACACCCCTAACTCAAGATTGAAGACCTTCCAAGCACTTATCAAAATTTCAAGCAGGTTCTACCTTGCCAAAATACGAGTTTGTTCAGTTCAAACCGAAGCCCTAGTCGTCCCCTACACACTTTCCTTCTTCGGCAAATCACGAATCCAAGCCGAATCCACCCGAAATGTAGAGAGAAGGTGGAGGGATGAAGAGGGAAATGTTTAGAGAGAGAGGGAACTATGAGAAATGAGATCTTATATCTCCCTGGGATATTTATTCCAGTCCTAGGGGCGCAAAATGACCAAAACACCCCCAAGTCACTTAACGTACCTTCCCGGGCTACCCTTTTGATTTTGAAAACTCCTACGTCTCGAAATCGCTTCCTTAACTCATTAAACATTTAATTACACTCAAAATCAAAAATAATTATTTTCCAAAAATTTTCCAGATTTTTGAGCCCATGTGGACCGCATCCTGGGCCCCTGTTTGACCAAAAAGTCAAGCTTCTCCAAATTTTCTGAAAACTTCCAAAAACCTCCTAACATGTGTCCAAACATGTTTTTCACTCTTGAAACATCCAAAACATCATTGAAAATGCATTTATAGCGAAAATGATGAAAACTTTTGAAAACCGGTCAAATTTGGTTCCGGTCTCTACAATTCAAGACTCACCGAAAGAGGGAGATACGTAGGGGACGACTAGGGCTTCCATTTGAACCGAACAAAGTGGTGATTCGGCAAGGTAGACTCCGCTGGAAAATTGGTGAAGTGCTTGGAAGGCCTTCATTTTTGAGGTAGGGGTTCTTCTTCTCTTCTAATGATTGATTCTAGGGTTTCGGGTGAAGAAGAGAGGTGTAGGTTGTGTTTCACATGCTTTCGGATCGTGAGAGGTGTGGAAATTTATGTTTTCTTCTTCTCTAGAGTCCTATTTTTTCACAATTGTGTATATTGTGTTGGTGGTAACATGCGGGTTTGAAGTGTGTGAGTGTAAGAAATTGATACATAGGCATTATGTGTTCAATTTGGTATATATGTGGAAAAATGTGTACCAAGTGTCATATATGTGATTATATGTGGGAATGTGGTTGTTGAATGCATGTTTAGTTCTATGTGCTAAAATTATGCATTGAGTGTAGCATGAGTAAAATATGCTAATTTTGAAGTTGTATGCATATGAGATGATATATGCATGTGTTATACATATATGTGCTATATGTGGTGTGTGGTGATGGAAAATATGCTTGTTACTTCTTTTAGTATCAATGAGCATGAGTTGAGCATGAAAATAAAATGTCATGTGTTTATGCATTCATATTGCATATGTGGGAAGTTGCGGGAAAAATGACGCAAATGAGGTGCACGGGGCTTCGGAGTGGTCCAACCGTGTTGTGAAATGTGGTAAAATTATCCACTATGTATGGCCCTCGGAGTGGACCCGCCATACTAAGGCTTAATGCCTAGGATCGGAGTATGTCCAATATTAATGACCTCTTGGAGTTGTCCCGGTCATTGGATGGTTATCGGAGAATGTCCATGATTTGTGAGCCTCAGAGTTGCCCCCTCACTCTATGGCAATCCTATATATTACTATGGTAGAATGACCTTTCGGAGTTGTCCCGGTCATAGGATAGTTATCGGAGTTGTCCAAGGTTACATGATCCTCGGAGCGGGCCAATCATGTAGGGTATCAGATGAGGACCGAGAGAGAGAGCATTTACTCACTTTAATGCTTTTATGTTTGAACATGTTGTACATGATTTGTGAAATATGCAATCCTCTTTAATTGCATTTGTTGATGTGTTTGTGAGATTGTGGACGTGGCATGTAGTGTATTCATATGCATTCCATGTAGGTCGTGTCGGGTTGGCACTTAGAAGGGTTGGGGAACCTTTACTGAGCCGCAGTGGTGCTCACCCCTTTATTCTAAATATTTTACAGATAAAGCGCCGATGACGGATGGGACGTGAGTGTCCCACTTGGTGGTTTTGCTATCTTTTGAGTTTTGAGCATTTTTGTGGCTATCCATGCCGGCTTGTGGCATGTGACTTCCTTTTAGTTATGGTTGTGCTTTGGATGAATGTAATTTGGATGTATGTATGGGATTTTAAACTTGTTGGGTGTGGAGAGACAATGGTTTAATATATGTAATGCCCATGGCGGCACTTAATTCATTTTGATGATGCTTCCATTTTGAATGGGTTGTGTTCGTGAAAGAAATGGTTCATTTTGGTGTATGAATTCAATTATGAATGTGATCTTGATTGTGAGATTGATGTTGGAACCTTCCATTTATGTTGTTAATCTTGTTTGAGGGGTTCTAGGATGATAGGATGTTGATTGGGCTTCAAATGAACCATGTATAGGGTTGTTGGAGGTCCCGGGTAGTGCATTTCGATCAATCGAGATGCCTATTTCGATCAATCGAAACCCCCATTTCGATTGATCGAAAGGGTGATGATTTATGGTGATTTTTAGAGTCCAGAAAAGAGGAATTTCGATCAATCGAGACCCCCATCTCGATCAATCGAGATATTGCAGGTCTGGGGTCCCGAAAGGGTGAAAATCTCGCATTGAATTTCGATTAATCGAGATTTCATCTCGATCAATCGAGATTCCATCTCGATCAATCGAGATTACTATTCACAGCTTTTTCCAACACTTCATTTCAACGTAATTTCTTTGTTCTAGATCGGAATTGAGCGTGGGTTTTTTTGAACTTGAGTATTTTTGGATTTTCTATCCAATGGTGTAAGCCTCAGTTCTAGATTCCAAACACAGAAAGTTTTGAGGCTCGAAAGTGAGTGATTCTTAAAAGTGTGGGCAAGTAAATGTTCTCTAAGGTGTGTGATTTGATGTAGGGCCCATGGGGGTTGGTTAAGATGGATTTGTGTGCATTTATATGCAAGAATTAGGTTAAGCTTCCGTGGGGAATGAGGGTAATGAGGGTCTATTGGGCTAAATAGACAGTTTAACCTCCGGTTCTCCGAGAGTTGGAAATTGGGGCGTTATAGCGTGGTATCAAACTTTGATACTAATGCATTGAGTGTAATTGAGATTGTTCATGGGGTTAAGTGAACGGGTTCACACTCGGGATTCGGGGTCGGTCCGGGGGAGTCCCGGCGGTCCAGGTTTAGGGGCGTGACAGAATGGTATCAGAGCTCTAGGTTGGAATACCTAGGGACAAAGGGTGAGACTTGATTTAGTGATCACTTGAGGTTAAGGATCGGAACATATGGATTTTGACTTGAGATTGTAAATTGCTTATGTGGAACTTGATTTATTCTTACGATTTCTTAACATGCTTTTGTGGATTAAATAGACATGGCATGTGTAAGCATGATGGATATGTGTGAGAAGTGTAAATTTGTTGAACTTAAAATTTTTCTTGTTGTGCATATAGAAAGAAATGCCTCCAAGAAGAGCGCGAGACATTGGCGCTGATGCTCCTCAGGAGCCAACAGATGGAACGCAATTTATGCGTGATATGGCGAACACTATGAGAAGAATGGCTAGGGAAACCAGGGAAGAGGAGGTTCAGGCATTGCCTAGGGTTGCCTTGAGCCACCAAATGGTGGCAATGAAGGAATGTGTGAAATTTAAGCCGCCTACCTTTGATGGCGCGCGTGATTCGCTTGTGGCAGAGAGTTGGATAGACCAAACTCACAAACTCATGGTTGCTCTTGCAATCGATGAGGATTTGAAAGTGGGAGTAACAGCGCTTCACTTACAAGGAGAAGCGGATCGGTGGTGGCAATTCATCGGGAATGTCCACAACACCGAGACTATGGACTGGGAGACCTTTAAGGGGTTATTTTTTGACAAGTTCTTTCTGGCTTCGGTGAAAGACCGGATGAGGCAAGAGTTCATAGACTTAGTCCAAGGGACTTGGATGTGATGGGGTACGAGACCAAATTCACATCATTGGCTCGTTTTGCCCCGGAGATGGTAGCTAATGAAGAGCTAAAGGTGAAAAAGTTTGTGAAGGGACTGAAAACCTCTATCAGAAAGAGGGCGTCCATTTTGGGTTTGAGGACCTACAGTGAGGTGGTTGATAGAGCCTTGGTGGCTGAGGAGGATGACAGAGACACTCAGAGGTTGTGGGACTCTAGACAGCAAGCTAAGGGTACGGGTACCTCTTCGAGTGGTCAGGAGAGGAAAAGGAATAGGGAAGGCAGATCAGGTTCACAGGGGCAGCAGTAGACTCACCCAGTACCTTCATTGTCCTTACCTACTGGATCTGCACGATCCACAGTTGTGTGATATCATTGCCAGCAGTCTGGCCATTTTCATTCTGAGTGCCGTCAGAGGCAAATAGTGGCATCTGTGCCGGTGACTTCAGTGGGGGAACGAGTATGTTTTCATTGCAAGCAACCCGGCCATGTTAGGGCCAACTGTCCACAGAGACAGAGTACACCGAGTAGTATGGGGACTCAGCAGAGGGCTGGACAGACAGCTACGGTACAGTCTGGTTTTAGGACATTATCGCCACCTCATCCAGCGCATTCTGTATAGGGATCTCGGGTAGCGAGAGGTTCCACGCCTGCTTCTAGTCAGCAGTCAGGGTTATAGGGGACTGGTCAGTAGTCACGGGGCCGTGTGTTCACGCTTGCTCCGACAGAGGATGTACCGGGACCGTCAGTGGTCAGAGGTATTTTCCTGGTTTCTAGCTCGTGGGCTAGGGTGTTGATAGATTCGGGTGCATCACATTCATTCATATCTGTTGCATTTGATTGTGCCTTGGGGCTGCGGGTGTCATCACTGGAGTCACCATTGTCCATTGATACACCAGTTGGGGGTAGGGTTACCCTGGATAGAGTGTGTCGGTCTTGTGAGATCGAGGTTGCTGGGCGTCGACTAGTGTTTGACTTTGTGTTACTAGACATGACCACTTTCGATGTCATTCTAGGCATGGATTGGTTATCTACATTTAGAGCCACGATTGATTGTCTCCGTAGGAGAGTGACAGTGTGCACACCCGAGGGTGATTGTTTTTATTTTGTGGGAGAATGGGATGATTTCTATGTTCCGTCTCTGTTTGGTTCCTGTGTGAGGGACGGGATTGGATATTTCCTAGCTAGCTTATTAGCCGAGGAGGATGAGATTGTGACTAGTGGAGGATTTCCACCGGTGGTTAGAGAGTTTGTGGATGTGTTTCCGGTGGACTTGACAGAGTTACCTCCGATGAGAGATGTGGTGTTTAGCATTGATCTTGCTCTTGGTACTGCGCCTATCTCTATGGCACCGTACCGGATGGCACCGGCAGAGTTGATGGAGTTGAAAGATCAATTGCAAGAATTGTTGGATAAGGGATTTGTATGACCTAGTACATCGCCTTAGGGAGCTCCGGTCTTATTTGCTAAAAAGAAGGACGGATCTTTACGGTTATGCATAGACTATCGTAAGTTGAACCAAGCAACGATTAAGAACAAGTATCCTTTGCCAAGGATAGATGACTTGTTTGATCAGCTTAAGGGTTCGACTTGTTTTTCGAAGATCGACTTGAGGTCGGGATATTACCAGTTGAGGGTAAAGGAAGAGGACATTCCGAAGACAGCTTTTCGGACTAGATATGGCCACTATGAGTTTCTAGGGATGCCATTTGGATTGACGAACGCACCAGCAACATTCATGGATTTGATGAACCAGATATTCAGGGTGTACTTGGATAGGTTTGTGGTGGTCTTCGTGGATGACATTCTTGTGTATTCTTCTTCTATGGGAGAGCATGAGATCTATTTGAGGACAGTGTTGCAGACATTGAGAGAGCACCGTTTGTATGCCAAATTCAAAAAATGTGAATTTTGGCTAACGGAGGTGAAGTTCCTAGGACACGTGGTGTCAGAGGGGGGAGTATCGGTAGACCCTTCTAAGATTGAAGCGGTAATGGATTGGGAGAGGCCTAAGAGCGTATTCGAGATACGTAGTTTCTTGGGGTTGGCAGGATATTACCGGCGTTTTGTGAAAGACTTTTCGAAGTTAGCAGCGCCGATGACCAAACTTACTCGTAAAGGAGTTAAGTTTGAGTGGAACGAGGCTTGCGAGCATTCCTTTATGGAATTGAAGCGTAGATTGACTAGTGCTCCGATCTTGATTATTCCCGAGCGTGGTTTGGGTTATGTCATCTATTGTGATGCTTCACGGGATGGTTTGGGATGTGAATTGATGCAGACCGAGAGGGTTGTTGCATATGGTTCCCGACAGTTGAAGATCCACGAGCGGAATTACCCAACTCATGACTTGGAGTTGGCGGCTGTAATTTTTGCTTTGAAAACGTGGAGGCATTATCTCTATGGAGAGAAGTTTGAGGTTTTCTCTGATTATAAGAGTTTGAAGTACCTTTTTACACAAAAGGACTTGAATATGAGACAGAGGATGTCACGCCCCGATTCCCGAGGCCCGAAAACCGAGGTGTGAACCCCGTGAGATCACCCTCACGCTTTAACCACCACCTGATCATGCAACCTCAATTTCCTATCATTTTTACGAAAATTGGGCATGACCTATTCTAAATAATCAGCTCCTGTCATGATAGACTTGCTTTACAATTTATATGGACACTTCTGGGCACGTGTCCCCCCAGCATTTATATCTAAACAATAAAAATGGACACTTCTAGGCCCGTGTCCCCCCCAACATTTCTACAACATGCATAATATAATCAAAAATACATGTCTCAGTCCCTGAATGTCCGTATTAAATACATACATCACATGAATAAAATACAACTGAAGGAACTGAATCTACATAATCGCTTTATACATTTAATCCAAATGTAAAGCGTCTATCTATCCACTATCCTGGACATACATTAGATTCTAAGGAATCTACTTACTACCTCTGCAACTGGGACTACCGAATCCCCCTAACTGACTTCGAAATCAGCAATACTTGCAAAACCTGGGAGGGGGTGAGCTCAAAGGCCCAACAAGGTATGTAAAACCATACTATCACCGCTGCAGCAGGTCGATTCTCACATATTCTCAAAAATATACATGCACTTAAATATATCACAATATTTAAGACCATGCTCTACCTAGCATGCATGAACCAATGATGTATATGGCTACTCTAGCACATATGAACATACATAATCCACAACACATGATTTTAGAAATCATTTTCAACATACTTGAAAGCAGTAAACATCAGCACCAATGTGTATATAGAACATATATGTCAACACATTTACATAACCGATGTAAATCAACCATCACGTCCCCTACTCGATAAGTAGCAATCTCAAATGCAATGAAGATGCATTTAAACCATATAACATGCTCAAAAGCAATAGATATCCAACATATATCATGTTTTGTCACAAGCAACGCATGTATATATATAAAGATGCGTTAATCACATAGCATGCTTCACAATAGATAATGTAAGCAAGTTCACACACTTTTCTCTCTCTCGGACTCAACCCGATACCCTAACATGATTCTCAACCAATCATGTGACCGAGACACTTCCCACACAATTTCAGAATCGATATCACCGAGAACATCGGTCCTACCAGGTGATGAGATAATTTCGTAATACACCACCGAGAACATCGGTCCCACCAAGTGATGAGACCATTTTAGAATGCACCACCGAGAACATCGGTCCTACCAGGTGATGAGATAATTTTGGAATATACCACTGAGAACATCGGTCCTACCAAGTGGTGAGACTACCTCGATATGCACCACCGAGAACATCGGTCCTACCAGGTGATGAGATCATTTCAAAATACACCACCGAGAACATCGGTCCTACCAGGTGATGAGATCATTTCAAAATACACCACCGAGAACATCGGTCCTACCAGGTGATGAGACCACTTCGACACCGTGACCGAGTAATGACCTACTCTAGGTGATTCAACCACACTTCCCCATTTTCTTACAACGGCACCATATATGCATTTCGAACATATAATAACCAAACATTCAATGTTCACGCCTCACAATGCCTAAGCTAGTTAAAAGAACATAGCCTGCATTTCATCTCCACATAAACCCACATATACCCACATCTGTGTCATTTCCCTCCTATACATACAATATGAATGCATATATACACAGCATAATACTTTCATGCTTCAACTCATGCTTATGAATACTAAAAAGAAGTATTTGGCATGCTTTTCATCACATTCCAACACATATAGCACATATATGTTCAAAGACCTGCATAATACCTCATATATGCAAACACTTCAACTTAGTACATTTTTATCATGCTATAACCAATGTATACATTCGATATATGTAAATAAAGTTAGCATGCATCTCATATCCACATTCCCACATACAACCACATATATGTCAAATCATGCATATAAATCACATATGCACCTACGCTAGGATAAATACGGTCATGCTCTCATTCAATACATGTATTCACTACAAGTAGCTAACACGCATTCCAATCACAATATATATACACCTATATATATTACATCACCCACATATGTATCAAGAACATATAAAACACTTAGCACATTTCATGTTTTTCAAATGCTCGCCAAAAGTTAAATTCATATTTAGCATGCATTTCTATCACTGCAACCATATATATAATCACATATATATACTAAACATCATGCATAAGAGCCACATATGCATACGAGACAACACATAGCCAAACATGTATTATTTAGCATACTTTTCATAGACTTTAATCTATACATACATGCATATCACAATGCAAATAGGCGATAAATCTAACATGTTATCGCTTCCCAAACCCGCACATACATATATATATACACACGCATATATATATATATCCTCTTACATCCCATGTATGTACAACATCCACCTATACCCATATATATATAAGCACCTATATATACATGTATATACACATACCACATATGATCAAATTAAGACATATGTAAATTAATCGACGTAAATAAAATATGCGTAAGAGATAGAGGCAAGAATCAACTTGCCTTAGGTCCCGCTTTCGCCAAGTCCGCGCTTGCAAAGCGGTCCATTTCCATGTCCCGTTCCAGTCCCGTGTCCAAGTCACATGAGAACCCGCTCTCTTTCCTTCTAATTTCCATACTTGGTCCAACCCATATTGTGAGCCCAAACCGTGACACCATCTGTGAGTCATAACACTACACAACCCATAACTGAAGCCACCCCAAGCACTTAGAGGATCATCTTCATCAAGCACCTATGCCACAAGTCCTATCAGCCACGGTACATACCAACCCTGCACAATTATATACACATATATAAAGGTGCACACAAATTGCCCACCCATACAAACCAACTGAACCAAGCTTCATCAACCCAACTTAAACTCCATCTTCTGCCGAGGGCTACCCAATAGCCCAGTCATACACAGCCACGGGAAGACCAATTTCACCAGAATCAACCACCACCGAGAGCCACACAAGCTCAACCCACAGATCGGACCAAACCCAGCCCGTGGAATCACCATGGACTCCGGAACTGTGAGCAACCCACGGAGAAAACCCACTCAGCCGAACCCAGTCTCACACCTCCAGTCGTCTTCCCCGACCAACCATCACCTCTCCATGATCGGACCACCATGAACCAAACCCAATCGAGCCAAACACGACCCAGTCGTGCTCAGCCAAACCACCACCAGCCGAAGCTGCAAACCAGGCAGCTCGCACCACCGAACCCACCTGCAACCACCACCGGAACCACCATCACAGCCACCATCAGCTGCCGTCACTGGCCCACCGCAAGCAAACCCGACCAACAACCCCAGCCGCGAAACGACCACCGCCGCTCGTCAGTCGCCACTCCAGCCGCTGCCGGAGCACTGCTGTCGCCCAGGCGAAGCCCCGCTGTGAGCACTGCCAACCGATCTCGCCTTTGGCTTCTCTCTCTCTCCCCGATCTCTCCTTCTCGGGTTCTCTTTCTCTCTCCCCGATTCTCTCTCCCTTTCTCTTTTCTTTTCCTTTTCTTTTTCTTTCCTCTTTTCTTTTCTTCTTTTTCTTCTTTTCTCTTTTCTTTTCTCTTCTTTCTTTTCTCCTTTTTCGGCTGACCCATATGTGGTCTCTCTCTTATTTGGTCCATACACTTTTGTCCAACACTCACAGCCATATATATTATATATATATATATATATATATATAATATACTACACCCTACACAAAATACATGTAATCATGCATAGGCACCCACCTTTCCTCATAATTGCGTAAAAGCCCCCCCATATATTTATAATTGAATATAAATATAGGCACCATGTATATATATATATTTAGATATATATATATACACATACATACACCTTCCACCTATATGGAAATATATCCACACCCTTTCTGGAATTTAATTAATCCAAAAAAATTAATCCGGTCCAAATCCACCTGGAACCGGTCAAAATAAATTCCGGTCCTTACAGAGGAGATGGGTTGAATGCATGGAAGACTACAACTTTGATCTACAGTATCACCCGGGAAAGGCTAATGTGGTTGCCGATGCGTTGAGCAGGAAATTACATGGCACTTTGGCTAGTATTGCTATCCTTGAGTGGAAGATGATGGAAGGCATCTCAGAAATGGGATTGTGCTTCAGTGAGAGTGATGGACATGCCACTTTGTTCACACTCATAGCGCAACCAACTCTAGTGAGTAGGGTGGTTGAGGAGCAGAGGCATGACATAGAGTTAGAGAGCATTCACACTCGGATTATGGGTGGTGAGGCAGTGGAGGATTGGGTTATCCATCCAGACGGAGGTCTGAGGTTCAGAGGCAGAATGGTTGTTCCATTGGCTTGTAGGGATGAGGTCCTGAGGGAGTTTCATAGCTCCAGACTTGCAATACATCTCGGTGGTACCAAGATGTACCACAACCTTCGTAGATAGTATTGGTGGAAGGGCATAAAAAAGGACGTCGCACGGTTTGTGTCGAGGTGCCTCACTTGTCAACAAGTGAAGGCCGAGCATCAGAGACTGGCAGGTTTGTTACAGCCCTTACCGGTAGCTATGTGGAAGTGGGAACACACCACTATGGACTTTGTGACGGGGTTACCTAGGACAAGGAAGAGTCATGATGCAGTTTGGGTCATTGTGGATAGGTTGACCAAGGTGGCTCATTTCCTTCCTATTCGAGTGACAGATGATGTGAATACTCTTAGTCGGTTATATATTGATCAGATTGTGAGACTGCACGGAGTGCCAATTTCCATTGTGTCCGATAGAGATCCGAGATTCACATCACGGTTTTGGCAAAGTTTTCAGGCTGCACTTGATACGGACCTCCATTTCAGTACGGCTTTCCATCCCCAGACAGATGGTCAGTCAGAGCGTACTATACAGATTTTGGAGGATATGCTTAGAGCATGTGCACTTGATTTTCGAGGCAGTTGGGAGGATCACCTTCCATTAGTGGAGTTTGCATACAATAATAGCTACCGAGCTAGTATTAAGATGGCTCCATTTGAGGCCTTGTACGGTAGACCTTGTAGGTCACTAGTTTGTTGGACAGAGGTCGGTGAGACAGTGGCTTTGGGGCCAGATATAGTCAGAGAGACTACAGAAAAGATTAAGATTATACGGCAGCATTTGCTTACGGCTCAGAGTCATCAGAAAAGCTATGCTGACAGAAGGCGGAGGCCTTTAGCATTTGAGGTGGGGGACCATGTCTTCTTGAAAGATCGTGTGGGTGAGGTTGCATACCGCTTGGCATTGCCACTGCAATTGTCAAGTGTACACAATACTTTCCACGCTTTGATGTTGAGAAAGTATGAGCCAGATCCTTCACATGTGTTAGATTGGACAGATCTTGAGGTGGAGGAGGTTGTGTCATATGAGGAGAGACCGGTACAGGTTTTGGATGCTAGGGAGCAAGTGCTCCGAGGCAAGACGATTCCATTGGTTAAAGTCCTTTAGAGACATCACGGAGTCGAGGAGGCTACGTGGGAGTGAGAACAAGAAGTCCGCTCAAAATATCCCGAGTTGTTTTCTACTTGAGGTATGTTTCTAATTTCGGGGATGAAATTCCCTTAAGGGGGGAGGTTATAGAGACCGTGACCAATTTTGGCCGGTTTTGTATTTTCGCATTATAATTGCCATAAATGCATTTTGAGTAATATTTAATATGTTTTGAGTGTGGGAAACATGTTTGGGAAGTGTTTCTAAGGTTTCGGGAAGTTTTTGGGAGATTTGGAGAAGTTTAACTTTTTGGTTAAATCGGGGCCCGGGATGCGACTTAAGTGGGCCCGAGAATCCGAAATTTTTTTGAAAATATTTATTTTTGAGAATGGCTGAGATGAAATATTTAGAGAGTAGAGGAAGTGATTTCGAGACCGTAGGAGTTTTCGGAATCAAAAAAGGAGTCCGGGAAGGTATATTAAGTGGCCGGGGGGCATTTTGGTCTTTTTACAAACCCTAGATATTTTAAATATCAGTGGCAGAGATATTCAGCCATATCTCACGCCCCTTCCTCTCTCTAAAGTTCTCCATCTTCATAGCTCTCCCTTCTTTCTACATTTCGGACCCGTTCGGCTTGGATTCAAGACTCGCCGAAGGAGGGAGATACGTTGGGGACGGCTAGGGCTTCCATTTGAACCGAACAAAGTGGTGATTCGGCAAAGTAGACTCCACTGGAAAATTGGTGAAGTGCTTGGAAGGCCTTCATTTTTGAGGTAGGGGTTCTTCTTCTCTTCTAATTATTGATTCTAGGGTTTCGGGTGAAGAAGAGAGGTGTAGGTTGTGTTTCACATGCTTTCAGATTGTGAGAGGTGTGGAAAGTTATGTTTTCTTCTTCTCTAGAGTCCTATCTTTTCACAATTATGTATATTGTGTTGGTGGTAGCATGCGGGTTTGAAGTGTGTGAGTGTAAGAAATTGATACATAGGTATTATGTGTTCAATTTGGTGTATATGTGGAAAAATGTGTACCAAGTGTCATATATGTGATTATATGTGGGAATGTGGTTGTTGAATGCATGTTTAGTTCTATGTGCTAAAATTATGCATTGAGTGTAGCATGAGTAAAATATGCTAATTTTGAAGTTGTATGCATATGAGATGATATATGCATGTGCTATACATATATGTGCTATATGTGGTGTGTGGTGATGGAAAATATGCTTGTTACTTCTTTTAGTATCAATGAGCATGAGTTGAGCATGAAAATAAAATGTCATGTGTTTATGCATTCATATTGCATATGTGGGAAGTTGCGGGAAAAATGACGCAAATGAGGTGCACAGGGCTTCGGAGTGGTCCAACCGTGTTGTGAAATGTGGTAAAATTATCCACTATGTATGGCCCTCGAGTGGACCCGCCATACTAAGGATTAATGCCTAGGATCGGAGTATGTCCAATATTAATGACCTCTCGGAGTTATCCCGGTCATTGGATGGTTATCGGAGAATGTCCATGATTTGTGAGCCTCGGAGTTGCCCCCTCACTCTATGGCAATCCTATATATTGCTATGGTAGAATGACCTTTTGGAGTTGTCCCGGTCATAGGATAGTTATCGGAGTTGTCCAAGGTTACATGATCCTCGGAGCGGGCCAATCATGTAGGGTATCGGATGAGGACCGAGAGAGAGAGCATTTACTCACTTTAATGCTTTTATGTTTGAACATGTTGTACATGATTCGTGAAATATGCAATCCTTTTTAATTGCATTTGTTGATGTGTTTGTGAGATTGTGGACGTGGCATGTAGTGTATTCATATGCATTCCATGTAGGTCATGTCGGGTCGGCACTTAGAAGGGTTGGGGAACCTTTACTGAGCCGCAGTGGTGCTCACCCCTTTATTCTAAATATTTTACAGATAAAGTGCCGATGACGGATGGGACGTGAGTGTCCCACTTGGTGGTTTTGCTATCTTTTGAGTTTTGAGCATTTTTGTGGCTATCCATGCCGGCTTGTGGCATGTGACTTCCTTTTAGTTATGGTTGTGCTTTGGATGAATGTAATTTGGATGTATGTATGGGATTTTAAACTTGTTGGGTGTGGAGAGACAACGGTTTAATATATGTAATGCCCATGGCGTCACTTAATTCATTTTGATGATGCTTCCATTTTGAATGGGTTGTGTTCGTGAAAGAAATGGTTCATTTTGGTGTATGAATTCAATTATGAATGTAATCTTGATTGTGAGATTGATGTTGGAACCTTCCATTTATGTTGTTAATCTTGTTTGAGGGGTTCTAGGATGATAGGATGTTGATTGGGCTTCAAATGAACCATGTATAGGGTTGTTGGAGGTCCCGGGTAGTGCATTTCGATCAATCGAGATGCCTATTTCGATCAATCGAAACCCCCATTTCGATTGATCGAAAGGGTGATGATTTATGGTGATTTTTAGAGTCCAGAAAAGAGAAATTTCGATCAATCGAGACCCCCATCTTGATCAATTGAGATATTGCAGGTCTGGGGTCTCGAAAGGGTGAAAATCTCGCTTGAATTTCGATTAATCGAGATTCCATCTCGATCAATCGAGATTACTATTCACAGCTTTTTCCAAAACTTCATTTCGACGTAATTTCTTCGTTCTAGATCAGAATTGAGGGTGGTTTTTTTTGAACTTGAGTATTTTTGGATTTTCTATCCAATGGTGTAAGCCTAAGTTCCAGATTCCAAACACAAAAAGTTTTGAGGCACTAAAGTGAGTGATTCTTAAAAGTGTGGGCAAGTAAATGTTCACTAAGGTGTGTGATTTGATGTAGGGCCCGTGGGGGTTGGTTAAGATGGATTTGTGTGCATTCATATGCAAGAATTAGGTTAAGATTCCATGGGGAATGAGGGTAATGAGGGTCTATTGGGCTAAATAGATAGTTTAACCTCCAGTTCTCTGAGAGTTGGAAATCGGGGCGTTATAGCATGGTATCAAACCTTGATACTAATGCATTGAGTGTAATTGAGATTGTTCATGGGGTTAAGTGAACGGGTTCATACTCGGGATTCGGGGTCGGTCCGGGGGAGTCTCGGTGGTCCGGGTTTAGGGGCGTGACATGTTTGATGACATCAAGGAGTGGTATATTAATCTTCACTTGTCGAAACACCTCCATCATGTCATGCAACTTGTCCCCTTGTTTTCCCAACTTAGATGTTTCTTGTAAACGTTGTGGGAAAGGAGCCTTGGACTCATGTAAATTTTCAGCACTTGGACTCATGAGCACCTCTTCTTGATCAATCTTTTTCTCCCCCACCTTGTTATCAATTACTTTTCCACTTCTTAAAGTGGTGATGGCTTGAACCTCCTCAAGATGTGGGTTGCTCAAAGAATCATGCATCCCTCTAGGATTGGCAATGGGTTGACTTGGTAGCTTCCCCTCTTCTCTTTTACTCAAGGCATTGGCAAGTTGTCCAAACTGAGATTCCAGTTTGGCAATCGATTGAGAGTGAGAATGTACCATATTAAGCAGTGGATTGAAGTACTTCAGCAATAGAGTCAAGCTTATCAAGTTTAGCTAGGGCAAGCATCATCTTATCTTCAAGAGCCGAACTCTTTGGTGGCATAGGAACTTGTGCTTCATATGGTTATGGAGGCATATAGGTTTAAGGCTAAAAAGTGGGTTGAATTACTGAAGATGGATTAGAAACTTGACCAGTTGCCATGAGTTGCACCATTCTCTATGCCACTGCATCCACAGTGGTAGACATAGCATCTGTAAAACCAATATAAAAAATATCAGTTATCCTCCTTGTATTGGACGGTCTGCTCGAACGAGATGAAGACACACGTTGTAAAGAATTGTCACTAAGGTTCTCGAACAAAGTCTATGCTTCATCTTTGCTTTTTAACATGAAAGTACCCCCACATGATGCATCCACCATCTGTCTGTTACTTTCTGTTAGCCCCTCATAGAAACACTGCACTAACTGCCACTTTAGAACTTGGTGATGAGGACACTTCCTAAGAAGGTCCTTGAATCTCTCCCATGTCTCATAAAATTGTTCTCCCTCAAATTGAGAGAAACCAGTGATAGCACGTCTGAATTGATTGGTCCTCCCTATCAAAAAATATTTCTTCAAGAACTCACTTTGCATTTGAGTCCATGTAGTGATAGAGCCTGCCGGTAGAGATCTGAACCAATACCTGACCTTCACCTTTAGAGAGAATGGAAAGAGTTGCATCCTGAAAGCATCTTTAGAGAAGTTATGAATTTTTGTTGTTGAGAAAACTTCTATAAAATCATCTAAGTGGTTGTACGGATCTTCATCAGTCAGCCTGAAGTAAGATGACAACATCTGAATGATACTGGGCCTGATCTCATAGCTCTGTGCTATGACATTAGGCAGTTGAAATTCAGCTGGCAAATTATATGTCTTTGGGACATAGTAGTCTCTGAGTAATCTTGCTCTTTCCACAACAACATCAGGCACAATATTATTGTCCTCATTATTATCACGCACATCAGTCATGACATCAATAATCTCTTCCTCTTGCTCAATGGTATGGCAATTGAAGTCCCTAAAAAGAAAACAAAAATAAAATAAAACAAATTAGTAACAAATATAAAAATTATAAAAAAAATAAAAATAAAACAAATTGGTATCTGAAAGTAAAACAAAAACAAAATTAAAAGCAAAATATATATAAAAAAAAAATTCCTAAACTAAAAATCCAATTAAAATTAATTCTGTACAATCCAATCAATCAAATAGATAATCCCCGGCAACGGCGCCAAAAATTGATTCGTGTGTGAGCGCGTCTCAATTAAAATTACCACACTTCGCAATAGAACGAATTCCTTGCAGAATAGGGCTATCGAAAGGGGTGTCAAACCTCAGAGATTATGGTCTGATGAGTTGGAATACGGAATTAATTCTAATTAAATTTAAGAGAAAAGAATTCTGATTTCTAAACTAATTAAAAAGTAAATTAAAAAATCAAAGTAAATAGAAAGTGTAGATAATATGAGAGAAATCTAGGGTATTTGACTTCACCACTAACTCCACAATCAATGGTCAATTGAATTAACTATAGGGGATTACATCATGCATAAGTGGTGTCGGTGGCTACAAGCTCACCTTCATCCGTCAAGAAGATAACATATGATTAAGGCTAAGCCATGGACTATCTTCGATTGGCATGGGCCATCTGCCTAACTACTCTAATCTAGGGTGCAGTATGGTTCATCTTCTCTAGGCATAATCCATCAAAGCTCATAACAATATATTCAGTGATTACCATTGTGTAATAATCTCTCTCATGATCACAGAAAACAAAAGAGATTGAGTTCAATAACAACAACTAAATATCTAAGACAAGATAAGAAATCATTGAGATTGAATTTACAAGACTTTTATTGCTCAATTCTATAATAAGAATCCTCACAATTACACAATCTATGCATGTATATAAAGGTCCCCAATAATTAAAACAATCAAACCATTGATGCTTTGTTAGGGCTACATCAAAACCCTAGTGGATGAACTAGCCGCTCATGGTAGAAGAAGAAGCTTCAACTGTTGAGGAAGAAGACATCATCTTTCTGAATTACGCGTATGACTTCGTTCTCCAATGGCTCTGCAATATGTTTCTGTTCTCTTCTCAACCCTCTCAGACTCTCCAATCTCTGTGTAAGCTCTCTCAATTCAGCCTCCAAGTCCTCACTTTATTCCCCAAGAGAATACACCAAAGTCCTAATCCAATTAGGAATAAATTAGGGTTTCCCGCAGCACTAATCAGGTGGGTTTTTCCTGCTGACTTCGGCCCGACTTTTGACCCACTAGAAGTCCATTTTACGGAATTTTCGTGAAATACAAAAGTGTGCAGAATCAAATTTCGTTCAACCTTAAGTGAAAATAATGTCAATTTGAGGCTTGGAAATAAGACTTCTGGTCCGTTTTCCAAAACGGGATTAAGACTGCATTATGCGCAGATTTGGGCTTCAGGCCCGAAACCTTCTTAAGCAGCTGTAATTCTCTTGGACCTCTTTCTTGGGCTGATTTGAGTTGAAATAAATGGTTGAGTGAATCTCCTTGATGTAGGCTTCATCTCACCATCTTGGATGTCTTCTTTAAAAACCCAAAAACACGGTTTTAACTGAAATAATCATTAAGGCCCTGAAAATACAGAAAACACTAAAACAAAGTAAAATCACAAAATAATCTATCACTAAAAGAATAAAATACATAAGTTAAGAGGCTAGAATGTGTAACATTAAACGCCTATCACACCCCCAAACTTACATATTGCTAGTCCCTTAGCAATAGAATAAAACAAAACTAAAACAAAGAAACTACTAAACACTAACTAAACTATCCAAACTCCACTTTCGTGGGAGAAACGATTGCATTTAGCATATGCAACAAGCCTTTAAACCCCTAGGTTCCCCCTAGTGGACGAGTATAGTCTCGTGAGGGTTTCCAGAAATGTTACCCACAAACATTCAAAATTATGTTTCAACATTAATTCAAGAAGAAGATTACAATATATAGTTACAAACTTGCATTCAAGAATATTTTCAAATTTTCAAATTCCATAATTCAAATCAATGGTCCCCACACATAATTCACATTAACATATCTCAAAATAATCAACTCTAGCTCCCTCGTGTAAAGTGAACTAGCAGTCCTCTCATGTAACATAACTCAGCTCTGAATATATTAAGGCACATACCACTTCTACTCACTAGCTCCCCTTATTGAAATCATACTTCCAAACATGAATACATGACTTTTCATTTTTTTTTTCATCATTCCTTTTTTTTTCATTGCTTTATTGGTTGTACAATGTCTTGATCTATTAAGCTTTCTGAAAGATCCATGTAGCAAGCTTTCAGTCAGTGACTCCCAAACCAGATGGCTTTAGGGCACTAGGCTTTAAGATACCCCGAAGACCTAATTACTCGAATCAGTCAGGCTACAATTCAAGACAACCAATGCTCATCTTTTCTCACCTTTTCACTTTTGACGTGAACACTCCGTGCTTCCTGAGGCATAGAGGCCCGGTTACTCATGAAAAGGATCAAATTGATTGCTTATTCATCATTTTTTTCTTTTTTTCATCTCTTTTTTTTTTTATTGAAGTCAAGTAAAACACATCATCGGTACTCATTCTCAAGAGATACTAATTAATATCAAGCATATGTAACTCAATAACTCAAAACCATAGTTTATACCCCATAAGATTATGCTAGTGTGTTTGTGCATGTAAGGAAACTAAAATTAATCACTTCAAAACATGTTATTGCAAACCATGATTAAAACCACTTAATTTAAATCATAGTTTCCAAAGATTTAAAACCTACTCAAAAATTGCAAGTTAAGCACCTACATAAGGTATTAATCCCTTGAATGATGTCAAAACATTCTATCTAAAAATAAAACAAAATAAAATAAAGAAACAAACTAAGAAAATAAAATAAAATAAAATCCTAATACAAAAGAATTTCACACAAATTTCTCCCATATGCAATAAAGCACATAAATAGGCATCGCCTCACCCCCAAACTTAAACTGTACATTGTCCTCAATGGACTATCAATCAAAGCAAAGAGAAGAGTAAGAACGATATTACCGGGATCATGGAGTAGTGGAAAGAAAATAGAGTACATCACGAGTACGAAGGCAATGCAAGCACACCCCCAAACTTGGATGTTAAAACCTGTCAAAACAAACCACTATACCCCAAAGATCAAGTGAAAATAGTATGGGTGAAAATAAATATGAAAGAGAAAAATCCTAAAATAAAATATTTTTTCATTTTTCCAAAAAATCTAACTATAAAAAGAAAAATAAAGAGAAAAATAAAAGCTAAAAATAAAATAAAATACAAAAGATGGTTACCTTCCTGTCAAGGATGTGGTGGTGACTGAGCATCTAGATCCAAGTTTGCTTGGCGCATCAGTGCACGCATCATCCTCCTCATCTCTAGTTGCTCTTGGCGAGTGTCACGAAAGTGATCCGCCATCTCTGTTCTCATTGCACCAAACTATGTGGAGACCTCTGTCTGTAAGGTGCCAAACTGGGCTGTCAACCCAGCAATCTACCCTTTTAAATATTGATAATCATGGCCACCAGCCTGTGCATGCACTTCCTCTTCCTCTGCCTCTATCTCTTCTGGACCGTCCACCGGTGGTGGTATATCTACATGCTCTCCTCCCTGGGCCAACCGAGATACCTCACCAGGCGCCGCTATGACTCTCTGGTGCATATGAGATCGACTCAGGTTCCAGTCATGCATGCCATAATGAAGATCACGTGGAAAGGCAAGCTCGTCCTCATGGACTGCATACCCCTGTGCTACAAGCAACTGATGAATAATGGTCGGGAATGGAAACTCCCAGTCACTTGCATTGTCTGGTGCCTTGGCCACAACTTTGGAATAGAATTTCTCCATCTGGCCCCAGACAATCTGTGGGAATGACAGCCAATGCCCAAAATGTATAGCATATAAGGCTCTGAGGAACTCTTGACGTCTTTCAGTTGTATGTCCAATTGGATATACATTCTTGAGTAGCACAGCGTCAAGGAACCATAAATGATTTGGCATTGAAGACTTTGAAGCTGCATTCCTTTTCGGCCCAGAAAATTGGTTGGCACACAATCGTGCAACCACATTGCCCACCGACAACTCGTCGGGTAGAGGAGTATAGATATGAGATAAATCAGCTGGGCATTCATGAGGACAACCCATGGCAATGGCAATGGATGACATGTCCACCCGAACTATTGTTCCATCTACGGAAGAAGTAAGCACATCCCGCTCATCAGGTTTCGGCATTAAGTTCTGGTAAAATACCTTGACAAGCCTCGGGTAAATGGTAGATGAGAGTGGAACAAAAATGGATGCCGACCGACGACGACGGATGTCGGAAATCCCCCACCGTGTCTCGGGAAACATACCATAAAGCTCGGCTATGTCAAACATTGTTTCGAAATTCAACGCCCTTGGATGCCATCTTTCTTGAATATCGTCTCGGCGAGATCGTGAAGAACCTGTGGTCGGATCATGCCTCGCTCGGTGAGGATTACGTGAACTTGAAGCATCTTGGTGACTTGCTCTCTTTGGTGCCATAGAAATAGAAAAAGTGTGGTTGAGGAATTAAATCGAACACTTGGTGTGCACAATTCTTTTGTATCCTTCAACCTCCCTTTTTCGGCAATTTTTCCACCCAAATCGAACAAGTAATTGTACCAAATTGATCCCCCAAACTTGGTCTTCAAAAGCCCTCAAAAATATTTGAACAATTTCTTCAAAGAAAAACTTCACTTACTTTGATGTTGAACTTGAAAAAGTGTGAGCTTCCTTTGAGAACTAGTGATTTTTGATCCAATTTGATGTTGAAGTTGATGTTGATCAATGTTGAATTCTTGTATAATAATCACTAATTGAAGAAATTAGTTTTCCGGATGATGTAGGACTTGAATTGGAGTTCAAAGAGGTCTAGGATGCAAGTGGTAGTAACAAAGGATGAGAGGTGGCCTTTATAGGCCTTGAAAATTCGGGCAGCCCTTCAATGGGCCTGGGCGATCGATCGCCCATCGATGGGTGATCGATCGCCCACTTGCTAGTGGGTGATCTCTTGAAAAACCATGGGGCGATCGATCCCCCTCAAATGGGGCGATCGATCCCCCCCCTGGATGCCTGTTGGACCCTCCATCGCCCAAGGTCGACCGAACCTTGATAATTTTGAGTCTCCATCGCCCAAGGTCGACCGAGAGCACGATTTTTCACCCGTCTTGAGTCCAAATACCTCGGTACACCTCTTGGCATCCTCCGGAAGCAACTTATACATCAAAAACTCAAAGAAAAAATATTAAAACGCAACTAGAATTGAAAGAAAAAGTAAGAAAACTAAAACTAAAACTTAGAATCAAAGAAAACTAAAGAAATTAAAGGATAGAAATACATACAAAACCTACAATTTAACGTCCGTAGGAGACGATTGACTCTCCGAAGGGATTAAGTCGGATAGACGGGATCCGTCAAGTCGACGGACTCCACGTCTCTTCTTGGCACACATCCTTCCACACAATGTTTCAACCTTTGGCCATTAACCTTCATCAAAGTAGTTTCAAACAATTGCTCATCCGGGAATGAGTCTCGAATAGGTAATGCACCGAATACCGGCTCAGACTCGATTCGAGATAAGTGATCCGCTACCACATTCTCCGTCCCCTTTTTGTCTTTTATTTCCAAATCAAATTCTTGCAGCAATAAAATCCACCGAATAAGACACGGTTTGGTTTCTTTCTTTGCCAATAAGTGTCTCAATGCTGCATGATCAGAGTAGACAACCACCTTGGACCCCAATAAATAAGAACGAAATTTGTCCAAGGCAAACACTACAGCTAGAAGCTCTTTCTCTGTGGTTGTATAATTGAGTTGGGCGTCAGAGAGAGTCTTACTAGCATAGTAGATGACATGTGGTCGTTTCTCTTCTCTCTGTCCCAACACGGCTCCTACTGCATAATCAGAGGCATCACACATGATTTCAAAAGGTATAGCCCATTTTGGAGACTGCATAATTGGTGCAGAGGATAACAGAGACCGAAGCTTTTCAAAAGCTTTCACACAATCTTCATCAAAGATAAAGGGAACATCTTTAGATAACAAATGGCATAATGGTCGAGCCACTTTACTGAAATCCTTGATGAATCTTCTATAGAACCCGGCATGGCCTAAGAAAGATCGAACTTGCCTTACCGAAGTTGGATGAGGCAGAGTTGCAATTAGATCGATCTTTGCTTTATCAACTTCAATGCCCCTCTCTGAAACAATATGGCCCAATACAATACCTTCTTTCACCATAAAGTGGCTCTTCTCCCAACTAAGTACCAGATTCCGTTCTCGGCACCTTTGAAGTACAAGTGATAAATTGCTCAAACAATGTTCAAAAGATGATCCAAAAACAGAGAAGTCATCCATAAACACTTCCAAGAATTTTTCCACCATGTCAGAAAAGATGGCCATCATACACCTTTGGAATGTAGCCGAAGCATTACATAATCCAAAAGGCATACGACGATACGCAAAAGTACCAAAGGGACAAGTGAAAGTGGTCTTCTCTTGATCTTCTGGATCCATAGCTACTTGGTTATAACCAGAGTAGCCATCCAGAAAGCAATAATAGCTCTGACCAGCTAACCTTTCAAGTATTTGATCAATGAATGGAAGAGGGAAGTGATCCTTCCTTGTCATAGAATTGAGCTTTCTGTAATCAATGCAAACACGCCAACCTGTGGCAGTACGTTGTGGAACAAGCTCTCCCATGGAGTTAGGGACAATGGTAAGACCAGATTTCTTTGGAACCACTTGTGTCGGACTCACCCATGTGCTGTCAGAAATTGGATAAATGATTCCTGCATCAAGTAACTTGACAACCTCTTTCTTTACCACCTCCTTCATGTTGGGGTTCAATCGCCTCTGTGCCTCTCTAGTTGGCTTACATCCTTCTTCCAAATGGATTTTGTGCATGCAAACTGAGGGATCAATGCCCTTAAGATCAGCAACACTCCATCCAATTGCTTCACGATGTTGGTATAAAACCTCTACTAAGCTCTTCTCTTGAATTTCTGTCAGATCAGAGGCAATTATAACAGGAAGAGTTTTCTGTGCCCCCAAGAATACATACTTCAATTTGTCAGGCAAAGGCTTCAACTCTAATTCTGGAGGGGACTCTAATGAAGGCACTAAGGGAGTGCTAGAGAGAAAAGGTAGTGGCTCAATTGGAATTCTCCATGGTGGAGTATTCTGAATAGCATCCACTTCCAGCATAGCATGCACTTCTTCACACAACCCTTCATCATTAATGTTCTCAAAGTCATAAAAAGACTTACATACCTCCAGGGAGTTTCGAGATATAGAGGATGAAATAAATTCCTCCACACATTCATCAATATCATCCATGCAGAACACATCACTCTGATCTGGGGGGTGTTGGATAGCATTAAACGCATTGAGCTTGACATTCATGTTGCCAAAGGAAATATCCATGATCCCCGACCTACAATTTATGCAAGCATCAGCAGTAGCTAAGAAAGGTCGACCAAGGATCACAGGAATGTGCCTCTTCGGATTGTGAACTGGCTCAGTGTCAAGTACAATGAAATCAACAGGAAAGTAGAACTTGTCCACTTTAATGAGCACATCTTCTATGATTCCTCGGGGTTGCTTTGTTGATCTGTCTGCAAATTGTAATACCACCGAGGTAGGCTTCAATTCTCCCAAGCCCAATTGTAAGTAAACTGAATAAGGTAACAAATTCACACTTGCACCCAAATCAAGAAGAGCTTTATCCACATGGTGCTCCCCAATAATGCATGAGATAGTTGGAGCACCAGGATCTTTGTACTTGGGAGGAGTATACTGCTGAATTATTGAACTTACTTGTTGTGGCAGCATTACTTTCTTTGGCACATGACTTTTAGAACGCCTTTTCTGAGTGCACAAGTCCTTCAAAAATTTTGCATAAGGAGGAATGTAGAGACCGTGCCCAATTTTGGCTAGTTTTGAAATTTTCATCATTTATTACTTTAAATGCATTTTAAATGATATTTAACATGTTTTGAATGCGGGGAACATGTTTAGAAGGTTGGAATATGGTTTTGGGAAGTTTTGAAAAAGTTTGACTTTTTGGTCAAACCGGGGCCCGGGATGCGACTTAAGTGGGTCCAGAAATTCGGAAAATTCTCAAAAATATTTTTTTTGGGGAATGGCTTAAATGAAATGTTTAGAGTGTTAAGGAAGCGATTTCCAGTCCAACGGAGTTTTCGAGAATTAATTCGGAGGTCGGGAAGGTACATTAAGTGACCCGGGGGTAAAATGGTCATTTAACGCCCCTGGGGTTGAGATAAATATCCCAAGGTCTGGGATATTTCATATTTACAGATTTCACTCTCTCTCTAAAAGTCACCACTTCATCTCTCTCCCTTCTCTCTAGATTTTAGGTCACTTGGGGTATGATTTGTAAGATCCCGAAGAAGGAAAGTGTGTAGAGGGCATTGAGGGCTTCGGTTTGAACCGATCAAAGTCTACATTTTGTGAAGTTGAGAAAGCTGGGATTTCTCAAAGTTGGATTCAAAGCATAGGATTTGAGGTAGGGGTGCTAGACTCATCTTTACTTTGATTCTATAGGTCACATAATTGTGACATGAAAGATAGGTTGAGATTTCTTGAGTTTAGGATTTTGTGTATATGTATATATATATAAAAATGTGATTTATGCACATAGATATGTCTAACATGTTAGTTAGGGCTTATGTATGTTGCATAGGTGAAGTTGAGACTATGAATGTTTTTGATGAAATTGTATGCATTTGGTGGAAACATTGAAAATCTGAGTTTTTATTTAGAATTGTGCATCAAAGATATAATTTTCTTGAAAAATGCATAAGCATGATGATTTTCATGGTATGAGTGTGTTGACATTGTGACAAGCTTGAGATGAGAAAGAAAATTGCATTGTTTTGATAAAAGCATTGCATTGTGTGGATTTTGTGCATTTATTTGATAAGTGTACATTATATGAAAAGCGAGGTTTTTGGGGCATGTGTGAGAATTAATAAGGGTATTGAACTCTAGGGTGCAAGACCCAAAACTTGGCCAAGCGGGTGTCGCTTCCGTCGGGTTAGTAGCCCGAAAAGCGTGAGCAGAGTATGTGGTCCCAAAGTGACCCTTACTATGGATTGTGATAAGCGAAGTCCTCAGTTGAATTGATTTCCGAATTTATGTGGCGTGAGTTATACATATGAAATGTGACTTGTTTAAGTTGATGTTTATATATATGTATACCTTGAAATATAAAGCATCACGCATGATTTCCAAAACTTGTTTGTTTTGAGGGTAAAAGGCATGGATATTTGTCATATAGATTGTAATGATTTCATATGCATCCATGCATGACCGCCTGAGTTAGAGTGGAGTTGGGTGGATCATTCCTACTGAGCCGCAGTGGTGCTCACCCCCTACTTATATAAACTTTTTCAGATAAGGCGCCGATCGAGGACGAAGCATGATTAGCTCAATGGACCTTGTTGGGTTCCTTTTTGGATTTTGATCTTTTGGAATGTAGATAAATGTCCATGCCGTTTTGTGGCATATGGACTCTTTTGGTAAATGTTATTCTTAAAGTTGGATAACATATTTATACTTGAATTTCATATGTATAAGCCATGTTGGACATGTATGGAAGACTTTAAACATAATTGTATGGCCATTAGGGGGGGACACGTGCCCAAAAGTGTCCATTTTGAATTTAAGGTGTGAATGACATATGAAATGATTTGTATGATTTCAATAGAAATGTATGATGATTTGTGAGATTATGGTGATATAAATGTGTGAATTAGGGTGTGTATGGAGATGTACCATTTGTAGATCCTTGGAGTGTTGGGTGTAAGATTTTGTTTTGGAGATGAAAGTATTACCGGTCAAATGGACACATTCTGCCCAGATTTTGGCGAATTTTTTTGAGGGTTCTACACAACTCCAAATGGTCTGAAATTTTTACCACATCTTCCCCTAGATGTCTAGTATTCCCATATTTAATTTGGTGACATTTGGACAACTACAGAATTTTATAAAAATCCGAGAGTATTCTGCCACCAGATTTCACTATTTCTGCTGGGCACCAACTTTGTTGTCAAAACTGTTTCATTTGGCTTACATCTAGACATTGAGGTTGATGTAGTCTTGTTCCAAATTTAGTCTAGTTTCTATAGAATTTTAGTTTGCCTCATTCCGAGTTGAAATGAATTTTCTATGAATTTTTTTATGACTGCTGCGCAGATTGCACCTGGTAGTGCATTGTCCACTAGAGGAGTTACTGTAGCAATTTAGCTACTGCCCGGAGATGCAAAATCATGGTTCCGGACTATTTTAAAAGGTCTAAATTATATTTTTAAGCTTCTTAGGACTATAGTAGGATGGGACAATGGTCCGAAAAATTTTTTGGAACTTTTTACGAAAAGTTACTATTCACGAGGGCCGAAATTTTTTTTTTTTTTATTGTTCTAAATGATTTCAACGATGAGGACCATGGTTAGTCATGCATATCCACTTAATTATATGCATATTTAGTTGCTTCCGTGGTTAAGAGAATTGGTTTGGATATTATATTTTCCAAAATGGTTGTTTTGATTAGATTTCACCGTTCACCCCCATTTCCCTCGCTCTTAACCGGGTGTCGAAAATCGGGGCGTGACAACTTGGTATCAGAGCTTAACCGGGTTTGAATACCTTAGGACGATGGGAAGGGTTGAGCCACATGTTGGATTGAAGGGACTTGATGATTTATAGGATTGTGAACTTGAGGTTATGATCATAGACTTGATGTCTTTAAGTGTAAGCTAAGGTTAAATGCTTATTACATGGAAAATTTTATGTGCTTACTTGTTTGATATGACATGCTACCTTGAAGTATATAAGCATTTTGAGTGTGTATGAATGGAATTGGACAATGATATTCATGCCTTGGACTTAAAGTGTCTTCTTGTTATCAATATAGCAAGATGCCACCACGTAGAGCTCGTGGGGAAGCGCCACCAGTAGCTCCCACAGATGGAGGGCAATTTATGCGCGACATGGTCACTACTATGCGGCAAATTGCAAGGGAAACTCAAAGGGAAACTCATGGGGAGACACAAGCTCCACCAAGAGCAGCTCCTCCTAGCCGAATGATAACGGCATTGGGGCATATCAAGAAGCACAATCCGCCAACCTATTCAGGGGGATCCGATCCCATAGTGGCAGAAAACTGGTTGGATGAGATTGTCAAGCTCCTTACTGTGCTTGAAATAGATGAAGACTTGAGGGTGAAGGTGGCCACTCACTATCTAATAGATGATGCCAGCCGTTGGTGGAAATTCACTGGAAACTACCATGACATCGAGACGATGGATTGGGACATGTTTCAAGTACTCTTCTTTGAGAAGTACTTTCCAGTGACAGTGAAGGACAATCTAAGAAGGGAATTTTATGATTTGACGCAAGACTCAATGACGGTGATGGAATACGAGACCAAATTCACTTCCTTGGCTCGTTTTGCTAGAGAGATAATACCAACGGAGGAGCTGAAGATAAAACAGTTCATAAGGGGTCTTCGGACATTTATAAGAGATAAGGTGGCAGTCTTGGGACTGACTAGTTATGCAGTGGTAGTGGAGAGGGCACTAGTGGCTGAGGAACTTGATATTGATAATCGGAAGAAGAGGGAAACAAGGAACCAAATGAGAAATGTGGGGTCTCTTTCAGACAACCGTACAGGAAGGAAGAGAAAGGATGGTGGGTCATTCTCCCAAGGGCAACAACAAACCCAATCTACACCATCAGTGGCTGTGCCTACTGGGACTACACGACCTAAGGTAGTTTGCTATAATTGCCAGAAACCGGGACACAAAGTGGCAGAATGCACTCAGAAGCATAATACTCCTGTGACAGATAAGAAGTGTTTCCACTGTCAACAGATAGGGCACATTAGTTGGAATTGCCCACAGAAGAGGGGTACACAAAGTGGTGTTGGCTCACAACAGCGTCCTGTGCAGCCTGCGACTTCACAGTCAGGCTTTAGGGCATTGCCACCGCCACAGACGGTGCCGTCAGTTCAGAGTTCACGGGCACCAGTTAGAGGAGCCGCGTCTGGCGCTCCTAGTCTTCAGTCTACATATCAGGGTACAGGACAGCAGGGCCAGAGGACCCCGGGCCGTGTCTTTACTCTTGCTCCAGGAGAGACCTCAGCAGGACCGTCAGTGGTCCGAGGTATATTTCTTGTATTTAGCTCGTGGGCTAGGGTGTTAGTGGATTCGGGTGCATCACATTCATTCATATCATATGCATTTGCTTGTGCTTTGGGGTTGGAGGTGTCATCTTTGGACTCGGTTTTATCCATTGATACGCCAGTTGGTGGTAGAGTGGTTTTGAGTGATGTGTGTCGATCTTGCGAGATCGAGATTTCGGGACATCGATTAGTGTTCGATTTCATCCTTCTTGAGATGTCTAGTTTTGATGTGATCTTGGGTATGGATTGGCTATCGACTTATAGAGCCAACATTGATTGTTATCGAGGTAGAGTGACCTTGTATACACCAAAAGGTGATAGTATATGTTTTGTGGGGGAGCGTGATGACTTCTACTTGTCGTCTTTGCATGGTTGGAGTGATCGGAGAGGGCTTGGGCATTTCTTAGCGAGCCTATTAGTTGATGGTGATGATGAGACACTTGGAGAGCTTCCTCTTATAGTGTGTGAGTTTATGGATGTATTTCTGGGGGACTTGACACAGTTGCCTCCGAAACGGGAAGTGGAGTTTGTGATAGATCTTGCTCCGGGTACCGCGCCCATTTCGATGGCACCGTACCGAATGGCACCGGCTGAGTTGAAAGAGTTAAAGGACCAATTACAAGAGCTACTAGACAAGGGATTTGTACGTCCTAGTACTTCGCCTTGGGGAGCTCCGGTTCTTTTTGCTAAGAAGAAGGACGGGTCTTTGCGGCTTTGCATTGACTATCGAAAGTTGAATCGGGCAACAATCAAGAATAAGTATCCTTTACCAAGGATAGATGACTTGTTCGACCAACTTAAGGGTTCTAGATGTTTCTCAAAGATAGATTTGAGATCAGGCTACTACCAGTTGGGGATTAGAGAAGCGGACATTCCAGAAACCACTTTTCGCACACGATATGGACATTATGAGTTTTTGGTGATGCCATTTGGTTTGACGAATGCACCGGCAGCATTCATGGATCTAATGCATAGAGTGTTCAATGCTTATCTGGACAAGTTTGTAGTGGTGTTCGTTGATGACATCCTAGTGTACTCGACTTCGGAAGAGGAGCACGAGGGTCACTTGAGGATTGTGTTGCAGCTTCTAAGAGAACATCAATTGTATGCCAAGTATGAGAAATGTGAGTTTTGGCTAGCGGAGGTGAAATTCCTTGGGCATGTAGTGTCCGAAGGAGGAGTTTCCGTAGATCCATCCAAGGTAGAGGCGGTGATGAGTTGGGAAAGACCTAAGATCGTATTTGAGATACGTAGTTTTTTGGGATTGGCCGGATACTATAGGAGGTTTGTGAAAGACTTTTCGAGGTTAGCAGCACCAATGACTAAGCTTACTCGAAAAGGAGTGAAGTTTGTGTGGGATGATGCTTGCGAGCATGCATTCATGGAATTGAAGAGTCGGTTGACTTCGGCTCCAATTTTGATCATTCCGGAACGTGGGTTAGGGTATACAATTTATTGTGATGCCTCACGACTTGGGTTGGGATGTGTGCTAATGCAAACCGAACAAGTAGTGGCGTATGGTTCAAGGCAGTTGAAGAATCACGAACAGAATTACCCAACACACGACTTGGAATTGGCAGCAGTGATCTTTGCACTTAAGGTGTGGAGACATTATTTGTATGGTGAGAAGTTTGAAGTGTTCTCAGATCATAAAAGTCTCAAATACCTTTTCTCACAAAAGGATTTGAATATGAGGCAACGGAGGTGGATGGAGTATATGGAGGACTATGACTTTGACTTGCAATATCATCCGGGGAAAGCCAATGTGGTGGCGGATGCATTGAGTAGGAAGTCACATGGTAGCTTAGCGAGCTTAGCCATACGGGAGTGGAAGATGATGGAAGACATCTCAGAAATGGGATTGCATTTCAGTGAGGATGATAGGCCATCGGTGTTATTTACTCTTATCGCTCAACCAACTCTTGTGAGTAGAGTGATTGAAGAGCAGAGGAAGGATAGCGAGGTTGAGGCTATTCACACACAGATTTCAGGTGGCGAAGTGGTGGAAGGATGGACAGTTCATTCAGATGAGAGCATGAAATTCCAAGGGAAGATGTTTGTTCCCTTAGCTTGTCGGGATGAGATTCTGAGAGAGTTTCACAACTCGAGGCTAGCAGTACATCCAGGTGGTACCAAGATGTATCATAACCTACGCCGACAGTATTGGTGGAAGGGTATGAAAAAGGATGTAGCTCAGTTTGTGGCGAGGTGCCTCACTTGTCAACAAGTGAAGGCTGAGCATCAGAGACCAGCGGGGTTGTTACAGCCATTGCCTGTGGCTATGTGGAAATGGGAGCATGTCACTATGGATTTTGTGACGGGACTTCCAAGGTCGAGGAAAGGTCACGATGCAGTTTGGGTGGTCGTTGACAGATTGACGAAGGTAGCTCACTTTATTCCCATTAGAGTGACAGATGATGTGGATACTCTCAGTAGATTGTATATTGAGTAGATCCTTAGGCTTCATGGCGTGCCAGTTTCTATTGTTTCAGATAGAGACCCGCGATTTACATCTCGGTTTTGGCAGAGTTTCCAGGCAGCACTTGATACAGACCTTCACTTTAGTACGGCTTTTCATCCTCAGACGGATGGTCAGTCTGAGCGTACTATACAGATTTTGGAGGATATGTTGCGGGCGTGTGTACTTGATCTCCGGGGTAGTTGGGAGGATCACCTTCCTTTGGTGGAGTTTGCATACAATAATAGCTACCAAGCTAGCATTGAGATGGCTCCATTCGAGGCTTTGTATGGTAGACCGTGTAGGTCACCTGTTTGTTGGACTGAGGTTGGGGAGACAATTTCTTTGGGACCGGATTTAGTTCGGGAAACTACAGAGAAGATCAAGGTCATCCGACAGAGATTGCTTACGGCCCAGAGTCGTCAGAAGAGCTACGCTGACAAAAGGCGACGACCTTTGGCATTTGAGGTAGGAGATCATGTCTTTCTGAAGGTCTCACCACGGAGAAGTTTGATGAGGTTCGGTCGTAGTGGCAAACTTGCACCACGATTTATCGGGCCATTTGAGATTTTGGATCGGGTTGGAGAGGTTGCTTATCGCTTGGCATTGCCACCGCAATTGTCAAGTGTCCACAACACATTCCATGTGTCTATGTTGAGGAAGTATGAACCGGACCCTTCACATGTGCTTGATTGGGCAGACCTTGAGGTTGAGGAGGACGTGTCATACGAGGAAAGACCAATACAGATTCTAGACACCAGAGAGCAAGTGCTTCGGGGCAAAAACATTCCATTTGTTATCCAAGAATTGACCCTAGAGGGGGGGGGGTGAATAGGGGTCAATGGCAAACTATGATGTTTTCTCCACAAATTTAAATTACAATAAGCAAATAAAATTATGCAAATAATAGATCAAGACAATAAATAAATTGCACAATGAAAAGGAGCTAGAGATAGAGAAAATCAAACGCAAGTGACTCAAGATGTAGCGTGGTTCGGAATCTCCTACTCCACGACTCAAGATCCCTCTTGAGATTTCCCAAATCCACTACGGCTTCTCCTTTCGGGTGGAGAGCAAACCTTTACAATGAAGCTAACAAGCTCCTCCTTTCTCTTGCTAAGTGAAGTCCTCCACTTAGTCTTCTAGGGTTCAACCAACCCTTTACAATGAATGATAAGAGGATTTGAAGTACAAATGTTGTATCTCTCAAAGATAAAATTCTCAAATGAAAGCTCACAACTATAGCTGTATCTGATTCTCAAGTTTGAAGCTCAAGACTTAATTGAATGAGAGTGAGAAGAGTGAATCGTATGTTGAATGCTTGTATCTCTGGTAGTTGTATTTTTAAATGCAGAACAAGAGATGTATATATAGTCACTCTCACTAAAATAGCTGTTGGAAGGTGGGTGAAGACATTAAATGCACCAACTAGCCGTTTAATTTTGAATCTGGGGAAAAGCAGTCGACTTTCTGCTTGAAGCAGTCGACTTTATTTGAGCCTTCAAAGAGTCAGATTCATGCTGCCCAAAAGAGTCGACTTTCTCTAATGCATAAGGCGACTATTTTATCAAATCTCATAAACTAAAATAGAAAGAAAGTCTTCTATATGTTTTGAGAAAGTCTTCTATCTTAGTGCTCTAGAAATGACATTTTCATAAAGGCACAAACTAAAATAGAAAGATAGTCTTCTATATGATTTGAGATAGTCTTCTATCTTACTACTCCAGAAAAGCCATTTTCACAAAAGTTCATAAACTAAAATAGAAAGATAGTCTTCTATACGATTTGATATAGTCTTCTATCTTGCTACTCTAGAAATGTCATTTTCGCACTGCTTAAAAGAGTCGACTTTATAATTCCACTAAGTCGACTGATTTTGGAATCATTTGAAAGGCAACTTAGTCAAGGCATCCATGAGCTCAAAAATTAATTTCAAAAGCTAAGAGCCACTCATGAAAAATTAGAAATATGATGCATGTGGTTTTAGATTCAATTTTAGACATTGAGCTTCAAACAGGTAAATCAAATTTAGCTTTACAAAAATACCTAAGCTCTCACCATATTCTATATACCCCAATGCTTCTTTGTTTTGCATAATTCTTCAAGTTTGAGGTGCAAATTCCTTCTTCATTGATATACACATGAGATGAAAGCTCCTTTGAATATATATGATCAATCTAGTCAATCACTCAAAAAGATGTTAGTAATTAACACCATTAATGGTTTGTTATCGTCAAAATTACGAGATTACCCTTAGGTTAAAATCTTTGGGTCAACAATCTCCCCCTTTTTGATGATGACAAAACATTGATGTGTTCAAATAAAATATAGAGTGCATTATAAAATGCTCCCCCTATCGATATGCCCAAGATGAACAATATGATCAATAAATTGATAAACATAACATCTTTCCATATGATCATGCTTCAGAAAATTGATTTAAATAAAATGAATAAGCATAGTGAGTCTCCCCCTATTAATATGCTTTCATACCACACTTATAAGAAGGTTTAGCATGCTTAAAATATCACGTGGAAGCAGATTTTAGGCATAAACATTTAGAGACATTCACCACATCCAATAAGCCAATATCAAAATCCCATCCTCCTCAACACAATGAAATAATATTTTATAAATGAGTTCTCATAGTATTCATAATGCATTATATGCATTAATCATTATACATTCATCATTGAATTCATTGGATACCAATAACAAACATATGAGCAGGATACTTTGGAGGAAAAGATAATTTTTGAAGAAGCATGCATCTAGACATCATTCATTAAAAAAGCTTAAAGTAAAGTGACTAGTCATATAATTTGTCCATAAAGCATATGCATAACATAATGAGACAAGGGACATATAATATAATTTGTCCATAAAGCATATGCATAACATAATGAGACAAGGGACATATCAAACATCACATCAAGAATTTCTCCCCCTTTGTCGTCATCAAAAAGGAGTAACTTATCTGCTAAGGAGCTGGTGGTGGTGGAGAAATGCCAAAATGCCTTTTGATTTCCTCAAGTGCATTCAGCTGAGCTTGATAGGCATTGAAACCGATGCTCATCTTTTCAAATCCTTCATGTATTTCCCTTTCAAGGTGAGTAACCTGTCCCTCAATCCTGTCAACCCTTCCTTCAAGTCTTTCCATATTGCCCAAACGAGTATCAATGCTTTCGAGTCTAGAAAGAACTTGATGAAGCACAGAAGGATCAGTGGGAGGTAGTAGAAGAGGTGTCTCATCATCTGGTAGTTCATCCTCATTCATAGGATCATTATCACTGCCTTCTTCTGTACCGTGTTTGAAATGAAGGATCACAAAAAAGAGAGAGAGAAGATGATGCGGGTGCAGTCGCTATAGGTGGTGGTGGAGCCGATGCCGGAACGAGCTGGTCATGGCGGCGCTTGGTTCGCCGATCACGGGATTCTGCCGCGGTGAGGTTCTGTTTTCCGACGGTGGATCGTCCTCCCATAGTTCTTGGAGGCATGATGCTCCGTGCAAGAGAGAAAATGCAGGATAATAGTTTTTACCCCAAAGAAAAATACAGAACAGATTGGTGAAATTGGTGAAGAGAAAAGTAACGAACCCCCAAGATGATGATTAAAACGAAAGAAATGATTTTGAAAATTTTACCATCAGTGGGTCACTAGTTCAGATTAGGCAATTTAGACAGGTAATTGCATAGAGGCGTGAGGAAGAGAGCAAGCCCTAAGTCGACTGAGCAATAAAAGGACATGGGAAAAGAAATAAAAAAAAATGACTTAAACAAGCAACAGAGAAAGGAGACTAAAAGAAGTAGAAAAGTCTGCTTTTGGAAAAGGGAAAGTCGACTTTCTCTTTTGAGAGAGTCGGCTGTGTGTTATATGCTGTATCAACATCCTTTTGTACCTTTTCTTTTAGAGTCAATTTCAAAAATGAAAGAGAATAAGACCTACCCATCTGATGTTGATAAGATAAAGTTGACAGCCATAAGAGAATTATAAAGAAGACTTTGAAAATTGTTAAAAAAAATTGACTTTGAAATAAAAAAAATTTAAACAATCCACAAAGAAAGTCGACTGGAAGAATGTAGAAAGTCGACTTTTTAATGAAAACCGAAGGGATAGGATCATAGGAGAGTCGACTTTCTCTCTTGAGGGAGTCGGCTGTTTTGGGAGGTGAAAAACAATTAAAAAAAAATTAAAAAGGACAGTCGACTTATCCAGTTAGGGAAGTCGACTTTCTTTTCTTTCTTAAAAGCCAAAAACATTCTGCCAAAGATAGGCGACTTTAACAAATGGAAGAGTCGACTTTCAAAAAAAAATAAATAAATAAAAGAAAGAAAGAGAAAAGAAAGAAAGGAAAAGAAAATAAATAAATAAAACGAAGGAGCTTAAGGAGTCGACTTTTTCAGCACTGAAAGTCGACTGATTATCCTTGCTTGAAGTCCAAAAAAGGCTCTGTCAAAAATAGTCGACTTTAAATAAAGGAAGAGTCGACTTTTTCCCGGAAACTCAAATCAATTCAATCTCACTTGCTCTGGTCATGCCTATTTCTCTTCTAATAGAACAGAACCTATCTTCTTGGAGGGGCTTGGTAAAAATATCAGCTAATTGGTTTTCTGTATTGACAAAAATAAGCTCTATATCTCCTTTGGACACATGATCTCTCAAGAAATGATGTCTAATTTCAATGTGCTTTGTTCTTGAGTGTTGTATAGGATTTTTGGAAATACAAATAGCACTTGTATTATCACATCTAATAGGTATGTGATCAAATGTAAGTCCAAAATCTTCAAGTTGTTGTTTGATATAAAGAGTTTGAGCACAACAACTTCCGGCTGCCACATATTCGGCTTCTGCTGTTGACAAAGCTACAGAATTTTGTTTCTTGCTTGACCAAGATACAAGAGAGTGTCCAAGAAAATGACAGGTACCACTAGTGCTTTTTCTATCTATTTTGCATCCGGCAAAATCAGCATCCGAATAACTTATGAGATCAAAGGATGTATCCCTAGGAAACCAAAGTCCCAAATCAATAGTGCTACTCAAATATTTAAAAATTCGTTTAACAGCACTTAAATGGGATTCTTTGGGACATGATTGGAATCTTGCACATAAGCAAACACTAAACATGATGTCCGGTCTACTTGCCGTTAAGTACAAAAGACTTCCAATCATACCTCTATATCTCTTGATATCAACATCTTTCCCTTTTTCATCCTTATCAAGTTTAGAGGCATTACTCATAGGAGTTTTTGCATGTTTGGCATCCTCCAAGCCGAATTTCTTTAGCAAATCTTTAACATATTTAGATTGGCAAATGAATATACCATCTAATGATTGTTTGATTTGCAATCCTAGAAAAAAGTTAAGTTCACCCATCATGCTCATTTCAAATTCGTTTTGCATGCTTGAGGCAAATTCTTTGCATAACATCTCATTTGTTGATCCAAAAATGATATCATCAACGTAAACTTGAATGATCAACAAATTCTTATCAATGATTTTTGTAAAAAGAGTGATGTCAATTTTCCCTCTAATAAAATCATTTTCTAGAAGAAAACCACTCAATCTTTCATACCAAGCTCTAGGAGCTTGTTTCAAACCATATAAGGCTTTAGATAATTTAAAAACATGGTTTGGAAGATCATGACTTTCAAAGCCCGGTGGTTGTTCTACATAGACTTCTTCTTCTATGAAGCCATTCAAGAATGCACTTTTTACATCCATTTGATATAGCTTGAAGTTCTTATGAGATGCAAATGCAAGTAACATCCTAATTGCTTCTAGTCTAGCAACGGGTGCAAAGGTTTCCTCATAGTCAATTCCTTCTTCTTGGTTGAAACCTTGAGCAACTAATCTAGCCTTATTTCTAATTATAACACCCGACTCATCCTTCTTATTTCTATAAACCCATTTGGTTCCTATGACGGTTTGATCTTTGGGTCTAGGAACTAAATTCCAAACTTGATTCCTCTCAAATTGGTTTAGTTCTTCTTGCATAGCTAAAATCTATGACTCATCATTTTCGGCCTCATGGATGTTCTTTGGCTCTATTTGAGACACAAAGGCTAAATGATCACACATATCTCTAAGAGATGATCTAGTACTCACTCCTTTAGAAGGATCACCTATAACTTGGTCAAGTGGATGATAGGGAATGACTCTTTGATCTTTTGGAAGTGAGCCATGAATGTCATTTTGGATGATTTCCTCCTTAGAAGCATTTTCTTGTGACTCATCAATGGTGGAATCTTTTGGTTTTTCAACTAACGTAAATCCATCAACATTCTTTTCAAGTTCAATCACTTCATCATCCAAATTTTGTCTAGGGGAAGGGATAGGAGATTCATCAAATACTACATGTATTGATTCTTCTACTACTAATGTTCTTTTGTTGAAAACTCTATAGGCTTTGCTTTTGGATGAATATCCTAGGAAAACCCCTTCATCGGATTTAGCATCGAATTTTTCTAAATTGTCCTTGTCATTCAACACAAAACATTTACACCCAAAAACTTTGAAATAACCTATATTTGGCTTATGACCATTCCAAAGCTCATATGGAGTCTTATCAAGCTTCTTTCTAATGATGACTCTATTTATAACATAGCAAGAAGTACTAACGGCCTCGGCCCAAAAATATCTAGGCAACTTATGTTCATTGAGCATTGTTCTAGCCATCTCTTGGAGGGATCTATTTTTCCTCTCAACAACCCCGTTTTGTTGAGGAGTTCTAGGAGCGGAAAAGTTGTGATCGTAACCATTATCATCACAAAATTTCTCAATGTCTCGGTTATCAAATTCTCTACCTCTATCACTTCTAATGCTCTTAATCTTACATTCTTTCTCGTTTTGGACTTTTCTACAAAACTTAGAGAAAATGACGTGTGTTTCATTCTTATGAGCAAGAAAGAATACCCAAGTAAGCCTAGTGAAGTCATCTACAATCACAAATGCATAAAACTTTCCTCCTAAGCTAGCAATTCTATCCGGACCGAAGAGATCCATATGAAGCAATTCTAATGGTCTTGTTGTAGTGATATCCTTTTTCCTCTTGAAGGAAGACTTGATTTGTTTGCCTAATTGGCAAGCACTACAAGTTTTGTCCTTGACAAACTTAGTCTTTGGGAGGCCTTTGACTAAGTCATTTTTGGACAATCTTGAGATCAAGTCCATGCTTGCATGTCCTAGTCTTCTATGCCACAACCAACTATTATCACTAGAGGAAACAAAGCATTTAACATTTTGATCAAGCAAGTCACAAAGAAGGATAGTGTACAAGTTACCATTTCTATATGCAACAAAAATTTGACGGCCATCTTTTTCAACTATGCAATGATCCGATTTAAATGCAACATTAAAACCCTTATCACATAGTTGGCTAATGCTAAACAAATTATGCTTAAGACCATTAACAAGAAGCACATTGTCAATAGATAAGGAAGAAGATATACCTATGGTCCCAACGCCAACAATTTTACCTTTAGAGTTGTCTCCAAAAGTGACGTTTCCTCCATCATAAGGCTTGAGAGAAGAGAATTTGGAGCGATCTCCCGTCATGTGTCTTGAACAACCGCTATCAAGAAACCATTTGTCCTTGGAACTAGAAGAGGATTTCAAGCATACCTACAAGGCAAGCTTAAGTGACTCCTTTTGGTACCCAAACCATTTTGGGTCCAATTGGGTTAGCAATCATAGGAAATGTTCCTTTTGGAACCCAAATCATTTTTGTCAACTTTCTTTTTCTAAAAGGGCAAGAAAAGATTTTATGTCCATCTCTTCTACAAAGATTGCATATAGAACCAAAAAAGTTAAGTTGAGAGCTTTTGACAAAGAAGTGTCTCAAAGGTTTTAGCTTATCATTCTTAAAAGAGGGTTTTTTGATCAAAGACTTTTGTTTATCATATGGATTATATCCAATTCCTTCTTTGTCAAAAACATCCCTTTGCCTTCCAAGGAGAATAGTTAAATTCTTTCTCCCCTTGGTGAATTTTGCAAGAATCTCAATTTGATCCTCAACAACTTTCTTCAAATTTTCATTTTCAATTTGAAGATCAATTGAGAAAGTCTCTTTTGAAAATGTATCTCTTTCTTTCTTGAAAGAATCATTTTCCATTTGAACTTTAGAAAGCTCAAGTGAAGAAGAATCTTTTTCCTTTTTCAATAAAATGTTTTCATTTTGAGCTTTAGAAAGTTCTAGTGAAAGAGATGAGATTTTTTGTTTAAGAGATGAATTTTTCAAAATAACCTTTTCAAGTTCTTTATGCAAATCTTCAAAAGCATCTTGCAACTCATTATAAGAAAAGGAAGACTCAATTGAAAGTTCGAGATTAGAATCTACCTCATCCTCAATTGCCATGAGGCAAAGGTTGGCAACTTCGTCATCATCACAATCCGAATCACTTGAGTCGGAATCATCCCATGTTGCCTTCATTGCCTTTTTCTTTTGCTTATTTTCTTTATCTCTTTTGTACTTGAGGCAATCGATTTTGAAATGACCCGGTTTTCCGCAATAATAGCAAATAGGTGGTTCCTTTTTGCTTGACTCGCCTTTGGACTCATTTCTCTTGAAAGGTCTCTTTTTGAAGAGATGCTCTTTCCTCATGAATTTTTTGAACTTGTTGGAGATGAGAGCAAGTTCATCTTCATCATCGCTAACATCTTTATTATCTTCCTCATTGACATCTTGAATTGAAGTCTTTAAAGCCATGCTCTTCTTATGCTCGGGCTTTTCTTGACGGTTTTTCATCTTGATTTCATAAGTCATGAGAGATCCCATGAGGTCTTCAAGACTCAATGCATCGAGATCTTTTGCTTCCGAGATAGCGGTAGCCTTAGCATCCCAACTTGTGGGTAAACACCAAAGAATTTTCTCCACATTGTCGGAAGTAGAGTAATTCCTACCAAGATGAGATAAACTATTAATAATGTTAGTGAATCGAGTAAACATCTCACCAATGGTTTCATTTGGTTCCATCTTAAAGAGCTCATACTCACGAATTAACATGCTCACTTTGGTGGCTCTAACTTGCTTAGTGCCTTCATAAGTCACTTCTAGTTTGTCCCAAATCTCTTTGGCGGACTTACAAGCCGAAATTCTATTGAATTCGGATTTGCTCAAGGTACAATACAAATTTGTAACGGCTTTGGCATTGACTTGAACAAGTTTTCGGTCATTGTCATTATATTCATTCAAGTCTTTTGGAACTCTTAGACCTTCTACGATTTTTAAGGGAACTAAGGGTCCGTCATGAACAACTTCCCAAACTTGGTAGTCAATAGATTGAAGAAACCATATCATTCTAGGTTTCCAATAGCTATAGTCGGTTCCATCAAACCAAGGTGGTCTATTGTTGGATTGGCCTTCAACATGAGACGGTCCTTGCATGTTTGCCATGATCAAACTCTAAGACGATTAAGTCCTATTCAAGAGTCCAAGCTCTGATACCAATTGTTATCCAAGAATTGACCCTAGAGGGGGGGGGGGTGAATAGGGGTCAATGGCAAACTATGATGTTTTCTCCACAAATTTAAATTACAATAAGCAAATAAAATTATGCAAATAATAGATCAAGACAATAAATAAATTGCACAATGAAAAGGAGCTAGAGATAGAGAAAATCAAACGCAAGTGACTCAAGATGTAGCGTGGTTCGGAATCTCCTACTCCACGACTCAAGATCCCTCTTGAGATTTCCCAAATCCACTACGGCTTCTCCTTTCGGGTGGAGAGCAAACCTTTACAATGAAGCTAACAAGCTCCTCCTTTCTCTTGCTAAGTGAAGTCCTCCACTTAGTCTTCTAGGGTTCAACCAACCCTTTACAATGAATGATAAGAGGATTTGAAGTACAAATGTTGTATCTCTCAAAGATAAAATTCTCAAATGAAAGCTCACAACTATAGCTGTATCTGATTCTCAAGTTTGAAGCTCAAGACTTAATTGAATGAGAGTGAGAAGAGTGAATCGTATGTTGAATGCTTGTATCTCTGGTAGTTGTATTTTTAAATGCAGAACAAGAGATGTATATATAGTCACTCTCACTAAAATAGCTGTTGGAAGGTGGGTGAAGACATTAAATGCACCAACTAGCCGTTTAATTTTGAATCTGGGGAAAAGCAGTCGACTTTCTGCTTGAAGCAGTCGACTTTATTTGAGCCTTCAAAGAGTCAGATTCATGCTGCCCAAAAGAGTCGACTTTCTCTAATGCATAAGGCGACTATTTTATCAAATCTCATAAACTAAAATAGAAAGAAAGTCTTCTATATGTTTTGAGAAAGTCTTCTATCTTAGTGCTCTAGAAATGACATTTTCATAAAGGCACAAACTAAAATAGAAAGATAGTCTTCTATATGATTTGAGATAGTCTTCTATCTTACTACTCCAGAAAAGCCATTTTCACAAAAGTTCATAAACTAAAATAGAAAGATAGTCTTCTATACGATTTGATATAGTCTTCTATCTTGCTACTCTAGAAATGTCATTTTCGCACTGCTTAAAAGAGTCGACTTTATAATTCCACTAAGTCGACTGATTTTGGAATCATTTGAAAGGCAACTTAGTCAAGGCATCCATGAGCTCAAAAATTAATTTCAAAAGCTAAGAGCCACTCATGAAAAATTAGAAATATGATGCATGTGATTTTAGATTCAATTTTAGACATTGAGCTTCAAACAGGTAAATCAAATTTAGCTTTACAAAAATACCTAAGCTCTCACCATATTCTATATACCCCAATGCTTCTTTGTTTTGCATAATTCTTCAAGTTTGAGGTGCAAATTCCTTCTTCATTGATATACACATGAGATGAAAGCTCCTTTGAATATATATGATCAATCTAGTCAATCACTCAAAAAGATGTTAGTAATTAACACCATTAATGGTTTGTTATCGTCAAAATTACGAGATTACCCTTAGGTTAAAGTCTTTGGGTCAACACCATTGGTTAAAATGCTTTGGAGGCATCATGGGGTGGAAGAAGCTACATGGGAGCGAGAACAAGAAGTCCGCTCAAAGTATCCTGAGTTGTTCATCACCTGAGGTACATTCTAATTTCGAGGACGAAATTCCTATAACGATGGGAGGTTGTAGAGACCGTGCCCAATTTTGGCTAGTTTTGAAATTTTCATCATTTATTACTTTAAATACATTTTATATGATATTTAACATGTTTTGAATGTGGGGAACATGTTTAGAAGGTTGGAATATGGTTTTGGGAAGTTTTGGGAACTTTTGAAAAAGTTTGACTTTTTGGTCAAACCGGGGCCCGGGATGCGACTTAAGTGGGTCCGGAAATTCGGAAAATTCTCAAAAATATTTTTTTTGGGGAATGGCTTAAATGAAATGTTTAGAGTGTTAAGGAAGCGATTTCCAGTCCAACGGAGTTTTCAAGAATTAATTCGGAGGTCGGGAAGGTACATTAAGTGACCCGGGGGTAAAATGGTCATTTAACGCCCCTAGGGTTGAGATAAATATCCCAAGGTCTGGGATATTTCATATTTACAGATTTCACTCTCTCTCTAAAAGTCACCACTTCATCTCTCTCCCTTCTCTCTAGATTTTAGGTCACTTGGGGTATGATTTGTAAGATCCCGAAGAAGGAAAGTGTGTAGAGGGCATTGAGGGCTTCGGTTTGAACCGATCAAAGTCTACATTTTGTGAAGTTGAGAAAGCTGGGATTTCTCAAAGTTGGATTCAAAGCATAGGATTTGAGGTAGGGGTGCTAGACTCATCTTTACTTTGATTCTATAGGTCACATAATTGTGACATGAAAGATAGGTTGAGATTTCTTGAGTTTAGGATTTTGTGTATATGTATATATATATAAAAATGTGATTTATGCACATAGATATGTCTAACATGTTAGTTAGGGCTTATGTATGTTGCATAGGTGAAGTTGAGACTATGAATGTTTTTGATGAAATTGTATGCATTTGGTGGAAACATTGAAAATCTGAGTTTTTATTTAGAATTGTGCATCAAAGATATAATTTTCTTGAAAAATGCATAAGCATGATGATTTTCATGGTATGAGTGTGTTGACATTGTGACAAGCTTGAGATGAGAAAGAAAATTGCATTGTTTTGATAAAAGCATTGCATTGTGTGGATTTTGTGCATTTATTTGATAAGTGTACATTATATGAAAAGCGAGGTTTTTGGGGCATGTGTGAGAATTAATAAGGGTATTGAACTCTAGGGTGCAAGACCCAAAACTTGGCCAAGCGGGTGTCGCTTCCGTCGGGTTAGTAGCCCGAAAAGCGTGAGCAGAGTATGTGGTCCCAAAGTGACCCTTACTATGGATTGTGATAAGCGAAGTCCTCAGTTGAATTGATTTCCGAATTTATGTGGCGTGAGTTATACATATGAAATGTGACTTGTTTAAGTTGATGTTTATATATATGTATACCTTGAAATATAAAGCATCACGCATGATTTCCAAAACTTGTTTGTTTTGAGGGTAAAAGGCATGGATATTTGTCATATAGATTGTAATGATTTCATATGCATCCATGCATGACCGCCTGAGTTAGAGTGGAGTTGGGTGGATCATTCCTACTGAGCCGCAGTGGTGCTCACCCCCTACTTATATAAACTTTTTCAGATAAGGCGCCGATCGAGGACGAAGCATGATTAGCTCAATGGACCTTGTTGGGTTCCTTTTTGGATTTTGATCTTTTGGAATGTAGATAAATGTCCATGCCGTTTTGTGGCATATGGACTCTTTTGGTAAATGTTATTCTTAAAGTTGGATAACATATTTATACTTGAATTTCATATGTATAAGCCATGTTGGACATGTATGGAAGACTTTAAACATAATTGTATGGCCATTAGGGGGGGACACGTGCCCAAAAGTGTCCATTTTGAATTTAAGGTGTGAATGACATATGAAATGATTTGTATGATTTCAATAGAAATGTATGATGATTTGTGAGATTATGGTGATATAAATGTGTGAATTAGGGTGTGTATGGAGATGTACCATTTGTAGATCCTTGGAGTGTTGGGTGTAAGATTTTGTTTTGGAGATGAAAGTATTACCGGTCAAATGGACACATTCTGCCCAGATTTTGGCGAATTCTTTTGAGGGTTCTACACAACTCCAAATGGTCTGAAATTTTTACCACATCTTCCCCTAGATGTCTAGTATTCCCATATTTAATTTGGTGACATTTGGACAACTACAGAATTTTATAAAAATCCGAGAGTATTCTGCCACCAGATTTCACTATTTCTGCTGGGCACCAACTTTGTTGTCAAAACTGTTTCATTTGGCTTACATCTAGACATTGAGGTTGATGTAGTCTTGTTCCAAATTTAGTCTAGTTTCTATAGAATTTTAGTTTGCCTCATTCCGAGTTGAAATGAATTTTCTATGAATTTTTTTATGACTGCTGCGCAGATTGCACCTGGTAGTGCATTGTCCACTAGAGGAGTTACTGTAGCAATTTAGCTACTGCCCGGAGATGCAAAATCATGGTTCCGGACTATTTTAAAAGGTCTAAATTATATTTTTAAGCTTCTTAGGACTATAGTAGGATGGGACAATGGTCCGAAAATTTTTTTGGAACTTTTTACGAAAAGTTACTATTCACGAGGGCCGAAAATCATTTTTTTTTTATTGTTCTAAATGATTTCAACGATGAGGACCATGGTTAGTCATGCATATCCACTTAATTATATGCATATTTAGTTGCTTCCGTGGTTAAGAGAATTGGTTTGGATATTATATTTTCCAAAATGGTTGTTTTGATTAGATTTCACCGTTCACCCCCATTTCCCTCGCTCTTAACCGGGTGTCGAAAATCGGGGCGTGACAAGGAATTTGCTTGATGGCATCAAGGAGTGGCAAATTAATCTTCACTTGGCGAAACACCTCCATCATGTCATGCAGCTTGTCCCCTTGCTTCCCCAACTTAGATGCTTCAAGAAAACGTTGTGGGAAAGGAGCCTTGGGCTCATAAGGAATTTCAGCACTTGGACTTGTGGTCACTTTTTCTTCTTCTTTCTTTTCACCCACCTTATTGTCAATTATTTTCCCACTTCTCAAAGTGGTAATGGCTTGAACTTGCTCATGGTGTGGGTTGCTTGTGGAAGCTTGCATCCCTCTTGGATTAGCAATTGGTTGACTAGGGAGCTTCCCTTCTTCTCTTCTGCATAGTGAAGTAGCAAGCTGTCCAAACTGAGATTCCAGTTTGGCAATGGATTGAGAATGCGAGTGCACTAGCTGAACTGTAGATTGTACTGTTGCTGCAGTAGCTTGCACTGTCTCTATGAGAGAATCAAGCTTATCAAATTTAGACAAGGTAAGTGTCAGCTTGTCTTCAATAGCAGAAATTCTTTGGGCCATAGGACTTTGTGTTTGATATTGCTGTTGAGGCACAAAAGTCCTAGGTTGATATGATGGTTGCATTGCTGCCCCTTGGTTACTGTAAGAAAAACCAGGATGATTCCTCCATGTGGGATTGTAAGTATTACCTCGTGGAGGATTCATTGGTCCAGTGAAAGTAGCTTGAACTTGCTCATGTTGAATATCAGAAAATTGCCCTATTGAAGGACAATTGCTCACGTTATGCATAGGACTAGAGCAAAATTCACAAGGGCCTAGCAATGAAGAATTTGAAGCAGAAGGAGTTTGATTGGCAGCCATGATTGCTGCTACCTTCTGTGCAATTAAATCAATATCAGTTGGCATAGCTTCTGAAGCACCAACCTCATAAATCCCATCAGTCTTCCTGGTAGTGGCAGGTCTGCTAGAACGAGTAGAGGACACATGTTGTAGAGAGTTGTCACTAAGATTTTCAAATAAGGTCCATGCCTCTTCTTCACTCTTCAACATGAAAGTACCTCCACATGACGCATCAACCATCTGTCTGTTGGCTTCTGTGAGCCCTTCATGAAAACTCTGCACTAGTTGCCACTTAGGAACTTGATGATGGGGACACTTCCTAAGAAGGTCCTTGAATCTTTCCCATGTCTCATAAAATTGTTCCCCCTCATGTTGGGAGAAACCAATGATAGCACGTTTGAACTGATTGGTCTTCCCTATCGGAAAATACTTCTTGAGAAACTCATGTTGCATCTGAGTCCAAGTCGTGATAGAACCAGCCGGTAGAGAGTTGAACCAATACTTTGCTTTGTCTTTCAAAGAGAATGGAAAAAATCTCATTCTGAAAGCATCTTCAGAGAAGTTGTGAATTTTTGTAGTTGAGCACACTTCAATGAAGTCATCCAGATGCTTGTAAGGGTCTTCTTGAGTCAGCCCAAAATAAGATGGTAGCATCTGAATAATGCTGGACTTGATCTCATAATTCTGTGCTGTGACATTGGGCAGTTGAAAACCTGCGGGCGAGGTATCTGTCTCAGGAACATAGTAGTCCCTAAGCAATCTAGCTCTTTCTCCATCAGCATTAGGAACAAGGTTGTTATTCCTCTCTTCTGCCATGTCTTCAATTAATTCTTCCTCTTGCACAATGGTGTCAACAGGGATGTTCCTCTGTTGTCTAAGAGTACGTTCAGGCTCAGGATCAAGAGGTATCAAAGGATCAGCCACAGAACGACGACCTTGCATATATTTACCGAAAGCACCTGAAAAGAAAACAAAAACAAAATTAAAAATAAAATATAAAAATTTCCTAAACTAAAAATCCAATTAAAACTAATTCTGTAAAATCCAATCAATCAAATAGATAATCCCCGGCAACGGCGCCAAAAATTGATTCGTGTGTGAGTGTGACTCAAAAAGTATACCAATTAAAAATTTTCACACTTCGCAATAGAACGAATTCCTTGTAGAATAGGGTTATCGAAAGGAATGGGTATCGTACCTCAGGGATTATGTTCTGACGAGTTGGAATACGGAACTAATTCTAATTAAATTTATAAGAAAAGAATTCTAATTTTTAAACTAAACTAATTAAAAAATAAAATAAAATAAATCAAAGTAAACAAGATAGTGAAGATAATAGGAGAGAAACCTAGGGTGTTTGACTTCACCACTAACTCCACAATCAATGGTCAATTGAATCAACTATAGGGGAATTACATCATGCATAAGTGGTGTCGGTGGCTACAAGCTCACCTTCATCCGTCAAGAAGATAACATATGATTAAGGCTAAGCCATGGACTATCTTCGATTGGCATGGGCCATCTGCCTAACTACTCTAATCTAGGGTGCAGTATGGTTCATCTTCTCTAGGCATAATCCATCAAAGCTCATAACAATATATTCAGTGATTACCATTGTGTAATAATCTCTCTCATGATCACAGAAAACAAAAGAGATTGAGTTCAATAACAACAACTAAATATCTAAGACAAGATAAGAAATCATTGAGATTGAATTTACAAGACTTTTATTACTCAATTCTATAATAAGAATCCTCACAATTACACAATCTATGCATGTATATAAAGGTCCCCAATAATTAAAACAATCAAACCATTGATGCTTTGTTAGGGCTACATCGAAACCCTAGTGGATGAACTAGCCGCTCATGGTAGAAGAAGAAGCTTCAACTGTTGAGGAAGAAGACATCATCTTTCTGAATTACGCGTATGACTTCGTTCTCCAATGGCTCTGCAATATGTTTCTGTTCTCTTCTCAGCCCTCTCAGACTCTCCAATCTCTGTGTAAGCTCTCTCAATTCAGCCTCCAAGTCCTCACTTTATTCCCCAAGAGAATACACCAAAGTCCTAATCCAATTAGGAATAAATTAGGGTTTCCCGCAGCACTAATCAGGTGGGTTTTTTCTGCTGACTTCGGCCCGACTTTTGACCCACTAGAAGTCCGTTTTACAGAATTTTCTTGAAATACAAAAGTGTGCAGAATCAAATTTTGTTCAACCTCACGCGAAAATAATGTCGATTTGAGGCTCGGAAATAATACTTCTGATCCGTTTTTCAAAACGGGATTAAGACTGCATTATGCGCAGATTTGGGCTTCAGGCCCGAAACCTTCTTAAGCAGCTGTAATTCTCTTGGACCTCTTTCTTGGGCTGATTTGAGTTGAAATAAATGGTTGAGTGAATCTCCTTGATGTAGGCTTCATCTCACCATCTTGGATGTCTTCTTTAAAAACCCAAAAGCACGGTTTTAACTGAAATAATCATTAAGGCCCTGAAAATACAGAAAACACTAAAACAAAGTAAAATCACAAAATAATCTATCACTAAAAGAATAAAATACATAAGTTAAGAGGCTAGAATGCGTAACATTCAACGCCTATCAGTGTCAATGGGAACAACTAAGTATGAGGCGGTGTAACGCCCTGATCCCCGACTCCCGGGAAACTGGAGGTTAACCTACCCATTAATCCCAATGGACCCTTCTGACCCTTTATAAAGTATCATGCTCTGATACCATTCTGTCACACCCCGATTCCCGAGGCTTGGAAACCGAGGTGTGAACCCCGTGAGATCACCCTCACGCTTTAACCACCACCTGATCATGCAACCTCAATTTCCTATCATTTTTACAAAAATTGGGCATGACCCATTCTAAATAATCAACTCCTGGCATGATACACCTGTTTCACAATTTATATGGACACTTCTGGGCACGTGTCCCCCCAGCATTTATATCTAAACAATAAAAATGGACACTTCTGGGCCCGTGTCCCCCCAACATTTCTACAACATGCATAATACAATCATGAATATACATGCCTCAGTCCTTGAATGTCCGTATTAAATACATACATCACATGAATAAATACAACTGAAGGAACTGAATCAACATAAATCGCTTTATACATTTTATCCAAATGTAAAGCATCTATCTATCCACTATCCTGGACATACATTAGATTCTAAGGAATCTACTTACTACCTCTGCAACCGGTGCTGTCAGTCCCCTAACTAACTCCGCACTCAGCAATACCTGCAAAACCTGAGAGGGGGTGAGCTCAAAGGCCCAACAAGGTATGTAGAACCATACTATCACCGCTACAGCAGGTCGATCCTCACATATTCTCAAAAATATACATGCACTTAAATATATCACAATATTTAAGACCATGCCCCACCTAGCATGCATGAACCAATGATATATAAGGTTACTCTAACACATATAAACATACAAAATCCACAACACATGATTTTAGAACTCATTTTCAACATGCTTGAAAGCAGTAAACATCAAGCATCAATATGTATATAGAACATATATGTCAACACATTTACATAACAGATGTAAATCAACTACCACATCTCCTACTTGTCAAGTAGCACATCCCAAATGCAATAACGATGCATTTAAACCATATAACATGCGTAAAAGCAATATATATCCAACATATATCATGTTCTATCACAAACAACGCATATATAAGAATGCGTTTAACACATAACATGCTTCACAATCGATAATGTAAGCAAGTTCACACACTTGCCTCTCTCTCGGGCTCAACCCGATATCCTAACATGATTCTCAACCAATCATGTGACCTGGAACGCCTCCCACAACCATCTCACGACCTTGACCTACTCCGCCAATGTCATACATCCGGGGCAATATTTTGGTTTGCCCATTGGTGATTAGACCATATCAGCACCGTCACCAATTATTTGTTTACTCAAGGTGATTAGACCATATCAGCACCGTCACCGAGTATTAGGTGGCTCAAAGTGGTTAGACCATATCAGCACCGCCACTGAGCTTATTTTGACTCAAGATGATTAGACCATATCAGCACCGTCACTGAGTCTTAAATGGTTCAAGGTGGTTAGACCATATCAGCACCGCCACCAATTATTTACCTACTCTAGGTAATTCAACCACACTTCCCTGTTTCCTCACAACGGCACCATATATGCATTTCAAACATATAGTAACTAAAAATTTCAATGTTCATGCCTCACAATGCCTAAGCTAGTTAAAAGTACATAGCATGCATTTCATCTCCACATAAACCCACATATAACCACATATGTGTCATTTTCCTCCTATACATGCAATATGGATGCATATATACACAGCATAATACTTTCATGCTTCAACCCATGCTTATGAATACTAAAAAGAAGTATTTGGCATGCTTTTCATCACATTCCAACATATATAGCACATATATGTTCAAAACCCGCATAAAACCTCTTATATGCAAACAGCTTCAACTTAGCACATTTTTATCATGTTATAACCAATGCATGCGTTCAATATATATATATATGAAGCTAACACGCATCTCACATTCACATTCCCACATATGAACACATATATGTCCAATCTTGCATATAAGTCCTATATGCACGTACACTAGCATAAGTACAGTCATGCTCTCATTCAATGCATGTATTCACTACAAGTAGCTAACATGCATTCCAATCACAATATATATACACATATATATTACATCACCCACATATGTATCAAGAACATATTAAACACTTAGCACATTTCATGCTTTTCAAATGCTCGCCATAAGTTACATTCATACTTATCATGCATTTCTATCATTGCAACCATATATAAAATCACATATATATTTAACACCATGCATAAAAATCACATATGCATACAATACAACACATAGCTAAACGTGCATGTAATTTAGCATACTTTTTACATGATCTCAATCAATACAATACATGCATATCACAATGCAATTAAGCGATTAAATTTAACATACCATCGCTTCCCAAAACCACACATATGTATATATATATATATATACATATATACATATATCCTCACATCCCGCACGTATGCAACATCTACCCACATATATATATAAATGCACATATATACATATATAAGCCACCTATGATCAAATTAAGGGACATAGGAAATTTAACCAACATATCAAAAATATTTGTAAGAGATAGAGGCAAGAATCAACTTGCCTTAGGTCCCGCTTTCGCCAAGTCCGCGCTTGCAAAGCGATCCATTTCCAAGCCCGATCCAGTCCTGTGCCGAAGTCCACACGAGCAACTCCATTGGACCACTTCATTTCCTTTTCAATTTTCGGTCCATCCCAAATAAAGTGAACCAACCCAACTCCAAGGTCCAAGCCCGCTATTGATGAGGGCCCACATCTGAATTAACCCAAATAACCAATTTTGGCTCACTGTCATATCCAACCCAACCTATATATGAATGTGTTGAACACACACACTCCATTATATACACTTGAACCAAATTTAACCTAGGAAATCCTCCAATCAAAATCATGTAAATAGGCAGCCCACTGTCCAAGCCGACACCACAAGGCAGCCATTTTCATGGCCAAACAGTCCACAAACCAGCCCATTTTTGTACCACCATGGGCTTCGAAATGGTGAGCAACCCGTGAAGAATCCACAATCTTTGACGAACCATATCCAAGTGGAACTCATTCGAAAACCAAACCCAAGCTGCAACACCCAAAACCCAGTTGACCCAACACAGATCCATTCAAAAACCCGCAAGCTTCACCCATGGAAATCTGAAACTCCCATTCGGATCTGCCCCACGAACAAGGGGTGTTCGAGCGAACACCACTCGAACCACCACCACAGCCACCATCAACCGCCGTCACCGGCCCGCCGCCAGCGAACCCGACCCGCAAACCCCAGCCGCGAAACCCCCAGTTTAGCATGCTTCTTTGCCATGTCCTAAAAGTGTTAGTGTAGGGGGATGAGCAAATTTCAACGGCTCAAGGTCAACATGTTGTGCAATCTATTCAAGTCCACATTTCATATTCAATGCATAAATACCAAAACATATTTCAACAACTACGTGTCATGCTTTCTAGCATTTCTAGTCAAAGCTCCCATTTTTCATTCAAATCATCGCATATGCATCAAATGTAACTTGACAACCACATAACTACAATTCAAGCATTATTGCACAATTCATCATATCTATAACATATGACATAACCACATTTATAACCAATTCTACCCAATTTGCATAAGTCACATTATTTCACATAACTCAATCCAAAGTCACATTGCTCTCGAAATTGAACTCACACTCACACACACATCCTCAAGATATGTACCGAAGTCCCACATCTCAATTCCTTGGTTGTTACGGGCTACTAACCCATCTGGTTACCATCTAACTTGCGCAAGGTTGAGGTCTTTCAACCCCAAGGGGATATTTTCCCCCTCTCTTTCCCATGAGTCATTTCTGAGAATTCACTACAACACACAAGATATATCATGTCTTGCACATACATTCGCACGTTTTAATGCATTGCACCCAATACATGCCTATGTTCATTCTAGCATGTCATACAATAATTATATGAACATATACATAAGTTTAACCCCCAAATTAGGTTTTCATCATTTTTCCCCAAAAATCCCATATATGTATCACATACCACATTTTGCATATATGAGCAATTCAAGTAATATAAGGCATTTACCCACCATTTCTAATCAAAAGAAACATATGTATATCCATATAGAACAAGAATATCAACTTAGAAAATTTATACCTCATATACCATATGAAAAACATTTATTTTATGCTAGTGAATGAAATTAAACTTGAAATTAGAAGACACAACACCCACCCCCTACCTCAATAGCTATAGTTTCAAGCTATCCCAAACTTTCACAAATCTCAAAGTTGTCTACTTGTGATTTTGTTCGGTTTAAAGCAAAGCCCTTATCACATAGAACACACTTCTCTTCTTCGACACCGCCCGAATCCAAGCCGAAGACCCTCAAAATCTAGAGAGAAGAATTAGATCACAAAATCTTCCACCGGACCAAAATGCTCCAAATCAACTTTTCAATCCATAGAGATCGTAGAGAATGTCGAGATGAACAACATTCATGTTCAAAACTTCTTCCAAATCCAAGCCTAAGCTAGAGATATTCTAGAGAGAAGGGAGAGCTTGCAAGTGGGAGATGTAGAAAGAGAAAGGAGAAGACAAATGAGAAATCTGATTTTCTCCACTAAATGCCTATACATATCATATCTATCTTTCTCTTGCAAGACTAGTCAACTTTTGCAACTAAGTCCCTAAACCCTCTTAATAATGCTCCTTGTTACAAGATATTTTCTTGTAATTACATACTAACATAATCTTCTCTCTTCTTTTCACTTGAGTCCTTAAAAATAATATCACAATGACCCGACCTCTACTTAGAGAGCCCGAACACACCTTTCGAGTCACCCGACCCATCCGGGGTCCCACGCTCGCACCAAAACACGTGAAAAATCTTATAACCCAAAATTACACATGCTTAAGAGAATTTTTATGCTAAATCATATTTAACACAAAACTAAATTAAAATAATTACTCGGGGCTCTACAGGTTCTCCTTCTCATTTACTTGTCAATTTTAGGGTTTTGGGAGAAACGGTGAGTGCTAGGGTTGTGTATTGCATGTGTTAGAGTACTAAGAGGGTGGGATGTGAGTGTTTTCTACTCTATTTAGTCTCTTATGTGCAATGGGAATGTATATGGTGTTATGCATATTAAGAAGGGTGAATGAGGGAGAGAAACAAGCATGAACACTTGAATGCTAGGTTGGGTTCACTTTTATGAAAATGTGTTAAATGAGCATTTTTGTGTTATATGATGTTGTATCAGTTAAAATGCATGCCTTCTTTATAGAAAAAATATATGCATTGGTGAAGCATGACAAGTATATGCTTATGTAGATTTTGTGAGCATATGTGACTTATGCTAGGGTTTTTATATATAGATGATTATATGTGTGGATTGATGAATATGAAATTCATGCTATGTTCCTTTATAACTAGCGTATGTATTGTGAAGCATGAATCTTAAATGCTCGTTATTTATATGTTCAAAATGCATATATTGGGCCATTGTGAGGAAACAAGGAAAAGTGGTTGAATTGCCTAGAGTAGGTCAATACTCGGTGAGGGCATTGGAGTGGTTAAGTCACCTTGGAGTAGAGAATACTCGGTGATGAATTCTGAAATAATCTAATCACCTCAAAGTAGAGAATACTCGGTGACAGATTTTGAGGGGATCCGATCACCTTGGAGTAGAGAATACTCGGTGGCGGATTCTATAATAATCCAATTACCTTGGAGTAGAGAATACTTGGTGATGGATTCTGTAATTGTGTGGGATGTATCTCGGTCACATGATTAGTCAAGAATCATGTTAGGGTATCGGGTTGAGTCCGTGAGAGAAAGACAAGTGTGTGATGTTGCTTTCATTTTAAATTGTGGAGCATGATATGTGTTAATGCATTCTTATATATATATATGCATTGCATGTGAATTAACATGGTATATGTTGGATGATACATGTAATGTAGTGACATGCATTCATGTAGGTCATGTCGAGTCGGCACTTAGGTGAGTTGAGGTATCTCTATTGAGCCGTAGTGGTGCTCACCCTTTTATTCTAAACTCTTTTACAGATAAGACACCGATGACAAATGGGACTTGAGTGTCCAACTGGAACTCTTATCACATTTTGATACATCTTGGATATTGTATATTTTGTGGCTATCTATGCCGGCTTGTGGCATGAGATCTTTCCCTTTGACTTGTAGTTATATTTTAGACAGTTGTAACTTGTGTGTATGCTTGGACTATAAGCTTGTTAAATATGATAAAGCAATGGATTTGTTCATATAATGCTTGTTAAGAGCATTTGGTTTCATTTGATGAGATAATGAAGTTGATGGATATTTCTTTTTAATATGAAATATGTATATTTTAAGGGAGAATGGCTCATATTGGTGTATGATTTGATTATGAGCATGATTTAGGACTTGTGAATGATGTAAACTCCTTTCTTATATGATTTCGAGATTGTTGGAATGGATTATGTTGGTAGAAATGGTCCAAAATGTCAAAAATGGTCATTTGCAAAGTTGAAGTTTCTGGGCAGTGCGATGCATCGAAGAATCTGTAGGATTTTTGGAATGTAAAAGTCCCGAGAGTTATTTTCGGATGATACTTGTTCGATACTTGTTCGATACATCGGAGTTTTGATGCATCAAAGTCTTCAGTTCGATGCATCGAAGTCATCAGTTCGATGGATTGAAGTCACTTTTTACAACATACCCTGAAAATTGCCCCAAACTTCAATTGGGCATAACTTCTTCGTTTTGAATCAGATTTGAGTGTGATTTTCTTTTTAAATTGAGTATTTTTGAATTCTCTATCCAATGGAGTAAGTCTCAGCTTTGGATTCCAAAGACACAAAGTGTTGATTCCTAAAAATATGTGATTCATGAGAGTGTGGATAAATAAAATCCCCACTAAGGTGATATGATTTGGTAGGTAGAGTTATGCACATCTATGTGCATGAATAGAGTTAAGCTTTCGAGGTAATTGAGGGTAAGGATGATCCATTGGGATTAATGGATGAGTTGACCTCCGATCTTCCAAGAGATCGGGGCATTACAGCACGGTATCAAAACTTGATAATATTGCATAAGTGTGGTTAAGGTTGTTCATGGGGTTGAGTGAACGGGGTTCACACTAGGGATTCGGGTCGTTCAGGGGAATCCCGGCGATCCAGGTTCCGAGGCGTGACAATATCCATGAAACATGAAAAATAGGAAATAAAATTGTTAAGTTCCTCACACACATCAAGCTATTAGGGTGTCATAAAAATAAACATTAAGGAAAATTTATCCATAAGCAACCTAGAAGTAGAGTGTATGCGCGTGAAGTCATCAAAACGTCATCCTCAAATCTAAGTAATGTAATTCCCAAGCCACTAGAAAAAAAAGACGTTTTGACTTTAAATTTCACAGGTAAATATCTCTTTAAAAAATAACTCTTGGAGATTGGCTAATTGTTTCTTTCAGTTATATGTGAGTAAAAACTTTGTTTCCAAAGTAAAAGCAAGCTCACATACTAATATAAAAAACCGATACATATAAATTGAAAAGTCTCATGATAGGAATGTTGATCACTTTTGGGAGAATGTCGAGCTACCCACCATAGCGCATTCTCACTTATTACCCACTATCATATCTTTCCATAAATCCTATAGGTGGTGACTAGGATGGGGCTGTAGGTGAATGTTTTTGAAAGTGACAAGTCTTCAAAATATCTCAAAGGGAAAACTTATCTTCTTCTTTTTTTTTTCCCCTTTATTCTTTTCTATTTTTCTTTTTTTTTTCTTTCTTTCTTTTTTTCTCTTTTTTTTTTCACTGAAAAATATATGATGGTTTTTTTATTCTTTTTCTTTGTACACAAGAACATTCGTATCACTTTTCAGAAACTAACAATAGAAACAAGGATTATGGTATGATATGATAGTAAAAAAATAAATTACAAGGCCTATGTTTCTCTTAATTCGAAGTGATTTCATTCTCAGTGATCAACCAAAATGAAAGATAATGAGTGATGTGGTCGGAACTAAATTATATTGTAAGCTTATTTTTTCCCTTTTTATCAAAATATAATTTAACCACTCGCAAGAGCACGAATCTTTGTAGATAAGGTTCTATATAGAGGGTATCGATCCCACGAGGACTAGTCGCAATTGTCTTAAAGGAAGATTAATTCTACTTTAATTCGAAAAACAGATTTTTGAATTTGTGTTTAAAAACTATTGCATGAATGAAATGACAAGAAAAGTAAAGAGTTTAAAGTTGGGAGAGAGAACTAGGGTTGGTTTGCACCACTAGCCATTCACATGTTCATAAGTGTAGCAAGCATGGGATTCATTAATTAAATGCCTAACAATGTCATTAGGCTTGTGACCTCAATGACATATCAAAGGATCAATGTGTGTGCTAACCTATCATAATCCATCTTCAACAAGCATAGCTCTTCAACCTAACCAACTACCTAATTACTCTACTCTCTAAGTGAACACTACATGCATCCAAATTACCTTGTCTTGGCATGGTCTATACAAACTAACATCACACATTCATTTAAACACCATTATCTAGCCATCATTTACACTTCTTGTGGAATATGCAAATGTTGTGCATTCAAGTGACAAAATCTACTCTAAGACAAGAATAAATTCCAAATCAAATGAATATATATAAGAGATGTATTTGTGTACATAATCACTAGGCTAAATAATCAACATTTAATTACAAATCCCAAGAGCTACAAAGATGAACAAGTTTACATGGCTAGGGGTTAAAACCAACACCCTAGTAGAAGAGTTAGTTGCTCATGGTTGCCTTGCACCCTTCCATTGATGAAGAGAATGAAGCTTCTTGGTCTGGTTCAGTTCTTTCTCTTCCTCTCCCGAAAGTCTCTCCTCTTCTCTGATGTGTGTTGAGAGATATGTGAGATATGTGTGGCTTTTGGTGCTTTTTGGCTCCTTTTTCTCCTTTGGGGCCCACCATATATATATATATATCATTATATATATCTCTTGTATCAAGAAGGCCCCCAAAAGTCTTGTTCAAGTCAGACAATCCCCCTAAGTCGTGCAAAAAGGGGGATTTTGTTGCAAGTGGGAGAGCAGGTGAGCAAGTGGCCAAGTGGGCTCTGCAGCATCTCGATTGATCGAGATTGAATCTCGATTGATTGAGATTTCGATCAATCGAAATGAGATCTCGATCAATCGAGATTTCGATTAATTGAGATCAACATCTCGATTGATCGAGATGCCTTGGCTGCATTTTCTGATTTCTTCTCTTAACTGCATAAAGCTTCCAACTTTGCTCCATTTACTCTAATACCTGCAAGACATCAAAAACACAAAAATACCGTAAACATATCTCGGTAAACGCAAAAACGGAACTAACATATGCAATAAAGAGGGTTCAAATGCATAGAATTGAACACTTATCAATGAGATTAACAAGAATTTTTAATACGGTATCCAAGAAAATTGAGTCATCTTGGGACTCAGAGTTAGCGTAAAAACTCTCTACAAAGGTGAAAGGCACGAAAGCTCACAAGGTCTAAGTCTCTACTATTAGATCTTCCAGATTATCAGGAGGTTACTCACTTTCCAATTTGAATTGCGAAGTTCGACTTTTGTGCAAAAAGTATTTATGCTTCTGAATGCCTGTGATGCAATAATGTCTATCATTATATTACTCTAATAACAAGTTCAATTTAGATCAAAACATTAACATATCTTGGATTTTATGAAATAGATCATAAGTTAATCCAATCTCGTCATTGTAAAGGTACTATACTGCCAAACACAAATTTTTTTTTTGAATAAATTGGAAAAATGACTCTATTTTGGATCAAAATATTTTCAAAGGAAGCATGCATTTTGATAAATCTACCCTACCCCCAAACAAAATACAACACTGTCCCTAGTGTTAAAAAGGACAGTCACAAAAGAAATAATGCATTACTAGAGATAGATAGAAAAACATTGGAACAAATTACCTCAATTATTCTAGTGTGGTAGAAGTACAGTCTTTGTAAATATGCAATGCATAATAATATAGACTAAATGATTTAGAACCATATTAATCAAAGACCGTACCTCCAAATAGAATATAAACATATCCAATTAGAGTTTACAAAAATTCCTAAACTAAGTAGCAACACAACTAAACAGCTACAGAACTCTAAAATCAACTTGTAGGGTTACCTCCCAAGAGCGCTAAATTTAACGTCTTTAGCCAAATGTAAAGGAGATAGTACCCCCAAAGAGATCAATCTGGATAGACCAGATCGACGAGGAGAATGTCTTCAATTTCACGAGCCTCTTACTCAAGAAAAGGCTTTAGACGTTGAGCATTAACTTTGAATAACTTTTCATTTTTGGGATCTTAAACCTTAATGGCACCATAACTAGTAACTTGGTGGACATAGTATGGACTAGACCATAATGACCTCAACTTCCCAAGAAACTATTCAAGATGAGAGTTATACAGAAGAACCTTCTGTCCTGGAGAAAAATCTTTTCTCAGAATTTGTTTGTCATATTCCAATTTGGTCTTAACTGTATAAATCCTCAAACTCTCGTAGGCATCATTTCTGATTTCCTCTAACTCATTGAGTTGATGTTACCTACGCTCTTCGGGGCTTTATCATAGTTAAAATTGTAATGCCCTGGTCCCCCACCTCCCGGAAAATCAGAGGTTAACCCATCTATTAGTCCCAATAGACCCTTTTTACCCTCTATAAGGTACCATGCTCTGATAACATTCTGTCACGCCCTGATATCCGGACCATCGGGACTACCCAGACCAACCCAAATTTTGAGTGTGAACCCATTCACTTAACCCTGTGAACGACCTTAACTACACTCATGTGATAGTATCAAGCTCTGATACCATGTTGTAACACCCCAATTTTCTTCTCCTGGAAAACCAAGGGTGAATCCATCCATTAAGCCCTAATGAACATATTAACCTCAATTTACCATGGAAGCTTAATCACATACATACACAACTCAACATCAACTATTCCTAGTAGGCCTCAACCATACAACCCTTCAAATTGGTTCTATCCCACACTACGGATATGAAACTCCTTGTAAGTTTCAGATCATGTACTAATAATGAAATCTTTGGAAAGATGGTTCAAAAATACTCCATTTCAAAAAAGAATCATCTAATTTCGATTTGAAACAAGAAAGATATGCCCGGTAGAAGTTGGGCAGAATTTTGTCGATGCATGCTGTAAAAGAGCTCGAGTGCTTTAAATAAAGGGATCTAGCGCTTTCACTCCCTAGACTAAGCCCCCGAATCTTTTACAAGGGTGATCGAGCACCGTAAAAAAAGATTGAGTGCTGTTAATACAGAAGCTAAAATTCTGCAACCTGTACTTGGCCAATTTTTCACTTATCTTCAAATTCAAATATCTCACAAACCATATGTTCATTTGACTTAAAATTTGGCATAAATCATCCTCAACATGTCTACTTTCTAACCCAATTAGAATCACCTAATAATTCAACTCACAACCCGAATTACACACAAATCAATAGGCTTAGGCTAGATCATGAAATCTTACACTAAAACATACATATCTTACTCAATTTAAATCCCAACAAGGTCCATGACGTATCACATTGAAACTAATACAATTCTCTTTCTATACATATATATTTCATTCATGCCTTGAACTAAAAATGGATACTTTTGGGCACGTGTCTCCCCAATGGCTACACTAATGCCTTAATGGTCATCAAGTATATCGCATAACATGCATCTCACAATTGAAATGTAATTCCATCATTTTTTTTACTATCTTCATTCAACAACTCATGCAAACATACATCCCATACTCCATTAACTCATAATTATCCATACAAGAAGTCATAACTCAAGAGAAAAATTGAAGAGACCGTGACCAATTTTGGCCAATTTTGCATTTTTCGCATAATAATTGCCATAAATGCATTTTGAGTAATTTTTAACATGTTTTGAGTGTGGGGAACATGTTCGGGGAGTGCTTTAAAGGTTTTGAAAACTTTTCGGAAGATTTGGAGAAGTTTGACTTTTTGGTCAAACCGAGGCCCGGGATGCGACTTAAGTGGGTCCAGGAATCTGGAAAATTCTCAGAAATATTTATTTTTGAGAATGCCTTAGATGAAATGTTTAGAGAGTAGAGGAAGTGATTTCGAGACCGTAGGAGTTTTCAAATCAAAAACGGAGCTCGGGAGGGTACGTTAAGTGGCCGGGGGGCATTTTAGTCATTTTCCATCCCTTAGATATTTTAAATTTCTATCTGAGGTTGATCCCAGCCATTTCACATGGATCCTTCTCTCTCTAACATTTCCCTCTTCTCCTCTCTACCTTCTCTCTACATTTCGGAGCTGTTCGGGTGCGATTCAGGTTTCACCGAAGAAGGGAGATACGTAGGGGACGGCTAGGGCTTCCATTTGAACCAATCAAAGTTGTGATTCAAAAAGGTAGATATCGCTGGAGTTTTGGTGAAGTTCCTGGAAGGCCTTCAATTTTTGAGGTAGGGGTTCTTCTTCTCTTCTAAATGTCGATTCTAGGGTTTCGGGTGAAGAAGAGAGGTGTAGGTTGTGTTTCACTTGCTTTAGGATGGTGAGAGGTTTGTAAAGTTGTGTTTTCTCCTTCTCTAGAGTCCTATCTTTTCACAATTGTGTCCATTGTGTTGGTGGTAGCATGTGGGTTTGAAGTGGGTGAGTGTAAGAAATTGATGCATAGGCATTATGTGCTCAATTTGGTGTATATGTGAAAAATATGTGCCAAGTGTCATATATGTGATTATATGTGGGAATGTGGTTGTTGAATGCATGTTAGTTCTATGTACTAAAATTATGCATTGAGTGTAGCATGAGTAAAATATGCTAATTTTGAAGTTGTATGCATATGAGATGATATATGCCTGTGTTATACATATATGTGCTATATGTGGTGTGTGGTGGTGAGAAACATGCTTTTTACTTCTTTTTAGTATCAATGAGCAGGAAAATAAAATGCCATATGTTTATGCATTCATATTGCATACGTGGGAAGTTGCGGGAAAAATGACGCAAATGAGGTACACGGGGCTTCGGAGTGGTCCAACCGTGTGGTGGAATGTGGTGAAATTATCCACTATGTATGGCCCTCAGAGTGGACCAGCCATACTAAGGCTTAATGCCTAGGATCAGAGTATGTCCAATACTAATGACCCCTCAGAGTTGTCCCGGTCATTAGATGGTTATCGGAGAATGTCCAAGATTTGTGAGCCTCAGAGTTGTCCCCTCACTCTATGGCAATCCTATACAATGCTATGGTAGAATGACCTTTCAGAGTTGTCCCGGTCATTGGATGGTTAGAGGAAGTGTCCAAGGTTATATGATCCTCAGAGCGGGCCAATCATGTGGGGTATCGGATGAGGACCGAGAAAGAGAGCATTTACTTTCCTTAATACTTTTATTTTTGAACATGTTATACATGATTCATGAAATATGCAATCCTCTTTAATTGTATTTGTTAAATTGTTTATGAGATTGTGGATGTGGCATGTAGTGTATTCATATGCATTCCATGTAGGTCATTGTCGAGTCGGCACTTAGAAGGGTTGGGGAACCTTTACTGAGCCACAGTGGTACTCACCCCTTTATTCTAAACTCTTTTACAGATAAAGCGCCGATTACGGATGGGACTTGAGTGTCCAAGAAGAGTTCTAGTTATATTTTGGACATATGTACTTTTGGCTATCTGTGTCAGCTTGTGGCACGGTAAGTATCTACTTGTAGTCATGGTAGAATTTGTTGCATTTTGAACCTTTTGCATGAATTCTTGTAATGACTATAAACTTGAAAAAATCATATGAATGATATGTACCTTTTGAGAAAAGTGTGTATGATGGAGATGTATGGTACCATAGGACCATTTTCCTCTTTAATTATGATTTCTTGTATGGTTAATCATGAGCAAATGGAGTATGAAAAGTATGTATGCATGAGTTGTGAAGTGAAAATGGTAAGAAAAATAGATGGAATTACATTTCAAGTATGAAATGCATGTTATGTGAATTTACTTGATGGCCATTGAGGCATTAGAGTAGCCATTGGGGGGACACATGCCCAAAAGTGTCCATTTTGAGTTCAAGGAGTGAATGGAATTTAGTTATATAGTAAGATAATTGTGTTAGCTTCGATTTGATAGGTCATGGACCTTGTTTGGATTTAAATTGAGAAAGATATGCATGTTTTAGCGCAAGAGTGGGTAATCTGACCCACACCCACTAATTTGAGCATAACTTGAGTTGTGGTTAGTATTTTTGAATGGTTCAAATTGTGTTAGAAACTAGACATGTTGGGGATGATCCATGTCAAATTTCAAGTGAAACAGACTTACGGATTGTGAGATATTACCATTTGAAGTCAGGTAGAGGAGTATAGTCAGAAATCCAGGTCTGGTGCAGTTTGAGGCAACTCAAAGTCAACTTTGAGGCGCCTGGAAATCTGTGAGGTGGCTTAAAGTTGAGTTTGAGGTGCCTCAAAGTGCTATTTTTGAAATTTTGAACCCTCTGGAAGTTTCAGGCACCTCAAAGTCCGGTAAACCTTAAAAATGGGGAATTTTATGATTTTTCATGATCTAAGAGTGGAAATGGAATGTCATTGATGCATAGACCGATGTGTGGCCCATTGGGATGGATAGTGATGAGAATACACATAGATAATTACATGCGTATGATTAGCTTCTACAGTAATTCGAGGGAATTGAGGAGGTTCATTGGGGTTAATGAACGGGTTCACCTCCGATTTCCCCGGGAGTCGGGAAATTGGGACGTGACAGCATAGTATCAGAGCTCTAGGTCAGAATACCTAGGGATGAAGGGTGAGACTTGATTTAGTGATCACTTGAGGTTAAAGATCGAAACATAAGGATTTAAACTTGAGACTGTAAATTGCTTATGTGGAACTTGATGTATGCTTACATTTTCATAACATGCCTATATGGACTAAATTGATATGGCGTGTGTAAGCATGATGGGTATGTGTGAGAAGTGTAAATTTGTTGGACTTAAAAAATTTCTTGTTGTGCATATAGAAAGAAATGCCTCCAAGAAGAGCGCGAGACACAGGCGCTGATGCTCCTCAGGAGCCAACAGATGGAACACAGTTTATGCGTGATATGGCGGACATTATGAGACGGATGGATAGGGAAGCCAGGGAAGAGGAGGTTCAGGCATTGCCTAGGATTGCCTTGAGCTGCCAAATGGTGGCAATGAAGGAATATGTGAAATTTAAGTCGCCTACTTTTGATGGCACGCGTGACCCACTTGTGGCTGAAAGTTGGATAGATCAAACTCACAAACTCATAGTTGCTCTTGCAATTGATGAGGATTTGAAAGTGGGAGTGGCAGCGCTTCACTTACAAGGAGAGGTGGATCGGTGGTGGCAATTCATCGGGAATGTCCACAATACCGAGACTATGGACTCGGAAACCTTTAAGGGGTTATTTTTCGATAAGTTCTTCTCGGCTTCGGTGAGAGATCGGATGAGGCAAGAATTCATAGATTTAGTCCAAGGGGACTTAGATGTGATGGGGTACGAGACCAAATTTACATCTTTGGCTCGCTTTACCCTGGAGATGGCAGCTAATGAAGAGCTAAAGGTGAAAAAGTTTGTGAAGGGATTGAAAACCTCTATCAGAAAGAGGGTGTCCATTTTGGGTTTGAGGACCTACAATGAGGTGGTTGACAAAGCCTTGGTGGCTAAGGAGGATGACAGAGACACTCAGAGGTTGTGGGACTCTAGACAGCAAGCGAAGGGTATGGGTAACTCTTCAAGTGGTTATGGGAGGAAGAGAAATAGGGAGGGCAGATCAGGTTCACAGGGGCAGCAGAGTCGCCCAGTACCTTCATTGTCCTTTCTTACTGGATCTGTACGATCCACAGTTGTATGTTACCATTGCCAGCAGTCTGGGCATTTTTGTTCTAAGTGCCCTCAGAGGCAAATAGTGGCATCATTGCCGGTGGCTTTGGTGGGGGAACGGGTATGTTTTCATTGCAAGTAACCCGATCATGTTAGGGCCAACTGTCCACAGAGACAGAGTACACCGAGTGGTATGGGGACTCAGCAGAGGGCTGAGCAGACAGCTACGGCTCAGTCTGGTTTTAGGACATTACCGCCACCTCATCCAGCCCATTCTGTACAGGGATCTCAGGTAGCGAGAGGTTCCATGCCTGCTGTTGTCAGCAGTCATGGTGTGATGACCTGAATTTTTTTTTTTATAATTACGGGTCGGTAACTTTTAAGCATGATTAATTGTTTGATAACATGCTTAGTGGACTTAAATGATCTTTTTATGTCTCTTTATGTTTTGAATTTGGGTAGGGGACCGAAATGGGTTCGGGTGACCTGGGAAAAGTAACTACGGACTCTAGAAAGTTTCGTGGGGGTATGGATGTAAGTTTAAGGACTTAAGTGAAGTTTTAGAAAAAGAGGAAAGGCTAGTTTGCGAATAAGTGCAAATGACCCATAACAAGGAGCAAATAAAGAGAGGTGGAGGGTTTAGTTGCAAAGGGCCAAATATATTATACATATATGATATATACATGGAAAAAAAGAGGGGAAATCAGATTTTTCACTCCTCTCTCTCTCTCTTGGCCGGCTCTACCATTCTCTCTCTCTACAAGTTCTCTTCTCTCCTTCTCTCTAAGTTTTGAGGGCCTAGAAGTGAGATTTGAGGGTAAAGCCAAGAATTAAAGTTGTTCTCCTCACTCTCCTCTTCGATTTGATCGGTGGAAAGTTGCCGTTGGAGGAATTTGAAGCTTGGTGAAATTTGGGTCTTCCACTTCTAAGCTTGGATTTTGAGGTAGGGGTTCTCCTTCTCTTCTACTTGTTGATTCTAGGATTTTGGGTGAAGATGGAAGGTATAGGTTGTGTTTTGCATGTTTTGTGGTAGTGAGAGGGGAGGGATGGATGTGTTCTACTTCTCTTGAGTTCTTTTTCCTTGCAAGATAGTGTACCTTGTGTTGAGTATAACATGTGGGTTCAATGTGCATAAATTGAGAAATTGTGAGTATGTATGAGTATATGCTCAATTTGGGGTATATGTGATAAATGTGAAATGTATGACATATTGATGTGATTATATGTGAAAGGTGTGATGATTAAATGCATGTGAGCTATATGTGCTAAATTTATGCTTTTAGTGTGGTATGAGAAAAACATGCTAAATTTTGGAGTTACATGCATTTGAGATGTTATATGTATGAGTTATTCATATATATGCTATGTGTGGCTTCATGGAGATGAAAAATGCATGCTATGTGTTACATTAATTAGCTTATGCATTGTGGAGTGTGAATGTGGAATATTTGATTATGATATGTGCAAAATGCATATATGGGCCGTTGTGAGAAAACGGGGAAATGTGGTCAAGGCTAGGTGTCGGTGATTTGGGTCAATTATGCTCGGTGACGGTGCAGATATGGACTAACCACCTTGAGCCACCCAATGATTCGGTGACGGTGCTGAGATTGACTAATCACCTTGAATCCAATTATGCTCAGTGGCGGTGCTGACATGGACTAACCACTTTGAGCCGCGTAACACTCGGTGACGATGCTGATATGGTCTAATCACCTTGAGCAAGTAAATATGTGGTGACGGTGCTGATATGGTCTAATCACCAATGGGTAAAGCAAAATATTGCCCCAAAAGTATGTCATTGGCGGAGTGGGCCAAAGTCGGGAGACGGTTGTGAGAGGTGTTCCAGGTTATATGGTTGGTCAAAAACCATGTTAGGGTACCGGGTTGAGTCCTAGAGAGGAACGAGGGTATGTTATTGCTTTCATTTTAAATTGTGAAGCATGATACACGCGTTTAATGCATTCTTATTTATATATGCATCGCTTGTGAATGAACATGGCATATGTTGAATGATATATGAAATGTGGTGACATGCATTCATGTAGGTCGTGTCGAGTCGGCACTTAGGGGGGTTGGGGTATCTCTACTGAGCCGCAGTGGTGCTCACCCCTTTATTCTAAATTTTTTTACAGATAAGGCGTCAATGACGGATGGGACTTGAGTGTCCGAGTGGAATTTTAGTTATATTTTGCTACATTTTGGATATTTGTACATTTGGCTATCTGTGCCGGCTTGTGGCACGGTAATGATCTAGTTGTAGTCATGGTAGAATTCGTTGCATTTTGAACCTTATGTATGAATTCTTGTAATGACTATAAACTTGGAAAATCATATGAATGATATATGCTTCTTGAGAAAAGTGTATGTGTTGGAAAAGTATGGAACTATAGAACTATTTTTCTCTTGAGTTATGACTTCTTGTATGGATATTTATGAGTTAGTGGAGTATGGAATGAATGTATGCATGTATTGTTGAATGAAGATGGAAAGGAGAAATTGATGGAATTACATTTCAATTGTGAAATACATGTTGTGTGAATATACTTGATGACCATTAAGGCATTGGAGTAGCCATTGGGGGGACACGTGCCCAAAAGTGTCCATTTTGAGTTTATGGCATGGATGAAATTTATATTTATTGAAGGATAATTGTATTATCTTCAATTTGATAGGTCATGGGCCTTGTTTGGATATAAAATGAGGAAGATATGCATGTTTTAGTGCAAGGGTTTAATTTCCGACCCATAGTTATTGATTTGGATATAACCTGGGTTTTGGTTGATATTTTTAGATGATTCTAATTGGGTTGGATGCTAGACATGTCGAGGATGATCCATGCCAAATTTCGGGTCAAACGGACTTATAGATTGTGAGATATTCGAATTTGAAGTTGGGATGAAGTCTTGGTTAAAATAGGGTTGTAGAATTTCGCCAGGAATTTACGGCGATCGATCGCCCTCATTCACGGCGATCGATCGCCCCTGTAAAAGGCCAAAATCTGGCCTCGGTCGACCTTGGGCGATCGATCCCCCTTTTACAGCATGCACTATTCAAACAGTGTTTTGTCCAACTTCAAAGAGGCATATCTCCTTCGTTTCAAATCGGATTTCGATGATTATTTTTTTGAAATTGTGTATTTTTAAACCCTCTTTCCAATGGTTTCATTTTCAGACATTGATTATAAACTCACAAGGAGTTATGTGTTCGTATTTGTGGGTTGGAAACATTTAAAGGGTTGTTTGGTTGAGGCCATTGAGGTTAGGTGATGTTGACTTGTGCATAGGTAATTATAAGTGGGTGACTAGGCTTCCGTGTTAATGAAAGGTTAAGATGGTCCATTAGGAATTAATGGATAGGTTCACACTCAGGATTCGAATCGGTCTGGGGGAGTCTCGGGGCCAGGATTCTGGGACGTGACAGAATGGTATCAGAGCTCTAGGTTAGAATACCTAGGGGCGATGGGTGATGGTTATACCACGTGTGAATTGAGAAGGTTGGGTTCACATGAATGTTTAGACCTTAATTGGAAATTGCTTATGTGGAACTTGAATTATGCTTACGTTTTCTTGGCATGCTTTTGTGGATTGAATTGATTGGCATGTGTAGGCATAATGGAAATGATGTAAGAAGAGTACATTCCTTAATTATAAATTTTTCTTCTTGTGGTGCATATAGCAAAATGCCTCCAAGGAGAGCGCGAGACATGGGCGCTGATGCTCCTCAGGAGTCAAATGATGGAACGCAGTTTATGCGTGATATGGCGGACACTATGAGGCGGATGGCTAGGGAAGCTAGAGAAGAGGAGGTTCAGGCATTGCCTAGGGTCGCCTTGAGCCGCCAAATGGTTGCAATGAAAGAATATGTGAAATTTAAGCCGCCTACTTTTGATGGTGCACGTGACCCACTAGTGGCGGAGGGTTGGATAGATCAGACACATACACTCATGGTTGCTCTTGCAATTGATGAGGACTTGAAAGTGGGAATAGCGGCACTTCACTTACAAGGGGAAGCCAATCGGTGGTGGCAGTTCATCGGGAATACCCACGACATTGAGACCATGGACTGGGAAACCTTCAAGGGTTTATTCTTTGATAAGTTCTTTCCGACTTCAGTGAGAGATCGGATGAGGCAAGAGTTCATAGACTTAGTCCAAGGGGACTTAGACGTGATGGGGTATGAGACCAAATATACCTCATTAGCTCGTTTTGCCCCAGAGATAGTAGCTAATGAAGAGCTAAAGGTGAAAAAGTTCGTGAAGGGATTGAAAACCTCAATCAGGAAGAGGGTGTCCATCTTGGGCTTGAGGACCTACAATGATGTGGTTGATAGAGCCTTAGTGGCTGAGGAAGATGACAGAGACACCCAAAGGATATGGGAGTCTAAACAACAGGCGAAGAGTACGGGTACTGCTTCGAGTGGGCAGGGGAGGAAGAGGAATAGAGAAGGCAGGTCTAGTTTTTAGGGGCAACAGCAAGCTCGCCCGGTACCTTCATTGGCCTTGCCTAGCAGATCTTTACGATCTTCTGCGGAGTGCTATAATTGCCATCAAATTGGCCACTACAGTAGGGAGTGCCCACAAGGTCATGCAGTGGCACCCATGCCTGCAGGAACAGCCAGAGAAAAGGTATGCTACTATTGTAAGCAGCCTGGACATATGAAATTCAGTTGCCCGCTTAGACAGGGGACACTGAGTGGTGCAGGGTCTCAGCAGAGGGCTGGGCAGACAACTACAGCTCAGTCTGGCTTTAGAACTTTACCACCGTCTCAGCCAGCACAGTCAGCTCAGGGATCTCGGGTAGCGAGGGGTCCTACACCTGCTTCGAGTTAGCAGTCAGGGTTACAGGGGACTGGTCAGCAGTCACGGGGCCATGTGTTCACACTTGCTCCTGCAGAGGACATACCAGGACCGTCAGTGGTCAGAGGTATTTTCTTGGTTTCTAGCTTATGGGCTAGGGTGTTGATAGATTCAGGTGCATCACATTCATTCATATCCATTGCATTTGCTTGTGCCTTGGGGCTGAGGGTGTCATCACTGGAGTCACCATTGTCCATTGATACACCAGTTGGGGGTAGGGTTACCCTGGATAGAGTATGTCGGTCTTGTGAGATCGAGGTTGCTGGGCGTCGACTAGTGTTCGACTTTGTGCTGCTAGATATGACCACTTTTGATGTCATTCTGGGTATGGACTGGCTATCTACATTTAGAGCCACGATCGATTGTCTCCGTAGGAGAGTGATAGTGTGCACACCTGAGGGTGATTGTTTTTATTTTGTGGGGGAGCGGGATGATTTCTATGTTCCATCTTTGCTTAGTTCCGGTGTGTGGGATAGGGTTGGGTGTTTCCTAGCTAACTTACTAGCGGAGGAGGATGAGATTGTGACTAGTGGAGGATTTCCACCGGTGGTTAAAGAGTTTGTGGATGTGTTTCCGGAGGACTTAACAGAATTACCTCCGATGAGAGATGTGGTATTCAGTATTGATCTTGCTCTGGGTACCGCACCTATCTCTATGGCACCGTACCGGATGGCACCGGCTGAGTTGAAGGAGTTGAAAGATCAGTTGCAAGAGTTGTTGGACAAGGGATTTGTACGACCTAGTACATCACCTTGGGGAGCTCCGGTCCTATTTGCTAAAAAGAAGGACGGATCTTTATGATTATGCATTGACTACCGTAAGTTGAACCAAGCAACGGTTAAGAACAAGTATCCTTTACCAAGGATAGACGATTTGTTTGACCAGCTCAAGGGTTCGACTTGTTTTTCAGAGATCGACTTGAGGTCGGGGTATTACCAGTTGAGGGTAAGGGAAGAGGACATTCCAAAGACAGCCTTTCGGACTAGGTATGGCCACTATGAGTTTCTAGTGATGCCATTTGGATTGACGAACGCACCGGCAGCATTCATGGATTTGATGAACCGGATATTCAGAGTATACTTGGATAGGTTCGTGGTGGTCTTTGTGGATGACATTCTCGTGTATTCTTCTTCTATGGAGGAGCATGAGATCCACTTGAGGACAGTGTTGCAGATTTTGAGAGAACACCGTTTGTATGCAAAATTTGAGAAATGCGAATTTTGGCTAACGAAGGTGAAATTCCTAGGACACGTGGTGTCGGAAGGAGGAGTATCAGTAGACCCTTTTAAGATTGAAGCGGTAATGAATTGGGAAAGGCCTAAAAACGTATTCGAGATACGTAGCTTCTTGGGATTGGCAGGATATTACCGGCGTTTCGTGAAAGACTTTTCAAAGTTAGCGGCGCCAATGACCAAGCTTACTCGTAAGGGAGTTAAGTTTGAGTGGAACGAGGCTTGTGAACATTCCTTTATGGAATTAAAGCGTAGATTGACTAGTGCTCTGATTTTGATTATTCCCGAGCGCGGTTTGGGTTATGTCATCTACTGTGATGCTTCAAGGGATGGTTTGGGATGTGTGTTGATGCAGACCGAGAAGGTTGTTGCATATGGTTCTCGACAGTTGAAAATCCACGAGCAGAACTACCCGACTCATGACTTGGAGTTGGCAGCGGTAATTTTTGCTTTGAAAACGTGGAGGCATTATCTCTACGGAGAGAAGTTTGAGATTTTCTCCGATCATAAGAGCTTGAAGTACCTTTTTACACAAAAGGACTTGAATATGAGGCAAAGGAGATGGGTTGAATACATGGAAGACTACAACTTTGATCTTCAGTATCACCCGGGAAAGGCTAATGTGGTTGCCGATGCATTGAGCCGGAAGTCACATGGCAATCTAGCTAGTATTGCCATCCGAGAGTGGAAGATGATGGAAGACATCTCAGAAATGGGATTATGCTTCAATGAGGGTGATGGACAAGCTACTTTGTTCACGCTCATAGCGCAACCAACTCTAGTGAGTAGGGTGGTTGAGGAGCAGAGGCATGACACAGAGTTAGAGAACGTTCGCACTCGGATTACGAGCGGGGAAACAGTGGAAGATTGGGTTACCCATTCAGACGGAGGTCTGAGGTTCAGAGGTAGAATGGTTGTTCCATTGGCTTGTAGGGATGAGATTCTGAAGGAGTTTCATAGCTCCAGACTTGCAGTACATCCCGGTGGTACCAAGATGTACCACAACCTCCGTAGACAATATTGGTGGAAGGGCATGAAAAAGGACATCGCACGATTTGTGGCGAGGTGCCTCACTTGTCAACAAGTGAAGGCCGAGCATCAGAGACCGACGGGGTTGTTACAGCCGTTATCGGTGGCTATGTGGAAGTGGGAACATGTCACTATGGACTTTGTGACAGGGTTACCTAGGACGAGGAAGAGTCATGACGCAGTTTGGGTCATTGTGGATAGATTGACCAAGGTGGCTCACTTCTTTCCGATTCGAGTGACAGATGACGTGGACACTCTTAGTCGGTTGTATATTGATCAGATTTTGAGACTGCATGGAGTGCCAGTTTCCATTGTGTCCGACAGAGATCCAAGATTCACGTCGCGGTTTTGGCAGAGTTTTCAGGCAGCACTTGATACAGACCTCCATTTTAGTACGGCTTTCCATCCTCAGACAGATGGTCAGTCAGAGCGTACTATTCAGATTTTGGAGGATATGCTTAGAGCATGTGCACTTGATTTTCGAGGCAGTTGGGAGGATCACCTTCCGTTGGTGGAGTTTGCGTACAACAATAGCTACCAAGCTAGTATTGAGATGGCTCCATTTGAGGCTTTGTACGGGAGACCTTGTAGGTCACCGATTTGTTGGACAGATGTTGGGGAGGCAGTGGCTTTGGGGCCAGATATAGTCCGAGAGACTACAGAAAAGATAAAGATCATACGACAGCGTTTGCTTACGGCTCAGAGTCGTCAGAAGAGCTATGCCGACAGAAGGCGGAGGCCTTTAGCATTTGAGGTGGGGGACCATGTCTTTTTGAAGGTCTCACCACGGCGGGGTTTGATGAGGTTTGGGCGTAGCGGGAAGCTAGCCCCAGGGTTCATCGGTCCATTCGAGATATTGGATCGTGTGGGTGAGGTTGCATACCGCTTGGCATTGCCTCCGCAGCTGTCAAGCGTACACAATACTTTCCATGTTTCAATGCTGAGAAAGTATGAACCGGACCCTTCACATGTATTAGATTGGGCGGATCTTGCTATGGAGGAGGACGTGTCTTATGAAGAAAGACCAGTACAAGTTTTGGATGCTAGGGAGCAATTGCTTAGAGGCAAGACCATTCCGTTGGTTAAAGTCCTTTGGAAGCATCACGGAGTTGAGGAGGCTACATGGGAGCGAGAACAAGAAGTACGCTCAAAGTACCCCGAGCTATTTACTACTTGAGGTATGTGTCTAATTTCGAGGACGAAATTTCTTGAAGGTGGGGAGGTTGTGATGACCCGAAATTTTTTTTTTATAATTATGGGTCAGTAACTTTTAAGCATGATTAATTGTTTGATAACATGCTTAGTGGACTTAAATGATCTTTTTATGTCTCTTTATGTTTTGAATTTGGGTAGGGGACCGAAATGGGTTCGGGTGACCTGGGAAAAGTAACTACGGACTCTAGAAAGTTTCGTGGGGGTATGGATGTAAGTTTAAGGACTTAAGTGAAGTTTTAGAAAAAGAGGAAAGGCTAGTTTGCGAATAAGTGCAAATGACCCATAACAAGGAGCAAATAAAGAGAGGTGGAGGGTTTAGTTGCAAAGGGCCAAATATATTATACATATATGATATATACATGGAAAAAAAGAGGGGAAATCAGATTTTTCACTCCTCTCTCTCTCTCTTGGCCGGCTCTACCATTCTCTCTCTCTACAAGTTCTCTTCTCTCCTTCTCTCTAAGTTTTGAGGGCCTAGAAGTGAGATTTGAGGGTAAAGCCAAGAATTAAAGTTGTTCTCCTCACTCTCCTCTTCGATTTGATCGGTGGAAAGTTGCCGTTGGAGGAATTTGAAGCTTGGTGAAATTTGGGTCTTCCACTTCTAAGCTTGGATTTTGAGGTAGGGGTTCTCCTTCTCTTCTACTTGTTGATTCTAGGATTTTGGGTGAAGATGGAAGGTATAGGTTGTGTTTTGCATGTTTTGTGGTAGTGAGAGGGGAGGGATGGATGTGTTCTACTTCTCTTGAGTTCTTTTTCCTTGCAAGATAGTGTACCTTGTGTTGAGTATAACATGTGGGTTCAATGTGCATAAATTGAGAAATTGTGAGTATGTATGAGTATATGCTCAATTTGGGGTATATGTGATAAATGTGAAATGTATGACATATTGATGTGATTATATGTGAAAGGTGTGATGATTAAATGCATGTGAGCTATATGTGCTAAATTTATGCTTTTAGTGTGGTATGAGAAAAACATGCTAAATTTTGGAGTTACATGCATTTGAGATGTTATATGTATGAGTTATTCATATATATGCTATGTGTGGCTTCATGGAGATGAAAAATGCATGCTATGTGTTACATTAATTAGCTTATGCATTGTGGAGTGTGAATGTGGAATATTTGATTATGATATGTGCAAAATGCATATATGGGCCGTTGTGAGAAAACGGGGAAATGTGGTCAAGGCTAGGTGTCGGTGATTTGGGTCAATTATGCTCGGTGACGGTGCAGATATGGACTAACCACCTTGAGCCACCCAATGATTCGGTGACGGTGCTGAGATTGACTAATCACCTTGAATCCAATTATGCTCAGTGGCGGTGCTGACATGGACTAACCACTTTGAGCCGCGTAACACTCGGTGACGATGCTGATATGGTCTAATCACCTTGAGCAAGTAAATATGTGGTGACGGTGCTGATATGGTCTAATCACCAATGGGTAAAGCAAAATATTGCCCCAAAAGTATGTCATTGGCGGAGTGGGCCAAAGTCGGGAGACGGTTGTGAGAGGTGTTCCAGGTTATATGGTTGGTCAAAAACCATGTTAGGGTACCGGGTTGAGTCCTAGAGAGGAACGAGGGTATGTTATTGCTTTCATTTTAAATTGTGAAGCATGATACACGCGTTTAATGCATTCTTATTTATATATGCATCGCTTGTGAATGAACATGGCATATGTTGAATGATATATGAAATGTGGTGACATGCATTCATGTAGGTCGTGTCGAGTCGGCACTTAGGGGGGTTGGGGTATCTCTACTGAGCCGCAGTGGTGCTCACCCCTTTATTCTAAATTTTTTTACAGATAAGGCGTCAATGACGGATGGGACTTGAGTGTCCGAGTGGAATTTTAGTTATATTTTGCTACATTTTGGATATTTGTACATTTGGCTATCTGTGCCGGCTTGTGGCACGGTAATGATCTAGTTGTAGTCATGGTAGAATTCGTTGCATTTTGAACCTTATGTATGAATTCTTGTAATGACTATAAACTTGGAAAATCATATGAATGATATATGCTTCTTGAGAAAAGTGTATGTGTTGGAAAAGTATGGAACTATAGAACTATTTTTCTCTTGAGTTATGACTTCTTGTATGGATATTTATGAGTTAGTGGAGTATGGAATGAATGTATGCATGTATTGTTGAATGAAGATGGAAAGGAGAAATTGATGGAATTACATTTCAATTGTGAAATACATGTTGTGTGAATATACTTGATGACCATTAAGGCATTGGAGTAGCCATTGGGGGGACACGTGCCCAAAAGTGTCCATTTTGAGTTTATGGCATGGATGAAATTTATATGTATTGAAGGATAATTGTATTAGCTTCAATTTGATAGGTCATGGGCCTTGTTTGGATATAAAATGAGGAAGATATGCATGTTTTAGTGCAAGGGTTTAATTTCCGACCCATAGTTATTGATTTGGATATAACCTGGGTTTTGGTTGATATTTTTAGATGATTCTAATTGGGTTGGATGCTAGACATGTCGAGGATGATCCATGCCAAATTTCGGGTCAAACGGACTTATAGATTGTGAGATATTCGAATTTGAAGTTGGGATGAAGTCTTGGTTAAAATAGGGTTGTAGAATTTCGCCAGGAATTTACGGCGATCGATCGCCCTCATTCACGGCGATCGATCGCCCCTGTAAAAGGCCAAAATCTGGCCTCGGTCGACCTTGGGCGATCGATCCCCCTTTTACAGCATGCACTATTCAAACAGTGTTTTGTCCAACTTCAAAGAGGCATATCTCCTTCGTTTCAAATCGGATTTCGATGATTATTTTTTTGAAATTGTGTATTTTTAAACCCTCTTTCCAATGGTTTCATTTTCAGACATTGATTATAAACTCACAAGGAGTTATGTGTTCGTATTTGTGGGTTGGAAACATTTAAAGGGTTGTTTGGTTGAGGCCATTGAGGTTAGGTGATGTTGACTTGTGCATAGGTAATTATAAGTGGGTGACTAGGCTTCCGTGTTAATGAAAGGTTAAGATGGTCCATTAGGAATTAATGGATAGGTTCACACTCGGGATTCGAATCGGTCTGGGGGAGTCTTGGGGCCTGGATTTTGGGGCGTGACACATGGTTACAGGGGATTGGTTAGTAGTCGCGAGGCTGTGTGTTCATGCTTGCTCCGGCAGAGGACATACCAGGACCGTCTGTGGTCAGAGGTATTTTCCTAATTTCTAGCTTGTGGGCTAGGGTGTTGATAGATTCAGGTGCATCACATTCATTCATATCTGTCGCATTTGCTTGTGCCTTGGGGCTGAGGGTGTCATCACTGGAGTCACCATTATCCATTGATACACCAGTTGGGGGTAGGGTTACCCTGGATAGAGTGTGTTGGTCTTGCGAGATCGAGGTTGCTGGGCGTCGACTAGTGTTCGACTTTGTGTTACTAGACATGACCACTTTTGATGTCATTCTAGGTATGGACTGGCTATCTACATTTAGAGCCACGATTGATTGTCTCTGTAAGAGAGTGACAGTGTGCACACCCGAGGGTGATTGCTTTTATTTTGTGGGAGAGCAGGATGATTTCTACATTCTGTCTTTACTTAGTTCCGGTGTGTGGGACGGGGTTGGATACTTCCTAGCTAGCTTATTAGCCGAGGAGGATGAGATTGTGGCTAGTGGAGGATTTCCATCGGTGGTTAGTGAGTTTGTAGATGTGTTCCCGGAGGACTTGACAGAGTTACCTTCGATGAGAGATGTTGTGTTTAGCATTGATCTTGCTCCAAGTAGCGCGCCTATCTCTATGGCACCGTACCGGATGGCACTAGCTGAATTGAAAGAGTTGAAAGATCAGTTGCAAGAATTGTTGAATAAGGGATTTGTACGACCTAGTACATCACCTTGGGGAGCTCCGATCCTGTTTGCTAAAAAGAAGGACGGATCTTTATAGTTATGCATAGACTACCGTAAGTTGAACCAAGCAAAGATTAAGAACAAGTATCCTTTGCCAAGGATAGATGACTTGTTTGATCAACTTAAGGGTTCGACTTATTTTTTGAAGATCGACTTAAAGTCGGGGTATTACCAGTTGAGGGTAAAGGAAGAGGACATTTCGAAGACAGCCTTTCAGACTAGATATGGCCACTATGAGTTCCTAGTGATGCCATTTGGATTGACGAATGCACCAACATCTTTCATGGATTTAATGAATCGGATATTCAGGGTGTACTTGGATAGGTTTGTGGTGCTCTTCGTGGACGACATTCTTGTGTATTCTTCTTCTATGGAGGAGCATGAGACTCACTTGAGGATAGTGTTGCAGATTCTAAGAGAACACCGTTTGTATGCCAAATTTGAAAAATGTGAATTTTAGCTAACAGAGGTGAAGTTCCTAGGACACGTGGTGTCAGAAGGAGGAGTACCGGTAGACCCTTCTAAGATTGAAGCTGTAATGGATTGGGAGAGGCCTAAGAATGTATTCGAGATACGTAGCTTCTTGGGTTGGCAGGATATTACCGGCGCTTTGTGAAAGACTTTTCAAAGTTAGCGGCGCCGATGACCAAGCTTACTTGTAAAGGAGTTAAGTTTGAGTGGAATGAGGCTTGCGAGCATTCCTTTATGGAATTGAGGCGTAGATTGACTAGTGCTCCGATCTTGATTATCCCCGAGCGCGATTTGGGTTATGTCATCTATTGTGATGCTTCACGGGATGGTTTGGGATGTGTGTTGATGCAAACCGAGAGGGTTGTTGGATATGGTTCCCAACAGTTGAAAATCCACGAGCAGAATTACCCAACTCATGACTTGGAGTTGGCAGTGGTAATTTTTGCTTTGAAAATGTGGAGGCATTATCTCTACGGAGAGAAGTTTGAGGTTTTCTCTGATCATAAGAGTTTGAAGTACCTTTTTACACAAAAGGACCTGATATGAGACAGAGAAGATGGGTAGAATATATGGAAGACTACAACTTTGATCTTCAGTATCACCCGGGGAAGGCTAATGTGGTTGCCGACACATTGAGTAGGAAATCACATGGCACTTTGGCTAGCATTGCTATTCGTGAGTGGAAGATGATGGAAGATATCTCAGGAATGGGATTGTATTTCAGTGAGGGTGATGGACAGGCCACTTTGTTCACGCTCATGGCACAACTAACTCTAGTGAGTAGGGTGGTTGAGGAGCAGATGCATGACACAGAGTTAGAGAGCACTTGCACTCGGATTACGGGTGGCGAGGTAGTAGAGGATTGGGTTATCCATTCAGACGGAGGTCTGAGTTTCAGAGGCAGGATGGTTGTGCCATTGGCTTGTAGGGATGAGGTTCTGAGGCAGTTTCGTAGCTCCAGACTTGCAGTACATCCCAGTGGTATCAAGATGTACCACAATCTTCGTAGACAGTATTGGTGGAAAGGCATGAAAAAGGACGTCACATGGTTTGTGGCAAGGTGCCTCACTTGTCAACAAGAGAAGACCGAGTATCAGAGGCTGGCAGGTTTGTTACAGTCTTTACCGGTAGCTATGTGGAAGTGGGAACACGTCACTATGAACTTTGTGATGGGGTTACCTAGGACGAGGAAGAGTCATGATGCAGTTTGGGTCATTGTGGACAGATTGACCAAGGTGGCTCATTTCCTTCTGATACGAGTGACGGATGACGTGGATACTCTTACTCGGTTGTATATTGATCAGATTTTGAGACTGCATGGAGTGCTAGTTTCCATTGTGTTTGATAGGGATCCGAGATTCACGTCAAGATTTTGGCAGAGTTTTCAGGCTGCACTTGATACGGACCTCCATTTTAGTACGGCTTTCCATCCTCAGACAGATGGTCAGTCAGAGCGTACTATACAGATCTTGGAGGATATGCTTAGAGCATGTGCACTTGATTTTCGAGGCAATTGGGAGGATCACCTTCCATTGGTGGAGTTTGCATACAATAATAGCTACCAAGCTAGTATTGAGATGGCTCCATTTGAGGGTTTGTATGGTAGACTTTGTAGGTCACCAGTTTATTGGACAGAGGTCGGTGAGACAGTGGCTTTGGGGCCAGATATAGTCAGAGAGACTACAAAAAAGATTAAGATCATACGACAACATTTGCTTACGGCTCAGAGTCGTCAGAAAAGCTATGCTGACAGAAGGCGGAGAGGCCTTTAACATTTGAGGTGGGGGACCATGTCTTCTTGAAGGTCTCGCCACGCTGGGGTTTGATGAGGTTTGGGTGTAGCAGGAAGCTAGTCCCATGCTTTATCGGTCCATTTGAGATATTGGATCGTGTGGGTGAGGTTGCATATCACTTGGCATTGCCACCGCAATTGTCAAGTGTGCACAATACTTTCCACATTTTGATGTTGAGAAAGTATGAGCCAGATCTTTCACATGTGCTAGATTGGACAGATCTTGAGGTGGAGGAGGACATGTCTTACGAGGAGAGACCGATACAGATTTTGGATACTAGGGAACAAGTGCTTCGGGGCAAGACCATTCCATTGGTTAAGGTCCTTTGGAGGCATCATGGAGTCGAGGAGGCTACGTGGGAGCAAGAACAAGAAGTCCGCTCAAAGTATCCCGAGTTGTTTTCTACTTGAGGTATGTTCCTAAATTTTGGGGACGAAATTCCCTTAAGGAGGGGAGGTTGTAGAGACCGTGACCAATTTTGCCGGTTTTGCATTTTTCGCATAATAATTGCCATAAATACATTTTGAGTAATGTTTAACATGTTTTGAGTGTGGGGAACATGTTTGGGGAGTGTTTTAAAGGTTTTGGAAACTTTTCGGAAGATTTGGAGAAGTTTGACTTTTTTGTCAAACTAGGGCCCGGGATGCAACTTAAGTGGGTCCGGGAATTCGGAAAATTCTCAGAAATATTTATTTTTGAGAATGGCTTAGATGAAATGTTTAGAGAGTAGAGGAAGTGATTTCGAGACCGTAGGAGTTTTCAAAATAAAAAACGGAGCTCGGGAGGGTACGTTAAGTGGCCAGGGGGCATTTTAGTTATTTTCCATGCCTTAGATATTTTAAATATCTAGTTGAGGTTGATCCCAGCCATTTCACATAGATCCTTCTCTCTCTAACATTTCCCTCTTCTCCTCCCTACCTTCTCTCTACATTTCGGAGTTGTTCGGGTGCGATTCGAGTTTCGCCGAAGAAGAGAGATACGTAGGGGACGACTAGGGCTTCCCTTTGAACCAATCAAAGTTGTGATTTTGAAAGGTAGATATCGCTGGAATTTTGGTGAAGTGCTTGGAAGGCCTTCAATTTTTGAGTTAGGGGTTCTTCTTCTCTTCTAATTGTCGATTCTAAGGTTTCGGGTGAAGAAGAGAGGTGTAGGTTGTGTTTCACATGCTTTAGGATTGTGAGAGGTGTGGAAAGTTGTGTTTTCTCCTTCTCTAGAGTCCTATCTTTTCACAATTGTGTCCATTATGTTGGTGGTAGCATGTGGGTTTGAAGTGGGTGAGTGTAAGAAATTGATGCATAGGCATTATGTGCTCAATTTGGTGTATATGTGAAAAATATGTGCCAAGTGTCATATATGTGATTATATGTGGGAATATGGTTGTTGAATGCATGTTAGTTCTATGTACTAAAATTATGCATTGAGTGTAGCATGAGTAAAATATGCTAATTTTGAAGTTGTATGCATATGAGATGATATATGCCTGTGTTATACATATATGTGCTATATGAGGTGTGTGGTGGTGAGAAACATGCTTTTTACTTCTTTTTAGTATCAATGAGCAGGAAAATAAAATGCCATATGTTTATGCATTCATATTGCATACGTGGGAAGTTGCGGGAAAAATGACGCAAATGAGGTACACGGGGCTTCGGAGTGGTCCAACCGTGTGGTGGAATGTGGTGAAATTATCCACTATGTATGGCCCTCGGAGTGGACCTGCCATACTAAGGCTTAATGCCTAGGATCAGAGTATGTCCAATACTAATGACCCCTCGGAGTTGTCCCGGTCATTAGATGCTTATCGGAGAATGTCCAAGATTTGTGAGCCTCGGAGTTGTCCCCTCACTCTATGGCAATCCTGTACATTGCTATGGTAGAATAACCTTTCGGAGTTGTCCCGGTCATTGGATGGTTAGAGGAAGTGTCCAAGGTTATATGATCCTCAAAGCGGGCCAATCATGTGGGGTATCGGATGAGGACCGAGAGAGTGAGCATTTACTTTCCTTAATACTTTTATGTTTGAACATGTTATACATGATTCATGAAAGATGCAATCCTCTTTAATTGTATTTGTTAAATTATTTATGAGATTGGGGATGTGGCATGTAGTGTATTCATATGCATTCCATGTAGGTCAGTGTCGAGTCAGCACTTAGAAGGGTTGGGGAACCTTTACTGAGCCACAGTGGTGCTCACCCCTTTATTATAAACTCTTTTACAGATAAAGCGCCGATTACGGATGGGACTTGAGTGTCCAAGAAGAGTTCTAGTTATATTTTGGACATATGTACTTTTGGCTATCTGTGTCGGCTTGTGGCACGGTAAGGATCTAGTTGTAGTCATGGTAGAATTTGTTGCATTTTGAACCTTTTGTGTGAATTCTTGTAATGACTATAAATTTGGAAAAATCATATGAATGATATGTACCTTTTGAGAAAAGTGTGTATGATGGACATGTATGGTACCATAGGACCATTTTTCTCTTTAGTTATGATTTCTTGTATGATTAATCATGAGCAAATGGAGTATGAAAAGTATGTATGCATGAGTTGTGAAGTGACAATGGTAAGAAAAATAGATGGAATTACATTTCAAGTATGAAATGCATGTTATGTGAATTTACTTGATGGCCATTGAGGCTTTAGAGTAGCCATTGGGGGGACACATGCCCAAAAGTGTCCATTTTGAGTTCAAGGAGTGAATGGAATTTATGTATATAGTAAGAGAATTGTGTTAGCTTCGATTTGATAGGTCATGGACCATGTTTGGATTTAAATTGAGAAAGATATGCATGTTTTAGCACAAGAGTGGGTAATCTGACCCACACCCACTAATTTGAGCATAACTTGAGTTGTGGTTAGTATTTTTGAATGGTTTAAATTGCGTTCAAACTAGACATGTTGATAATGATCCATGTCAAATTTCAAGTGAAACAGACTTACGGATTATGAGATATTAGCATTTGAAGTCAGGTAGAGGAGTGTTGTCAAAAATCCAGGTCTGGTGCAGTTTGAGGCAACTCAAAGTCAACTTTGAGGCGCCTGGAAATCTTTGAGGCGACTTAAAGTTGAGTTTGAGGTGCCTCAAAGTACTATTTTTGAAATTTTGAACCCTCTGGAAGTTCCAGGCGCCTTAAAATGGAGTTTGAGGCGCCTCAAAGTCTGGTAAACCTTAAAAATGGGGAATTTTATGATTTTTCATGATCTAAGAGTGGAAATGGAATGTCATGGATGCATAGACCGATGTGTGGCCCATTGGGATGGATAGTGATGAGAATACGTATAGATAGTTACATGCGTATGATTAGCTTCCGCAGTAATTCAAGGGAATTGAGGAGGTTCATTGGGGTTAATGAACGGGTTCACCTCTGGTTTCCCTAGGAGTCGGGAAATTGGGGTGTGACAAAAATGGTCCTATGGTGCCATACATCTCCAACACGTACACTTTTCCCAAAAGGTACATACTTTCCATAAGGTTTTCCAAGTTTATAGTCATTACAAGAATTCATACATAAGTTTCAAAATGTAACAAATTCTACCATGATTACAGCTAGATAATTACCGTGCCACGAGCCGGCAGAAATAGCCACAAGGTACACAATATCCAATAGATCATCATATTCCAACTGAGTTCCCAAAATGCCTATAAGAACTATGAAGTCCTTGTCATTATCCTTAATGTATAACCTAAAAAATGTTGGGGGGAGTGGGGTGAGCACCACGGCGGCTTAGTAGAGATACCCCAATCCCACCTAAGCGCTAACTCGACGCGGACCTAAATAAATGCAAGTCATAGCATCCCTATTGGCTACATGGCATATGCTAAAGCATTTAGACATACATAGCATATTCAACACATGAGCAACATTATCAAATGAATGCCTTCAAGCAATGCATGCTTAACTCGACAACCTAGACCACACACAAACAAGTGGTTCATGATTTGTCAAAACTACAACAAAAGAGACATGGGTGGGCATACTCCAATCCCCATGTCACATTTTCAAAGAAAAACCCTATTTGGGACGTTTTATTAAACACCATGTATGCAACATGTTCATGGATGATGTCAACACCACAAACATAACAAAATAATGAAATTTAGCATACATTTACAAGGCTCTACACTTTGGCATCAAATTACATGCTCAAGAAACACCAAATCATGTTTTTCACATAGCATTTACCACAAAGCTTCATACATGTCATACGTATATCAACTCTATAACATGTAATACACATAAATCACTTTTTTATCATGCAATCATATAAAAAATGCAACAAGGAGAGGGAAACCCAACCTCCTAACTTTACCTAGCATGTTAACCCCCTAAGAAACCCATAATTCAACCTATAGAATTGACACTTAGGGAGGAAGAGATACCCCTACCTCAAATCCAAGCTTGGTTGTTGAAGACCCAATTTCCACCAAGCTTCAAACTCCTCTAAAAATAACTTTCCACTGATCAAAATGAAGAGGAGAGTGAGGGGAGCAACTTTAATTCTTGACTCCACCCTCAAATCCCACTTCTAGACCCTCAAAATTTAGAGAGAATGAGAGAAGAGGAGCTTTGTAGAGAGAGAGAGAGAACTGGATATATAGAGAGAGAAGAGCCCCAAAATCTGATATTTTTCTCTCTTTTCCCATACATATATCTATATAATATATATATTTGGCCCATTGCAACTAAACCCTCTATCTTCCCCTTATTTGCCCCTTGTTATGGTCCATTTGCACTTATTCGAAAACTAACATTTTCTCTCATTTCAAAACTTCACTTATGTCCTTAAAATTATATCCACACCCCTACGCCACTCTCAAGTGTCCATAGTTATTTCCCCGAGTTACCCGGATCCATTCTGATCCCACACTCGTAACCGAAAACCTAACAAAGATTATTTAAATCCACTAAGCATATCATTAAGCGACTAATCATGCTTAAAAGTCACCAACTCGTAATTATAATTTGATAATTTTTTTTGGTCATCACAAAAATTCATGGCCTTGATAGCCTAATAAGCATGGTGTTCAAGTTCGATAGGCAAGTGACTTATAAGTAGCAGTACAATATGCCCACAAAGCATCTTGGAGGCAGAGACACCAGTCCTTTCTTATGGGGTTAACCACTTTTTCTAAGATATGTTTGATCTCCCTATTGGATACCTCAACCTAACCATTGGTTTGTGGGTGATAAGATAGGGCGACCTTGTAGGTGATCCCATATTTAGACATTAAGTTTGCAAAGACTTTGTTGCAAAAATGAAAACCATTTTAACTAATTATGGCTCGAGATACACCGAATCTAAGCAAAATTAAGTCTTTCAATAAATTCACCACAACTCTATGGTTTGCTGTCTTGGTGGCTAACGTATGTACCCATTTGGACACATAATCAACAGTAAGAAGGATATAGATATACCCAAATGAGGAGGGAAATGGTCCCATGAAGTCAATACCCCAAACATTAAAGATTTCAATAACTAGAATTGATTGTTGGGGCCACTCATTACACTAGGTAATCTTATCTAACAGTTGACATCCAGGACAATCGAGACAATAGGTATGAGTGTCCTTAAAAAGGGTGAGCCAATAAAATCCCGATTGTAAGATTTTTGCAACGATCCTTTTAGAGATAAAATGGCCACCACATGCCTAATCATGACCAAAAGGAAATGAAAGACTCTTGGTCTTCCTCCCACACACCTACGGATGATCTGATCTGGACAATACTTAAACAAGTAGGGATCATTCCAAAAATATGCCTTAGCCATAGCTTAGAATTTGTCTCTCTCTTGCTTAGACTAAGTGGAAGGGATTTGACTAGTCACGATGTAATTAACAATATTAGCATACCATGGTGTATGAGATATTGCAAAAAGTTACTCATCAGGAAAATATTTAGAGATGGGAAGGGAGTCACTAATAGAATCAACAACAAGATGAGACAAATGATCAGCGACTACATTCTCTGAACCTATGTTATCACAGATCTCAAAGTCAAATTCTTGAATGAGAAAGATCCATCGTATCAACCTAGGTTTGGCATTTTTTTTGGAGAGAAGATGTCGCAATGCTGCATGATCGGTATAAATGATGACTTTAGATCTGATCAAATAAGAGTGAAATTTGTCAAAGGAAAAGATGACTGCTAATAACTCTTTCTTAGTGGTCGAGTAATTAAGTTGCACAATGTTCAGGGTCTTGCTAGCATAATAGATCACATAGGGTGCTTTATTAACTCTTTGTCCTAAAATAGCCCCAACTGCATAATTCGACGCATCACACACGATCTCAAAAGGTAGGTTCCAATCAGGCAGGAACATTATGGGTGCAGTGGTGAGGGCTAACTTTAATTGCTTAAAAGCCGAGTGACAGGCATTTGTAAACTCAAATAGTGCATCCTTAGCTAGAAGATGGGTCAAAGGTCGTGCGTTTTTACTGAAATCTTTGATGAAATGTCTATAGAACCTAGCATGACCTAGGAAATCTCAAATATCACGAATAGTTTTGGGAATAGGTAGATTTGAGATGAGGTCAACTTTTGCTTTATCTACCTCAATTCCCCCACTAAAAATAGTATGACCTAGGACAATTCCTTTCTTTACCATGGAGTGACATTTTTCCCAGTTAAGAACCAGGTTAGTGTCACGACAATGTTGAAGCACTATAGTACGATGGGGCAAGCATTGCTTAAAAGATGAACCAAAGACAGAGAAGTCATCCATGAAGATTTCTAGAAAATTTTCAACCATGTCGTGAAAGATACTCATCATGCACCTCTAAAATGTGGCGGGTGCATTGCATAAAATTGAAGAAAGTGTGACCCTAGGGAGATTTCTAAGTTATTCTATCCTCGATTTCACATGCGAAAGTTATCAATCTAAAAAACAATGTTTTCTTAATCTGAAAAGAATAAAAAATGATGTAAAAGAATTAGGTACTTACCTGGATGACAAAGTTATTATTTCCCTTGTAAGAGCGGCTGATGTTGGCATCTATAGAAGAAGTGCAATATAAGAACATGCAATAGAAAAAAAAAAATATATATATATATATATATATATATATAAATTATATTTTTTTCTTTCTTTTCTTTTTTCAAGAAAAAATAATAATAAAAGAAACAAAAAACTACAATAAATAAAAATAGAAGGGAGGAAAAGAAAGTTAGGGTGGGCTCCCAAAAATATTGTAGTGTTGAATATTTGTGGTCTTAATTCTCAAACTTGATTTGGCAACGACACCATTTGACTAGTGTAGATTAATGGATGGATGCCATTGCTTCTCTACACTTCGTGCAAAAATAAACCTGTAAAAATTCTACTAAAAATAATATAATAATAAGCAGGGTCGAACCACTCTCAAATGAGAATCAATAACAAGTCTCAAATTCAAATCTTCAATCTTTTGGGATGAAAAATGAATATTAAAAAATAAACTTCTAATTTTTTTAATAATAAAAACTAACACTAAATTTCTTTGATCAAATGATGGAAAAAATCTCACGGAAAGAGAACCCACCACCATTGATCGATATAAATAAAGTTTCTAATATTCTTATCTTGATTTTTCTCCAATAATCAATACACCTCACCAATCCAATTAGAACTTGGCAAGATGAAGGAAGATATTGCATGAAAAAATAACAGTTGATTATATACGAGAGAACATTTTTTACTTAATCTGATGCACATTGGTTAGGCAAACAGAGGTAGGCATTCTTCGAATTACCATTATTTGGCAAACACGAAGAATCCTCCTTCTAATTTTAGAAAATAAAAATCCAAAATAGAAGAGTAAAAGAATGCTCGTGGGAGAAAAAATTAGACAAGAAAATAAAATAACTTACTTATATTTCAGTCATGGTGGCTTCATCACTCCCTTGAGAAGGATGCTTACGCTTGCATATCAATAAAAAAACAAACATATAGAAATGAAACTACTATTCTTCATTGAATCAAGAAAACAATTACACTATTTTTTCTATAATTTCTCTACAATTTTCTAAGTCTCCCCATCATCCCCTAAGACCCCCTATTTATAGAGTTAGAGCGGAATGATTTAGGTGGAAAAAATTTAAAATACAAAATTCAAAAACAAAAATTCAGAATACAAAATTTAAAATGCAAAATTTAGAATACAAAATTTTGAATTTAAATATCTAATATTTGATCTCCATATCTTTAATTTGAATTCTGGACTACATATGTGGCCATGTAAAAAATATTTTACAAAATTTTGAACTTAAGATCTCTTGTGAAGTAGATTGCACAGAATACCATCTCTCTACAATTCTTCTTATGTTCATCTTTGGCTATATATATCCTTTTTAGCCCTTTTTTGCTACTTTTCTTCATATTTGGAAATCAATCCCTATAAAACATAAAATGCAAAGATAAGAACATTTAAATAAGATAAAAGACTAATTAAAAACTTATTTTTGGATATAAAATAGCAAGTTTTGTACACTTATCAGTATGACAGTGACAGATCGAACCTTGTACCACTATGGTTTTATAGTGGGGTTCCATAGTCGAAAGAGGGAAAAACAATATAGTTTGGATAAGGATTGACTAGTTAACTAAGGTAACTCATTTCCTTATAGAGCGATATGAAAGGCTTAGTAAATAATATGTGGAATATGTTGTGAGGCTATGTGGAGTTTCGAGTATCCATTATGTGGGATAGAGATACGGGTTTGCCTTGGGATTTTGGCAAGATTTCAAATAGTACTTGGTGCATATCGCATTTGGACTTGGTATTGGTTAGGGGAAACCATTAACCATACAAAAAGTTTTGCATACGATTGTAGTAATTAGGCAAGTATCATTATGGCACCGCTTGGAGCGTTGTATTGTAGGTTATGTGTGTTTCTGGTTTGTTGACCCAAGATTGGTGAGATCACAGTCTTAGGACTCGAATCGATGAGAGAATTATGTCTCTAAAAGAGGTGAACGATTATCCTTTGAGGTGGAAGACCATGTGTTCCTTAAAGTTTCACCACGGAGAGGATTGATGCATTTTGGGCAAAATGGCAGGTTATCACCTAGATACATTGGGTCATTTGAGATCCTTGAGTGTGTGGTGAGGTGGCCTACAAATTGGCTTTGCCACCACAGTTGGAGAAGGTTCACAAAATGTATTTTATGTTTCGATGTTGAGGAAATACGAACCTGATCCTTCACATGTCTTGAGTTGGGTAGACATTGAGGTTGACGAGGATGTCACCTATGAGGAGAGGCCAGTTTAGATTTTTGATACTAGAGAGCAAGTTTTGTGGGGTAAGACTATCCCATTTGTCAAGGTTTTGTGGCATCACCATAATGTTGAGGAGGCTACTTAGGAGCGAGAGCAGGAAGTCCGTTCTAAGTATCCAGACTTCTTTTTTCAGGTATGATTTGATTTCAGGGATGAAATCCTTTTAAGTTGAGTAGGTTGTAAGGGCTGTGACCATTTTTGGCCGATTTTCTCGTAATTTTATTTGATTGTTGTATTAAGACTTTAAATGATTATATATGTGTTTTAGATGTAAAATACATGTTTAGAAAACATATTTAAGGTTTGGGGAAGTTTCGGAGCATTTTGTGAAAGTTAACTTTTTTGGGTTCAGTCACCCTAGGGGCTTGGGCCCCGTGGGCCCAGAAAATCTGAAAGTGTTAGAATGAATTCAAATATGGAGGGCAATTTAGATAAAATATTTGACGTATTACAGAATCAATTTCGTGTCAATCAGAGTTACGGAACTCCAAAAACGAGCCCGTGAAGTTTTTGTGAAAGGTAGTGGCGTACCTGTAAATAAGAGTAGATCATTTACTATAAATAAAATGAGATAATTCATCTCTTCATTTTACAAATCTTAGCAGCTGTAGGAGCCTATATATATATATATATATCAACTTCATCTTCTTCACTTCTTCAATGGATTAGAAGGACTTCGGGTGGAAATTTGAATTCGTCGAAAAAAGAAGAAATGATCTACGTGTCGAAGGCTCGATTCAAACTCAATTTTGAAGAAGGTTGATCTTTTGAGTGAGATTTGGAGAATTCAATTAGAAGCTCTTCCAATTTGAGGTAGGGATGCCTAACCCATAAAAGAAGAGGTTTTTGTGAGTATATTGATTGTTAAGGCAACCAATTGGTTATGTGGGATAATTAGATATTATTCATTAGTAAAGCATGATTAGTTTTGCCAATTGGTGAATTCATTGTGTTAGAATTAATGATTACATGTTTATAATAGTCTTAGTTAATTGTGAAGCATGTTGAAATTAAATGTGAAGGAATTATGTTCAATCCATGTATATGTGAAAATGTGACATTTATATGTTTGTGAAAATGTCTTGAAAGTATGCTTATGTGTAAAGCATGTGTAAGGACCGGGTTATTTTTGACTGGTTCTGGGTAAAATTTTGGACCGATTTTCTTTTTTTTTGAATTAATTAATTTTGGAAAAGTGTGGATATATATATATATATATATAAATGGAATTATATATATATATAAAGATGGAGAGAGAGTTTCATACGTGGAATTATGGTATGTGTGGAGGATTTATATGTATATATATATATGGAGATGTATATATATATATATATATATTAGATCAATATATTTATATTTAATTATAAATATATGGGAGTGCATGTGTATAATAAATACATGTATGTGAGTATAGTGGAATTGAATAGTGTATATGTGTATAGGTGTTTAGTAATATACACATATGGCAATACATATATATGAATTAATATATATGAGGGAGAGGAGACTCTTTACACGGTATCGTATATATAATGCAGGTATGATACATACAAGTGAGGTTATGTATTGTGTGGTGATGTGTACATTATATTTTATGTATGGGTGTGTAAGTGTAAAGGTGGTGTTATATGTTATGTGATATGTATTATATATTATATTATATATATATTGTATGTGTATATATGGTTGGAATATTTATATTTACTTATAAAGGCAAGAATATATATGTGGATGGGCATGTGTAGTTATATACATATATGTGTATGTATGAGGTATAATATGCATATGTATGTGTATTAGAAATATTATGTATATGTTATATACATATATATAATAAAAATATGTGGATGTAGTTGGTGTGGGGAACACGTGGAGAGGAGATAAAGTAGAATTCAAAACAAAGATAAGCGGCCAAGTGAGTGGTTCGGCTGAGAGGAAAAAGAAAAGAAGGAAAAGAAAGAGAAGAAAAAGAGAAGAAGAGAGAGAGAAAGAGAGCCAAGAATGGAAGCGAGAAAGAGAGAAACCAAGAGAGAGAAGAGAGAGGAGCCGAGGAGAAGAAGAAGAAGAAGAAGAGAAACCAAGAGCTCGAGAGAGAGAAATAGAAGAAAGTAGAGAGAGAAAGAGTGAAGTTTAGAGAGAGAAAGAAGGTTTCTAGAGAGATAAACTAAGAGGAGGAAGGTGGAGCTCCAATGGAGGTTCGGCAGCCATGGGAGTTGGGTCTTTTGATGGCAGTACAAGGTGGGTTTCGGCAGGTGAAATGATGGTGACGATGAACTTGAGGTGTGTACGGTGGCTGGTTCTTGGTGGACTTGCTAACGGCTGAAGATGGTCCGATCATGGAGGTCCGGTTGGTCGTATGGACTATTTTGGATCCTCTACTTGTGGTGTTGGCTCGGTTGAAAGTGTTGGCTAGTGGCAGCTTTGGCGGGCTGAGGTGTGGTGGAACATGGTGGTCTCGGGCTTGGAGGAGACTCGGCTGGTGGCTAGGTTGAGCTCGCGGTGGGGGCTGTTTGGGTCACAATGGCAGCATGGGTGCTGCTATGTAGAATATGGTGAATTGTTTGAAATGGGTTTTTGATGGATGTTTGGTGTGGTAAGGATGGAGATGCCTGGATTGGTTCCTTGAGTTAGTTTAGAATTGGGTTATGGATTATAATGCTGGGTTGAAAATTGTTTGGGCTCATATTTTGTTTTGTTTGGGGCTTGAACATAAAATTGGGTTTCATAAAAATAAATGGGGCTAAGATTGGTTAAGTGAAAATGATTGGGCTGCCATGGTTGGGTCTTGCTTGGACAGCCATGAATTTGGCTTGATGGTTGGTCTCAAGTTGATTATTTTTGTGGGCTGGACAAGTATTTTAGGCTCATTATGGATGGTGTCTGATTTGGACTTAAGCAGCGGACCAAAATGATAAATTGGGATTACTTTTCTTGACCCAATTGGAGATTTAATTTGGATCAATTAAATGGGCTGGTTTGTATGGCATAAAGTATCGTGACAGTGAAATTGGTGGATACACTATGGAGGAGTTGAAGATTTTTGGAGTTCTCACTCCAAAATGAGGTAGGGGGTGTGCATTGTGTCTTTCATTGCAAATTTAATTTTATGTTAATGACATAAAGTAGATGTTTTCATGTTACTTACGATTAAATGAAATTTGAGATATAATCTTTGATTTAAATTGATGTTTGATTTAAATTGCATGAATTATTGTATATGCCTTATGTGACATGAAGCGCATATATGGAATTTTTGGTTACAATTTGTGTATAGGAAAATGAATGAGTTTCTTTTGTGTTGAAAAGATTGGTTTATGTGTTGAAGTGCATGAATTGATTATATATGCAAAATGGTATATGTATGGCATGTGCAGAATTTTGGGAAAAATGATGAAAACCGAGTTTTGGGAAATAAGCTTGTTCTTATGTCTTATAATTCTTGTGTGACATACTAGAATTGTATTAGGACATTCATTAGGTGCAATACATCTAACTTGTGAATGTGTGTGCAAAATGTGAAATATTTTGTGTGAGTGTGGGGTGTGTCTCGGAAGTGGCTCATTGGAAATAGAGGGGGAACATATCCCCTTGGGGTTGAAAGACCTCAACCTTGCGCAAGTGGGTGGTAATCGGATGGGTTAGTAGCCTGAAATAACCAAGAATTTAGGATATGGGACTTCGGTACGTATCTCGTGTGTGTGTGTGAGTGTGAACCAAATCCGAGAGTGTGTTGAGTCTTATGTGTAACTTATGTGAAATTACATGACTCACGTGGATATTTATCCGATTTCAAATGTCATATGTCACTTATGATGAGATACTCCCAGAGTTGGTTGAGGTTAGAATTTTGACTTCGTGATTAAGTTTTGTTAAGTGAGCATTGATGAGATAACGCAAGGAAAATTACGAGTATTTAAGTCCTTACAGACTCTTAGGGGCTTGTGTTACGTGGTTGGTAAGTGTATTGATGAGGATGGCAATTGAGACCGAGATAGGATACAAGGAAAGCATGTGTGCCGGAGTTGGGCTAACTGGGAAAAATGGACTGATCAGACATTTTTCTTATATTAGCACTTCTCTTACAATACGCCGCCTCTTGTGGTGGTTGAGTTGGTTTATTTGGATAATGATGGATAAATGATTCCCAATAGTAGGGAGATGTTGATAAGTGTTCAATTCTATGCATTTGAACCCTCTTTATTGCATACGTTAGTTCTGTTTTTGCGTTTACCGAGATATGTTTACGGTATTTTTGTGTTTTTGATATTTTGCAGGTATTGGAGTAAATGGAGCAAAGTTTGAAGCTTTCTGCAGTCAAGAGAATAAATCAGAAAATGCAGCCAAAGGCATCTCAATCAATCGAGATTCAATCTCGATCAATCGAGATTCTACAGAGCCCACTTGGCCACTTGCTCACCTGCTCTCCCAATTGCAACAAAATCCCCCTTTTTTGCACGACTTAGGGGGATTGTCTGACTTGAATAAGACTCTTGGGGGCCTTATTAATGCAATAGATATATATAGTGATATATATATATATGGTGGGCCCCAAGGTTGGAAAAGAAGCCTAAAAGCACCAAAAGCCACACATATCTCATATCTCTCTCAAGACACATCAGAATAAAAAGAGGAGAGACCTTCGGGAGAGGAAGAGGAGAAGCTGAACCAGACCAAGAAGCTTCACTTTCTTCATCAATGGAAGGGTGCAAGGCAACCATGAGCAACTAACTCTTCTACTAGGGTGTTGGTTTCAACCCCTAGCCATGTAAACTTGTTCACCTTTGTAGCTCTTGGGATTTGTAATTAAATGTTGATTATTTAGCCTAGTGATTATGTACACAAATACATCTCTTTTATATATTCATTTGATATGAAATTTATTCTTGTCTTAGAGTAGATTTTGTCACTTGAATGCACAACATTTGCATATTCCACAAGAAGTGCAAATGATGGCTAAATAATGGTGTTTAAATGAATGTGTGATGTTAGTTTATATAGACCATCCCAAGACAAGATAGTTTGGATGCATGTAGTGTTCACTTAGAGAGTAGAGTAATTAGGTAGTTAGTTAGGTAGAAGAGCTATGCTTGTTGAAGATGGATTATGATAGGTTAGCACACACATTGATCTTTTGATATGTCATTGAGGTCACAAGCCTAATGACATTGTTAGGAATTTAATTATTGAATCCCATGCTTGCTACACTTATGAACATGTGAATGGCTAGTGGTGGAAACCAACCCTAGTTCTCTCTCCCAACTTTAAACTCTTTACTTTTCTTGTCATTTCATTCATGCAATAGTTTATAAACACAAATTCAAAAATCTATTTTTCGAATTAAAGTAGAATTAATCTTCCTTTAAGACAATTGCGACTAGTCCTCGTGGGATCGATACCCTCTATATAGAACCTTATGTACAAAGATTCGTGCTCTTACGAGTGGTTAAATTATATTTTGATAAAAAGGGCAAAATTAAGCTTACAATATAATTTAGTTCCGACCACATCAAAATTTTGGTGCCGTTGCCGGGGACTACGGTTTAATTGTCGCCATTGGAAGATTAAATCTGGTTTAATTCTTAGGCTTGAAATTCTTTCATTCTTTTTGTATATATCTTGTTCTTATTTCTCAAACTTCTTGATTTTAGGTGCACAACATAGCGGGCATCTGAAAGGAGTAAACTTGGAACTCTTTGTGAGTATAAAGCCTAATATTAGTGGTTTGAATTCATTCATTCTTTTTGTATAGATTAGTGTTACTTTGTGTATTGAGGTGTTGTTCGATTATTAATGCATGCTAGGTAGACGGTCCTTGTCACTTCCTTTGCTTCCGTGTAACATTGAACTTGAACGAACACTTAGACAACGTAGAGGAACCTCTAGGGACCCTATATTGCTTAGGACTAAAAACATGGATCCAAATGACAGACAAACTCCCGGACTACCTCCTTTTAATCATGAACAACCACCTCCACCACCACCTCCTCAAGGAGAGTTGCTTATGGACTTTTACCTTCTGACTACATTTGAAGTACCTTCATGTATCCAATTTCCGGATGTAGCGGCGACTCAATTCGAAATAAAGTCCTCCACCATCAATCTTCTTAATAGCTTCCACGGTCTCCCTAATGAGGATCCGTACAGGCACTTAGATTACTTCCTTTCCGTGTGTTCCACTATTCGTGTACCACACTTTACGGAGGATGACCTAAAGCTATGTATGTTCCCCTTCTCCCTAAAAGATAAAGCTAGAAGTTGGTTCAACTCCTTAGAACCTAACTCAATCCATTCTTGGGCGGAGATTCAAATAGAGTTCTTGAAAAAATACTTCCCAATGGGTAAGACAAGTGATATTCGGCGAGCAATCACCGGATTCACCCAAATTGACCAAGAACAATTCCATGAGACGTGGGAGAGGTTAAAAGATCTTTTAAAATCTTGTCCGCATCATGCTGTCCCAAAATGGCAGCTAGTGCAAAGCTTTTATGATGGGGTGAGTGAGCAACATAGACAAATGATAGACTCCGCGTGTGGGGGTGGGTACCTTTTGAAAAGCCCCGATGAGGCATGGAAACTTTTTCAAACCCTAAGCAACAATTCAGCTCAACGCTCCTCCACTAGGAAAGGGAAGGCCACCCAACCTTGTAGAGGAGTGCATGAAATTTCACGGGTAGATGAGGTTGCCATGCAAGTAGAAGCCCTATCCCGAAAAATGGATTTAATCATGAAAAATGGGCTGCCTACTCCAAACCAATCTATCCAAAATTAGGAAGGTTGTTCGTTTTGCTATAGTACTTCACATTTCGTGCGAGATTGTCCTATTGCCGGGCAATCTCCCGATTATGCTCAAGAGCAAGCGAATGCCTTGTACTCTAAACAAATGAATGATCCATATTCAAACACGTACAATCCTGGTTACAAGAACCATCCGGCTTTTTCATGGAAACCTCAAGAATCAAGTCCCTCTTTCCAAGGGCAAAATTCTTTCAATTCCCAATCTCAACAGCCTCATTATAGGCCAAATCCTCAACCTTACAATCAAAGATCTAATTACCAACAACCACCACCTCCTCCGAGAAGCCAAAGCTTTGAAGAAAGAGTGATAAGCAATCTTGAGGCCAATACCCGCTTATTGCAAACTCACTCTCAATCAATCTCTAAGCTTGAAGCCAATGCTCAATCTATGGCTAGGTTAGAAGCTCAAATCGGGCAACTAGCTAATGCCTTAAATAGAAGGGAGGAAGGTAAATTGCCGAGTCAACCAGTGACGAATCCCAAAGGTGTCCATGTGATTGAGGATCCATCATCTTCAACTTGTAATGCTCCTCCGGAGCAAGTTCAATCAATCACAACCTTGAGGAGTGGTAAAATCATTAACTCCAAAGTAGGGGAGGAAGAGAGAAAGGAATTCCAAGAGCAACCTAAAAATCCAAAAGAATCCCAATTAAATCCAAAATTATTTCCGTTAAATCCAAATTTGCAAAATACCCCTTCAAATCCAAAAGGAAAGGCAAGTGAAGTTGTGTCGTCATCGACTCCAAATCTTGACACCTCTTATGAACCTCCGGTTCCTTTTCCTCAAAGATTGAAGGAACCTTCTCATTTTGGGAAACAAGGAGAGAAAATCCAAGACATGATGGAGATCTTCAAGCAAGTAAAGATCAATCTCCCTCTCCTTGATGTTATTCGACAAATTCCCTCCTATGCGAAATTCTTGAAGGACTTGTGCACTCAAAAGCGCAAATCTAGGAATAATGTTCCTAAGAAAGTCCTCTTAACTGAGCACATAAGCTCCATTTTCCAACACCAAGCCCCTCCTAAATTTAAAGATCCGGGTGCTCCGACCATTTCGTGCACCATCAGAAATCAATCTTTTGAAAAGGCACTTCTTGATCTGGGGGCTAGTGTCAATTTGCTTCCATTCTCAGTTTACCAACAACTAGGTTTGGGGGAACTCAAGCATACCACGGTTGAGTTGTAACTTGCCGACCGTTCGGTGAAGCAACCACGTGGCATCATTGAGGATGTCATCATTCAAGTGGACAAATTCTATTTTTTGGTGGACTTCATAGTCCTTGACACGGAACCGGTCCAAAATCTGAATCGTCATATTCCTATCATTCTAGGTCGTCCATTCTTGGCCACGGCAAACGCTTGCGTTAATTGCCGTATCGGAGTGATGGACATCTCTTTTGGGAATATGAAAGTCCGCTTTAACATTTTCAATGCTTCCCACCACACATCCGACGACGAAAGTGAATGCTTTTGTGTCGATGTTATGGAAGACCTTGTTCAAGAAGCACTTCCTTCTATTCTTTCCAAGGATCCTTTAGAGGCATGCCTAAATCACGTCAACTATGATGATTTTGACATTGAGCAAACCATATGTGAAGTCAATTCCATGCTCGATATTAATACTGTCATGGATTTGCCTAAATGGAGATTTTCAAGAGAACCCTTTCCTCTGTTGGTTAATTCCGTCGCTCCCCACGGAGCGGTGGAATTGAAGGACTTGAAAGACGGCTCGTTGTTCAAAGTAAATGGGTAGCGCTTAAAAGTGTGCGTGGATGACCAAGTCACCACCGAATACATGGATGTCGTCACTTTGACGGATCCCGTGTATTTTGACTCGTGAGCCGATCCGGACGTCGCGCCATAGACGTGTAAGGTGGCGAAGCCATGGTAGTTATCATGCTTCCATGATGTCCCTTTAATCCAAAGTAGGTTTGTATCTAAGCAATGTAGTATCTAATTCCCAAATATCCAAGTCCCTGAAGCATAACTCAAGCTGACTGTTTTTGAGCATCTCGATTGATCGAAACCAGGATCTCGATCAATCGAGATTTCGATTGATCAAGATTTCAGTTTCGATTGATCGAAAAATTGTAGAGAATTTGCCAAGGCCAAAGTCCCGAGAGGTAGTATTCTTCGATTGCACTTCAATAGGTCTTCGATCGATCAAAAATTTTGATTGATCGAAATAAAATTTTGATTGATCGAATTAAAAGTTCGATTGATCAAAGTAAAAACTCGATTCAGTGAAGGAATTTTCGATTGATCGAGGAAAGAATTTCGATCGATCGAAGCTGATTTCGATTGATCGAAGTGAGATTTCGATCAATCGAAATCTCGATTGATCGAAATGCACATCTCGATCAATCGAGATACACGCGATGCCTGCACGTGATCCGAAAGCTTATTTAAACCGTTGGGCTTCCCTCTCATTTCAAAACAACCATCCGACTTCCTTCTCTCCTCCGTGCAATCCAGACCTTCTCCAAGCACTCCCGAGCACTCGATCTACCTTTCCTGATCATCCGCCGCCATCCGACACAGTACGAAGCCGCCGCTAGCACTCGCACGATCTTCTCTTCGCGGCTGTGAGTGGGTCTTCTTCTGTTTGAGCCATTCATCTTATTCCTCTTGAGGTAAGTGATGCATGGCTACATTTTGTATACTTTTTTGCCATTTTTGATAGTTTTACGGCGTAATAAACATATTTAAATGATATTAGGTTGGATGGGTGCATTTGCGGTGTTTGTAATGAGATTTTGCAAGTTTCGGGGGGTAGGAGTATATATAGGGTTGAGATTTTTCATTCTCTCTGTTTCAAATGCTTAGTGTACGGTGTGTAACCGCGGACCCTTCGTTTCGGTTGCATCAGTTCGCACTGCCTCTTTAAGAGAGACTTTTTGAATTCTTGTCAGTACCATGGACTAGGACTTCATTTTCATTTGTATTTTTTTTAGTTTATTCGTAGTTTAGTTTTCTTCTTATTTATCTTTTATTTACGTAATTTTTGGAATCAAGTGCAGACTATTTCGAGACTATGGCAAGGGTGAAGAACGCCACCGGTTCTGTTCGAGACGTGCCCGGGCGAGTCTTCCGGTCTCGGAAGTTCCACCCGGAGCAGATTTTTGACTTAGCAGAGTTCGAGAGGCGTCCCGACACCGCATGGACGGTTGCCGAGCTCAGGAGGTGTCGCCTCGGCCGACTATGTGTGCCTCCCACTAACGTGGCACACGAGCGTTTAGTGTAGGTCTTTTACGATCACATGACCTACTCCTGCACCGCGCCGGATACACTAGAGATGGTCGTGGGCGCTATCACGATCACGATTACGCCAAGCCGGATTGCTCAGATGCTCGGCATCCCTCACCAGCAGCCACCGGACATGGTTGGCCCGGACGGTCAGTCACTTTTCAAGGCCGCACTCCCTGCAGACATGACACTGTTCTCGATCATGATGGACATGTGTGGTGGGGCGTTTACCATGCCCAGTCACAATTGCACGTCCAAATCGATGTGCCCGAGCAAATTTTGGTTCCTGGACACCGTTCTCATCAAGAACGCGTGTCCGCTGCAGCACGTCGCAGAGCGCAGGGGCGACCTCCTCCGTTGCCTCTATGCTTTCCACACTGGCGCTTGGTTTTCGATCCCATCGTTGATCTGGGGGCAGATGTTCAAGGTCTGGGACGGCCTCGTGAACAAGAGGATGCGGAGAGCAGCGAGTTGGCGGCTTCCCTTTCCCTTCCTGATCACCGCTTTTCTCAGTAGTGCCAATATACCGGTCAGTCGTACTGACATTCAGTTGGCACCGCCCACCCGCTTCACATCTACTCAGTGGGAGCGGGTGAGGCGACACTTAGAGCGACAGGACCACCAGGGTGATCCACCAGATGATGTAGATATGGATGCCCCGGTGGAGACGGAAGAGGGCGAGCCAGCAGAGGGTGAGTCCGATGACGAGGAGATGGAGGAGGAGGAGATGGATGTGGCCGTAGAGCGGCTCCAGCAGGGTTTTGACGAGCATGTCCAGGTGACGCAGAGTCAGCTGGCAGGCATTCGGACGGACATTTCTTCTCTGGCACAAGGCCAGAGAGCGATTCTAGACGAGTTCTGAGCCTTCCGGCAGGACCTGCAGTTCCTGTTTGCAGGTCGAGCTTCCACCTCCACTTCTACTCCCACCAAGCCACCACCACCACCACCCGCCCTCGAGTAGCTGCATTTTATTCATCTTTTATGCTTTACTTTCTGTATTTTTCTTTCTTTCTTTTTGATAGGCCATGTTGGCCATGTTTTCTTTCATTTTTAGCTTCTTTTTGAGTATTCCACCTACATGTACACTTTGTACTGAAACTCATTTTCATCTATATGGAATACATTTATATTTTATTTTACACCATGTGTTATCTTTACTGTCTTTATTTTTGCTTTCTGTCAATGTATCTGTTCTCTATACTTTGACTATGTATGTAGTACCACTTGTCTACTTGTTATATGCGATTCAGTTGATGATTTCCGTTTATTACCGCCTGGTTTCAATTCCCAATACTGTTGCGATTGCTTCAACACAGTATGGCGGTAATAAAGAAAGGCAGCCCCTTTGCGTGCTATACGTTAGCGTGCCTGGATAGTCAATATCTTATCGCATAGACCTCTTAGACAATTGGGAAACACCAGTTCAGACCCTTAGATATACAGTGATATTGGCATTGTCTGTTTGTGCATAATTATTTCATTATGTTCTATTTATCTACTTTTTGTTCCTTTTAATGCTCGTGGTATCTAGTTGGTGTTCTGTGCAGGTTTTTCTTATTTACAGGATGACCGCTGCTGTGGAATACCATTTTTCTCGCATTCTGCCATCCCGGTAACTTCTTTCCTTGTTCTTCTTGTCCAAACATTGAGGACAATGTTGCATATAAGTTTGGGGGTGCGGTATGCTATACCACTTGCATACGCATGCAATGTTCGGTCATTATATTGAGTGTCATTGTAGAGCAGTTTTTTTTTTGATATTTTTGCATGCTTGCCATGATGTCTTGCTTTTTAAAGGAAGTCATTCGAATAAATGTCCGAGGTAAATGCAGCAGGTAGTTAAGAACTTTAACATTGTAAATACTCGCACTTTTGCAAGCTTTATAGTAGGCTAGAACGGTCTACATTTTTGTCCAAATTCGAGCACGTACAGTTCTTGCCCTAAATTTGTCCTTAACCGCACAAATTCGCACACATGCATTTTAAATTGTGGGGTATAAGTCTGAGGGAGAATTTTTGAAAATTTTTGTTTTTATCTGAACAACTTAAAGAATAAGTTCTTCCGGTTGTTGTAAAAAAAAAAAAAGGAAAAAGAAAGAAAAAGAGAAAAATATGCAATAAGCCTTCTCACTCAATAAACCAGATTTCTATGCCTCAAAGCAGCGAATATTCGCGTAAAAGTGTATAAGGTTGAGCAATAATAAGCGGGTGGCTTGCTTACGCTCATCGCCTTGTAAGCTCGGTTATTAAGTCCGAGGGGTGCTTCTTCACCTAATGCCCTAAAACCAATTGGTTTGGGAGTCATTGGCCCAACGCCGCTACATGGGCTTGCAAGAAAGCAAAAAGAGCTAAGCATTGCACGGTCATCCGCACATGAGCAATCATGAATGTTTTGTGATAATGAACGGCTGTGTCGAGCGTTTTCAATGAGTTTTTCTCTTAAAAACAGATTTGTTCGTTTTCTTCTCCAAATATGACAAAAGCCTCACGTTAGAATGCATGTTCACTTTTCAAAGAGGATTTTGGGGTTGGAATTGTTATGTTTGTTTGGGCTGGCCATTATGTGGGGACTGTCGTTCATTTATAGCTTGTGAAAGTCCATTTTTGCTAATGACCACATAGTTCTGTAATACTTGTTACATTTGCCAAATGTGAAATGAACGGATGATCGCCTTTTATCTAGTTGATGACTGAGCATGATTAAACTTTTGTATAAGATAGTTGATTCCATTTTTGTAATATTGTATTGCTAAGGGACTAGCAATATGTAAGTTTGGGGGTGTGATAAGTGTTCAATTCTATGCATTTGAACCCTCTTTATTGCATACGTTAGTTCCATTTTTGCGTTTACCGAGATATGTTTACAGTATTTTTGTGTTTTTGATGTTTTGCAGGTATTAGAGTAAATGGAGCAAAGTTTGAAGCTTTCTGCAGTCAAGAGAAGAAATCAAAAAATGCAGCCAAAGGCATCTCGATCAATCGAGATGTTGATCTCGATTAATCGAAATCTCGATTGATCGAGATCTCATTTCGATTGATCAAAATCTCGATCAATCGAGATTCAATCTCGATCAATCGAGATTCTGCAGAGCCCACTTGGCCACTTGCTCACCTGCTCTCCCACTTGCAACAAAATCCCCCTTTTTTGCACGACTTAGGGGGATTGTCTGACTTGAATAAGACTCTTGGGGGCCTTATTAATGCAATAGATATATATAGTGATATATATATATATGGTGGGCTCCAAGGTTGGAAAATAAGCCTAAAAGCACCAAAAGCCACACATATCTCATATCTCTCTCAAGACACATCAAAATAAAAAGAGGAGAGACCTTCGGGAGAGGAAGAGGAGAAGCTGAACCAGACCAAGAAGCTTCACTTTCTTCATCAATGGAAGGGTGCAAGGCAACCATGAGCAACTAACTCTTCTACTAGGGTGTTGGTTTCAACCCCTAGCCATGTAAACTTGTTCACCTTTGTAGCTCTTGGGATTTGTAATTAAATGTTAATTATTTAGCCTAGTGATTATGTACACAAATACATCTCTTTTATATATTCATTTGATATGAAATTTATTCTTGTCTTAGAGTAGATTTTGTCACTTGAATGCACAACATTTGCATATTCCACAAGAAGTGCAAATAATAGCTAAATAATGGTGTTTAAATGAATGTGTGATGTTAGTTTGTATAGACCATCCCAAGACAAGATAGTTTGGATGCATGTAGTGTTCACTTAGAGAGTAGAGTAATTAGGTAGTTAGTTAGGTTGAAGAGCTATGCTTGTTGAAGATGGATTATGATAGGTTAGCACACACATTGATCTTTTGATATGTCATTGAGGTCACAAGCCTAATGACATTGTTAGGCATTTAATTAATGAATCCCATGCTTGCTACACTTATGAACATGTGAATGGCTAGTGGTGGAAACCAACCCTAGTTCTCTCTCCCAACTTTAAACTCTTTACTTTTCTTGTCATTTCATTCATGCAATAGTTTATAAACACAAATTCAAAAATCTATTTTTTGAATTAAAGTAGAATTAATCTTCCTTTAAGACAATTGCGACTAGTCCTCGTGGGATCGATACCCTCTATATAGAACCTTATGTACAAAGATTCGTGCTCTTGCGAGTGGTTAAATTATATTTTGATAAAAAGGGCAAAATTAAGCTTACAATATAATTTAGTTCCGACCATATCAGATGTCACTGAGAGTGATTGATGTAGATAATCAAGGATGTTACCTTAGACTATAGATGTAAATAGAATGGTAGGTGTTTGCCAATGTGTACAGTGAAGAAGAGTAGGTTGGTTTGAACCTCTCTAGATTTTGTGTGCTAATATGTGTGTGTACTAGGGGGACTGGGTTGTGTTTACGCGCTTGCTCAGGCAGAGGAAGTACCAGGACCGTATGTGGTCTGTAAGGACCGGAATTATTTTGACCGGTCCCAGATGAATTTTGATCAGAATTATTTTTTTTTGAATAAATTAAATTCAGAAAAGTGTGGATGTAGAGATTTCTATACAAGTGGAAGGTGTGTGTGCATGTATATATATATATATATATACATCTATATATATATAAATAGTGCCTATATTTATATTTAATTATAAATATATGGTGGGCATAGATGCAATTATGAAGAAATGTGGGTGCACATGTATGATTACATGTATTGTGTAGCATATATTATATATATGTTTTTATATGAATAATGTGTGGACCAAAAGTGGTCAACCAAAGGGAAGACCACATTAGTGGTTCGGTTGAGAGGAGAAGAAAAGAGAAAAAGAAAAGAAAAGAAAAGAAAAGGAAAAGAAAAAAAGAGAAAGAGAAAAGAAAAGAAAAGAGGAAAAGAAGAAAAGAAAAGAAAAAGAAGAAAAAGGAAGAGAGAAGAAAGGGATCGGGGAGAGAGAGAACCGAGAGAGAGAGAAAGACCGAAGGAGAGAAGGGGAGCCGTCGATTCGGGCACCGACTGTTCGCGGTGGCTGGAGCGGTTGTGGGGGTGTCGCCGATGGGTCCCTCCGGTGGTGGCTGGCTCGCGGGTGGATAGTAGTGACGGGGGTTTGTTTTGCCAGGGTTTCTGGGTCTGTTGTGGGTTTGGTTCACGGCGGCAGCAAGAGGTGGTCGGTGGTGGGTCTGTCCGGTAGCTGGTGCGTTCGTCCAGCAGAAGGATTCACTGCCGGCGAGCAGGTCACTCCGGCAGTGGCGCGTAGCTGGGGCTTCGGCTCACGGTTGTGACTGTTTTGACAAGAAAGAAATGGGCCTTCTCGATCTGATTTGGTTGTTGTGGTGTTTTTTCTTTTCAATTTGGGTATGGCTGGACGGTGGGTTCTTGTGTAGAAGAAACGCAGCTGGGGTGCGTTTGGTTCAGCCATGGGTGTACTCCATGGAGGTGCTGAAGGGGCTGGTTTGTGGATTCTCAGTTTGGTTGGTGGTCAGTTGTGGTTGTGACCGTTTAGGGGTTTTGTTTATATCGAAGGAATGGTTTCATGGCATGGGTGAAAGTAGCGGATTGGGGGCTGCCGGTGATGGTGGCTAGTGGTTTATGTTGGGTTCGGCCGTGACACGGCAGCGTTTGGCTCGGCTGGTGGTTAATAGCTGTGTCAAAGGTGGTCCGACGGCAGCGAAATAGGGGCTGGTTTTGGATTGTTTGGCAGCAAGATGATGGCTCGATTTTGGACTATTTTGTCTTGGATTGGTAGAGCTTGTGGTGGCTGATTTGTGGATTCCATTGGTTTGGATTACAGTGGCTTCGGTGGTGACTTTCATGGTTGTTGGTTAGTTGTGGGTTCCAGTTAGTCTCAGTTGTATAGGCTGCTACATGACGGCTGGTTTTGGGTGGTCCGGTATTAGAGAAGGGGGTTGGTTGGGCTGTCCATGGTGAGTGGCAGTTCTGTCCAGCAGTGGTACTTTTTGGACTATTTGGTGTGAATTAAATAGGCTGGTTATGTTTGATACGTGGTTTGGACTAGATGTTGGGCTTAGACTATAGAATTGGGCTGAAATTGGGTTATGGTTTGGGTTGGACCAATCATGAGAATCGGAAGGAAGAAAGTGGATGGTTTCCATGGGCTTTGACGCCGAACTGGATCGAGATTGACTTTGGATCGCTTGGCAGGCATGGGCTTAGTAAGAGGGGGACTTAAGTCAAGTTGACTCTTGCCTCTATCTCTTATAAATACTTTTGTTATGTTGGTTAATTTTTACATATGCTCTTAATTTGCTCGTATGTGGTCTTTGCATATATATATGTGCATATATATATATAAAGATGGATATATATGTATATGCGTGGGAGGTGAGGATATATATATATGTGGGTAGATATATATATATATATATATTATATATATATATATATATATGTGGGCTTGGAGGGTAAGAGCATTGCTAAGTTCGGATACCGAATTGCATTCTTATATGCATATTTAGAGATTGAGCCATGTAAAGTATGCTAAATTATGTATGTATATTTTGCTAGATGTTGCCTTGTATGCATATATGATTCTTATACATGAGTTGAATATATGTAAGAATATACATGATTATATATGTGGTGCAGTAGTTGAAATGCATGCTAACTTGATTATAGCATAGAAAAGCATTGGAAAGGCATGAAATATGTGAAGTGTTATGTATGTTTTTACTACCTATATGGGTGACATGATATATATATATGTATATATATATTTACATAATTGTATATGGTTGTAAGAATGCATGTTGGTTGCTCGTAGTAAAATGCATGATTGGAATGAAAGCATGATTATATTTATGCTAATATACGTTTATATGTGATTATATGCAAGATGTGACATCTATGTATATGTTGTGTATCTGCAAATGTGATTATGAATGATTTCGATGAAAAGTGTATTTATTGGTGAAAACGTGAAGATGTGATGTTTATAGATTTATGCATGAGAGATGTAATTTTCCTAAAAATGCATAAGCATGATGATTTCCATGATATGAGTGTGATGACATTGTGACAATCTTGAGGTGAAAGGAAAATGCATTGATTTGACAAAAATGCATTCATCGTGTGGATAAGTGCATGGGTGTGATTATATGCACTATATATATGATTTTGGGGTAGGAGTGTGATATTAAGATAAGGGGAAGGCCCCTAGGGTGAAAGACCCAAAACTTGGCCAAGAGGAGGTGCTCCCTTCGGGTTAGTAACCCGATAAAGCACAAGTAGAGTTTGGGTGCCGAAGAGACCCTTACTATTGGAGTGATGAGAAAGCCCCCTATAAATTAGTTTGGTGTGAGTTATATACGTATGTATTTGCAGTTTATGTGAAGCATCATGCATGATTTGAAAAATGTGGATGTTTGGGTAAAAATGCATGAGCATGTGCATTTATGCATGATTCAATGGATCTTGTTGAGTAGCTGACGTGGTATTTGATTTACCTTCTTCATGTAAATGCTTCTGTTCATATAAGTTTTCTTTACATAATGATGTTGGATGTGTACTGCCTTGAACATGTTGTAAATGATTTTCATAAGTCATGTATAGTTGATTTAAATGTTCATAAATGCTAAAACTGCCATGTGCATTGTTGGTTCATGTATGCTAAGAGGGGCATGACTTTAAATATTGTGATATATTTAAGTGCATTTATATTTTTGAGAATATGTGAGGATCGACCTACTGCTGCGATGATCGTATGGTTCTACATACCTTGTTGGGCCTTTGAGCTCACCCCCTCCCAGGATTTGCAGGTATTGCTGATTACGGAGTCAGTTAGAGGACTCATAGTACTGGTGGCAGAGGTAGTAGTTAAATTCTTTAGAATTTAATGTGTAACTAGGACATTTGGATTAGATGTATGGAGCGATTATGGTGATTCAGTTCCTTCAGATGTATTTCATTCATGTGATGTATAGATGTAATACGGACATTCAAGGACTGAGGCATGTATATTCTTGATTCTTTTATGTATGTTGTAGAAATGTTGGGGGGACACGTGCCCAGAAGTGTTCATTTTTATTGTTTAGATATAAATGCTAGGGGGACACGTGCCCAGAAGTGTCCATATGAATTGTAAAGCAGGTGTAACATGCCAGGAGTTGATTATTTAGAATGGGTCATGCCCGATTTTCGTGAAAATCATTTGCAAGGGCTATTGATGATTTTATGTCACCTGAAGGGTGTACATATAGAATGCTTCTGCAATAGAATAGATTAGAATGAGATTAAGGTGTGGGAACTTGAGGTGAAATTATGGATTCACCCCCGTTTCCCTCGCTCCTAACCGGGTGTCAGAAACCGGGGCGTGACATGGTCAGAGGTATTTTCCTAGTTGTAGCCTGAGGGCTAGGGTTTTGATTTGTGTAGATGCATGATATGTGTTTATTTGATTTAGCATGTTATGTGTTATGTGCTATGTGGTATATATAACTCATGTGACCGAACATTGCATTTGAGTGTTTCATTTTGTGTCGTATGGTTAGTAGTGACATGTAACTACTGTTTAGAAATCCTAAACCTTGAGGATTGGCAAACCTAGGCTGAGGGTTGGAGTTGAATTGATTGGTGATGTTGAAATAGACATGGTGTGATAGACTTTGAGAATAGGAGTCTAGTGTTGATGGAAAATGTATGGAATGCCTTGGAGTTTTCCAAACCGAGAGTTTGGTGATTCAATTAGTGTTGCAATAGTTGCAAGATTATTGAGGACTAAAGGTTAGTTGATTGACTAAGGCTAGCGGTGATATTGTGATACCGAGATTCTAGACAGAGTACGTCTATAAAGTGTTTTTAAGATGGTTAGATGAGGACTTAGAATTAATCTAATTCTTGGAGCTAGTGAACATGTAATGATTTTCACGTTTGAAAATAAGATGTTTGGGTTATATGAAATGGATTGATATGTAAAAATGATGAGAATGTATGAAACGAGGGTTGATTTTGAGAAAATGTATGATTTAAGACTCACGAATGGTGGTAGGGGCCTCACTAAATTGATTGGATGTTGTTGAGATGATGATTGTATAATGAATGATAGCTTAGGATCACGTGAGGCCAAAGGACCATCTGCAGAAATTCTACAGAATTTGCATCAGGGTAATTTTGATGGATTGAAATCCTTGTTACGATACATCGAAACCCAGTGATGCATCGAAATGCACAGAACGATGCATCGAAAATTTGAGGCCAAGTGTCCATAGAAAATCTAGTAGCTTTCGATACTTGTTACGATACTTGAGCGATACATCAAAATCAGCAGTTCGATGCATCGAAATGCAAGGATGCTGATTTATTACAGAATGATATGTAAGGAGAATTGTGGGGCCCTAGACGGAATAATTAGGATCTTGGGGTGCTTAGTGAGATGTTGGAAAGGAATGGATGGGTACTCGAGAGGTCAGAAAGGGTCCATTAGGGTTAATGGACAGGTAAGTGGGATTCATTTTGTAAGAAAGGAGATTGTGAAGTTAAGGGCACGTAAAACCCTAATCTTGGCACTAAATGCCAATGGATTGTAGTCAATGAAGACAGATAGGACAAGATGACTTGTTTTGACAAGTGCACTCCTTATGTGCCTTGATCTAGGCGGTGCACTGTTATGTGCGCATTATTAATACAGTTGTATCAAAGTGTGGAAATAGATGAGGATCCTGACATATGGTATCTGAAGTGAGGATAATTTTTTACCGTGAAGGGAGAGGTGGACGCAATAGACGTAGTCCGTGTTGTACACCAGGTTGGTGTATGTGATTGTAGGTGACCTCGAAGTTTCATTGGTAAGGGTTATCTAAAGTGAAATGCTAATATGAGAGAACCTCTCTTTAACTGTCAACTAGTTCCTTGGAGTGAAGGATGAAATGAGAAATGGTTCTCCTCTTGAATAACGATACTATAAACCAGTGGGATGTAAGATCCTAGATTTGGCATTGCATTCCAACAGTTTGTAGTCTATGAGACTGGGCAGGATTATGTGATTTGCTGTGGTAAGTACACTCTTTATGTGATTTTTATCGGCAAGTACATGGTTATGTGTCTTGCTAGTGAGTGCAGTTGTGATGTGCACTGGATTCATGTGGCTTGTGTTGTGGAGATGCCCAGGATATTAGACTAAGCCCAGGAATGGTATGCCAGATTTAAAGTCATGTTTGACAATGATGGAACGATTTTGAGTATTGATGATCCCAAGTAATAAGAAAATTTCACTGTTAGTGATTGATTTGCTTAGTCAATGATATTACCTTAGACTAGAGATGGACTAGATAGTCTTGGAGTATAGATTGTGGACTTAAGGAAGCAAATGCTTTGGAGGATTATGAAAGTGAACCGTACATGGGGTTCGGAGATCATTCAGAATTGTCTATGCAATTTATGACTGTCTCGAAGTTATTCACTCACATTAGCTAGACCATTCCATGATTAGAATGCTTTAAAGTAATGAAGATACACTGATCGCGCTAGACTCGAGTGTTATGAGTTAGATGTTGCTAGAGCAACGCCTGGAGTATATGGAAGGAGAAAGTGATGATTATCGGTGAGAGTTTTGATTCTATACATTGAATTATACATGAACGATGGAATTTTGTTAAAAAGGGGCACAAGTGCAAGATTTCCATGAGATGAGTGGAAATGATTTGAAGGTATTTGGGAAGGATTGGCATAAGTAAGTGTTCTTGGATTATGATTAGGAAGTGTAAGGATTGTGGTACCAAGGTAAAAATGAATGTGTGAATTTCACCAAGTCTTAATCAATGTTGAGCTACTGTATGAATTGGTGGATGGTGATGAGCTTGCACCTTTGGATTGTTTATGTATAATTAGCTTTCGTGGTTGTAAAATTCTTGGAATGACTCTTGGGATTTAGAGCGGTGACGGGTAACCCAAGTAACCTCGATTTTTGTGAGTCAGAAATTTAGAGATGGAATTGAGTACACAAATTTCGAGGATGAAATTTTTCGAAGGTGGGAAGGTTGTAAGGACCGGGTTATTTTTGACCGGTTCTAGATAAAATTTTGGATTGGGTTTCTTCTTTTTGAATTAATTAATTTTTGAAAAGTGTGGATACATATATATATATAAAGATGGAGAGAGAGTTGCATACGTGAAATTATGGTATGTGTGGAGGATTTATATGTGTTTATATATATGGAGATGTATATATATATATATATATTAGATCAATAAATTTATATTTAATTATAAATATATGGGAGTGTATGTGTATAATAAATACATGTATGTGAGTATAGTGGTATTGAATTGTGTATATGTGTATAGGTGTTTAGTAATATACACATATGGCAATACATATATATAAATTAATATATATGTGGGAGAGGAGACTGTTTACATGGTATCTGATCGGCGTTGAATGTTACGCATTCTAGCCTCTTAACTTATGTATTTTATTCTCTTAGTGATAGATTATTTTGTGATTTTACTTTGTTTTAGTGTTTTCTGTATTTTCAGGGCCTTAATGATTATTTCAGTTAAAACCAGGATTTTGGGCTTTTAAAGAAGACATTCAAGATGGTTAGATGAAGCCTACATCAAGGAGAATCATTCAACCATTTATTTCAACTCAAATCAGTCCAAGAAAGAGGTCCAAGAGAATTACAGCGGCTTAAGAAGGTTTCGGGCCTGAAGCCCAAATCTGCGCATAATACAGTCTTAATCCCATTTTGGAAAACGGACCAGAAGTCTTATTTCCGAGCCTCAAATCGACATAATTCTTGCGAAAGGTCGAACGAAATTTAATTCTGCACACTTTTGTATTTCACAAAAATTCCATAAATCGGACTTCTAGTGGGTCAAAAGTTGGGCTGAAGTCAACAGGAAAAACCCACCTGATTAATGCTGCGGGAAACCCTAATTTATTCCTAATTGGATTAGGACTTTGATGTATTCTCTTGGCTATTTAAAGTGACAAATTAGGGCTGTATTGAGGAGGCTTGGCAGTAGCTTTGAAGAGCTTTTGGAATAGAGAATTATTAGAGAACAAGACGTATCATGAGCGGCTAGTTCAGCCACCAGGGTTTTGATGGAGCCCTAACTAAACATCACTAGTTTGATTGTTATAATTATTGGGGATTTTGTATTCATTCATAGATTGTGTAATTTAGAGGATTCTTATTATAGAATTGAGCAATAAAAGTCTTATAAATTCAGTTTCAATGATTTCTTATCTTGTCTTAGATACTTATCATGAGAGTGATTATTACACAATGGTTTTCACTGAATATATCATTAAAAGCTTTGATGGATTATGCCTAGAGAAGATGAACCATACTGCACCTTAGATTAGAGTAGTTAGGCAGATGGCCCATGCCAATCGAAGATAGTCCATGACTTAGCCTTAATCATATGTTATCTTCTTGACGGATGAAGGTGAGCTTGTAGCCACCGACACCACTTATGCATGATATGATACCCCATAGTTAGTTCAATTGACCATTGATTGTGAAGTTAGTGGTGTAATCAATTACCTTAGACTTATCTTATATTCTCTACACTCCTTAGTTTTTCTTGCTTTTGTTCAATTGCTTCATTAGTTAATTTAGAATTAAAAAATAGAATTTATTTCTTTTAAATTTAATTAGAATTAATTCCTTATATCCAACTCAATCAGACCACAGTCCCTGAGGTACTATACCCCTTTCGATAGCCCTATTCTGCAAGGAATTCGTTCTATTGCGAAGTGTGGAAAATTTTAATTGATATACTTTTTGAGTCACACTCACACACGAATCAATTTTTGGCGCCGTTGCCGGGGACTGTCTATTTGATTGTTTGGATTTTAGAATTAGTTCTAATTGGATTTTTAGTTTAGGAATTTTTTTTTATTTTTTTATGTTATTTTATTTATTTATTTATTTTTTTTCTTTTTATTTATTTATTTTTTCTTTTGTAGTACTAATTTGTTTTGTTTTATTTTTTTTTTTATTTGTTTTTTTTTAGTTTAGAATTTTTATTTTTGCTACTAATCTAATTTATTTTATTTTTATTTTTTATTTTTTCCGGTACTTCAATCACCATTCCATTGAGCAAGAGGAAGAGAATATTGACATCATGGATGGTGTGCGTGGTAATAATGAGGCCAACAATATTGTGCCTAATGCTGTTGTGGAAAAAGCGAGATTGATCAGAGACTACTATATCCCAGAGACTTATAATTCACCAGCTGATTTTCAATTGCCTGATGTCACTGCAGAGAACTATGAGATCAAGCCCAGTATCATTCATATGTTACCATCCTATTTTGGGTTGACTCATGAGGATCCGTACAAGCACTTGGATGAATTTTTAGAAGTTTGCTCATTAACGAAAATTCACAACTTCTCAGAAGATGCTTTTCGGATGCGACTCTTTCCATTCTCTTTGAAGGAAAAGGCCAAGTATTGGTTCAGATCTCTACCGGTGAGTTCTATCACTACATGGACTCAAATGCAACATGAGTTTGTGAAGAAATATTTTTCGATAGGGAGGACCAATCAATTCAGACGAGCTATCACTGGTTTCTCTCAATTTGAGGGAGAACAATTTTTTGAGGCATGGGAGAGATTCAAGGACCTTCTTAGGAAGTGTCCTCATCATCAAGTTCCAATGTGGCAGTTAGTGCAGTGTTTCTATGAGGGGCTGACAGAAGGAAACAGACAGATGGTGGATGCATCATGTGGGGCTACTTTTATGTTAAAAAGTGAAGATGAAGCATGGACTTTGTTCGAGAATCTAAGTGACAATTCTTTGCAATATGTGTCTTCATCTCGTTCGAGTAGACCATCCAGTACAAGGAGGACAGATGATATTTTTGAGATTGGTTCTGCAGATGCTATGTCTACCATTGTGGATGCTGTGTCACAGAGAGTGGTGCAACTTATGGCGGTTGGTTAAGTGCCTAATTAATCTTCATATCCTTCTATTTTTGAGCCATATGATTTTTGCTCAAGTCCTATGCACCATGTGAATAATTGTCCTTCACTTGGACAGTTTGTCGATCTTCCACAAAGACAAGGGGCAGCAATTCAGCCCACTTTTCAACCTTAGAACTATATGCCTGCACAATCATATCAAGAACAAGTTTATATAGCACAGAGGTATTCAGCTATTGAGGACAAGATGACAATTGTCCTAGCAAAACTTGAGAAGCTTGACTCTATTGTAGAGATAGTGCAAGCTACTGCAACAATAGTTCAATCTACAACTCAACTGGTTTATTCTCATTCTCAATCAATTGCCAAACTGGAATTTCAGTTTGGACAACTTGTCAATGCCGTGAGTAAAAGAGAAGAGGATAAACTACCAAGCCAACTAGTTGCCAACCCAAGAGGGGTTCATGTCCTTAACAATATTTCTTATGTGAGCAACCCACACCATGAACAATTTCAAGCCATCACCACTCTTAGAAGTGGAGAAATAAGTGACAACAAGGTGGGGGAGAAGAAACTTGATGAAGAAGAAGTGCTCAAGAGTCCTAATTCTGAAATTTCTCATGAGCCTAAGGTGAACTTGAATACTTTTAATGTCATTCAACATCCTCTAGATGAGAGTGATTGTTTCTTCATGGATGGCTTTGATGATTATGTTAAAGAAGTTGATCCGGTTGCTCTATCACATGATGTTGATAAGTCCATTGAGGGGGTGAATGATTTACTTGATGTAGTGGCCATGAAAAATACTACACCTTGGAGGATTCCGATTGAGCCATTGCCTATTCTTTCTAGCACTCCTCTGATGCCATCATTAGAGTCTCCTCCATGGGTAGAATTGAAACATCTTCCTTCAAGGCAAAGAGATGTATTTTTCGAAACCAATGAGACCATTCCGGTTACTTTGAGTTCGATACAAGGAAGTGAGGATCATATAGGAGGGACGAAATTAAATCTCCTCAAGAGATGTGGCATTGGGTAAACTTTCAATTGAAGTTGATGATCGTCGCCTACGGACGTTAAATTGTAGGATTTGTATGTATTTCTATCCTTTAATTTCTTTAGTTTTCTTGTATTTTTATTTTTTTTATTTTTATTTATTTTTTTATTTTTTTATTTTTATTTTTAGTTTATGTTTTTCTTTATTTTTCTTCCATTATTAGTTGCGTTTAATGTGTTTTTCTTGAGTCTTTGATGTCTTAGTTGCTTCCGAGGGATATCAAGAGGTGTATCGAGGTATTTGGACTCAAGACGGGTGAAAAAACAAGGTCTCTGTCGACCTTGGGCGATGGACCCTCCAAAAATTGCACTCTCGGTCGACCTTGGGCGATAGACGCCCAAGGAGCATCAGCTAGGGCGATCGATCGCCCAGCCCAAGGGGGATCGATCGCCCCTTGAATTTTTGAAGTGCACTATACAGCAGCATAGGCGATCGATCGCCCATGCCTAGGGGAATCGATCGCCGAGTCCATGAATGCCCAAGCTGATCTGTTTTGCTTCAATTTTCAATACCTAATTGCTCCCACTTGGAAAATTTAAGTCTTTGTGCCTCTCCAACATCAAAATACACTCTAAAAATCTTTCATAACACTACTTGATCATCATCATTCATCACCATCATCATCCATTCCAATCTATTTTTCTCCATCCTCATTAAATGATTAATTTTCTCAAGTTTCTTCTTGACAAGGAAGTAGACTTTGTTTGAAAAATTGGTTGGATTTCTTTGAGAGGTTTTGTGCTACAAGTTTGGGGGAGGACATTGCACATTGATTGTGGACTAGTTGGTTGATTATGATGCAACATTCCGGCTCTGACCCAGATTCTCCGGCACCACCTTCTCCTTGATTTTTCGGAGGTAACTATCTTTTGTATTTTTATTTTTAGTTTTTTCTTCTTCTTTATTTTATTTTATTTTATTTTTCTTTTTTCTTTCTTTCTTTCTTCAGTAAAAAAAAAAAATTTCTATTTCATATTTATTTTCACCTATACTATTTCACTTGGTTTTTGGGGTATAGTGGTTTGTTTTGACAGGTTGAAACATCCAAGTTTGGGGGTGTGCTTGCATTGCCTTCATACTATTGGTTTGCTCTATTTTCTTGCCACTATTCTTCGGATTCCTAGTAATATCGTTCTTACTCTTCTCTATGCTTTAATTGGGTGTACATTGAGAACAATGTACAGTTTAAGTTTGGGGGTGAGGCGATGCCTATTGTGTGCTTTATTGCAATATGGGGGGAGATTTGTGTGAAATTCTTTTTGTATTAGGATTTTATTTTATTTTATTTTCTTATTTTGATTTTTTATATTTTATTTTGTTTTATTTTTAGATAGAATGTTTTGACATCATTCAAGGGATTAATACCTTATGTAGGTGCTTAACTTGCAATTTTTGAGTATGTTTGAAAATTTTAAAAACTGTGATTTAAATTAAGTGGTTTTAATCATGGTTTGCAATAACATGTTTTGGAGTGATTAATTTTAGTTTCCTTACATGCACAGACACACTAGCATAATCTTGTGGGGTATAAACCTATGTTTTGAGTTATTGAGTTACATATGCTTGATATTAATTAGTATCTCTTGAGAATGAGTACCGATAATGTGTTTTACTTGACTTCAATGAAAAGGAAAAAAAAAAGAAAGAAAAAAAAAGTGATGAATAATCAAATCAATTTGATCTTTTTCATGAGTAACCGGGCCTCTATGCCTCAGGAAGCACGGAGCGTTCGCGTCAAAAGTGAAAGGGTGAGAAAAGATTAGCATTGGTTGTCTTGATTTGTAGCCTGACTGATTCAAGTAATTAGGTTCTTCGGGGTATCTTAAAGCCTAGTGCCCTAAAGCCATCTGGTTTGGGAGTCACTGACTGAAAGCTTGCTACATGGATCTTTCAGAAAGTTTAATAGATCAAGACATTGCACAACCAATAAAGCAATGAAAAAAAAAAGAGAATGAAAAAAAAAATGAAAAAGTCATGTATGCATGTTGGGAAGTATGATTTCAATAAGGGGGAGCTAGTGAGTTGAAGGGATATGTGCCTTAATATATTCAGAGCTTGGTTATGTTACATGAGATGACTGCTAGTTCACTTTACACGAGGAATAGAAGCTAGAGTTGATTATTTTTTAGATATGTTGATGTGAATTATGTGTGGGAACCATTGATTTGAATTATGGAATTTGAAAGTTTGAAATTATTCTTGAATGCAAGTTTGTAACTATGTATTGTAATCTTCTTCTTGAATTAATGTTGAAACAGAATTTTGAATGTTTGTGGGTAACATTTTTGGAAACCCTCACGAGACTATACTCGTCCATTAGGGGGAACCTAGGGGTTTAAAGGCTTGTTGCATATGCTAAATGCAATCATTTCTCCTACGAAAGTGGAGTTGGGTAGTTTAGTTAGTAATTGTTAGTTTTTTTATTTTAGTTTTGTTTTATTCTATTGCCAAGGGACTAGCAATACGTAAGTTTGGGGGTGTGATCGGCGTTGAATGTTACGCATTCTAGCCTCTTAACTTATGTATTTTATTCTTTTAGTGATAGATTATTTTGTGATTTTACTTTGTTTTAGTGTTTTCTGTATTTTCAGGGCCTTAATGATTATTTCAGTTAAAACCAGGATTTTGGGCTTTTAAAGAAGACATTCAAGATGGTTAGATGAAGCCTACATCAAGGAGAATCATTCAACTATTTATTTCAACTCAAATCAGTCCAAGAAAGAGGTCCAAGAGAATTACAGCGGCTTAAGAAGGTTTCGGGCCTGAAGCCCAAATCTGCGCATAATACAGTCTTAATCCCGTTTTGGAACACGGACTAGAAGTCTTATTTTCGAGCCTCAAATCAACATAATTCTCGCGCACGGTTGAATAAAATTTGATTCTGCACACGTTTGTATTTCACGAAAATTTCGTAAATCGGACTTCTAGTAGGTCAAAAGTTGGGCCGAAGTCAGCAGGAAAAACCCACCTGATTAATGCTGCGGGAAACCCTAATTTATTCCTAATTGGATTAGGACTTTGATGTATTCTCTTGGCTATTTAAAGTGACAAATTAGGGCTGTATTGAGGAGGCTTGGCAGTAGCTTTGAAGAGCTTTTGGAATAGAGAATCATTGAAGAACAAGACGTATCATGAGCGGCTAGTTCAGCCACCAGGGTTTTGATGGAGCCCTAACTAAACATCACTGGTTTGATTGTTCTAATTATTGGGAATTTTTGTATTCATTCATAGATTGTGTAATTTAGAGGATTCTTATTATATAATTGAGCAATAAAAGTCTTATAAATTCAGTTTCAATGATTTCTTATCTTGTCTTAGATACTTGATTGTTGTTATTGAACTCATCCCTCTTATTTTCTGTGATTATTACACAATGGTTTTCACTGAATATATCATTAAAAGCTTTGATGGATTATGCCTAGAGAAGATGAATCATACTGCACCTTAGATTAGAGTAGTTAGGCAGATAGCCCATGCCAATCGAAGATAGTCCATGACTTAGCCTTAATCATATGTTATCTTCTTGACGGATGAAGGTGAGCTTGTAGCCACCGACACCACTTATGCATGATATGATACCCCATAGTTAGTTCAATTGACCATTGATTGTGAAGTTAGTGGTGAAATCAATTACCTTAGACTTATCTTATATTCTCTACACTCCTTAGTTTTTCTTGCTTTTGTTCAATTGCTTCATTAGTTAATTTAGAATTAAAAAATAGAATTTATTTCTTTTAAATTTAATTATAATTAATTCCTTATATCCAACTCAATCAGACCACAGTCCTTGAGGTACGATACCCCTTTCGATAGCCCTATTCTGCAAGGAATTCGTTCTATTGCGAAGTGTGGAAAATTTTAATTGATATAATTTTTGAGTCACACTCACACACGAATCAGTATCGTATATATAATGTAGGTATGATACATACAAGTGAGGGTATGTATTATGTGGTGACCTGTACATTATATTTTATGTATGAATGTATAAGTGTAAAGGTGGTGCTATATGCTATGTGATATGTATTATATATTATATTATATATATATATATATTGTATGTGTATATATGGTTGGAATATTTATATTTAATTATAAATTTAAGGATATATATGTGGATGGGCATGTGTAGTTATATACATATATGTGTATGTATGAGGTATAATATGCATATGTATTACAGTATGTACATGTATGTGTATTAGAAATATTATGTATATGTTATATACATATGTATAATAAGAACATGTGAATGTAATTGGTGTGGGGAACATGTGGAGAGGAGATAAAGTAGAATTCAAAATAAAGATAAGAGGCCAAGTGAGTGGTTCAGCTGAGAGGAAAAAGAAAAGAAGGAAAAGAAAGACAAGAAAAAGAGAAGAGAGAGAGAAAGAGAGCTGAGAATGGAAGCGAGAAAAAGAGAAACCGAGAGAGGGAAGAGAGAGGAGCCGAGGAGAAGAAGAAGAAGAAGATAAACCGAGAGCTTGAGAGAGAGAAATAGAAGAAAGTAGAGAGAGAAAGAGTGAAGTTTAGAGAAAGAAAGAAGCTTTCTAGAGAGAGAAACTAAGAGGAGTAAGGTGGAGCTCCAATGGAGGTTCGGCAACCATGGGAGCTGGGGCTTTTGATGGCAGTGCAAGGTGGGTTTTGACGGGTGAAATGATGGTGACGATGAAACTTAAGGTGTGTATAGTGGCTGGTTCTTGGTGGACTTGCTAACTGCTGAAGGTGGTCCGATCATGGAGGTCCGGCTGGTCGTATAGATTGTTTTGGGTCCTCTTCCGGTGGGGTTGGCTTGACTGAAGGTGCTGGCCGATGGCAGCTTTGGTGGGCTGAGGTGTGGTGGAACACGGTGGTCTCGGGCTTGAAGGAGACTCGGCTGGTGGCTGGGTGGAGCTCGCGGTGGGGGTTGTTTGGGTCACGGTGGCAGCATGGGTGCTGCTATGTAGAAGATGGTGAATTATTTGAACTGGGTCTTTCATGAATGTTTGGTGTGGTGAGGATGGAGATGCCTGGATTGGTTCCTTGAGTTAGTTTGGAACTAGGTTATGGATTATAATGTTGGGTTGAAAATTGTTTGGGCTCACATTTTATTTTGTTTGGGGCTTGAACATAAAATTGGGTTGCATAAAAATAAATGGGGCTAAGATTGGTTAAGTGAAAATGATTAGGCTGCCATGGTTGGGTCTTGCTTGGATAGCCATGAATTTGGCTTGATGGTTGGTCTCAAGTTGATTATTTTTATGGGCTAGACAAGTATTTTAGGCTCATTATGGATGGTGTCTGATTTGGACTTAAACAGCGGACCGAAATGATAAATTGGGTTTACTTTTCTTGACCCAATTGGAGATTTAATTTGGATCAATTAAATGGGCTGGTTTGTATGGCAGAAAGTATCGTGACATTGAAATTGGCGGATACACTATGGAGGAGGTTGGAGATTTTTGGAGTTCTCGCTCCAAATTGAGGTAGGGGGTGTGCGTTGTGTCTTTCATTGCAAATTTAATTTCATGTTAATGACATAAAGTAAATGTTTTCATGTTATTTACGATTAAATGAAATTTGAGATATAATCTTTGATTTAAATTGATGTATGATTTAAATTGCATGAATTATTGTATATGCCTTATGTGACATGTAGCGCATATATGGACTTTTTGGTTAAAATTTGTGTACAGGAAAATGAATGAGTTTCTTTTGTGTTGAAAATATTGGTTTATGTGTTGAAGTGCATGAATTGATTATATATGCAAAATGGTGTATGTATGGCATGTGCAGAATTTTGAGAAAAATGATGAAAATCAAGTTTTGGGAAATAAACTTGTTCTTATGTCTTATGATTCTTGTGTGACATACTAGAATTGTATTAAGACATTCAATGGGTGCAATGCATCTAACTTATGAATGTGTGTGCAAAATGTGAAATATTTTGTGTGAGTGTGGGATGTGTCTCGGAAGTGGCTCATTGGAAATAGAGGGGGAACATATCCCCTTGGGGTTGAAAGACCTCAACCTTGTGCAAGTGGGTGGTAATCGGATGGGTTAGTAGCCCAAAATAACCAAGAATTTGAGATATGGACTTCAGTACGTATCTCGTGTGTGTGTGTGAGTGTGAACCAAATCCGAGAGTGTGTTGAGTCTTATGTGTAACTTATGTGAAATTACATGACTCGTGTGGATATTTATCTGATTTGAAAATGTCATATGTCACTTATATGATGGAGAATGTGATTTATGCATGAATTGAAATTTATGTGGTTGTCAAGTTATATTTGATGCATATGCCACGATTTGAAAGAAATGAGTAAAAATGTGAGTTTTATGATAAACTTGTGTTCGAATCCCATTTGGTCATATGTTATAGATATGATGAGACGATGCATTATTGCATATTTAGATTGAAAATATTGTGGTAGTCAAGCATCTTGATGTCTATGCCATGTGAAGTGAAAGTTTCGATCTTTGGACTAGAATACTAGGAAGCATGACACGTAGTTAAGTGGTACCTGTTGATTTGTGTTTATGCATTGATATGAGATATGAATTTGGATGGATTGCACAACGTATTACTTTGAGCCCGTTAAAAATTGCTCATCCCCCTACACTAACACTTTCAGGACATGACAAGGAGATGGTTGGCGGTGTGCAATCATGAGTTGGACTTATAGTTAGAAAGATCTCTTATTTTTGACATTTGGTGTTATGCGCGTCCGAGATGTGGACATGATGCGCTTAGACATGTATAAAGAGACTTCTATTTTGAGATATTGTATATGGACATTGTGCTTTTAATGTTGGTTTTCAAATTATAACGATTATGGATGATGATACATGTGTTCACTTGATGACTAGTCCAGGTGTCATAATATTATATATGTTTAGGATGTGTTCGGTGTATGTGATAATGGTCAGAGGTGATGGTTTGTTACACAATCACCCTTGATTTTTGAGTGTTAAAAATCGGGGCTTGACAGCATGGTATCAGAGCACTAGGTTGGAATGCCTAGGGGCAACGGGTAAGGGTTGAGGATTTAAGGATTTGTGGATCATTAGTAAAGCATTAAGTTCGAAAACCTAAGGTATCAAAGTCATATGTTCGAATACTTATGGACGTAGGGAAATGGTCGAACCAACACTTAATTTGGAAATATTCAACGATTGATAGTTGCCTAAATGATAGGTTTGGTTACCTATGGCGATAGTGGAATGATTAGCTCGGTTTGAACAATCATAATGAAAGATCAAAGTATTAGTGTGAGAAATTGATTTCATTTGGAAATACTCCCAGAGTTGGTTGAGGTTAGAATTTTGACTTCGTGATTAAGTTTTGTTAAGTGAGCAATGATGAGATAACGCAAGGAAAATTGTGAGTATTTAAGTCCTTACAGACTCTTAGGGGCTTGTGTTACGTGGTTGGTAAATGTATTACTGAGGATGGCAATTGAGACCGAGATAGGATACAAGGAAGGCATGTTGCTGGAGTTGGGCTAACTGGGAAAAATGGACTAATCAGACAATTTTCTTGGATTAGCACTTCTCTTACAATACGCCGCCTCTTGTGGTTGTTGATTTGGTTCGTTTGGATGACGATGGATAAATGATTCCCAATAGTAGGGAGATGTCACTAAGAGTGATTGATGTAGATAATCAAGGATTAGACTATAGAAGTAAATAGATTGGTAGGTGTTTGCCAATGTGTACAGTGAAGAAGAGTAGGTTGGTTTGAACCACTCTAGATTTTGTGTGCTAGTATGTGTGTCTACTAGGGGGACTGGGTTGTGTTTACACGCTTGCTCAGGCAGAGGATGTACCAGGACCGTATGTGGTCAGAGGTATTTTCCTAGTTGTAGCCTGAGGGCTAGGGTTTTGATTTGTGTATATGCATGATATGTGTTTATTTGATTTAGCATGTTATGTGTTATGTGCTATGTGGTATATATGACTCATGTGACCGAACATTGCATTTGAGTGTTTCATTTTGTGTCGTATAGTTAGTAGTGACATGTAACTACTGTTTAGAAATCCTAAACCTTGAGGATTGGCAAACCTAGGCTGAGGGTTGGAGTTGAATTGATTGGTGATGTTGAAATAGACATGGTGTGATGGACTTTGAGAATAGGAGTCTAGTGTTGATGGAAAATGTATGGAATGCCTTGGAGTTTTCCAAACCGAGAGTTTGGTGATTTAATTAGTGTTGCAATAGTTGTAAGATTATTGAGGACTAAAGGTTAGTTGATTGACTAAGGCTAGCGATGATATTGTGATACCGGGATTCTAGACAGAGTATGTCTATAAAGTGTTATTAAGATGGTCAGATGAGGACTCAGAATTAATCTAATTCTTGGAGCTAGTGAACATGTAATGATTTTCACGTTTGAAAATAAGATGTTTGGATTATATGAAATGGATTAAGATGTAAAAATGATGAGAATGTATGAAACGAGGGTTGATTTTGAGAAAATGTATGATTTAAGACTCACGAATGATGGTAGGGGCCTCACTAAATTGATTGGATGTTGTTGAGATGACTATTGTATAATGAATGATAACTTAGGATCACGTGAGGCCAAAGGACCATCTGCAGAATTTGCATCAGGGGAATTTTGATGCATCAAAATCCCTATTACGATACATCGAAACCCAGCGATGCATCAAAATGCACAGAACGATGCATCAAAAATTTGAGGCCAAGTGTCCATAGAAAATCTAGTAGTTTTCGATTTTTGTTACGATACTTGAGCGATGCATCGAAACTACGATACATCGAAATCAGCAGTTCGATGCATCAAAATGCAGGGATCCTGATTTGTTATAGAATGATATATAAGGAGAATTATGTGGCCCTAGACGGAACAGTTAGGATCTTGGGGTGCTTAGTGAGATGCTGGAAAGGAATGGATGGGTACTCGAGAGGTCGAAAAGGGTCCATTAGGGTTAATGGACAAGTAAGTGGGATTCATTTTGTAAGAAAGGAGATTGTGAAGTTAAGGGCACATAAAACCCTAATCTTGGCACTAAATGTCAATGGATTGTAGTCCATGAAGATGGACAGGACTAGATGATTTGTTTTGATAAGTGCACTCCTTATGTTCCTTGATCTAGATAGTGCGCTGTTATGTGCGCAGGATTAATACAGTTGAATCAAAGTGTGAATATGGATGAGGATCTTGACATATGGTATCTGAAGTGAGGATAATTTCTTACCGTGAAGGGAGAGGTGGACGCAATCCGTGTTGTACACCAGGTTGGTGTATGTGGTTGTTGGTGACCTCGAACTTTCATTGACAAGGGTTATCTAAAGTGAAGTGCTAATATGAGAGAACCTCTCTCTAACTGTCAACTAGTTCCTTGGAGCGAAGGATAAAATGAGAAATGGTTCTCCTCTTGAATAATGATACTATAAACCAGTGGGATGTAAGATCCTAGACTTGGCATTGCATTCCAACGGGTTGTAGTCTATGAGACTGGGCAGGATTATTTGACTTGCTGCGGCAAGTACACTCTTTATGTGATTTTTATCGACAAGTAAACGATTATGTATCTTGCTGGTGAGTGCACTTGTGATGTGCACTGGATTCATATGGCTTGTGTTGTGGAGATGCCCAGGATATTAGACTAAGCCCAGGAATGGTATGCTAGATTTAAAGTCATGTTTGACAATGATGGAACGATTTTGAGTATTGATGATCCCAAATAATAAGAAAATTTCACTGTTAGTGATTGATATGCTTAGCCAATGATATTACCTTAGACTAGAGATGGACTAAATAGTCTTGGAGTATAGACTGTGGACTTAAGGAAGCAAATGCTTCGGAGGATTATGAAAGTGAACCGTACATGGGCTTCAGAGATTATTCAGAATTGTCTATGCAATTTATGACTGTCTCGTAGTTATTGACTCACATTTGCTAGACCATTCCATAATTAAAATGCTTTAAAGTAATTAAGATGCACTGATCGCGCTGGACTCAAGTGTTATGAGTTAGATGTTGCTAGAGCAACTCCTGGAGTATATGGAAAGCGAAAGTGATGATTATCAGTGAGAGTTTTATTCTATACATTGAATTGTACATGGAAGATGGAATTTTCTTTAAAAGGGGCACAAGTGCAATGATTTCCATGAGATGAGTGGAAATGATTTGAGGGTATTTGGGAAGGATTGGAATAAGTAAGTATTCTTGGATTATGATTAGGAGGTTTAAGGATTGTGGTACCAAGGAAAAAATGAATGTGTGAATTTCACCAAGTCTTAATCAATGTTGAGCTACTGTATGAATTGGTGAGGTGGATGGCGATAAGCTTGCACCTATGGATTGCATATGTATAATTAGCTTTCGTGGTTATAAAATTCTTAGAATGACTCTTGAGATTTAGAGCGGTGACGGGTTACCCGAGTAACCTCGATTTTTGTGAGTCAGAAATTCAGAGATGGAATTGAGTACACAAATTCGAGGATGAAATTGTTTGAAGGTGGGAAGGTTGTAAGGACCAGGTTATTTTTGACCGGTTTCGGGTAAAATTTTGGACCGGGTTTCTTTTTTTCAAATTAATTAATTTTGGAAAAGTGTGGATATATATATAAAGATAGGGAGAGAGTTTCATACGTGAAATTATGGAATGTGTGGAGGATTTATATGTATATATATATATGGAGATGTATATATATATTAGATCAATATATTTATATTTAATTATAAATATATAGGAGTGCATGTGTATAATATATACATGTATATGAGTATAGTGGTATTGAATAGTGTATAGGAGGTGGTAACATCTCCCCAACGGTAGAGTTGGTGTGGAGCGGACTTGGTTTATTTAAGGACTTATTTATTTCTTCAATTGAATGTAGGTTCGAATTGTGGGCTATAAGCATGAAATGAACATTTAAAGACCATTTTATGTTTGGGAATATGTGATGCCTATGCTTTATGATTTGATATGTTTACATATGGTTTATAAGCATGTGTTGTTCAAGACTTATGGTTTCTTATGTTTCAAGCATGGTTTTAAGTATAATTTGGATCATGATAGAATGTTATGTGTTAAATGATGATCTCTCATTTATGTTATATTATTCCACATTTATAACTTGTAAGAATGGTTGTATGATTTAAAGGTTAGTTATATGGAACATATGAATGCTCTTGGATGGGAAATTTAAAGCAATAGAATGACCATTAGGGGGGACACGAGCCCATAAGTGTCCATTTTAGATTCAAGGTGTGAATGAAATTTATATGTATAGAAGGAGAATTATATTAGGCTTAATTTGATTGGTCATGGACCTTGTTTGGATTTAAATTAAGTAAGATATGCTTGTTTAGGGCAAGAGTTAGTAATCTGACATATACCCATTGACACGACTCATGTTGCGATTGGGAGTTTTAGGTGTTTCAAATTGGGTTAGAGACTAGACATGTTAGGGATGATCTATGTTAAATTTCAAGTCAATCAGACTTACGATTTGGGAGATTTTCAAATTTGAAGTTGGGATGAATTCTGGCTAGGTTAATGCTGTAGAATTTTGCCCTGCATTATTGGAGTCACGCCCTAGAACCCGAACCGCCGGGAGTCCCCCGGACCGACCTGAATCCCGAGTGTGAACCCGTTCATCAAACCCCAATGAACCTCCTCATATTTCTCGATTACTAATAAGTGTTCAATACTATGTATTTGAACCCTCTTTATTGCATATGTTAGTCCCATTATTACGTTTATTGAGGTACATTTACGGTATTTTTGTGTTTTTGATGTATTGCAGGTTTTGTACCAAAAGGAGCAATGTTTGAGGCCATTTGCAATTGAAGAGCAGAATTCAGAAATGAAGCTAAGGCATCTCAATCAATCGAGATGTTGATCTTGATCGAGGCATGAATTTCGATTAATCGAAAATCTCGATCAATCGAGATTCCAATCTCGATCAATCGAGATTCTGCAGAACCACTTGCCCACTTGCTCACCTGCTCTCCCACTTGTAACAAAATCCACCTTTTTGCACGACTTGGATGGATTTTCTGACTTGAACAAGACCTATGGAGATATTATTGACTTAGTTGGTATATATATTGCTATATATATATACATAGTGGGTCCCAAGGATGAAAAGGTAGCCAAAAAGCACAAAAGGAGCCATTTTTCTTTCATACAAGATATACATACATTAGAGACTTTTGGGAGAGGAGAAAGAGGAGTTGAACCAGACCTTGAAGCTTCATTTTCTCCATCAATGGAAGAGTGTAAGGCTACCATGATCAACTAACTTCTCTACTAGGGTGTGGGTGAAACCCCTAGCCATCTAAACTTGTTCATTTTTGTAGCATTATTTGAGATTTGTATTTTAAATGTTGATTACTTAGTCTAGTGATGATGTACACTTATTCATTTGTTATATATATTCATATGATGTTGTTTTTATTCTTGTCTTAGAGTAGAATCCATCTTATGAGTGCACAACACTTGCATCTCCTACAAAAAGTGTAAGTGATGGCTAAGTAATGGTATTTAAATTGAATGTGTTGTTCTTGCTTGTATAAACCATGCCAAGATGAGGTAGTTTGGATGCATTTAGGTTCACTTAGAGAGTAGGGTAATTAGTTAGGTTGAAGAACTATGCTTGTTGAAGATGGATTATGATAGGTTTGCACACACATTGATCTTTTGATATGTTATTGAGGTCACAAGCCTAATGACATTGTTAGACATTTAATTTTATAAATCTCAAGCTTGCTACATTTATGGACATGTGAATGGCTAGTGGTGGAAACTACCCCTAGTTCTCTCTCCCAACTTACAACTCTTTAAATTTAGTGTTATTACTTTTCATGCAATAGTTTTAAAACAAAAATCAAAATCTTGTTTTTAGAATTAAAGTGAAATTAATCTCTCTTCAAGACAATTAACAACTAGTCCTCGTGGGAACGATACCCTCTATATAGAACCGTGTCTACAAAGATTCGTGCTCTTGCGAGTGGTTAAATTATATTTTGAAAAAGGGCAAAAATAAGCTTACAATTACAACAAAGTTTAGCCACATCAAAATTTTGGCGCCGTTGCCGGGGACTATGGTTTAATTGTCGCCATTGAAAGATTAAATCTAGTTTAATTCTTAGGCTAGAAATTCTTTCATTCTTTTTTTGTATATATCTTGTTCTTATCTCTCAAATTGCTTGATTTTAGGTATACCACATAGTGGGCATCTCAAAGGATTGAAGTTGGACCCCTTTGTGAGTATAAAGTCTAAAATTTGTGGATTTGAGTAATTTTTTTTATTTTGCATATTGATGTGTTGTTTTACTTTTAATGCATGCTAGGTAGACGGTTATTGTCACTTCCTTTGCTTCTGTGTAATATTGAACTTGAACGAACACTTAAACAACGTAGAGGGACCTCTAGGGACCCTATATTGCCTAGGACTGAAAACATGGAACCAAATCATGGACAACCTCCCGGGCTATCTCCATTTAATCATGAACAACAACCTCCACTCCTCCTCCTCAAGGAGAATTGCTTATGGACTTTTATCTTCCGACTACATTTAAAGTACATTCATGTATTCAATTTCTTGATGTAGCGACAAATCAATTTGAAATAAAGTCCTCCACCATCAATCTTCTTAATAGCTTCCATGGTCTCCCAAATGAAGATTCATACCGGCATTTAGATTACTTCCTTTCTATGTGTTCCACCATTCGGGGTACCACATTTTACGTAGGATGATCTAAAGCTTCGTATGTTTCCATTCTCCCTAAAGGATAAAGCTAGAAGTTGGTTCAATTCCTTAGAACCTAACTCAATCCATTCTTGAGCGGAGATGCAAATTGAATTCTTAAAAAAATACTTCCCAATGGGAAAGACGAGTGATATTCGGCGAGCAATCACCGGATTCACCCAAATTGATCAAGAACAATTTCATGAGACTTGGGAGAGATTAAAAGATCTTCTTAAATCTTGTCCGCACCATGCTGTCCCAAAATGGCAGCTAGTGCAAAGCTTTTATGATGGGGTAAGTGAGCAACATAGGCAAATGATAGATTCCGCTTATGGAGGTGGATACCTTTTGAAAAGCCTAGATGATACATGAAAACTTTTTCAAACCCTAAGTAACAATTCAGCTCAACGCTCCTCCACTAGAAAAGGCAAATCCACCCAACCTTGTAGAGGAGTGCATGAGATTTCAAGGGTAGATGAGGTTGCCATGCAAGTAGAAGCCTTAACCCGAAAAATGGACCAAATCATGAAAAATGGGTTGCCTACTCCAAGCCAACCTATTCAAAATCAGGAAGGGTATTCGTTTTGCTATAGCACTTCACATTATGTGCGACATTGTCCTATTGCTGGTCAATCTCCCAATTATGCTCAAGAGCAAGCGAATGTCGTGTATTCTAAACAGATTAATGATCCATATTCAAATACCTATAATCCTGGTTACAAAAATCATCCGGCATTTTCGTGGAAATCTCAAGAACCAAGTCCCTCTTTTCAAGGGCAAAATTCCTTTAATTCCCAATCTCAACAGCCTCAATATAGGCCAAATCCTCAACCTTACCATCAAAGATCCAACTACCAACAACCACCACCTCCTCCGAGAAGCCAAGGCTTTGAAGAAAGAGTGATAAGCAATCTTGAGGCTAATACTCGCTTGTTGTAATCTCACTCCCAATCAATCTCTAAGCTTGAAGCTAACGCTCAATCTATGGCTAGGTTAGAAGCTCAAATCGGGCAACTAGCTAATGCCTTGAATAAAAGAGAGGAAGGTAAGTTGCCAAGTCAACCGGTGGCAAATCCTAAGGGTGTTCATGTGATTGATGATCCGTCATCTTCATCTTGTAATGCTCCTCCGGAGCAAGTTCAATCAATCACCACCTTAAGGAGTGGTAAAATCATAAATTCCAAGGTCGGGGAAGAGAAAAAGGAATCCAATGAGCAATCCAAAAATCTAAAAGAATCCCAATCAAGTCCAAATGTGTTTCCTTCAAATCCAAATGTGAACAAAGTCCCACAATATCCAAAAGGAAAGGCAATTGAAGTTGTGTCACCATCTATTCCAAATCCGGACAACTCTTTCGAACCTCCAGTTCCTTTTCCTCAAAGATTGAAGGAACCTTTTCATTTTGGGAAGCAAGGAGAGAAAATTCAAGACATGATGGAGATCTTCAAACAAGTAAAGATCAATCTCCCTCTCCTTGATGCTATCCGACAAATTCCCTCCTATGCTAAATTCTTGAAGGACTTGTGCACTGAAAAGCGCAAATCTAGGAACAATGTTCCTAAGAAAGTCCTCCTAACTAAGAAAGTAAGCTCCATTTTCCAACACCAAGCCCCTCCTAAATTCAAAGATTTGGGTGCTCCAACCATTTCATGCACCATTGAAAATCAAGCTTTTGAAAAGGCACTTCTTGATTTACGGGCTAGTCTCAATTTGCTTCCATTCTCAGTTTACCAACAATTAGGTTTGGGGGAACTTAAGCCCACCACAGTTGTGTTGCAACTTGCCGACCGCTCGGTGAAGCAACCACGTGGCATCATTAAGGATGTGATAATTCAAGTGGACAAATTTTACTTTCCGGTGGACTTCATAGTCCTTGACACGGAACCGGTCCAAAATCCAAATAGATATATTCCTATCATTCTAGGTCGTCCATTTTTTGTCACGGCAAACGCTTGTGTTAATTGCCGTACCGGAGTAATGGACATCTCTTTCGAGAATATGAAAGTCCGCTTGAACATCTTTAATGCTTCTCACCACTCATCCGACGAAAGTGAATGCTTTTGTGTTGATGTAGTGGAAGATCTCGTTCAAGAAGCGCTTCCTTCCATTCTTTCTAAGGATCCTCTAGAGGCATGCCTAAGTCATTTCAACTATGATGATTATGACATTGAGCAATCCATTTGTGAAGTTAATTCAATGCTCGATGTCACGACCGTCATGGATTTGCCTAAATGGAGAGTTCCAAGAGAACCTTTGCCTCCTTTGTCCAATACTTCCCAAACTCCTTCTCTAATTTTTCCACCACAACTTGAACTCAAGCCTTTACCGGCTACACTTAAGTATATTTTCTTGGGCGCTAATGAAACCCTTCCAGTCATTATTGCTTCCAATCTCACCAATGATCAAGAGATGGAACTTCTAAAAGTGCTAAAAGAGCACAAGGAAGTAGTAGGATGGAGTGTGGCAGATCTTAAGGGAATAGATCCTTTTATTTGTATGCACCGCATACACTTGGAAGAAGATGCAAAGACCTCAAGAGAGGCACAACGTCGATTAAATCCAAATATAAAGGACGTTGTAATGAAGGAGGTTGTGAAGTTGCTAGATGCGGGAATCATTTACCCATCTCAGATAGTAAGTGGGTTAGTCCCACTCAAGTGGTTCCTAAGAAGTCCGGTATTACGGTGCAACCAAATGATAAGGGTGAATTGATTCCCCAACGCACCACCACGGGATGGAGAGTTTGCATAGATTATCGAAAACTAAATTCAGCAACTCAGAAAGATCACTTCCCTCTTCCATTTATTAATCAAATCTTAGAGAGATTAGCTAGTCAAAGTTTTTATTGGTTCTTAGATGGATATTCTGGCTATAATCAGGTTGCTATAGACCAGAGGGACCAAGAGAAAACCACCTTTACATGTCCTTTTGGCACATTTGCTTATAGACGCATGCCCTTTGGGTTGTGCAATGCACCAGCGACTTTTCAACGGTGTATGATGTCTATCTTTTCGGACATGGTGGACTTGGAAGTGTTCATGGATGATTTCTCCGTGTTTGGACCTTCATTCGAATCATGCCTCCAAAATCTATCCCGTGTTCTCACATGATGTCAAGAAACTAATATAATCCTCAGTTGGGAAAAGAGCCATTTTATGGTTCAAGAGGGCATTGTCCTAGTGCACATTGTGTCTAAGAGAGGAATTGAGGTTGACTGTAACGCCTCGATCCCCCGACTCCCGGGAAACCGGAGGTTAACCCGTCCATTAGTCCCAATAGACCCTCATTACCCTCATTCTCTGTGGAAGCTTAACCTAATTCTTGCATATGAATGCACCCAAATCCATCTTAACCAACCCCCATGGGCCCTACATCAAATAACACACCTTAGTGAACATTTACTTGCCCACACTTTTAAGAATCACTCACTTTTGAGACTCAAAACTTTCTGTGTGTGGAATCTGGAACTGAGGCTTACACCATTGGATAGAGAATAAAAAAATACTCAAGTTTAAAAAAAACCACACTCAATTCCGATCTAGAACGAAGAAATTACGCCGAAATGAAGTTTTGGAAAAAAGCTGTGAATAGTAATCTCGATTGATCGAGATGAAATCTCGATTAATCGAAATTCAAGACCTCAGACCTGCAATATCTCGATTGATCGAGATGGGGGTCTCGATTGATCGAAATTCCTCTTTTCTGGACTCTAAAAATCACCATAAATCATCACCCTTTCGATCAATTGAAATGGGGGTTTCGATTGATCGAAATAGGCATCTCGATTGATCGAAATGCACTACCCGGGACCTCCAACAACCATATATATGATTCATTTGAAGCCCAATCAACATCCTATCATCCTAGAACCCCTCAAACATGATTAAAAACATAAATGGAAGGTTCCAACATCAATCAAACTCTCAAGATCACATCCATAATTGAATTATACATCAAAATGAATCATTTTCCTCCACAACCACAATTCATTCAAAATAAAGGCATCATCAAATGAACAAGATGCCACCATGGGCATTACATATATTAAACCGTTGTCTCTCCACACCCAACAAGTTTATGATCCAATACATACATCAAAAGTACATATGTCCAAAGTACAACCACAACTAAAAGAGAAGTCACATGCCACAAGCCGGCATGGATGGCCATAAAAATGCTCAAAACTCAAAAGATAGCAAAACCACCACTAGTGTTCCACTTAGACACTCATGTCCCATCCGTCATCGGCGCTTTATCTGTAAAAAGAGTTTATAATAAAGGGGTGAGCACCACTGCGGCTCAGTAGAGATACCCCAACCCACCTAAGTGCCGACCCGACACGACCTACATGGATGCATGTCACAACATTTCACATATCATTCAATATATATCATATTCACTCACAACAATGCATATACACATATAGGGATGCATTAAACACACATTATGCTTCATAATTCAAATGAAGGCAATAATCATACACTTGTCTCTCGCTCGGACTCGACCCGACATCCCAACATGATTCTTGACCAACCATGTGACCGAGACATTTTCCCCACACAATTCCAACACCGCCACCGAGTCATCACATACTCCAAGGTGATTAGTTAGTTTTGGAATTCATCACCGAGTCATCACATACTCCAAGGTGGTTAAGTAATTTATCACCGAGTAATCACATACTCCAAGGTAATTAGATCATCTATCACCGAGTCCTCCCATACTCCAAGGTAATTAGATAGTTTTGAAATTCATCACCGAGTCATCACATACTCCCAGGTGGTTAAATCATTTTAAGAGTTTCACCGAGTCATCACATACTCCAAGGTGAAAAGGTTACCCTTCCATACCTCCCCGTTTCCTCACAACGGCCCCAATATATGCATTTCGAACATATAACCATCAAGCATTTAATTTCATGCCTCACAATGCATGCATTCCATATGGAAGGGTAACCTTTTTGATAAAACACGTAGCATGCATTCCATCTCTACAACACCACACATGTATGTATCTATATATGCAAGACCTAGCATAATATCCACATATGCTCACAAAATTTCACCTAAGCACATTTTAGTCATGCTTCACCAATGCACACATTTTCTATACAAATATAGCATGCATTTAACTCACTTACAACACATAACACATATATGCCCAATATAACACATTTCCACATATATGCACAAAAGCTAGCATATAAGCATACATGATCTCATCCTCCCACATTCTCATGCATTTGTCACTCACATCATGCATACTAGGAGATACACATCTATTACATACAAGAGACTCAAGAGAAGAATAAAAATACCTTATCCCACCCCTCTTACATCTCTAAAACATGCAATACACAACCTAAGCTCTCACCACTTCACCCGAAACCCTAGAATCGACAAGTAGATGAGAAAGAACACCCCTACCTCAAAAATGAAGGCCTTCCAAGCACTTCTCAAATTTCGAGCAATGTCAACCTTGCCAAACCGCAACTTTGATCGGTTCAAAGGGAAGCCCTAGCCGTCCCCTACATATCTCCCTCCTTCGGCAAGCCTTGAATCCAAGCCGAAGACCACCAAAATCTAGAGAGAAGGAAGAAAGAAGAAGTGGGAGCAATATAGAGAGAGAAGCAGCCGTGAGATATGAAATATCTCTGCAGATTTTGGCCATTTAAGGCCCCTAGGTCACGAAAAGACCAAAATACCCCTAGGCCACTTAACGTACCTTCCCGGACTCCTTTTTCGATTTCAAAAACTCCTACGGACTCGAAATCACTTCCTCTACTCTCTAAATATTTCGTCTCAGCCATTCTCAAAAATAAATATTTCTAAGAATTTTTCGGATTCCCGGGCCCACTTAAGTCACATCCCGGGCCCCAGTTTGACCAAAAAGTCAAACTTCTCCAATTCTCCCGAAAACTTCCCAAAACCTTAAAAACACTTCCCAAACATGTTTCCTACACTCAAAACATGTTAAACACCACTCAAAATGCATTTATGGCAATTATAATGCGAAAAATGCAAAACCGGCCAAAATTGGTCACGGTCTCTACATTGACAAAGCCAAGGTTGAACTTATTTCCAAACTTCCTCCACCATCAACGGTGAGAGAGATTCATTCATTCCTTGGGCATGCGAGCTTTTATCGCCGTTTCATCAAAGACTTTAGCAAGATCTCTCGGCCTTTATGTCGCCTTCTTGAAAAAGAGTCTTGTTTTATCTTTGATGAAGTGTGCCTTAACACTTTTGAAAAGCTCCGCACCATGCTTACAACCGCTCCAATTCTCATCCCTCCAAATTAGGCTCTCCCATTTGAGATCATGTGTGATGCATCCAATTATGCTATGGGTGCTGTCATGCCCCGTTTCCCGAGGCCCAAAAACCGAGGTGTGAACCCCGTGAGATCACCCTCACGCTCTAACCACCACCTAATCATGCAACCTCAATTTCTTATCATTTTTACAAAAATTGGACATGACTCATTCTAAATAATCAGCTCTTGGCATGATATCCCTACTTTACAATTTATATGGACACTTCTGGGCACGTGTCCCCCCAGCATTTATATCTAAACAATAAAAATGGACACTTCTGGGCCCGTGTCCCCCCCAATATTTCTACAACATGCATAATTCAATCATAAATATACATGCCTCAGTCCTTGAATGTCCGTATTAAATACATACATCACATGAATAAAATACAACTGAAGGAACTAAATCTACACAATCGCTTTATACATTTAATCCAAATGTAAAGCATCTATCTATCCACTATCCTGGACATACATTAGATTCTAAGGAATCTACTTACTACTTCTGCAACTGGGACTACCGATCCCCCTAACTGACTTCGAAATCAGCAATACCTGCAAAACCTGGGAGGGGGTGAGCTCAAAGGCCCAACAAGGTATGTAGAACCATACTATCATCGCAGCACCAGGTCGATCCTCACATATTCTCAAAAATATACATGCACTTAAATATATCATAATATTTAAGACCATGCTCCACCTAGCATGCATGAACCAATGATGTATATAGCTACTCCAACACATATAAACATACAAAATCCACAACACATGATTTTAGAACTCATTTTCAACATGCTTGAAAGCAGTAAATATCAAGCATCAATATGTATATAGAACATATATGTCAACACATTTACATAACCGATGTAAATCAACTACCACATCTCCTACTCGTCAAGTAGCACATCCCAAATGCAATAAAGATGCATTTAAACCATATAACATGCGTAAAAGCAATAGATATCCAACATATATCATGTTCTGTCACAAACAACGCATATATAAGAATGTGTTTAACACATAGCATGCTTCACAGTCGATAATGTAAGCAAGTTCACACACTTGTCTTTCTCTCGGGCTCAACCCGATATCCTAACATGATTCTCAACCAATCATGTGACCTGGAACGCCTCCCACAACCATCTCACGACCTTGACCTACTCCGCCAACGTCATACTTCCGGGGCAATATTTTGGTTTGCCCATTGGTGATTAGACCATATCAGCACCGTCACCAATTATTCGTTTACTCAAGGTGATTAGACCATATCAGTACCGTCACCGAGTATTAGGTGGCTCAAAGTGGTTAGACCATATCAGCACCGCCACTGAGCTTATTTTGACTCAAGATGATTAGACCATATCAGCACCGTCACCGAGTCTTAGATGGTTCAAGGTGGTTAGACCATCTCAGCACCGCCACCGAGTATCTACCTACTCCAAGGTGGATAGACCACTGTCACCGAGTATTTACCTACTCCAAGGTGACGTAACCACTCCAACGCCCTCACCGTGACCGAGTATTGACCTACTCTGGGTGATTTAACCACACTCCCCATGTAACGCCCCGATCCCCGACTCCCGGGAAACCGGAGGTTAACCCGCCCATTAGTGCCAATGGACCCTTTTGACCCTTTATAAAGTATCATGCTCTGATACCATCCTGTCACGCCCCGATTCCCGAGGCCTGGAAACCGAGGTGTGAATCCCGTGAGATCACCCTCACGCTATTACCACCACCCGGTCATACAACTCAATTTCCTATTTTTTTTTTTTTTACGAAAATCGGGTATGACCCATTCTAAATAATCAACTCCTGGTATGTTATACCTGCTTTAAAATTCATATGGACACTTCTGGGCACGTGTCCCCCCAGCATTTATATCTACAACATGCATAATACGATCATAAATATACATGCCTCAGTCCTTGAATGTCCGTATTAAATACATACATCACATGAATAAAATACGACAAAAGGAACTAAATCTACATAATCGCCTCATACATTTAATCCAAATGTAATACATCTATCTATCCATTATTTTGGACATACATCTAATTCTAAGGAATCTAGACACTACCTCTGCAACCAGTGTTGTCAGTCTCCTAACTGACTCCAAAACTAGCAACACCTGCAAAACCTGGGAGGGGGTGAGCTCAAAGGCCCAACAAGGTATGTAGAACCATACTATCACCGTTGCAGTAGGTCGATCCTCACATATTCTCAAAAATATACATGCACTTAAATATATCACAATATTTAAGACCATGCCCCACCTAGCATGCATGAACTAATGATGTACATGGCTACTCTAGCACATATGAACGTACAAAATCCACAACACATGATTTTTGAAATCATTTTCAACATGCTTGAAAGTAGTAAACATTCAGCACCAATATATATAAAGAACATATATGTCTATTTACATAAAACAATGTAAATCAATCATCACGTCTCCTACTCATCAAGTAGCAATCTCAAATGCAATGAAGATGCATTTAAACCATATAACATGCTCAAAAGTAATAGATATCCAACATATATCACGTTCTGTCACAAACAACGCATATATAAGAATGCATTAAACATAAAAGCATGCTTCACAATAGAAAATGCAAGCAGTTCCATCAACTTGTCTCACTCTCTCTCGGGTCCCACCCGACACCCTAACATGATTCTTAACCAACCATGTGACCGAGACACTTCCCACACAATTGCGGAACCCATCACCGAGTATTCTCTACTCCGAGGTGATTGAACCGCTGCCGAATCCGCCACCGAGTATTCTCTACTTCGAGGTGATCGGACCGCTTCAAAATATGTCACTGAGTATTCTCTACTTCGAGGTGATTAGATCATTTTCGAATTCGTCACCGAGTATTCTCTACTCCGAGGTGATCGAATCATCACCGAGTATGCTCTACTCCGAGGTGATTAGATAAATTTTAGAATTTTGTCACCGAGTATTCTTTACTCCAAGGTGACTCAACCACTCCAACGCCCTCACCGAGTATTGACCTACTCTAGGCAATTCAACCACTCTTCCCCGTCTCCTCACAACGGGCCCATATATGCATTTCAAACATATAATGATCAAGCATCCAAGAGTCATGCTAAATAATGCATAATTAAGTTATGAAAACACTAAGCATGCATTTCACCTCCACAAAGCCACATATATATTCACCTATACATGTAAAATCTAGCATACAGTTCACATATGCTCATAAACCTCACTTAGGCACATTTTTGTCATGTTATAACCAATGCATACTTTCGATATATGTAAATATAGCTAGCATGCATCTCATATCCACATTCCCACATATAGCCACGTATATGTCAAATCGTGCATATAAGTCACATATGCACCTATGCTAGCATAAATACAGTCATGCTCTCATTCAATGCATGTATTCACTACAAGTAGCTAACATGCATTCCAATCACAATATATATATATATATACATATATATTACATCACCACATATGTATCAAGCACATATAAAACACTTAGCACGTTTCATGTTTTCAAATGCTCGCCAAAAGTTATATTCAACTTAGCATGCATTTCTACCGCTGCAACCATATATATAATCACCTATATATATGCTGAACCTCATGCATAAGAGCCACATATGCATACAATATAACACATAGCTAAACAGATATTATTTAGCAAACTTTTCATAGACTTTAATCTATACATACATGCATACCATAATGCAAATAGGCGATAAATCTAACATGTTAGCGCTTCCCAAATCCACACATACATATATATATATACACACGCATATATATATATCCTCTTATATCCCATGTATGCACAACATCCACCTACACTCACATATATATCAGCACCTATATATATATATGTATATATATATACCACATATGATTAAATTAAGACATATGTAAATTTCTCGACGTACGTAAAAGATATGTATGAGATAGAGGCAAGAATCAACTTGCCTTAGGTCCCGCTCTTCAATGAATCCGCGTCTGCAAGGCGGTCCCATTTCCAAGTCCCGGTCCGGTCCAGTCTTGTGTCGAAGCCCACACGAACAAATCCACTAGACCACCTCGTTTCCTTTGAATTTTCGTGTTTGGCCCAATTAATTTGGCCAATTCCAAACCTCAAACCTATTTTTCCATGTACAAGCCCGCCATCTATGAGGGCCCAAAACCACAAGGCCGCTATTCTTGGCCTAAACAACCGCAAACTGAACCCCCCTTGATCAGTCACAAACGAACCCCATGTGCAACCCACACACCACTCGCTACTTAGCCGAAGCCACTAGCACTCGAATCAAAGGGAATCCACAAACCAAACACCTCAATCAAATCCAAGACCACCGCCGGAAACCACCACCAATCGTGAACCTCCAATCACCATAAAAGAAACCCAAATCCACCAGGAATAACCATTCTCAAGTCACACCAAACACAACTCACCATCCATATATATGTACCTATGTATCACTACTACAAGAAGGCCGGATCAAAATCAGCCCAAACAAGCCAAGAACCCATCAAACCGTGGCTAGCCCATGAAGACTAACCAAACTCAACTCAAAATCCAGCCAATCAATAAACTCGAACAGCCAATGCCACCATGAGATGCTTCACACACGGCCAACCCGTGACCAGTCACCTGAAACCATCCAAACAGGCCACTTCCGGCCACCAGCACTGTCGGCGCCGGAAACCATGGCCGAAATAGTCACAAACCGAGCCACCCTTCATCACAGCTCCAACCGAACCCAGCCAACTAGAAACCGAATCAGAGACCCACCTCAATGGACCCTGTTGGTCATCGATCGGAGCTCCAAGTCGGACCACCATACACGGCCGAGCAGCCCATACGACCGAGCTTAGTCAAGTCCCATCGGCGTCTGAACCTTCGGCCAAACCAGCGAACCCGGTCCGTGCGCATCTCCTCTAACCCGCGAGCTCCACTGCCGGAGGGACCCATCGGCGACACCTCTACCGAAGACGGCCCCCCGCCGCCGCTGCTAGGGCCGCCGGGACCGATCCCACCTGCCGCCGTCGCGACCTCCCTCTTTCTTTCCCCGATCTCTTGCTCGGCTTCTCTCTCTCTCTCCCCAATTCTCTTTCTCTTCTTCCTTCTTTTTCTTTTTCTTTTCTTCTTTTCTTTTCTTTTTTCCTTTTCTTTCTTCTTTTTTTTTCCTTCGGCTGAGACTACTTTTGGTCTCTTCTCCTTTCATTTTGGTCCACATGCTTTCTTTAGCCACTTGCAACCACATGTATATAATACATATAATATGTATATATATTTATACCACATGGGCATCATATCATGTATATACATATGTACATACATCCCCACATACTCTTGCCCCTCCACATGCACAAAATTATGAATGTGCACCTCTTTTTCTTCATAATTGCATAAAGCCCCCCATATATTTATAATTTAATATAAATATAGACACCATATATATATATATATATAGATATATATATATACATATACACACACCTTCCACTTGTATGGAAACATAAATGTCCATACCCTTTCCAGAATTTTAATTAATCTGAAAAATCAATTCGGCCCAAAATCATCCGGGACTGGTCAAAATAATTCCGGTCCTTACACCCCGTTTCCTCACAACGGCACCATATATGCATTTCAAGCATATAACAACCAAACATTCAATGTTCCTGTCTCACAATGCCTAAGCTAGTTAAAAGTACATAACATGCATTTCATCTCCACATAAACCCACACATAACCACGTATGTGTCATTTTCCTCCCATATATGCAATATGGATGCATATATACATAGCATAATATTTTCATGCATCAACCCATGCCTATGAATACTAAAAAGAAGTATTTAGCATGCTTCTCATCACATTCCAACTTTAGCACGTTTATATCATGCTATAACCGGTGCACACATTCAATATATATATATATATATATATATATATATAGCTAGCATGCCTCCCGTATCCACACTACCACATATAAACACATATATGTCATATCCTGCATATAAATCGCATATGCACGTACACTAGCATAAATACAGTCATGCTCTCATTCAATGCATGTATTCATTATAAGTAGCTAACATGCATTCTAATCACAATATATATACACATATATATTACATCACCCACATATGTATCAAGAACATATTAAACACTTAGCACATTTCATGCTTTTCAAATGCTCGCCATAAGTTACATTCATACTTATCATGCATTTCTATCACTGCAACCATATATATAATCACATATATATTTAACACCATGCATAAAAACCATATATGCATACAATACAACACATAGCTAAATATGCATATAATTTAGCATACTTTTTACATGATCTCAATCAATACAATACATGCATATCACAATGCAATTAAGCGATTAAATTTAACATGCCATCGCTTCCCAAAACCACACATATGTATATATATATATACATATATACATATATCCCCACATCCCGCACGTATGCAACATCCACCCACATATATATATATAAATGCACAGACATATATATATATAAGCCACCTATGATCAAATTAAGGGACATAGGAAATTTAACCAACATATCAAAAATATTTGTAAGAGATAGAGGCAAGAATCAACTTGCCTTAGGTCCAGCTCTCAACTGGTCCGTGCCTGCAAATCGGCCTCTACCAAGTCCAGTCCGGTCCAGTCCTGTGTCAAAATCCACTCAAACAATCCATCAGGCCAGTTCATTTCCTTTTTAAGTTTCATGCTTGGCCCAACTCATGTCGTGGCCCAATCCTCATCATAACCCAATTCCAAGTTCAAGCCCAAACCTCTCAATCCATGATGTCTCAACCCACATCATCAACAGTGAAGGTCCAAACAGCCTCATACAACCGTCCGACCCCACTACCAAAAACACCTCCACAACGGAGTCAAATCACCACCAAAGGCCAACTGAAGCCACCATGGCCACACCCGAGTCCACTATCAAAGCTACCATGGACGAACCCAGCCATTTCCATAACCCAAAAACCAATTTAATTTCCAATACCAAGCTGTCACCTTTTACTTTACAAACCATGGCAGCCACCGTCATCGCCACTTCGGTGAAGACCCATAGTCGAACCCAAATCCGCAAGCTACAACCACAAAGGCCACCCCTTTGAAGCCTCTCTAACTGAACCCAGCCAAGCTCAGTCTAAACCCGGACCAAACACCACCTGCTACCATGAACCCCTCAAACCGTGGCTAGCCTATGAAGACTAACCAAAACTCAACTCAAAATTAACCATTGCAACACCAACCATAACCAAATCAGACAAAGAAGGCCCATTTTTCTCGTTGAAACAGTCGTCATCGTGAGCCAAAGCCCCTACTACGCGCCACTGCCGGAGTGACCTGCTCGTCGGCCGTGAACCAAACCCAAAATCGGACCAACCTCGGCCTCCTCCAGCTGTCGCAATCGCCGTCGCCGTCGCCGTCGCCCAGGTGGAACCCCACCGTGAGCAATACCCCTTCGCCAATGGCTCAGCCGAACGGAGCCACCCCGCGTCACCAGGCAACCCCACCTCAACCTCTTCAGCCACTGCGAACAGCCGCTCCAGCCACAGCCACCACCGGCGCAGGGATCGGCAACGCCCCCTTCCTTTGGTCTCTCTCTCCTGATCTGCGATCCCTCTCTCTTCTCGGCTTCTCTCTCCCGATCTCCTTTTCTCCCTTCTTTTCTTTTCTTTTTTTCTTTTCTTTTCTTTTCTTTTCTTTTCTTTTTTTTTCTTTTCTTCTTTTCCTTTTCTTTTCTTTTCTTTTGCTCTTTTCTTCTCCTCTCAACCGAACCACTAATGTGGTCTTCCCTTTGGTTGACCACTTTTGGTCCACACATGCTTTCTTTAGCCACTTACAACCACATGTATATAATACATGTAAATATATATTTATCACATGGGCATATTATTATATATACACATATGTATATACATCACCACATATTCTTGCCCCTCCACATGCACAAAATTAGGAATGTGCACCTTTATTTCTTCATAATTGCATAAAGCCCCCCGTATATTTATAATTGAGTATAAATATAGGTGCCATGTATATATATATATATTTAGATATATATATATACATATACATACACCTTCCACTTGTATGGAAATATATCCACACCCTTTTCAGAATTTAATTAATCCGAAAAAAAAATTTAATCCGGTCAAAATTCAACAGGATCGGTCAAAATAATTTTGATCCTTACAGGTGCGGTCTTAGGGCAACGGGTAGACAAATTACCACATGTTATCTACTATGCAAGTAAAACCCTTTTCGAGGCTCAAATCAATTATACCACAACAGAAAAGGAGTTGCTTGCGGTAGTATTTGCCTTAGACAAATTTTGAACTTATCTATTAGGTCCCAAGGTCATTGTCTATTCGGACCATGCTGCCCTTCGGCATCTTTTGGCCAGAAAGGACACTAAGCCTAGATTGATCCGGTGGATACTCTTATTGCAAGAGTTTAATTTTGAGATTAGAGACAAAAAGGGAACCAAAAATGTGGTGGCTGACCACCTCTCTAGAATTATTGTTGAATCCCTAAATGATTCCATTCCAGTTTGTGAATCCTTCCGGATGAACAACTTTTTGTAATCTCTCAAGAGAGTATCCCTTGGTATGCGGATATTGTCAACTACCTCCCAATCACGATCATATTATTGGGACGATCCTCAATTGTTCAAATATTGCCTTGATCAAATAATCCAAAAATGTGTACCCAACAGTGAATTCCCAAGCATTCTAAAATTTTGTCATACACTTGCTTGTGGGGGACACTTTAGTGCTAATAAAATCGCAGCAAAGATTCTTCAATGCGGGTTCTTTTGGCCAACACTTCATCGGGATGCAAACTCATTTTGCTGCTCGTGTGAGCGATGTCAGCACCTTGGCGCGATGTCTTGGAAGGACATGATGCCTCTCAACCCTATTCTTATTGTTAAGATATTTGATGTGTGGACCTTTTCCACCATCTACTGCTCATGAGTACATACTTTTGGCGGTGGACTACGTATCTAAAGGATAGAGGTCGTTGCTACCAAAACCAATGACCACGCAGTCGTGGTTAAGTTCATTCAAGCTAATATCTTTTGTCGTTTTAGTACACCTTGGGCCCTCATCAGTGACGGAGGTAAACATTTCTGTAATCGGTTCCTTCGAACCTTGCTTACCAAATACTCTATCACACACAAAGTAGCCACCCCATACCATCCTCAAACTAGTGGACAAGTGGAAGTATCCAATAGGGAGATAAAGAACATCCTTGAGAAAACAGTTCGGCCTGACCGAAAAGATTGGTCATTGTGACTAAATGATGCATTATGGGCTTACCCAACTGCTTATAAGACTCCCATTGGAATGTCACCTTACCGGTTGGTTTATGGTAAAGCATGCCATCTTCCGGTTGAATTGGAGCACAAAGCTATGTGGGCCACCAAAACGTTCAATTTTGATATGCAAATGGCCGGCTCTAATCGAAAGCTTCAATTGAATGAATTGGAAGAATTACGACATGACGCGTATGAGAATGCTAAAATCTATAAGGCAAAGTCTAAGACCTTTCATGATCGCAATATTCGAGTCAAAGCATTTTCTCCGGTACAGAAAGTATGGTTGTACAACTCACGCCTCCGTTTGTTTCCCGAAAAACTTCGCTCCCATTGGGATGGTCCATTTTTGGTTAATTCCGTTGCTCCCCACGGAGCGGTGGAATTGAAGGACTTGAAAGATGGAATGTTGTTCAAGGTGAACGGGCAGCGTTTAAAATCGTGCGTGGATGACCAAGTTACCATGGAAGATGTGGATGTCATCAATTTGACGGATCCCGTTTATTTTGACTCGTGAGCCGATTCCAACGTCATGCCATAGACGTATAATTTGGCGTGGCCATGGTAGCTATCATGCTTCTATGATGTCCCTCTAATCCAAAACAATTTTGTATCTAAGTCCCATAAGTTCAAGTCCATGAGGTTCTAGATCAAGCTAATCAACTAGGTTGTTGTTCAGAATCTCGATTGATCGAAACAAGGATCTCAATCAATCAAGATCTTGATTAATCGAGATTTTGGTCTCGATTGATCGAAATAATGCAGAGATTTTGGACCATTTTGCAAAGTGCAAAGTACCGAGAGGTGTTTTTTCTCGATAGCATTTTGATAGGTACTCGATCAATCGAGATCCCATTCTCGATCAATCGAGATCTCGATTAATCGAGATGTGCATCTCGATTAATCGAGATTGACACGCTGACTGCACATGTTCCACTTATATATTCGAAACCATCGGGCTCCCTCTCATTTCTCCGTTTCTTCTCGCGACCATCCACCTTCTTCCTCCAGTCCGAGAGCTCCAAAGACACCCCTGATCACTGTCCAACCTTTTTCGATCATTCCTAGCCCTCCGCCGTCGTTCTCTGTTGTCCGAGCTTTCCGCATATTCGCACCAGTTCGTATCTTCGCGGTTGCGCGTTGGGGTTCCATTTTCTTGCACCGTTCATCATCTTTGCCTTGAGGTAAGTTGATGCATGCGTTATTTTATTTGCTTTGCCGCTATTTTTTGTTAGTTTACCGGCTTAATAAGCATAGATAGATGATGTTGGGTTGGAGTGGCTTGGATTCGCTACGTTCATAGTGGGAACTTGCGGGTTATGGGGATAGGTTTACAAGAGCGGAAGGAGAGATATATTTTTGTGGGTCATGTTACACGGGTTGCATGTTTTTGATTCCTCGTAGGCCTAATTGAGTTGATCCGAGCATGTTTTGGCCTGCATGTCTTGGCATCATGGACTAGTATTTCTTTTTTATTTTTTATTTTTACTTTAGTATTCATTTTATTATATTTTTATTTACTTTATTTTTGGAATAAGTGCAGACTATTCCGGATTATAGCATGTGTGAAGAATGCCACCGGTGCTATTCAAGATGTGCCCAGGCGAGCCTTCCGGAGTCGGAAGTTCCACCCCGAGCACCGATTTGAGTTGAGGGAGTTCAAGATGCGTCTCGATTGCTTGTGGGCGATAGTAGAGCTCCGGCGGTGCCGGCTCGACCGGCTATGTGTGCCACCCACCGATGTGGCGTACGAGCGCTTGGTGTAGGTTTTCTATGAGCGCATGACCTATTCATGCACCGAGCCTGACACCTTAGAGACAGTCGTGGGGGGCTCGACGATTACCATTACGCCGAGTCGGATAGCACAAATGCTCGGTATTGCACACCAGCAGCCCCCAGACATGGTTGACTAGGGTGGTCAGCCGCTCTACAGGCCCAAGTTTCTGGCCGACATGACCCTTTTCTCCATCGTCATAGACATGTGTGGTAGGATGTTTTCCACTCCCAGTCACACCTGCACGTACAAATTGATGTGCCCGAGTGTTTTATGGTTTCTGGACACCGTTCTCATCAAGAACACGTGTCCTTTACAACATGTGGTGGAGCGCCGGGGTGACCTTCTCCGTTGCCTGTACGCTTCCACACAGGCACATGGTTTTTTGTCCCATCAATGATTTGGGGACAGATGTACAAAGTATGGGATGGGCTCGTCAAGAAGAAGATGAGTCGGGCATCGAGTTGGCGGCTTCCTTTCCCTTTCCTAGTTGCAGTTTTCTTCAGCCATGCCAATATACCGGTCAGTGACACTGACATCCAGTTGGCACCACCCTCCCGCTTCACGCATACTCAGTAGGTGCGGGGGAGGAGGCACTTGGAGTGCCAGGACCACCAGGGCTATCCACTAGAGGACATAGACATGGATGCTCCTGTGGAGATGGCTGAGGATGCACCCGCAGAGGGTGAGGCTTCCGATGAGGAGTTGGAGGAGGGAGAGACTGATATCGCCGCAGAGCGGCATGAGATTCTGGCGACGGGCTATTCCTGTCTGGCAGCTGACGTTGAGCGTCTCCAGCAGGGTTTTGAGGAGCATGTCTAGGTGACGCAGAGTCAGCTGGAGGCTATGAGGGCGGACATTATGTCTCTGACGCAGGGTCAGAGGGTGCTTTTAGATGAGTTCCGGGCTTTCTGGCAGGACCTGTAGTTCCTGTTTGCCAGTCGAGCTTCCACCTCCACCTCTACTCCACCCACCGAGCCCCCTCCACCACCACCCACCCTAGACTTGCTTTATCTTTTTGTATTTTCTGCTTTACTTTTCATTGTTTTTCTTTCTTTGCTTTTTGATAGGCCATGTTGGCTATGTTACTTTTGTGTATTCCAAATGCATGTACCCTTCTGTACTGAAACTCATGTTCACATATATGGAATACAGTTGTTATTTCTTTTATAGCATGTGTTCTATTTACTGTCTTTCTTTTTACTTTCTGCCAATATCTCTGCTCTCTATACTTTGACTATGTATGTAGTACCACTTGCCTAATTGTTATATGTGATTCAGTTGATGATTTTTGTTTATTATCGCCTGGTTTCAATTCCTAATACTGTTGAGATTGCTTCAACGCAGTATGGCGTTAATAAAGAAAGGCAGCCCCTTTGCATGCTATACGTTAGCGTGCCTGGATAGTCAATATCATATCGCATAGACCTCTTAGTCAATTGGGAAACACCAGTTCAGAGCCTTAGATGTGCAGTGATCTCGGCATTCTCAACTTGTACATAATTCTTTTATCATGTTCTTTTCATGTACTTTTTGTTCCATTTAATGCTCGTGGTATCCAGTTGGTGTTCCGTGCAGGTTTTTCTCATTTACAGGATGATCGGCCGTGTTGGAATGCCATTTTTGTCGAATTCTGTAGTCCCGGTAATTTCTTTCCTTGTTCTTCTTGTCCAAACATTGAAGACAATGTTGCATCTAATTTTGGGGGTGCGGTATGCTATACCACTTGCATATGCATGCAAATGGTCAATCTTTGCATTGATTCCACTTGCATATGCAGGCAAATGTTCAATTTTTGCATTGATTATCATTGTAGAGCAGTTTTTTTTCTTGATATTTTTGCATGCTTGCTATGATGTCTTGCTTTTTAAGGGAAGATCATTCGAATAAATGTCCGAGGTAAATGCAGCAGGTAGTTAAGAGCTTTAACATTGTAAATACCCGCACTTTTGTAAGGTATGTAATAGGTTAGAACGGTCCACATTTTTGTTCAAATATGAATATGTACGGTTCTTGTCCTAAATTTGTCCTTAACCGTACAAATTCGCACACATGCATTTTAAATTGTGGGGTATAAGTCTAAGGGAGAATTTTGTAAATTTCTGTTTTTATTTGAACAACTTAAAGAATGAGTTTTTCCGGTTGTTGTAAAAAAAAAAAAAAATATGCAATAAGCCTTCTCACTCAATAAACCGGATCTCTATGCCTAATTAAGCATGGATATTCGCGTATAAGTGTGCAAGGTTGAGCAATAATAAGCGGGTGACTTGTTTAAGCTCATCGCCTTGTAAGCTCGGTTATTAAGTCCGAGGGTGTTTCTTCACCTAATGCCCTAAAACCAATTGGTTTGGGAGTCATTGGCCCAATGCCACTACATGGGCTTACAAGAAAGCATTGCACGGTCATTTGCACATGAGCATTCATGTATGTTTTGCGGTAATAAACAACAGTGTCGAGCTTTTTCAATGAGTTTTTCTTTTAAAAACAAATTTGTTCTTATTTTTCTCCAAATATGACAAAGACACGCGTTAGAATACATGTTCACTTTTCAAAGAGGATTTTGGGGTTGGAAACGGTATTTTTGTTTGGACTGGCCATTATGTGGGGACTGTCGTCTATTTGTAGTTTGTGAAGGTCCATTTTTGCTAATGACCGCATAGTTCTATAATACTTGTTGCATTTGTCAAGTGTGACATGAACGGATAATCATCCTTTATCTAGTTGATGACTGAGCATGATTCAATTTTTGTATAAGATAGTTAATTTCATTTTTGTAACATTGCATTGCTAAGGGACTAGCAACATGTAAGTTTGGGGGTGTGATAAGTGTTCAATACTATGCATTTGAATCCTCTTTATTTTATATGTTAGTTCCGTTATTACGTTTACCGAGGTACGTTTATAGTATTTTTGTGTTTTTGATGTATTGCAGGTTTTGTACCAAAAGGAGCAATGTTTGAGGCCATTTGCAGTTGAAGAGCATAATTCAGAAATGAAGCTAAGGCATCTCGATCAATTGAGATTTTGATCTTGATCGAGGCATGAATTTCGATTAATCGAAAATCTCAATCAATCGAGATTCTGCAGAACCACTTGCCCACTTGCTCACATGCTCTCCCACTTGTAAGAAAATCCACCTTTTTACATGACTTGGATGGATTTTCTGACTTGAACAAGACCTATGGAGATATTATTGACTTAGTTGGTATATATATTGCTATATATATATACATGGTGGGTCCCAAGGATGAAAAGGTAGCCAAAAAGCACAAAAGGAGCCATTTTTCTCTATACAAGATATACATACATTAGAGACTTTCGGAAGAGGAGAAAGAGGAGCTGAACCAGACCTTGAAGCTTCATTTTCTCCATCAATGGAAGAGTGTAAGGCTGCCATGATCAACTAACTTCTCTACTAGGGTGTGGGTGAAACCCCTAGCCATGTAAACTTGTTCATTTTTGTAGCATTATTTGGGATTTGTATTTTAAATGTTGATTACTTAGTCTAGTGATGATGTACACTTATTAACTTCTTATATATATTCATATGATGTTGTTTCTATTCTTGTCTTAGAGTAGAATCCATCTTATGAGTGCACAACACTTGCATCTCCTACAAAAAGTGTAAGTGATGACTAAGTAATGGTATTTAAATTGAATGTGTTGTTCTTGCTTGTATAAACCATGCCAAGATGAGGTAGTTTGGATGTATTTAGGTTCACTTAGAGAGTAGGGTAATTAGTTAGGTTGAAGAACTATGTTTGTTGAAGATGGATTATGATAGGTTTGCACACACATTGATCTTTTGATATGTTATTGAGGTCACAAGCCTAATGACATTGTTAGACATTTAATTTTATAAATCTCAAGCTTGCTACATTTATGGACATGTGAATGGCTAGTGGTGGAAACTACCCCTAGTTCTCTCTCCCAACTTACAACTCTTTAAATTTAGTGTTATTACTTTTCATACAATAGTTTTAAAACAAAAATCAAAATCTTGTTTTTAGAATTAAAGTGGAATTAATCTCTCTTCAAGACAATTAACAACTAGTCCTCGTGGGATCGATACCCTCTATATAAAACCGTGTCTACAAAGATTCGTGCTCTTGCGAATGGTTAAATTATATTTTGAAAAAGGGCAAAAATAAGCGTACAATTACAACAAAGTTTAGCCACATCAATTACCGCAGAAGCTAATCATACGCAAGTAATTATCCATGCGTGTACTTATCACTATCCATCTCAATGGGCCCCACATCGGTCCATGCATCCATGACTTTCCATTTCCACTCCTAAATTATAAAATTTCACACTTTTAAGGTTTATAAGACTTTGAGGCGCCTCACACTCCATTTTGAGTCGCCTCAAACTTCCAGAAGGGTCGACGTCATCCAAAAAGCTCTTTGAGGCTCCTCAAACTAAACTTTGAGGTGTCTCAAAGATTTCCAGGCGCCTCAAAGTTCACTTTGAGTCGCCTCAAACTGCACCTGACCTAAATTTTTGACATCATTCCTCAACCTGATTTCAAATGCTAATATCTCAGAATTCGTAAGTCCGTTTGATGTGAAATTTGGCATGGAGTATCCTCAACTTGTCTAGTTTCTAACCTAACTTGAATTGTCTAAAAATACCAATCAAAACTTGAGTTATACTCAAATCAATGGGTGTAGGTCAGATTTCCAGCCCTTGCACCAAAACATGCATATCTTTCTCAATATAAATCGAAACAAGGCCCATGACCTATCAAAATGAAGCTAACACAATTCTCTTCCCATATATATATTGTGCAAAATCACAAGTCACAAATCACATACACCAAAAAGTTAGATTTTAGTGTAGGAAACCGTAAAGCATAAATGATACATGTTCTCGGAATACAAATGGTCTTTACATATTCATCTCATGCATATGGTCCACAATCCGGACATGCATTCCAACAAAACAAAAACTCCATCACCTCCTTTCCATTTGCTGAAAAATGTTAATCCTCATGGGATGAGCAACCACACGCTCAGTAGAAATGTTTAAAACATAATTCCACCAATTCCGTGAATACCATATAAACATATATTTGCATTTAACATATTGAAAATTTATGCACACAACACAACCATATCACAAACAACGTAGAATGCAACATGATATGCCCAACTCCCTCATCCTTTCCACATATTGGTGCCCAATTCCCGTGGACAACCAATCCCACCTATAGAGGGTTACCTTTACCGGAATACCTCACTACACATCAATCCATGAGGGTACCTTGACCCGAATACCTCACGAGGGTTACCTTTACCGGAATACCTCGCCATTTTACCGAATGGATTCCACCGTTCACATTGCTTGCCTCCCTCACCATACCAATGTAGATGAACCCTATAATTTTATCAAATGCACATTCATCACTTACAACCAACGAGGCATTTAGCAATGACACTGGAACTAATTCCAATTTAGGCATCATATGTATTTACAATGAACATGTTTCACACCTCCACATTTCACATAACCACATATCCTTCAGAATGTTTCTAAAGCTATTTATCAAACACATGAAAGTCACCTTCACAATTATACATGAATCCACCAACATAAATTCACAAATCAATCTCAACATGCTCATAAATTTCTCTATGGAATTTATAAACATACAATCATATCAACGAACATTATTAGCACATTTAATGATATAAATAGCATGCTTGAACATTGAGGAACATCTATTTACTCCACATAACCAATTGGTTGTCATAGACAACCAATATACTCACAAGAATCCTGGATTTTATAAGTTAAACATCCCTACCTCAAATTGGAAGAGCTCCCAATTGAATTCTCCCAAATCTCACCCAGAAGATCAACCTTCTCCAAAATTAATTTTGGATCGATCAATCTCAAGCTCTCAACACGTAGGTCATTTCTTCCTTCTTCGACGAACTCAAACTCTCACCCGAAGCCCCTCAAAATTCATGTAGAAAGGAAAAAGATGAAGATGCTATGTATATATATATATAGATGCTTACACAACTGCTGGAATAAGGGAGTGAGAATGGCTGAGTTCTCATGGCTATTTATAGCCTAAATGACCTACTCATAATTACAAGTATGCCATAACCTTTTCACTAAACCTTCCCGGGCTCATTTTTGGAGTTTCGTAACTCCGATTGACACAAAATCGATTCTGTTACGCATAAAATATTTTATTTAAGCTACCCTCAAAATTTGAGGTCATTCTGAGACTTTTGGATTTTCTGAGCCCACGGGGCCCGCACCCTTAGGTTGACCAGACTCGAAAAAGTCAACTTTTGTCAAACGCTCTGAAAACTTCTCCAAACCTTAAATAAGTTATCTAAACATGCATTTTACATTTAAACACATATACAATCGTTTAATTTCTTAATATGACAATTAAATGAAAATTCAAGAAACCAGCCAAAAATGGTCACGGTCCTTACAACCTACCCAACTTAAAAGGATTTCGTCTCTAAAATCAGAACGCACCTGAAGGAAATAAGTCGGGATACTTAGAACGAACTTCCTGCTCCTGTTCCCATGTAGCCTCCTCAACATTGTGATGATACCACAAAACTTTGACCAAGGGAATGGTCTTACCCCTTCAAACCTGCTCCCTAGCATTAAGAATCTGTACCGGTCTCTCCTCATAGGTGACATCCTCGTCGACCTCAACGTCTACCCGACTTAGAACATGTGATGGATCAGGTTCGTACTTCCTCGACATCGAAACATGGAACACATTGTGAACCTTCTCCAACTGTGGTGGCAAAGCTAACCTATAGGCCACCACACCGACACACTCAAGGATCTCAAAGGGTCCAATATACCTTGGTGACAACTTGCCACTCCGCCCAAAGCGCATCAACCTTTTTCATGGTGAAACTCTTAGGAACACGTGGTCTCCCACCTCAAAGGATAATGGTCTCCTCCTCCGATCGGCATAGCTCTTTTGTCGACTCTGAGTTGTCAATAGTCGCTGCTTAATCAATTTAATCTTTTCAGTAGTCTCTTGCACAATGTCTGGTCCTAAGGTTGTGGTCTCACCCACCTCAGTCCAACAAACTAGAGATCTACAAGGTCTACCGTATAATGCTTCAAATGGTGCCATCTCAATACTGGCCTGATAACTGTTGTTGTACGCAAACTCCACAAGTGGCAAATGGTCCTCCCAACCACCACCAAAATCAAGTATACAAGCACGAAACATATTCTCCAATATCTGTATAGTACGCTCTGACTGTCTGTTAGTCTGAAGATGGAATGTTGTGCTAAAATGCAACTCGGTGTCCAACACCGCCTGGAATCTCTGCCAAAATCTCGAAGTGAACCGTGGATCCCTATCTTACACAATGGATACTTGTAGTCTCACAATCTGATCTACATACTGTTTGCTAAGTCTCCTCACATCATCATTCAACCTCATAGGCAAGAAGTGAGTTATTTTGGTCAACCTATCCACAACAACCCAAACTGTATCATTGCCCTTGTTCGATCTCGGAAGACTCGTAACAAAATCCATGGTGATGTGTTCCCATTTCCATTCCAACACTGGTAATGGTTGCAATAATCTAGCCAGCTTTTGATGTTCCGCCTTCACTTGCTGACAAGTAAGACATCTCGCAAAAATCTGTGCCACATCTTTCTTCATACCTCGCCACCAATATTGGTGCCTCACATTGTGATACATTTTGGTACCACCAGGATGAACTGCAAAACGAGAATGATGAAATTCCCATAATACGTCATCACAACAATCTAAAGGAACTTCCATCAACCCTTTGAATCGTAGACCCCCATCAGAATGCAAGGTCCAACCCGCTACGGTACTACCACTAACGATCTGTGAGTGAATAGACTCTAACTCACTATCTTTCTTCTGTGCCTCAATCACCTTACTCACAAGCATTGGTTGAGCTACTAGGCTAAACAACGTAGTTGGTTCACTATCATCACTGAAATATAATCCCAACTCTGAGAAATCTTCCATCATTTTCCATTCCCGATGGCTATGCTAGCTAGAGTCCCATGAGACTTTCTGCCACCACATTTGCTTTACCCGGATGGTATTGCAAATCAAAATTGTAATCCTCCATGTACTTAACCCATCTCTTCTGCCTCATGTTGAAGTCCTTTTGGGAGAAAAGGTACTTGAGACTCTTGTGATCTGAGTAAACCTCGAATTTCTCACCATACAAGTAGTGTCTCCACCCTTTCAAGACAAAGATCACTGCTGCTAACTCCAGATCATGCGTAGGATAGTTGTGCTCGTGAGTCTTTAATTGTCTAGACCCGTAAGCAACTACTCCATTACATTGCATCAACACACAACCTAGTCCGTTCCCTGAAGCATCACAATAAATCACATAGCCCAAGCCACGCTCGGGTATCACCAAAATAGGAACTGTAGTTAACCACTTCTTCAATTCACGGAAAGCCAACTCACATGCTTCATTCCACACAAATTTCACACCTTTACGAGTAAGTCGTGTCATAGGTACTGTAATACTAGAGAAGTCCTTCACAAACCTCCTATAGTATCCTGCCAACCCAAGAAAACTCTGAATCTCGAAGACACTCTTCGGACTCTCCCAACTCATCACGGCCTCAATCTTAGATGGGTCTACTAAGACTCCACCTTCGGAAATAACATGCCCAAGGAATTTCACCTCTTGGAGCCAAAACTCACACTTTTCATACTTAGCATACAATCGGTGTTCTCTAAGGATTTGTAGGACTGTCCTCAAGTGAAACTCATGCTCCTCCTCTGAAGATGAGTAAACAAGTATATCATCTATAAACACTACCACAAAAGTGTCAAGGTACTCATGAAATGCGCAGTTCATCAAGTCCATAAATGCCGCCGGTGCATTAGTTAAATCGAATGGCATTACGAGGAATTCATAATGTCCATAACGTGTACGAAAATTCATTTTATGAATATCCTCCTCCTTTACCCTCAATTGATAATAACCCGACCTTAAGCCAATTTTTGAGAAGTAGTGAGCCCCCTTCAATTGTCAAATAGGTCATCAATCCTCGGTAATGGATACCTATTCTTGATTGTCACATGATTCAACTTTTGATAATTAATGCACAATCTCAAGACACCATCTTTCTTCTTAGCAAACAACACTGGAGCTCCCCACGGTGACGCACTCGGTCTAATGAAGCCCTTAGCTTTCAAATCATCTAATTGATGCTTCAACTCCACCAACTCCGTTGGTGCCATCCGATATGGTGCCATAGAAATGGGCTCCGTACTGGGTATAAGATCAATTCCAAACTCTACCTCTCTCTTGGGAGGCAAATCTGTCAAATCCTCTGGAAAGATATCCATAAATTCACACACCACTACTGGATATACCTCTCTCAGAACCTCCTCCCCCTCGGCCAAAAGACTAGCTAAGATAAAATTGTGTCACTCACAATTGCTAATGCCATAACATGGTGAAGCATAAGAGTCACTCCAAGCTCCCACAAAACAAAAGCAATCACCCTCGGGCATACAAATCGTCACTCTCCCCCTAAAACAATTAATGGTCGCATGAAAATCTAACAACCAATCCATCCCAAGGATGATATCAAAACTAGTCATATCAAGGAGAATGAAATCAAACTCAAGTGTTATTCTGGCTATCTCAATAGCACATCCCCGACATACTCTATCAAGGATCACTGTACCGCCCACTGGCGTATCAACACAAACTGCCCTATCCAATGGACAAGTCTCTAACCCCAATGCTCGTGCAAATGATGCAGCAATAAATGAGTAAGATGCACCAGAATCAATCAATACACGTGCCCAAGAACTATATACCAGAAATATACCTCTAACTACTGAGGGTCCTGCTGAGGTGTCTGCGGGTGTCAGTGCATAAACCTTGCCCTGTGTCCTCTAATCCTGTTCTCCACCAGCCTGAACACCTGACTGTTGTGTGGATGCACTAGGGGTAAATCCCCTCATTGGTCTCGCACTCTGTGCAGACATAGCTGGTTGTGGTAGAGGCATAGTTCTATGGCTTGACTGTGTAGTCACAGTCTGAGCAGGCCTCTGTTGAGCGCTCTGTCCACTCCTAGCATACCCACTCTACTGTGGGTACTCTCTCCTTATGTGCCTCTGCTGACCACAACCAAAGCATGTCACCGTGCTTACACTGGTAACACACCCTCTCTGGTCTAGCAGATGTCAAAGGCAAGGGAATAGTATGGGTAGAACGTGCCATAGGCTGTCCCACTGAACCCATTGAATGAGAAGGACCACCTTTGAATTTCTTCCTTGCATGTCCCTCTGTAGCCACTGTCAAAGCCTTGTTTTGCCTCAATGCCTCTCTCTTTTCTTGCCTATCTTTCACTTTAGCTTTTGCCGTTAAGGCCTTCTCTACCACCTCGACATATACCTTCAATCCCAGAATTGACACATATGGCCTCACCGAATGATGAAGGCCATTAATGAACCTCGTCTTCTCTTCCTCATCTCTCATCACTTTGGGTGCGAAGCGTGAAAGGGAAATGAACTTGTTTTCATACTCGGTCACGGTCATGCCGTCATGAACAAGTTCCTCAAACTCCTTCCTCAAGGCCCTCCTCTTTGGTTTAGGAAAGTAATGCTCAACGAATAGAGTCTTGAACTCTTCCCAAGGCATCGTCTCAACATCATATCGGTCACTCACCGACTTCCACCAAAGTTCCGCTCCACCCGAAAACAAGTATGTGGTAAGAATGACTTTCATGCTATCATCGGGTGCAGACATCATCTTCAAGGACATCATCTTCAAGTATTTCTCTACTTGCTCCAACCAATTATCCTCAATTAACGGATCCGAACATCCCTCAAAGCTAGGATGCATCAACTTCTTAAATCGAGTGATGAATTTGAACCTCCTTTCAACCTCATTTTCTACCGGTTGCACCACCGGTTGCTGCACTTCATTAGCGACTGTCCTAACAAAATTGCAGAGTGTCACGGTCATGTTAGCAACCAAACAATCCCCCTCGGGAACACCACCCCCAACTCCTTCTCCACGACATCTAAGCGATATATTTCTATCAATTCAAGAAATGATTCAACACAAGTTATCACATGTTTTATGTTCAACATGATCAACCATTTCACAATATAACCACATGTTATCATTTGCATACGTAACATGTAAACATGCTTTACAAAACACATCTAATCACCTAAACATGTTCTCAAGTCAACACATAACATATATGCATGTTATCACAAAAACATGTTCTCAATTCAACACATGACATATAATACATGTTATCACATAGCACTTAACATATTATCATGTAAGCACATTCCATATGCACATAAGTTCTCATATCAACTACATCATGTCTATACACATTCCTAGGTTATCAAACCCAAGGTTCTAACCTGTCATGAAACTACAAGTCACCCATCCATTACCCATCGCCCCTAGGTATTCGACCTAGTGCTCTGATACCATTCTGTCACGCCCCGGAACTCAGACCACTGGAACTCCCTCGGACCGACCCGAATCCCGAGTGTGAACCCGTTCATTAAACCCCAATGAACCTCCTCATATTTCTCGATTACCGCAGAAGCTAATCATACGCAAGTAATTATCTATGCGTATACTCATCACTATCCATCCCAATGGGCCCCGCATCAGTCCATGCATCCATGACATTCCATTTCCACTCCTAAATCATGAAAAATCATAAAATTTCACACTTTTAAGGTTTATAAGACTTTGAGTTACCTCACACTCCATTTTGAGTCGCATCAAACTTCCAGAAGGGTCAATGCCATCCAAAAAGCTCTTTGAGGTGCCTCAAACTACACTTTGAGGCGTCTCAAAGATTTCCAGGCGCCTCAAAGTTCACTTTGAGTCGCCTCAAACTGCACGTGACCTGAATTTTTGACAGCATTCCTCAACCTGACTTCAAATGCTAATATCTCACAATTCGTAAGTTCGTTTGATGTGAAATTTGGCATGGATTATCCTCAACATGTCTAGTTTCTAACCCAACTTGAATTGTCTAAAAATACCAACCAAAACTCGAGTTATACTCAAATCAATGGGTGTAGGTCAGATTTCCAGCCCTTGCACCAAAACATGCATATCTTTCTCAATATAAATCAAAACAAGGCCCATGACTTATCAAAATGAAGCTAACACAATTTCTTCCCATATATATATTGTGCAAAATCATAAGTCACAAACCACATACGCTAAAAACTTAGATTTAAGTGCATGAAATTGTAAAGCATAAATGATACATGTTCTCGGAATACAAATGGTCTTTACATATTCATCTCATGCATATGGTTCACAATCCGGACATGCATTCCAACAAAACAAAGACTCCATCACCTCCTTTCCATTTCCTAAAAAATGTTAATCCTCATAGGATGAGCAACCACACGCTGAGTAGAAACGTTTAAAACATAATTCCACCAATTCCGTGAATACCACGTAAACATACATTTACATTTAACATATTGAAAATTTATGCACACAACACAACCATATCACGAACAACGTAGAATGCAACATGATATGCACAACTCCCTCATCCTTCCCACATATTGGTCTCCAATTCCCGTGGACAACCAATCCCATCTATAGAGGGTTACCTTTACCGGAATACCTCACTACACATCAATCCATGAGGGTACTTTAACCCGAATACCTCACGAGGGTTACCTTTACTGGAATACCTCGCCGTTTTACCGAATGGATTCCACCGTTCACATTGCTTGCCTCTCTTACCATACCAATGTAGATGAACCCCATAATTTTATCAAATGTATATTCATCATTTACAACCAATGAAACATTTAGCAATCACACTTAAACAAATTCCAATTTAGGAATCATATGTATTTACAATGAACATGTTTCACACCTCCACATTTCACATAACCACATATCATTCACAATGTTTCTAATGCAATTTATCAAACACATGAAAGTCACCCTCACAATTATACATGAATCCACCAACATAAATTTACAAATCAATCTCAACATGCTCATAAATTTCTCTATGGCATTTATAAACATACAATCATATCAACAAACATTATTAGCACATTTAATGATAGAAGAATCCTGGATTTTATGAGTTAAACATCCCTACCTCAAATTGGAAGATCTCCCAATTGAATTCCTCCAAATCTCACCCAAAAGATCAACCTTCTCCAAAATTAATTTTGGACCGATCAATCTCAAGCTCTCAACGCATAGGTCATTTTTTCCTTCTTCGACAAACTCAAACTCTCACCCGAAGCCCCTCAAAATTTATGAAGAAAGGAAGAAGATGAAGATGCTATGTATATATATGTATAGATGCTTACATGGCTGCTGGAGCAAGAGAGTGAGAATGGCTGAGTTCTCCTGGCTATTTATAGCCTAAATGACCTACTCATAATTACAAGTATGCCATCACCTTTTCACTAAACCTTTCTGGGCTCATTTTTGGAGTTCCGTAACTCCGATTGACACAAAATTGATTTCATTGCACGTCAAATATTTATTTAAGCTACCCTCTAAATTTGAGGTCATTCCGAGACTTTTAGATTTTTTGGGCCCACGGGGCCTACGCCCCTATGTTGACCGGAGTCAAAAAAGTCAACTTTTGTCAAACGCTCCAAAAATTTCTCCAAACCTTAAATAAGTTATCTAAATATGAATTTTACATTTAAAACACATATACAATCATTTAATGTCTTAATATGACGATTAAATGAAAATTCAAGAAAATCGGCCAAAAATGGTCACAGTCCTTACAATTGGTGATCAATCCCCCAGTTTTATGGTGATCGATCCCCCTTTTAAAAGGCTAAAACCCAGCCTCGGTCGACCTTCGGCAATTGATCCCCTTTTTCACAGCATGTATTGTCCAATTGTGTTTTTGCCTAACTTCAAACAAGCATATCTTCTTCGTTTTAAATTGGATTTAGTTGATTATTTTTTCAAAATTAAGTATTTTAAACCCTCTTTCCAATGGTTCTATTTTCAGACATAGATCAGAATATTTCAAGGAGATATGTGTCTGTATTTGTGGGATAGAATCATTCGAAGGGTTGTTTGGTTGAGCCCATCGGGATTAGTTGATGTTGAGTTGTATGTATATATCTATATACATATATACGTTTGTGATTAAGCTTCTGTGGTAATTAAAGGGGAAAATGGTTCATTAGGGTTTAATAGACAGATTCATCCTTGATTTTCTAGAGTTAGGAATTGGGGCGTGACAGTCGGTGGCATGTGATGGTGCTCTATGCATAGTGGCAAACGATGGTGTAGTGGAGTGTGGTTGTTGATGGTGGCAAGTAACGTTCTGGACTTGGTCTCAACTCTAGCGAGTAGCGGTTGAATGAGAATTGAGATTGGGATTTAAGTACTTTAGGCTAGGTTTCCTATTTTACTTTATATATTATATTTTATAATAATTATATGTATAACTATCGTTATTTATAGTGCTGCTCTATGTAATTGATTTTTTTGTTATGATATCCTAAGCCTAGAGCATCGATGCTTGCAAATTGAGCAACGCCGTTGTTTTGTTTTTTGTTTTTATTTGAGCAAGTGAGCAGAGCTACTGACTAATTGAGCAGCCTTGTTCTGACATCCTTAGCCTAGAGCAGCGATGCTCATATATTGACCAGCGATGCTGTTTTTTATTTATGTATTTTTTCTTCTTCATATTGACCAGATGAGCAGAGCTGCTGACTAAAGGAGCAGCCCTATTATGATATCCTAAGCCTAGAGCAGCGATGCTCGCATATTGAGCAGCGCTGTTTTTTTCTTTTTCATATTGAGCAGGTGAGCGGAGCTGCACAAATAAAGGAGTAGCGCTGTTCGGTGGTACTGAGACTAGAGCAGGGCTAACAAAATTTTGAACATAGCTGCTAAGCAACAATATTTTTTTGATTTTATTTTAACATGAGATAAAAATGTATTAAGTGTGTGAAATCTGACTTTAATGGTATGAAAAATTGAAATTTTCTTTTGCCTTGATTTACAAATTTCTTTACATTGAGATTTAAATTCCTAAATGATGTTACTACTTGAAGCCAGTGGATTTATGTTTATTTCAATATTAGATAAACTTAGTTTAAGGTGTAATAGTAATATCCTAATGGTACTTTGTCCCCCAGGATAACATGAAAGGTAATACAACTCTTGGTCATTCAATTATACATCACAGTGTACTACTTGTAATACATTGATCACCTATTAGGATAAATCAGGTTTACACATCGATTATCAAAGAAAGTTTCTACTTCAATTACTAAAAACACTTTTCAGGAAAGCAAACAAATTTCAACAACAAAATATGCATACACATAAATACATATATTTTATTCAAGTACTTAAACATAATTACATTTCAGTGGCAATATGTGATATTACATTCATCTTTCATGTAGGGATTTACTAATCATCAAATGCATAAACATACTTGCCAATATATATAATTTACATACATTTGAGTGAAACAAAGAAGATCTAGAATGGCAAGAAGCACAGATACTTCCTTTTAGGTTTTTTCACCCTGGCAACAACAACCTTCTTTTTCCTGTCTGAGATTGCTTTCTGGATGATGATGCCACTTTACAAGAATTTGAGGTCCTTTCCCCTTTGATGAATCAGGTTTATAGCTTTTGGTAGCATGCTTAGGAACCCCTTTGTCTGGTATTTTCCGCTAAATTGCAGAACTAGGAAGAGAATAATCCAATCTCAAGGTTCTTTCAGGTGCGGACTTGCTCTCATTGCCACTAATAAGAGATCCTGTGGACACAAGTTTAAATAACATAAATTCCACTAATAAGAGATCCTGCCACTAAAAAGACAAGATTATTTAAGGAAAGAAACTATTAAGGGAAGGAATACTAAAATTAGCACACAGAACTACTACTATTGTCAACTTGACAAGATCACATTTGGCTAGGAAAGGCAAGGCATTTAGAAAGTCAATAGTGATTTCAATTACCAGTAGCCAATTTGTTCTAGCAGTCTCTAGGATAACAAGCTAGTTTATGTCACAAGCCTAGTCTAAATGAATAAGAACCTGTACACTAGACTGTTTGAAGATTATCGCAACAGCACATGGTATTTAGATAGCAATAAAAAATTTTAAAGGAAAAAGTCTAAAATGTTCTTTGAATCATCTACTCCATTAAGTCCTTTAAACACTGCAAGTCAACTTAAACTCACAAAGGTAGAGGAGTCAGCAAGGTGATGGCTCAAGAATCAGATATCTCATTTTCAACTCTCCCGGGAGTCCAGGACTTGTCCTAAACACATGGTTTGTAGGTGACTGCATGCTTCCATAGTCACTAGTCTCCAAGTCGAAAAAAATTATAGGCACGGGGGCTTAACAGAAAATAAAAAAATCATATAAAATATCACGCAGGTCAACTATACAAGGGCATGAGGATGAGTCCAAATGTGACTGGCATCACTTGAACTATAAGAAAAGCAGAAATGTTTGAACTATACCTTAGATAGAAGACCATTGTAAGCGAGCAATTAATTGATATCCGGGTGATCCTTAGGAACTACTCTTTTGTCCACCTAAAAGATGTGTCATTTCGACCAGTCCACCGAATCAATATAGGGAGGTTAAACTAAGTTCCCAAAACACCCAAAAACACCGAATTAGTGTTTCAATTATGGTCCTCCAAATTGCAAACATTTCAACACTATTGAAACAAAATGGGCAGTTGCCAAACACGTTTCGTTCTCCTTTTTGGTAACAATAGTAGCTAATCAAAAACAAAAATACAAAAACAAAGCATAGAATTATAACATTGGTTAATTGAACAACAACCATCCACACAATAAATAAGTTATTTCCAACCTTAGGGTAGTTCAAAACTCCAACTTTCTAATACTTGTTGATAGATTTTCCTCTAAACGGGGCCGACATTTGTTAGTGTCATTTAACAATAGGTCCAATGCAATTTGGTTTCTCATTTCAATTAGGCATACCTACAACCAATATGAGGAAAACTTTTACTGTATCTAGACATGACTTTTGATATTTAACATAAATTGCCACAATGGATGAGAGCTTATTTAACATACTGTTGACAACTTGATCTCCAATTGCCCACTAAATTTTTGCATAAACCTCATCATAAAAACTCCACAAGTATTGCTAAAATTCAACACATAAAATACAATCAAAGTGTGTTATGGATTTAAATTTTATAATAGTGAAAAATAAAAGAGAAGGTAAATAATAATAATAACTCATAACCATCCCATTGTTGTGGCACTTTAACATCGACTTTTTTGAAATATCCAAAATTTTCTTCAAATATAACTTCAAGGAATTTGCCCTACAATTCAAAACAATATTCATAGACGTTAGATTATAACATTGAAACGTCATTTCCTTAATTGATTAAAATTTCATTACCGGTAAGTAGTTTAATAGCCTTCTAGTCCCAAGGTCTAGCGAGTCCAAGTAGTAAATGGTTCTCTCATCAAGATCCACAACATAGAGGCACCAATGTTGCTTGTATGACAATGGAAAAATAAACTGGAACACGTGATAATGCAATAAAATCAATCTAAACATTTTAAACTTTTTTTTTCATTTACATGAAAAACAAAGATACATACCCGTCTACATGAAAATATTTCATCTGCTACTATCTTTAAGATATCTACAATGTAATTTCACACTTTCTTTAATGCAACTTTCCTCTCATAATCTGGTTTGCCATGATGATCGAAAATTGTGGACTGCACACCAAAATATTAGTAAGAATAAATATAGATTCATGTAAGGTAAATAAAAGAGTGTAAATTAACAACCACATAATACTTATGGCAATATTGGAATGGAAGACCCAGTCTCTCTCCCTACTCCATTTCAACACTCTCCCGAGCATGTCAACGATCTGAAAATACACAGTTACACAAGTTTCATTTTTTTTATTATTAAATGCATTAATAACATAGAAATGTCAACAAGAACACTGATCGAGTTGTCAATCCATTTATCGCTCAACAATTTCATCATTTTAGAGTGGTTGAGAGTATGGTCACGAATATTGACGAATAGTTCACTGATAATATAAGAAAAAAATTAATATTATGTAATTGTTATACATAGCAATACTTTTTTTATGACATATAGACTTATTTGTCAGGCCCATCTTCAAGAGTTGCACACTTCAAAATCTTTTTTGCCCTTCATTTAAATTATTTATCTTCTTGATTGTTTTGATATACCAAGAATTTTTTTTATATTTACTTGAAAATAGTTCACGCTTTAACCTAGAAGGTTTCACTAGAGAATCTTTTATGTGAACAATTTGTAAGAGTTTACCAAGACAAATTTCTTTTATTCGTTCCTCTTTCCATCTCTCATTCTCTTCCATTTTCTCCTCCTTAAGCTGTCACGCCCTGATTTCCGACACTCGGTTAAGAGCAAGGGAAATGGGGGTGAACGGTGAAATCTAATCAAAACCATCGTTTTGAAAAATCTAACATCCAACCCAATTCTCTTAACAGCGGAAGCAACTCAAAATGCATATAATTAATTGAATATGCATAACTAACCATGGTCCTCATTGTTGAAATCATTTAGAACAATTTCAAAATAAAAGTGATTTTTGGCCCTCGTGAATAGTAACTTTTCGTAAAAAGTTCTGAAAATTTTTTCAGACCATTGTCTTTTCTTACTATAGTCCCAAGAAGCTTAAAAACATAATTTGGACCTTTTGAAGAGGTCCGGAATCCTAATTTCTCATCACCGGGCAGTAGCTAAAAAGTTACAGTAACTCCAAAATGAACAGTGCACTGCTAGAGTGCAATCTGCGCAGCAATCTAAAACAATTCGTAAAAAATTCATTTCAACTCGAAATGAGGCAAACTAAAATTCTATAAAAACTAGACTAAACATAGAAGAAGCTTGAGCCAACCTTAATGGCTAGATGTTAGCCAAATGAAACAGTTTTGACAATCAATTTGGTGCCCAACAGAAATTGTAAAATCTGGTGGCAGAATCTTGTCCAATTTTTTTAAAATTCTGTGTTTGTCCAAACTTCTCGAAATTAAATATGGGAACACTAGAGATCTAGGGGAAGATGTGGTAAAAATTCCAGATCTTTTGGAGTTGTGTAGACCCCTCAAAACAAATTGCCAAAGTTCGGGCAGAATATATTCATTTGACCGGCAATACTTTTATTTCCAAAACAAAATCTTACACCCAACATTCCAAGGATCTACGAATGGTACATCTCCATACACACACCCTAATTCACACATTCATATCACCATAATCTCACAAATCCTCATACATTTCTATTGAAATCATACAAATCATTTCATATGTCATTCACACCTTAAATTCAAAATGGACACTTTTGGGCATGTGTCCCCCCCTAATGGCCATACAATTATGTTCAAAGTCTTTCATACATGTCCAACATGGCTTATACATATGAAATTCAAGTATAAATATGTTATCCAACTTTAAGAATAACATTTACCAAAAGAGTCCATATGCCACAAAACGGCATAGACATTTATCTACATTCCAAAAGATCAAAATCCAAAAAGGAACCCAACAAGGTCCATTGAGCTAATCATGCTTCGTCCTTGATCGGCACCTTATCTGAAAAAATTTATATAAGTAGAGGGTGAGCAACACTGCGGCTCAGTAGGAATGATCCACCCAACTTCACTCTAACTCAGGCGGCCATGCATGGATGTATATGAAATCATTACAATCTATAGGACAAATATCCATGCCTTTTACCCTCAAAACAAACAAGTTTTGGAAATCATGCGTGATGCTTTACATTTTAAGGTATACATATATATAAACATCAACTTAAACAAGTCACATTTTATATGTATAACTCACGCCACATAAATTCGGAAATCAATTCAACTGAGGACTTCGCTTATCACAATCCGTAGTAAGGGTCACTTTGGGACCATATACTCTGCTCACGCTTTTCAGGCTACTAACCCGACGGAAGCGACACCCATTTGGCCAAGTTTTGGGTCTTGCACCCTAGAGTTCAATACCCTTATTAATTCTCACACATGCCCCAAAAACCTCGCTTTTCATATAATGTACACTTATCAAATAAATGCACAAAATTCACACAATGCAATGCTTTTATCAAAACAATGCACTTTTCTTTCTTATCTCAAGCTTGTCACAATGTCAACACACTCATACCATGAAAATCATCATGCTTCTGCATTTTTTAAGAAAATTATATCTTTGATGAACAATTTTAAATAAAAAATCAAATTTTCAATGCTTCCACCAAATGCATACAATTTCAGCAAAAACATCCATAGTCTCAACTTCACATATGCAACATACATAAGCCCTAACTAACATGTTAGACATATCCATGTGCATAAATCACATTTTCCCATATATATACATATACACAAAATTCTAAACTCATGAAATCTCAACCTATCTTTCATGTCACAATTATGTGACCTATAGAATCAAAGTAAAGATGAGTCTAGCACCCCTACCTCAAATCCTATGCTTTGAATCCAACTTTGAGAAATCCCAGATTTTTCAATTTCACAAAATGTAGACTTTGATCGGTTCAAACCGAAGCCCTCAACGCCCTCTACGCACTTTCTTTCTTCGGGATCTTCTAAATCACACCTCAAGTGACCTAGAATCTAGAGAGAAGGGAGAGAGATGAAGTGGGAAAGGTAGAGAGAGAGAGATCTGTAAAATAAAATATCTCAGACCCTTTTTGATATTTATCTCAACCCTAGGGGCGCGAAATGACCATTTTACCCCAGCCACTTAATGTACCTTCCCGACCTTGGAATTAATTCCTGAAAATTCCGTTGGACTCAAAATTGCTTTCTTAACACTCTAAACATTTCATTTAAGCCATTACCCAAAATAAATATTTTTTTGAGAATTTTCTGAATTCTCGGGCCCACTTAAGTCGCATCTCGGCCCCGGTTTGACCAAAAAGTCAAACTTTTTCAAAGTTTCCAAAACTTCCCAAAACCATATTCCAACCTTCTAAACATGTTCCCCGCATTCAAAACATATTAAATATCATTTAAAATACATTTAAAGTAATAAATGATGAAAATTTTAAAAATTAGCCAAAATTGGGCACGGTCTCTACATAAGCTCTTTAATGTGTTGAACTATTTGGTCTTCAATTACCTCTTTGTCTATCAAAGTAAATACCAAGTCGCCTATAGAGCTCTCAGTTTCTTTATTTTTCTCTTCTTCTTCCTCTATCTCATTCTCTTCCGTAGTCATGCTTCCAGTGTCGTGATAATAATAATAACCTTGCTCTTTCTCATTCTCTTCCATATTCTCCTCCTCTATATTCCTTTCCATATGCTCGTCCTCTATATTATGTTCCATATTCTTCCTTTTAGTACATCTCTCTATCTCTGGTGGCATGTTTCGTCTCCTCAACATTGAATCAAATTTGAATAAATTTTTTTTATCCTAGACCTGATTGCATGGGCCTCTTGCATATCCTGCTCTATACGACAACTTATTTCATGTTCTTTTTTCAAGTCCCTCTTCAATTGCTCCAATAGAACCTGTAATATACCAATATATTAGTTAATTTTCAACTGCATAAAAAAGTATACATTATCATAATTTATTACCTAAACATCAACGTCAACATCAAGATCACCATCATTGCCCTCATCGCCACTTCTCATAGAATACTCGGCATGCTCATGCGGTCCCTCGATCATTAGGATCTGTTGAAACACTATCTAATCTTGAAAACATTATCACAATTTATTGAAGGTAGCACACATAAAATAATTTCTCCTTATTAAATTTTTATCTAGAGCAGCCATTGTGTCACCACTAAATTGCTCCTCCTCCTAACTTGTCTCAACATTCTGTTGACAATTTGATTTTAGCAAATAATGACATATTGTTTAAAATAATGTGGTTGTTAATGGAATATATGAGGTGATGTTATTTTTCCCTGTCCAAATCGTCCGTTGTTTCTATTTCATATTTTAGACGATTCCGGATAAATTGGTCAGTTCAAGTTGAAGCAACTCGATGGGAAGGACTAAGTGGCTGTATACCTTTTCCCTAAACACGGACCAAATAAAACAACTACATGTATATGCAGACACATTTTCAAATTTTAGACCAATCATCATAACCATATATTAAAAAATATTTTTTCTTCAATTTAATTACATTTAGAACTCATACCTTTAAAAAATAGAGACTACTGTTGTAATTCTTCAATGTCCTATCTCTCTTGAATTTCTTCCGACCCTCCACCAAATCATTGAGAACACAAGCAGTCTCTTTCCTTACGTCATCCACCATTTCAAGAAACGTTTCATTTGCAGAATGGGCAGTGTTAGGGAAGAGGATGCACCCGCATGCATATAGTACAAACAACCTCTTCAAATCATTGTTCGAAGGACTGTCACCCTATTTGCGAAGCCTCTCACCCAAGTTGGATACCTTTAAACCATTTGGTCATATGAAATCACCTAGTATGACACACTCTAACTTGCTTAGATTATTATTTCCTTTGGAGGGCTCAATTGCTACTGAACCATTGGGTATCCTAGAATGACCTTAATGTCTCTTGGGGTTATCTCAACAAATTAATGACAAAGGTGCAAACCGCATTTGTCGATGTCAAATCTATTAACTAGGTACTCACAAAGGTTTTGGTTCAAGTGAGTACAATTCAACTTCAAGAGATTGCCAAACCCTAGTTCGCTTACTACATCCATCTTTTCTTCATTAAACATTTTGACCATCTGAAAGAACTTGGCCACTGTCATTGTGGTCAATCTATTGTATTGTAACAAGTAACAAGGAGAAGGTTCATTATTTGTAAATGTTGAATGTCACTATTTCTATACTTGAATGACTAGAATGCAAAATTCCTTACCTTCCTATACTTTTTCTTATTTGTAGTTTTTCATCTTTATACGATTTTTTTCAGCATATGTCATGGATTTCCAGATTTTGGCAAATGTTTTTCCTCTTTTTTTTTTTTTTTTTGCCCTGAAAACATGGCATCAAATCAAATACATTAAGAAAATAAAAATGTATGCATATAAAAATTCAATTAAAAAATATGCTATAAATTCATACGAATGTAGAAAAACTTGTTGGGTGGTTTACATGGATTAGAAGGTTGAACGCCACTAGAAGAATTCTCCCGTTTCCATTTGGTACCACTTGAACGTCCGATAATATAGAATCAAAATATAAATTTCAATCTACAAAAAATATCAAATAAATGACTTATATTAGATATATCGACAAGATTAAAGTATACTAGCATGCTAATAATTCAAGAATATTAGATTCATGAAAACAATGGATGGGATGGAAATAACTATTTACTCTACAGAGGATGGAAAAAAGCAAAGAAAGGGCGATGATGTACTACCAGAGAGTGAATTAGCAAGATGCCACCTTGTGTAGTCGGCAAGCACAGTTATCGTGGTTTCACCAGGTGCATACACAAACATATATATACATACACACAGATCAAGTAAGATGATACAAGAAGTAAGGAGGACTAAGATAGTATATACTTTCAACATGATTAATGAATCCAAAGTTCAACAAGACCATATTCATTAGTATATACTTTCAAATATTTTTGGAACATCTAGAATTATGGAGGGTGTGAAGTGAAACATAACCCAAGTTGAATAAAGTAAAACTTTCCACCAAGTTTTGCATGGGACAAAAAGAGATGATGATTATAATGATAAAAATAAATCATGTAGTGTAAAGGGAAAAGAAATGAACAACCCAACTACATCAACTATTTTGTACATTACTTGTGTCTAATAAACATCTTTTAATTACTCATCAGTACAAGATTAGTACAAATTTGGCCTTTTCACTATTATGGTGACCACTTCTGTAAGCCTTAGGTAATTAGAAATTTCTTTCCAAAACATGATTGAAATAAACAAGAAAAGAAAAATATGAAACCACATGGTAAAATCGAAAGATGACGTTTCTAATATTTTTTAAACTAAACCCAAACAATGTTGTTTTACTCTTCAGCACGGGTACAACATGACCCATTATGGCAGAGGATCTCAGTCTGAAATGGATTGAGAACCCATACCACAGTAATCAAGGGCAAACATTATTTGGTTAACCACAAAAAAAAAATCTTTGCATTTGGCACAAATATACTTGCAGACATCAATGGTTACCTAAGTTTTTGATCAAGAAATTTAAACATAACCAAAAAATTACCTACAAAGAAAAGTAGATTATTTCCTTTAAAACATTAAAAAAGATTGCATATTTTTCACAACCTTATTTCAAGATAAATAAATAAATTTAATTTTTGCATTTGGCAAAAACCTAAAAATAGTTTTCTTTGCATTTGAAAAAAACATACTTATTTTTACCATTAGTTACATAAGTATATGATCAAGAAATTTATACAGCAAAAAAAATTATCTATAAAAAATAGAATATTTACTTTCAAACATTAGAAAAAATGCATAGTTTCACAACCTCAATTTCAGGATAAGTAAAAACATTTTAATGTTCTCAAGGTTAACAAAGAACTTGAAATCAATCTCTATTTTTAGGACGAGTTTCAAAAATCAAATTAACTTATTACATGTGTATGTTTGAGTATGAAGGGAAGGCAATAAAATACATAAATAGCATATCATTCCAACATTCACACACATTTAGATAACCATCAAAATGATATCATCACATACAGAAAATTAAGTAAATCACACATGAATAAAGGCAATTTCACAGCCCATAACAGAGGATACACAACACACATATGAGTTACAACAATTCAAAACCAATAACTTAGTAAAAGAGTCACTTTTAGGATTTAAACATCAAACCTTACAGATTCCATGAGCAATTTGAAGGTAGTAGATTAGACACAGACCAATTAATCGAGACATAGAGAACCAAATCATATTTATCTAAAACCACCAGCAATAGAAGGTAAATTCAAGATTGAGAAATTACACACACACACACACATACATATATATATTATTTATTTCTTATTAATAGAAGAATGTTGATATTATTAATGTTCTCAAATCTTTTTTGTATCCAAAATCACCAATTAACCACATATTTACATTTTATTTTAAACTTTTATGTAAATTCTTATTAAATAAATAATCATCTACCCATAGCTACTAAAAAGTGAGAATATAAAAATTTATGATTTATTTGTACAAAAACATCCTTCAAATATGGCTAAAAGTTGCTAAAAAAATTAGGACGAAAAAACATAAAAAAATACTTGTTTTAAGTGCATGGAAAAGTACTTTAAATGTGTGAAAAAGTACTTTATATTCACATTTTTTACATTATATATATATATATATATATATATATATTATCTTTCTATCCACACACATAAAACAAATGTTTTTTTATGTTTTTTCCTTACAATTTTTTAGGAACTCTTAAGTATATTTGAAAGATGTTTTTGCACAAAATAAAAATAAAAATAAAAATTTATATTCACATTTTTTAGTCTCATTTTTATTCACTTTCCACACATTTAAAAGACTTTCCACACACATAAAACAAATACTTTTTTACGTATTTCTTTTTCCAATATTTTTCGGAACTTTTAGACAAATTTGAAGGATGTTTTTGCACAAAGAAATAATAAAAATTTATATTAACATTTTGTAGTCACATTTTTATTCACTTTCCACACATTTAAAGTATTTTTTAACAGATTTAAAGTACTTATCCACACACATAAAACAAATTTCTTTTTTATGATTTTTCTTTCCAATTTTTTTAGGAACTCCTAGGCATATTTGAAGAATGTTTTTTGCACAAAAAAATAATAATAATTTATATTCACATTTTTTGGTGTCGTTTTTATTCACTTTTCACACATTCAAAGGACTTTCCACACATTTAAAGGACTATCCACACACTTAAAACAAATATTTTTTATGTTTTTTTTTCAAATTTTTTAGGAACTCTTAGGCATATTTGAAGGATGTCTTTGCACAAAAAATAATATAAATTTATATTCACATTTTTTAGTATCATTTTTATTCACTTTCCACACATTTAAAGTACTTTCCACACATATAAAGTATTTTTTCCACACATTTAAATAACTTATCCACAAACTTAAAACAAATGTTTTTTTTATGTTTTTTCTTTCCAATTTTTTTAGGAACTCTTAGGCATATTTGAAGGATGTTTTTGCATAAAAAAATAATAATAATTTATATTCAAAATTTTTAGTCTCATTTTCATTCACTTTCCACACATTTAAAGTATTTTTTCACACATTTAAAGTTCTTTTCCACACACTTAAAATAATTATTTTTTTTCTTTTTTTTTATATATTTTTAGGAACTTTTAAACATATTGGAAGAATTTTTTTGCACAAAAAAAAATAAAATTTTATTTTGACATTTTTTAGTCTCTTTTTTATTCACTTTTCACACATTTAAAGCACTTTTCACACACATAAAACAAATACCTTTTTATGTTTTTTTTTTCCAATTTTTTTAGGAAATTTTGGGCATATTTGAAGGATTATTTTGCACAAAAAAATCATAAAAATTTATATTCACATTTTTTAGTCTCATTTTTATTCACTTTCCACACATTTAAAGTAATTTTCCACACACTTAAAACAAATTTTTTTTATGTTTTTATTTCCAATTTTTTTAGGAACTCTTAGGCATATTTAAAGGATTCTTTTGCACAAAAAGATAATAAATTTTAAATTAACATATTTAGTCTCATTTTTATTCATTTTCCACACATTTCAAGGACTTTCCACACATTTAAAGTACTTATCCACAACCTTAAAAGAAATGTTTTTTAGGTTTTTTCTTTTCAATTTTTTTAGGAACTCTTAGGCTATTAGAAGGATGTTTTTGCATTAAAAATTTTAAAAAAATTATATTCAAAATTTTTAGTCTCATTTTTATTCACTTTCCACACATTTAATGGACTTTCACACTGTTAAAGTACTTTTCCTGACACATAAAACAAATACTATTTTATGTTATTTTGACAATTTTTTCAAGAAGTTTTAGGCATATTTGAAGGATGTTTTGCACAAATAAATCATAATAATTTATATTGACATTTTTTAATCTTAATTTTATTCACTTTCCACACATTTAAAAGACTTTCAACACATTCAAAGTACTTTTCCACACATTTAAAGTTCTTTTCCACACACTTAAAATAATTATTTTTTTAATTTTTTTCCAATTTTTTAAGGAACTTTTAAACATATTTGAAGGATGTTTTTGCACAAAAAAATAATAAAAATTTATATTGACATTTTTTAGTCTCATTTTTATTCACTTTCCACACATTTGAAGCACTTTTCATACACATAAAAAAAAAAAAAACCTTTTCATGTTTATTTTTTCCAAATTTTTTAGGAACTTTTGGACATATTTGAAGGATGTTTTTGTATGAAAAAAATCAAAAATATTTAAATTTACATTTTTTAGTCTCATTTTTATTCACCTACCACACATTTAAAGGAATTTCTACACATTTAAAGTAATTTTCCACACATTTAAAGTACTTACCCACACACTAAAAACAATTTTTTTTATGTTTTTTATTTCAATTTTTTTACGAAACACTTAGACAAAATTGAGGGATGTTTTTGCACAAAAAAATAATAAAAATTTATATTCACATTTCTTAGTATAATTTTTATTCACTTTCCACACATATAAAGGACTTTCCACACATTTAAAGTACTTTTCCACACATTTAAAACAAATATTTTTTATGTTTGTTTTTCCAATTTTTTTAGGAACTCTTAAGCATATTTGAAAGATGTTTCACATTTTTTAGTCTCCTTTTTAATCACTTTCCACACATTTAAAGTACTTTTTCACACACATAAAACAAATACTTTTTTCTGTTTTTATTCCAATTTTTTTAGGAACTTTACGCATATTTGAAGAATCTTTTGCACAAATAAATCATAAAGATTTATATTCACATTTTTTAGTCTCAATTTTATTTTCTTTCCACACATTTAAAAGACTTTACACACATTTAAAGTACTTATCCTTACACTTAAAAAAATGTTTTTTTTATGATTTTTTTCCAATTTTTGTAGGAACTCTTAAGCATATTTGTTTTTGCACAAATAAACCATATAAAATTATATTCCCAGTTTTTAGTTTCTTTTTTACTCACTTTCCACACATTTAAAGGCCATTTTCACACATTTAAAGCACTTTCCACATATTTAAATTACTTCTCCACACACTTAAAACCAGTATCTTTTTATGTTTTTTCTTTCTAATTTTTTTAGGAACTCTTACGCATATCTGAGGGATGTTTTTGCACAAATAAATTATAACCAATTATATTCAAATTTTTAGTTTCATTTTTACTCACTTTCCAGGCATTTAAAGGCCATTTCCACACATTAAAAGTACTAATCCACACACTTAAAAAAAGCATTTTTCTATTTTTTTCTTTCCAATTTGATTTGGAACTCTTAGACATATTTGAAAAATGTTTTTTCACAAAAAAATTATAGAAATTTATATTCACAATTTTTAGTCTCATTTTTATTCACTTTCCACACATTTAAAGGCTTTTTCACACTATTAAAGTACTTTTCTAGACACATGAAACAACTAATTTTTTTATGTTTTTTTTCAAAAAATTTTAGGAACTTGCAGGCATATTTGAATGATGTTTTTGTACAAATAAATCATAAAAATTTATATTCACATTTTTTAGTCTCAATTTTATTCACTTTCCACACATTTAAAGTTTTTTCCACACACTTGAAAAAAATATAATTTTTTTTTCAATTTTTTAAGGAACTTTTAAACATATTTGAAAGATGTTTTTGTACAAAAAAATAATAATAAATTTTATTCACAGTTTTTAGTCTCATTTTTATTCACTTTCTACACATTTAAAGGACTTCCCACACATTTAAAGCACTTTCCACACGCATAAAACAAATAATTTTTTTTGTTTTCTGTTCAAATTTTTTTTTGGAACTTCTAGGCATATTTGAAGGATGTTTTTCCACAAAAAAATCATAAAAATTTATATTCATACTTTTTAGTCTCATTTTTATTCACTTTCCACACATTTAAGGACTTTTCACACATTTATAAAGTACTTTTCTACAAATTGAAAATACTTATCCACACACTTAAAATAAATATTTTTTATGTTTTGTTTTTCCAATTTTTTTAGGAACTCTTAACCATGTTTGAAATATTTTTTTGCACAAAAAATCACATTTTTTAGTCTCATTTTTATTCACTTTCCACACATTTAAAGGACTTTCCAAACATTTAAAGTATTTTTTCACACACATAAAAAAATACTTTTTTATTTTTTTATTCCAATTTTTTTGGAACTTTAGGCATATTTGAAGGATGTTTTTGCACAAATAAATCATAAAAATTTATATTCACATTTGTTAGTCACAATTTTATTCCCTTTCCACACATTTGAAGGACTTTCCACACATTTAAAGTATTTATCCTCACACTTAAAACAAATGTTTTTTCATGTTTTTTTTTTCTTCCAATTTTTGTAGGAACTCTTAAGCATATTTGAAGGATGTTTTTGCACAAATAAACCTTATAAAATTATATTCCCAGCTTTTAGTTTCATTTTTACTCACTTTCCACACATTTAAAGGCCATTTTCACACATTTAAAGCACTTTCCACATATTTAAAATACTTATCCACACACTTAAAACAAGTATTTTTTTTTGTTTTTTCTTTCTATTTTTTTTTTGAACTCTTAGGCATATCTAAGGGATGTTTTTGCACAAATAAATTATAACCAATTATATTCAAATTTTTAGTTTCATTTTTACTCACTTTCCAGACATTTAAAGGCCATTTCCACACATTTAAAGTACTTATCCGCACACTTAAAAAACGTATTTTTCTATTATTTTATTTCCAATTTGTTTTGGAACTCTTAGACATATTTGAAGGATGCTTTTGCACAAAAAAATAATAGAAATTTATATTCACAATTTTTAGTCTCATTTTTATTCACTTTCCACACATTTAAAGGCTTTTCCACACTGTTAAAGTACTTTTCTAGACACATAAAACAAATAATTTTTTTATGTTTTTTTTCAAAATGTTTTAGGAACTTGCAAGCATATTTCAGGGATGTTTTGTACAAATAATAAAAAAAAAATTATATTCACATATTTTAGACTCAATTTTATTCACTTTCCACAAATTTAAAAGACTTTCACACATTTAAAATATTTTTCCACATTTAAAGTTCTTTTCCACACACTTGAAATAAATTTTTTTTTCCAACTTTTTTAGGAAGTTTTAAACATATTTGAAAGATGTTTTTGTACAAAAGATAATAATAATTTATATTCACATTTTTTAGTGTCATTTTTATTCACTTTCCACTCATTTAAAGGACTTTCCACACATTTAAAGCACTTTTCACACACATAAAACAAATACTTTTTTATGTTTTCTTTTCCAATTTTTTTTGGAACTTTTGGGCATATTTGAAGGATGTTTTTGTACAAATAATCATAAAAATTTATATTCACATTTTTTAGTCTCATTTCTATTCACTTTCCACACCTTTAAAGGACTTTTCACACATTTAAAGTACTTTTCCACAAATTGAAAACACTTATCCTCACACTTAAAACAAATATTTTTTATGTTTTGTTGTCCAATTTTTTTAGGAACTCTTAAGCATATTTGAAATATTTTTTTGTACAAAAAAGAATAAGATTTTATTTTCATATTTTTTAGTCTCATTTTTATTCACTTTCCAAACATTTAAAGGACTTTCCAAACATTTAAAATACTTTTTCACACACATAAAAAAATACTTTTTTATGTTTTTATTCCAATTTTTTTGGAACTTTAGGCATATTTGAAGGATGTTTTTGCACAAATAAATCATAAAAATTTCTATTCACTTTTGTTAGTCACAATTTTATTCTCTTTCCACACATTTAAAGTACTTATTCTCACACTTAAAATACATGTTTTTTTGTTTTTTCTTTTTCCAATTTTTGTAGGAACTCTTAAGCATATTCGAAGGATGTTTTTCCACAAATAAACCATATAAAATTATATTCCCAATTTTTAGTTTCATTTCTACTCACTTTCCACACATTTAAAGGCCATTTTCACACATTTAAAGCACTTTCCACATATTTAAAGTACATATCCACACACTTAAAACAAGTATTTTTTTATGTGTTTTATTTCTAATTTTTTTAGGATCTCTTAGGCATATCTGAGGGATGTTTTTGCACAAATAAATTATAACTAATTATATTAAAATTTTTAGTTTCATTTTTACACACTTTCCATACATTTAAATGCCATTTCCTCACATTTAAAGTATTTATCCACACACTTAAAAAAGCATTTTTCTATTTTTTTATTATAATTTTTTCCTGAACTCTTAGGCATATTTGAAGGATATTTTTACATAAAAAATTATAAAAATCTATATTCACAATTTTAAGTCTCATTTTTATTCACATTCCACACATTTAAAGGACTTTTCACACTATTAAAGTACTTTTTTAGACACATAAAACAAGTACTTTTTTATGTTTTTTTTCAAAATTTGTTAGGAACTTTTAGGCATATTTGAAGGATGTTTTTGAACAAATAAATCATAAAAATTTATATTCACATTTTTTAGTCCCAATTTTATTCACTTTCCACACATTTAAAGTACTTTTCACACAATTAAAGTTATTTTCAACATACTTGAAATAAATTTTTTTTCTTTTTTTTCCAATTTTTAGGAACTTTTAAACATATTTCAAGGATTTTTTTTTTTAAAAAGGAATAAAAATTTATAATGACATTTATTAGTCTCATTTTTATTCACTTTTCACACATTTAAAGGACTTTCCACACATTTAAAGCAGTTTTCACACACATAAAACAAATGCTTTTTTATGTTTTTTTTTTCTAATTTTTTTTGGAACTTTTGGACATATTTGAAGGATGTTTTTGCACAAAAAAATCAAAAATCTTTATATTCACATTTTTTAGTCTCATTTTTATTCACTTTCCACACATTTAAAGTACTTATCCACATTTAAAACAATTTTTTTTTTTTATGTTTTTTAGAATTTTTTTAGGAACTCTTAGGCATATTTGAAAGATGCTTTTGCACAAAAAAATAATAAAAATTTATATTCACATTTTTTAGTCTCATTTTTATTCACTTTCCACACATATAAAGGACTTTCTAGACATTTAAAGTACTTTACACACATTTAAAGTACCTTTCCACACATTTAAAGTACTTATCCACACACTTAAAACAAATGATTTTTATGTTTTGATTTTCCAATTTTTTAGGAACTCTTAAGCATATTTGATGCATTTTTTTCACAAAATATATAAAAAAAAATTATTTTCACACTTTTTAGTCTTATTTTTATTCACTTTCCACACATTTAAAGGACTTTCCACAAATTTAAAGTACTTTTTCACACACATAAAACAAATACTTTTTTATGTTTTTATTCCAATTCTTTTAGGAACTTTTGGCATATTTGAAGGACGTTTTTGCACAAATAAGTCATAAAAATTTATATTTTCACATATTTTAGGCACAATTTTATTCTCTTTACACACATTTAAAGTACTTATCCTCACACTTAAAACAAATGTTTTTTTTTCCAATTTTTGTAGGAACTCTTAAACATATTTGAAGGATGTTTTTGCACAAATAAATCATATAAAATTATATTCCCAATTTTTAGTTTCATTTTACTCACTTTCCACATATTTAAAGGCCAGTTTTAAACATTTAAAGCACTTTCCACATATTTAAAGTACTTATCCACACACTTAAAACAAGTATTTTTTTTATGTTTTCTCTTTCTAGTTTTTTTAAGAACTCCTAGGCATATCTGAGGGATGTTTGTGCACAAATAAATTATAAAAAATTATATTCAAATTTTTAGTTTATTTTTTACTCACTTTCCACACATTTAAAGGCCATTTTCACACATTTAAAGTACTTATCCACACACTTAAAACAAGTATTTTTTTTTTTATTTTTTTCTTTCAATTTTTTTGGAACTCTTAGGCATAGTTGAAGGTTATTTGTGCACAAAAAAATTGTAAAAATTTATATTCACAATTTTTAGCCTCATTTTTATTCACTATCCACACCTTTAAAGGACTTTTCACACTGCTAAAGTACTTTTCTAGGCAAATAAAACAAATATTTTTATTTGTTTTTTTTCAAAAATTTTTAGGAACTTTTAGACATATTTGAAGGATGTTTTTGTACAAAAAAAGCATAAAAATTATTATTCACAATTTTTAGTCTCAATTTTATTCACTTTCACACATTTAAAGTACTTTTCCACACACTTGAAATAAATATTTTCTAATTTTTTTTTCCAATTTCGTTAGGAACTTTTGAACATATTTGAAGGATGTTTTTGCACAAAAAAATAATAAAAATTTATCTTCACATTTTTTAGTCTCATTTTATTCACTTTCCACATATTTAGAGGACTTTCCATACATTTAAAGCACTTTTCACACACATAAAACAAATACTTTTTAAAGTTTTTTTCCAATTTTTTTTGGCACTTTTGGGCATATTTGAAGGATGTTTTTGCACAAACAACTCATAAAAATCTATATTCTCATTTTTTAGTCTCATTTTTATTTACTTTCCACACATTTAAAGTACTTTGCCACACAAATTTCAAGTAATTATGTTTTTTATTTCAAATTTTTATAGGAATTTTTAGACATATTTGAAGGATGTTTTTGCACAAAAAAATAATAAAAATTTATATTCACATTTTTTAGTCTAATTTTTATTCACTTTCCACACATTTAAAGTACTTATCCATACACTTTAAACAAATATTTTTTATGTTTTTGTTTTTCCAATTTTTTTAGGAACTCTTAAGCATATTTGAAGGATGTTTTTGCACAAAAAATAATAAAAATTTATTTTCCCATTTTTTAGTGTCATTTTTATTCACTTTCCACACATTTAAAGGACTTTCCACACATTTTAAGTACTTTTTCACACACATAACACAAATACTTTTTTATGTTTTCATTTCAATTTGTTAGGAACTTTAGGCATATTTGAAGGATGTTTTTGCAAAAATAAATCATAAAAATTTATATTCACATTTTTTAGTCACACTTTTATTCTTTTTCCACACCTTAAAAAAGAGCAGCTTTTTTCGAAAAAAAATTTTGAAAATAATTTTTGGAAAAAAAAAACTAAAAATAAAAAATAAAGAGAGGGAATTGTTTCCGAAAACTATTTTTTTTTTCAAAAATCATTTTCAGAAATTTTTTTGTTTTTAGAAATTCCTTTTGTTTCTAATGGAAAAATTTCCGAGAACAATTCCGAAAAAAAAAATCAGAAAACAATAAGTTTTCAGGGAAAAGAACTAAAAATAAAGAGTGGGAATTGTTTCCGAAAACTAAAAGATTTCTGATTTTTTTTTATTTTCCAGAATTTTTTTCGGAAATTTTTTCCATTAGAAGAGAGGGAATTTCTAAACACAAAAAAAATAGTTTTCGGAAACAATTACCTCTCTTAATTTTTTTTCTTAAATTTTTTTCTAGGGAAAGCTCCTCTTTTTTTATTAAGGTAAAAAAAATTAATATGAAAAAAAAACTCTTTTCTCTATTTTTATTTATTTTTTATAAACATATAAAAGGTAGAATAGACATAAAAAAGTATATTTTGTCCAAAGGGGGTATTTTGCAACTATTTGAAAGTTAAGAGGGGTTATTTGCACCCAAAAATAGCATATGGGGTATTTTGCACCTCTTTGAAAGCACAGGGGAGTTTACTGCACGTTGGCTATAAAATTATATTCCCAGTTTTTAGTTTCATTTTTACTCACTTTCCACACATTTAAAGGCCATTTTAACACAATTACAACACTTTTCACATATATAAAGTACTTATCCACACACTTAAAACAAGTATTTTTTTATATTTTTTCCTTCTAATTTTTTAAGAACTCTTAGGCATATTTGAGGGATGTTTTTGCACAAATAAATTATAAAAAATTATATTCAAATTTTTAGTTTCATTTTTACTCACTTTCCACACATTTAAAGTACTTATCCACAAACTTAAATCAACTATTTTTTTTTATGTTTTTACTTTCCAATGTTTTTCATAACTCTTAGGCATATGAAGGATGTTTTTGCACAAAAAAATTATAAAAATTTATATTCAAAATTTTTAGTCTCATTTTTATTCACTTTCCACACATTTAAAGATTTTTCTAGGCACATAAAACTAATACTTTTTATGATTTTTTTCAAAATTTTTAGGAACTTTTACGCATATTTGAAGGATGTTTTTGCACAAATAAATCATAAAAATTTATATTCACATTTTTTAGTCTCAACTTTATTCACTTTCAACACATTTAAAGGACTTTCTACACATTTAAAGTTCTTTTCCACACACTTGAAATAAATATTTTTTAGTTTTTTTTCCAATTTTTTTTGAAACTTTTAAACATATTTGAATGATGTTTTTGCACAAAAAAATAATAAAACTTTATATTCACATTTTTTAGTCTCATTTTTATTCACTTTAAAGCACTTTTCACACACATAAAACAAATACTTTTTTATATATTTTTTTCCAAATTTTTTTGAAACTTTTGGGCATATTTGAAGGATGTTTTTGCACAAAAAAATCATAAAAATTTATATTCACATTTTTTGGTCTCATTTTTATTCACTTTCCACACATTTAAAGGAATTTCCACACATTTAAAGTATTTATCCATTCACTTAAAACAATTTTTTTTTATATTTTTTCCTTCCAATTTTTTTAGGAACTCTTAGGCATATTTGAAGGATGTTTTTGCACAAAAAAATAATAAAAATTTGCATTCAGATTTTTAGTCTCATTTTTATTCACTTTCCACACATATAAAGGACTTTTCAAACATTTAAAGTACTTTTCCTCGCATTTAAAGTAGTTATCCACACACTTAAAACAAATATTTTTTTATGTTTTGTTTTTTGCACTTTTTTTAGGAACTCTTAAGCATATTTGAAGGATGTTTTTGCACCAAAAATAAGAAAATTTTATTTTCACATTTTTTAGTGTCATTTTTATTCACTTTCCACACTTTTAAATGACTTCCCACATATTTAAAGTACTTTTCCACACACATAAAACAAATACTTTTTTATGTTTTTTTCCAATGTTTTTAGGAAGTTTTAGGCATATTTGAAGGATGTTTTTGCACAAATAAATCATAAAAATTTATATTCACATTTTTTAGTTTCAATTTTATTCACTTTCCACACATTTAAAGAACTTTCCACACATTTAAAGTACTTTTCCACACATTTAAAGTACTTATCCTCACACTTAAAACATATTTTTTTTATTTTTTATTTCAATTTTTTTAGGAACTCTTAAGCATATTTGAAGGATGTTTTTGCACAAATAAATCATATAAAATTATAGTCACAGTTTTAAGCACTTTCCACATATTTAAAGTACTTTTTCACACACTTAAAACAATTATTTTTTTATGTTTATATAGATATATTTTTATTTATTGTATTTTAGATAAGTTTTTTTATTCTTAATGACTTATAATTTTGTATTTATTATATTATATTTTTATATTATATATAATTGTATTTATATGTAGCTCTTATTTTATTGTATTTTTTTCTTAAATATCTTTTTATATATATTTTATATTTATATATTATATGTTAAGAGGAAGTTTTAGTTTTTATGTTCTAGGAGGAAGATATAAAAGTTCCCAAAGTACTTTTATAACATTAATAAATGTGTTTATATAAATTTGATTTTTATTTAAATAAATGTATCTTATTGGTCATTTGCTCTCCTGCCAAAGAACCACCACCTTTGTGATCACCCATAACCATATCTCTGTCCCACTTCATCTAGTCTCTCAATGGTTTTCCATCTTGAGATACCTATTTAGAGTATCTTGCAGCTGCTACTTGTCCTCCATAGATGAAGTCAAGAAGAGAAAGCCTCCGCCTCAATGCACGTATTGAGATTGCCTCGGATTAGCCTTATAGGCTGCGAGATCTTACTTTATCTCTCTACAACGAAGTCACTCTTTCATTAAGTGAGGAAGCTGATGAGGAAGAACTGTTGTGAGTTCTTAATACTTAACATTTATAAATAGACTTGTGTAGGCTTTATGAGTTGGTAGGCATTTCTTATAGCAAGCATTGGCGCGATCTCGTGCTTCTTTGATTCCTTTCATGTAATTCAATCTCTCTCTCTTCCCTTTTCTTACTTGTACTGTGTTGTCTAGGTTTTAAATTATTTCTAGGTTAAAATATTGTCACGCCCCAGTTTTCGATACCCGAAAATCGAGGGTGATTATGTAATAAACCGTCACCTCTGACCATTAATCCCACTATAGTACCATGCTCTGATACCAAGTTGTCACGCCCAATTATACTTCCTCTTTGATATCTTTGATATCATGCTTGATATCATCACATGTAGAGACCATACCCAATTTTGGCCGATTTTTTAATTTTTGTCATTTATTACTTTAAGCATATTTTAAATGATGTTTAACATATTTTGAATGTGGGAAACATGTTTAGAAGGTTGAAATATGATTTTGGGATGTTTTGAGGAAGTTTGACTTTTTGGTCAACGGGGGTCCCGGGATGAGGTTAAGTGGGTCCGGAAAATTTAGAAAATTTTACTTTTGGTTATGGATAAAATGAAATGTTTAGAGTGTTAAGGAAGTGATTTTGAGTCCAACGGAATTTTCGGGAATTAATTCTGAGCTCGGGAAGGTACATTAAGTGGTCGGGGGTAAAATAGTCATTTCGCGCCCCTAGGGTTGAGATAAATATCAAAAAGGGTTTGAGACATTTCATTTTACAGATCTCTCTCTCTCTCTACGTTACCCACTTCATCTCTCTCCCTTCTCTCTAGAGTTTGAGGGCCTTAAGGTGTGATTTGAAAGATCTTGAAGAAGGAAAGTGTGTAGGGGACATCAAGGGCATTGGTTTGAACTGATCAAAGTCTCCGTTTCATGAAGTTGAGAAAGCTGGGATTTCTCAAAGTTGGATTCAAAGCATAGGATTTGAGGTAGGGGTGCTAGACTCGTCTTTACTTTGATTTTATAGGTCACATACTTGTGACATGAAAGATAGATTGTGATTTCTTGAGTTTAGGATTATGTATCTGTGTATATATATATACCAATGTGATTATGTATGTATAAATGTCTAGCATGTTGGTTAGAACTTATATACGTTGTGTATGTGCAAATGAGACTATGAATGTTCTTGATGAAAAATGTGATCATTTGGTGAAAACATGAAAAAAATGTAAGTTTTTATAGACTTGTGCATGAAAGATATGATTTTTCTTGCGAAATGCATAAGCATGATGATTTTCATGATATGAGTGTGATGACATTGTGACAATCTTGAGGTGAAAGGAAAATGCATTGATTTGACAAAAATGCATTCATGGTGTGGAATAAGTGCATTGATGTGATTATGTGTACTATATGAAAAACGAGTTTTTGGGGCGTGACAACATTGAGAATTAAGGTGAGGAATGGTCTCTAGGGTGAAAGACCCAAAACTTGGCCAAAAAGAGGCGCTCCCTTCGGGTTAGCAACCCCGATAAAGCGTAAGTAGAGTTTGGGTGCCGAAGAGACCCCTAATATGGATGGAGTGATAAGCTAGTCCCCATTGAAGTGATTGTCGGATTTATGTGGCGTGAGTTATATATATATATATATATATATATATATATATATATATATATTGTGGCTTGCTCAATTTGACATACATATACATATATATGCAAATGCATTGAGATGTGAAGCATCACTCATGATTTGAAAAATGTGATTGTTTATGGGTTAAAAGCATGTAGACATGTAGTGAATTCATAAGCATCCATGCATGGCCCCTGAGTTATAGTGGGGTTGGGTGGATCATTCCTACTGAGCCGTAGTGTTGCTCACCCCCTACTTATATAAATTTTTTTCAGATAAGGCGCCGATGGAGGATGAAGCATGATTTGCTCAATGGACCTTGTTGGGTTCTCTTTTTTTGGATTTCTGATCTTTTGGGATGTAGATAAATGTCCATGCCGGCTTGTGGCATGTTGACCATAGCTGTAGTGTTTCCTTTACATTTGTATCTTCTTTTGTTTATGAATTCCAAATGTAAATGCCACACTTGTAGGAAGGATACTTTTGAGAAATACATGTATAATGATTTCCGTCATTTGAGACTTGATGAATGTATACTAAAAGACTATTTGATTTCTTTTATGTATGGTGTTATGGAAATGAATTTGGGAATCAAGGATGGTTTATAAACTTGAGTCTTGGGTGTATTGTGAACCTAAGAAATTTCTATGATTATGAAGAATTTGAGATTTAAACGCATATGTTGGTGTGTGTGTGTATGATGTTATATCATTCCTTTGATGTTTGAGAGGTTGTATGGATGAATGTGAATGATTCTACACAATTAGAGTGAGAGTAGGGGTCAAAAAGACTAGGTTGTGAAATAGCAGAAATTCTCAATAGAGAGAATTTCGATCGTGCGAAATGACCATTTCGCATGATCAAAATTTCGATTGTGCGAAATGACTATTTCACACAATCGAGAAAATGCAGGCTTTTGAGGATGAAAAGTCCGGAGAGGGTTGATACTTCGATACTACTTCGCAAGCATCTCGATTGTGCGAAGTACTTCGATCGTGCGAAAGTTAGGTTTCGCACAATCGAAATTTCGATTGTGCGAAATGCACTTTTCAATTGATCGAAAAGTTGCAGGTCTGGATTGTGAGGAACATGCAGATGTGGCTTGAAACGGGGCCCGTTGAGCTTGGTTGAAATTGAGTTGTGTGCATTTATATGCAAAAATTGAGTTAGGCTTCCGTAATAAATGAGTGTAATGAGGGCTCATTGGGTTTAATGGATAGTTAACCTCCGGTCTTCCAGGAGTGGGAAAATGGGGTGTTATGGCATGGTATCAGAAATGGATACTATCGCACGAGTGTGGTTGAGATAGTTCATGGAGTTGGGTGAACGGGTTCACACCCGGGATTTGGGGTCAGTCCGGGGAAGTCTCGACGGTCCGGATTCCGGGGCGTGACAGCATGGTATCAGAGCTTAACCGAGTTTGAATACCTACAGACGACAGGAAATGGTTAAGTCACGTGTTGGATTGAATGAAGTCAATGATTAATGGTATTTTGAAATTGAGCTCTGACCCTAGATTTGAGGTTTTTGACTGTAAGCTAAGAGTAAGTACGTATTGCATGGGAAATTCTTATGTGCTTAATTTTTTGCATAACATGCTATTTGTAAAGTGCTTTAGCATGTTGAGTATGCATGAAGTGAGTTGGTCCAATACATTTATGCACAAATTCTAAGTATCTTCTTGTCATCTATATAGAAGGATGCTACCAAGAAGAGCTTGTGAGAGGACACCAGAAGTGGTCCCTATTAGAGGAGAGCAATTTATGCGCGACATGGCCGCTACCATGTGACAAATTGCAAGGGAAACACAACGGGAAACTCAAGAGGAGACCCAAGCTCCACCTAGAGCAGCTCCTCCTAGTAGGATGATAACGGTGTTGGGGCATGTTAAGAAACATAGTCCACCATTGTATTCTGGGGGATCCGATCCAATGGTAGAGAAAAGTTGGTTGGATGAGATGGTTACACTTCTTAATGTACTTGAAATAGAGGAAGACTTGAAAGTTAAGGTAGCCACTCACTATCTTAAGGATGATGCCAAACGTTGGTGGAAATTCTTGGGAGATTACCATGATTTGGAGACAATGGAATGGGATATATTCCAAGTGTTTTTCTTTGAGAAGTACTTTCTAGTGACAGTAAAGGATAGTATAAGGAGAGAATTCTTTAACCTTGTGATAGGTGTTGAATGTTACGCATTCTAGCATCTTAACTTATGTATTTTATTCTCTTAGTCATAGATTATTTTGTTATTTTATTTTGTTTTAGTGTTTTCTGTATTTTCAGGGCCTTAATGATTATTTCAGTTAAAACCATGATTTTGAGCTTTTAAAGAAAACATTCAAGATGGTTAGATGAAGCCTACATCAAGAAGATTCATTCAACCATTTATTTCAACTCAAATCAGCCCAAGGAAGAGGTCCAAGAGAATTACAGCTGCTTAAGAAGGTTTCGGGCCTGAAGCCCAAATTTGCGCATAATACAGTCTTAATCCCATTTTGGAAAATGGACTAGAAGTATTATTTTTGAGCCTCAAATCGACATAATTTTCACATGGGATTGAACAAAATTTGATTCTGCACACTTTTGTATTTCACGAAAATTCCATAAATCGGACTTCTAGTGGGTCAAAAGTTGGGCCGAAGTTAGCAGGAAAAACCCACCTGATTAGTGCTGTGGGAAACCCTAATTTATTCCTAATTGGATTAGGACTTTGGTGTATTCTCTTGAGGAATAAAGTGAAGAATAAGAGGCTGAGTTGAGAGGAGAATACAGAGATTGGAGAGTCTGAGAGAGCTGAGAAGAGAACAGAAACATATTTGCAGAGCCATTGGAGAACGAAGTCATACGCATAATTCATGAAGATGATGCCTTCTTCCTTAACAGTTGAAGCTTCTTCTTCTACCATGAGCGGCTAGTTCATTCACTAGGGTTTTGATGTAGCTGATGTGGTTGGACTTGAATTATATTGAAAGCTTAATTTTGCCCTTTTTATCAAAATATAATTTAACCACTTGCAAGAGCACGAATCTTTGTAGATACGGTTCTATATAGAGGGTATTGATCCCACGAGGACTAGTCGTAATTGTCTTAAAGAAAGATTAATTCCACTTTAATCCTAAAAACAGGGTTTTGAGTTTTTGTTTATAAAACTATTGCATGAATATAATGACAATAAATTTAAAGAGTAAAAGTTGGGAGAGAGAACTAGGGGTAGTTTCCACCACTAGCCATTCACATGTTCATAAGTGTAGCAAGCATGGGATTCATAAATTAAATGCCTAACAATGTCATTAGGCTTGTGACCTCAATGACATATCAAAAGATTAATGTGTGTGCTAACCTATCATAATCCATCTTCAACAAGCATAGCTCTTCAACCTAACTAACTACCTAATTACCCTACTCTCTAAGTGAACCTACATGTATCCAAACTACCTCATCTTGGCATGGTTTATACAAGCAAACACTACACATTCATTTAGAGCACCATTACCTAGCCATCATTTGCATTTCTTGTGGAATATGCAAATGTTGTGCATTCAAATGACAAAATCTACTCTAAGACAAGAATAAACTCCATATCAAATGAATATATATAAGAAATGTATAAATGTACATTGTCACTAGACTAGATAATCAACATTTAATTACAAATCCCAAAGTGCTACAAAAATTAACAAGTTTACATGGCTAGGGGCTTCAACAACACCCTAGTAGAGAAGTTAGTTGCTCATGGTTGCCTTACACTCTTCCATTGATGGAGAAGACGAAGCTTCTTGGTCTGGTTCAGCTCCTCTTTCTCCTCTCCCGAATGTCTCTCCTTGTGTATTCTGATGTGTATGAGAGATATGAGAAAATGGCTTCTTTTTGTGCTTTATGGCTACCTTTTTCAACCTTGGGGCCCACCATATATATATATATATATCAATATATATATCCATTATATCAAGAAGGTCCCCAAGGGTCTTGTTCAAGTCAGACAATCCCCCTAAGTCGTGCAAAAAGGGAGATTTTGTTGCAAGTGGGAGAGCAGGTGAGCAAGTGGGCAAGTGGCTTCTGTAGAATCTCGATCAATCGATATTGGATCTTGATTGATCGAGATTTCGATCAATCAAAATAAGATCTCGATCAATCGAGATCTCGATCAATCGAGATCTCGATTGATCGAGATCAACATCTCGATTGATCGAGATGCCTTGGCTGCAATTCTAACTTTTCTCTTCAGCTGCAAAAAGTCTCAAATTTTGCTCCTTTCACTACAAGACCTGCAATACATCAAAAACACAAAAATACCGTAAACATAACTCGGTAAACGTAGAAACGGAACTAACATATGCAATAAAGAGGGTTCAAATGCATAGAATTAAAAACTTATCAGTAGCCCTAATAAAGCATCAATGATTTGATTGTTTTAATTATTGGGGACCTTTATATACATGCATAGATTGTGTAATTCAGAGGATTCTTATTATAGAATTGAGCAATAAAAGTCTTGTAAATTCAATCTCAATGATTTCTTATCTTGTCTTAGATATTTAGTTGTTGTTATTGAACTCAATCTCTCTTATTTTCTGTGATCATGAGAGCGATTATTACACAATGGTAATTACTGAATATATTATTAAGAGCTTTGATGGATTATGCCTAGAGAAGATGAACCATACTGCACCCTAGATTAGAGTAGTTAGGCAGATGGTCCATGCTAATCAAAGATAGTCCATGGCTTAGCCTTAATGATATGTGATCTTCTTGACGGATGAAGGTGAGCTTGTAGCCACCGACACCACTTATGGATGATGGAATTTCCCATAGTTGATTCAATTGACCATTGATTGTGGAGTTAGTGGTGAAGTCAAATACCCTAGATTTCTCTCATATTATCTTCACTATCTATTTTACTTTGATTTATTTTATTTTACTTTTTAATTAATTTAGTTTAAAAAATAGATTTCTTCTCTTTATAAATTTAATTAGAATTAATTCCATATTCCAACTCATCAGACCATAATCCCTGAGGTACGATACCCCTTTCGATAGCCATATTCTGCAAGGAATTCGTTCTATTGCGAAGTGTGGAAATTTTTAATTGATATACTTTTTGAGTCACACTCACACACGAATCAATTTTTGGCGCTGTTGCCGGGGATTATCTATTTGATTGATTGGATTGTACATAATTAATTTTAATTGAATTTTTAGTTTAGGAATTTTTTTTTTTATTTTTTATTTTGCTTTTAATTTTGTTTTTGTTTTATTTCAGATACTAATTTGTTTTATTTTTTATTTTTTTTAGATTTTTTTATTTCGCTACTAATTTGTATTATTTTATTTTTGTTTCCTTTCGAGGGATTTCAATTGCCATACCATTGAGCAAGAGGAAGAGATTATTGATGTCATGGCCGGTGTGCGTGATAATAATGAGGACAACACTATTGTGCCTAATGCTGTCGTGGAGAGGGCGAGACTTCTTAGAGATTACTATGTCCCAAAGACATATAATTCGCCAGCTGAATTTCAACTGCCTAATGTCACTGCACAGAACTATGAGATCAAGTCCAGTATCATCTAGATGTTTCCATCCTACTTTGGGCTAACTGATGAAGATCCATACAAGCACTTAGATGATTTTATAGAAGTTTGCTCAACAAAAAAAATTCATAACTTCTCTAAAGATGCTTTCAGGATGCGACTCTTTCCATTCTCTCTAAAGGAGAAGGCCAAGTATTGGTTCAGATCTCTACTGGCAGGCTCTATCACTACATGGACTCAAATGTAAAGTGAGTTCTTGAAGAAATATTTTCCGATAGGGAGGACCAATCAATTCAGACGTGCTATCACTGGTTTCTCTCAATTTGAGGGGGAACAATTCTATGAGACATGGGAGAGATTCAAGGACCTTCTTAGGAAGTGTCCTCATCACCAAGTTCTAAAGTGGCAGTTAGTGCAGTGTTTCTATGAGGGGCTAGCAGAGAGTAACAGACAGATGGTGGATACATCATGTGGGGGTACTTTCATGTTAAAAAGCGAAGATGAAGCATGGATTTTGTTCGAGAACCTTAGTGACAATTCTTTACAACGTGTGTCTTCATCTCGTTTGAGCAGACCATCAAATACAAGGAAGATGGCTGATATTTTTGATATTGATTCTATAGATGCTATGTCTACCATTGTGGATGCTGTGGCACAAAGAATGGTGCAACTTATGGCAACTGGTTAATTTCTAATCCATCTTTAGTAATTCAGCCCACTTTTTAACCTCAAAATTATGTGCCTCCACAACCATATGAAGCACAAGTTCCTATGCCACCAAAAAGTTCAGCTCTTGAAGATAAGATGATGCTTGCCCTAGCAAAACTTGATAAGCTTGACTCTATTGCTGAAGTACTTCAATCCACTGCTCAATTGGTACATTCTCACTCTCAATCAATTGCCAAACTAGAATCTCAATTTAGACAACTTGCCAATGTCTTGAGTACAAGAGAAGAGGAAAAGATACCAAGTCAACCCATTGCCAATCCTAGAGGGATGCATGATTCTTTGAGCAACCCACATCTTGAGGAGGTTCAAGCCATCACCACTTTGAGAAGTGGAAAACTAATTGATAACAAGGTAGGGGAGAAGAAGAATGATCAAGAAGAGGTGCTCATGAGTCCAATTGCTGAAAATTTATATGAGCTCAAGGCTCTTTTTCCACAACGTTTACAAGAAACATCCAAGTTGGGGAAACAAGGGGACAAGTTGCATGACATGATGGAGGTGTTTCGACAAGTGAAGATTAATATACCACTCCTTGATGTCATCAAACAGATTCCTCCTTATGCCAAATCCTTGAAGGACTTGTGCACTCAGAAAAGTAGATCAATGAGCCATGTTCCAAAGAGAGTCATGCTTCCATAACAAGTGAGCTCTATTATCCAGCATTGCACTCCTCCCAAGTACAACGATCCTAGTGCGCCAACTATCTCATGCATCATTGGGGAGCACCATGTTGATAAAGCTCTTCTGGATTTAGGTGCAAGTGTGAATTTATTGCCTTACTCGGTTTACCTACAGTTGGGTTTGGGAGAATTGAAGCCTACCATGGGGGTTTTGCAATTTGCGGATAGATCAACCAAATGACCTCGTGGGATCATTGAAGATGTCATCATCAAGGTGGATAAATTCTATTTCCCAGTGGACTTCATTTTTCTAGATACCGAGCCAGTGCATAATCCGAAGAGGCACATTCCAGTCATCCTTGATTGTCCATTTCTAGCTACTGCTAATGCTCGTGTTAATTGTAAAGCGGGGATCATGGATATATCATTTGGCAACATGAAGGTAAAATTGAATATTTTTAATGCCATTGAACATCCTCTAGATGAGAGTGAGTGTTTCTTCATAGATGACATTGATGATTGTTTGGAAGAAATTACTTCGTTTGCTCCATCTCAAGATATTGAGAAGTCCATTGAGGGAGTGAATGTCATATTTGATGTAGTGGCCATGAAAGATAAGCCACCTTGGAGGATTCCGATTGAGCCACTTCTTCCTATTTCAAACACTCCTTCGATGCCATTATTAGAGTCTTCTCCATGGGTAAAATTGAAACATCTTCCGTTAAGGCGAAGAGATGTGTTTTTCGAAGCCAATGAGACCATTCCAGTCACTTTGAGTTTGGCACAAGGAAGTGAGGATCATATAGAGGGGATGAAGTTAAATATCCTCAAGCGATGTGGCATTGGGTGAACTCTCAATTGAAGTCGATGATCATCTCCTACGGACGTTAAATTATAGGGGTTGTATGTATTTCTATCCCTTAATTTCTTTAGTTTTCTTTGATTTTAATTTTTAGTTTTAGTTTTCTTAAGTTTTCTTTCAATTCTAGTTGCATTTTAATGTTTTTTCTTTGAGTTTTTCATGTATAAGTTGCTTCTGGAGGATGCCAAGAGGTGTACCGAGGTATTTGGACTCAAGACGAGTGAAAATCGTGCTCTCGGTCGACCTTGGACGATGGAGACTCAAAAATATCAAGTCCCGGTCGAACTTGGGTGATGGAGATCCAACAGGCATCCAGGGGGGGGATTGATCGCCCCAGCCAAGGGGGATCGATCGCCCCATGTTATTTTTTGAAGATCCCCACCAGCAGGTGGGCGATCGATCGCCCACTCCAAGGGGGATTGATCGCCCAAGGATAAAAAGGGGCTGGCCGAGACTTATTCTTATAAATGGACTCCCACGTCTCCTTGGTTGCTACTACATGCACCTTTTACCTCTTTGAACTCCAATTCAAGTCCTACTTCAACCGGAAAATTAATTTCTTCAATTGGTGATTATTAGACAAGAATTCAACATTGATTATCATCAACATCAACATCAAACTGGATCAAGAATCACTAGTTCTCAAAGGAAGCTCTCACTTTTTCAAGTTCAACATCAAAGTAAGTGAAGTTTTTCTTTGGTGAAATTGTGCAATTCTTTTTTAGGGCTTTTTGAAGACCAAGTTTGGGGGATCAATTTGGTGTATTTACTTATTCAATTTGGGCCAAAAAATTATCGAAAAGAGGAGGTTGAAGGATACAATTTAATTGTGCACACCAAGTGTTCGATTTAATTCCTCAACCACACTTTTTCTATTTCTATGGCACCAAAGAGAGCAAGTCACCAAGGTGCTTCAAGGTCACGTAATCCTCACCGAGCAAGGCATGATCCAACCACCGGTTCTTCACGATCTCGCCGAGAAGATATTCATGAGAGATGGCATCCAAGGGCTTTGAACTTTGAAACCACATTTGACATAGCCGAACTTTATGGTATGTTTCCCGAGACACGATGGGGGATTTCTGACATCCGTCGTCGTCGGTTGGCATAAATTTTTGTTCCAGTCTCTTTTACTATCTAACCGAGGCTTGTCAAGGTATTTTATTAGAACTTAATGCCGAAACCTGATGAGCGGGATGTGCTTATTCCTTCAGTAGATGGAACAGTAGTTCGGGTGGATATGTCATCCATTGCTATTTCCATGGGTTGTCCTCATGAGTGCCCAGATGATTTGACTCATATCTATACTTCTCTACCCGACAATTTGTCAGTGGGTAATTTGGTTGCACGTTTGTGTGCTAATCAATTTTTTGGGCCGAAAAGGAATGCAGCTTCCAAGTCTTCTATGCCAAATCATTTATAGTTCCTTGACGCTGTTCTACTCAAGAATATATGTCTAATTGGACATCAAATTGAGAGACATCAAGAGTTCCTTCGATCCTTATATGCCATACATTTTGGGCATTGGCTGTCGTTCCCATAGATTGTTTGGGGCCAGATGAAAAAGTTCTATTCCAAGGTTGTGGCCAAGGCACCAGACAGTGCAAGTGACTGGGAGTTTCATTCCCAACTATTATTCATTAGTTGCTTATTGCACAGGGGTATGCAATCCATGAGAATGAGCTTGCCTTTCCACGTGATCTTCTGATTCGTGTGTGAGTGTGACTCAAAAAGTATATCAATTAAAATTTTCCACACTTCACAATAGAACGAATTCCTTGCAGAATAGGGCTATCGAAAGGGGTATCGTACCTCATGGATTATGGTCTGATGAGTTGGAATACGGAATTAATTCTAATTAAATTTAGAAGAAAAGAATTCTGATTTTTAAACTAAACTAATTAAAAAGTAAAATAAAATAAACAAAGTAAATAGATAGTGAAGATAATATGAGAGAAATCTAGGGTATTTGACTTCACCACTAACTCCATAATCAATGGTCAATTGAATCAACTATGGGAAATTACATCATGCATACATGGTGTCGGTGGCTACAAGCTCACCTTCATCCGTTAAGAAGATAACATATGATTAAGGCTAAGCCATGGACTATCTTCGATTGGCATGGGCCATCTGCCTAACTACTCTAATCTAGGGTGCAGTATGGTTCATCTTCTCTAGGCATAATCCATCAAAGCTCTTAACAATATATTCAGTGATTACCATTGTGTAATAATCTCTCTCATGATCACAGAAAATAAGAGAGATTGAGTTCAATAACAACAACTAAATATCTAAGACAAGATAAGAAATTATTGAGATTGATTTTACAAGACTTTTATTGCTCAATTCTATAATAAGAATCCTCTGAATTAAATAATCTATGCATGTATATAAAGGTCCTCAATAATTAAAACAATCAAACCATTGATACTTTGTTAGGGCTACATCAAAACCCTAGTGGATGAACTAGCCGCTCATGGTAGAAGAAGAAGCTTCAACTGTTGAGGAAGAGGCATCATCTTCATGAATTATGCGTATGACTTCGTTTTCCAATTGTTCTGCAAATATGTTTCTGTTCTCTTCTCAGCCCTCTTAGACTCTCCAATCCCTTTGTAAATCTCTCCCCAATTCAGCCTCTTAAGTCTTCACTTTATTCCCCAAGAGAATACACCAACGTCCTAATCCAATTAGGAATAAATTAGGGTTTCCCGCAGCACTAATCAGGTGGGTTTTTCCTGCTGACTTCGGCCCAACTTTTGACCCACTAGAAGTCCGATTTACGAAATTTTTGTGAAATACAAAAGTGTGCAGAATCAAATTTCGTTCAACCCCACACCAAAATAATGTTTATTTGAGACTCGAAAATAAGACTTCTGGTCCGTTGTCCAAAATGGGATTAAGACTGTATTATGCACAGATTTAGGCTTCAGGCCCAAAACCTTCTTAAGCAGCTGTAATTCTCTTTGACCTCTTCCTTGGGCTGAATTGAGTTGAAACAAATGGTTGAATAATTCTCCTTGGTGTAGGCTTCATCTAACCATATTGGATGTCTTCTTTAAAAGCCCAAAAGCTTGGTTTTAACTGAAATAATCATTAAGGCCCTAAAAATATAGAAAACACTAAAATGAAGTAAAATAACAAAATAATCTATCACTAAGAGAATAAAATACATAAGTTAAGAGGCTAGAATGCGTGACATTCAACGCCTATCATCTTCATTATGGCACACATGACTAGAATTTGAGCCGATCTCATATGCACCAGAGAGTCATAGCGGCGCCTGGTGAGGTATCTCGATTGGCCCAGGGAGGAGAACATATAGATATACCACCACCGGTGGAAGATCCAGAGGAGATGGAAACCTGACCTGCTCTCCCTATGCCTCTTCCGTCCCTGGCTACCTGAAGATGCCCCAGCACTCTTCACTTGCTGTTTAGACTCCCATATCCTTTGGGTGTCTCTGTCGTCTTCCTTAGCCACTAAGGCTCTATCAACCACTTCATTGTAGGTCCTCAAACCTAAAATGGATACCCTCTTTCTGATAGAGGTTTTGAGTCCCTTCACGAACCTTTTCACTTTTAGCTCCTCATTCATTACCATCTCCGGGGCGAAACGAGCCAATGATGTGAATTTGGTCTCGTACCCCATCACATCTAATTCCCCTTGGATTAGATCTATGAACTCTTGCCTCATCCGGTCTCTTACCGAAGTTGGAAAGAATTTTTCGAAGAATAACACCTTAAAGGTTTCCCAATCCATCGTCTCAATGTCATGGGTGTTCCCGATGAACTGCCACCACCGATCTGCCTCTCCTAATAAGTGGAGTGCTGCCACTCCCACTTTCAAGTCCTCATCGATTGCAAGAGCAACCATGAGTTTATGTGTCTGATCGATCCAACTTTCTGCAGCCACTGGGTCATGTGTCCCATCAAATGTAGGTGGTTTGAATTTTACATATTCTTTTATAGCCACCATCTGACGGCTCAAGGCAACCCTAGGAAATGCCTGAACCTCTTCTTCCCTGGCTTCCCTAGCCATTCTTCTCATAGCATCAGCCATATCACGCATAAACTGCGTTCCATCTGTTGGCTCCTGAGGAACATCAGTGCCAATGTATTGCGCTCTTCTTGGAGACATTTCTTTCTATATGCACAACAAGAAAAAATTTTAAGTCCAACAAATTTACACTTCTCACACATATCCATCATGCTTACACATGCCATGTCAATTTAATCCACAAAAGTATGTTAAGAAATCGTAAGCATAAATCAAGTTCCACATAAGCAATTTACAAGCACAAGTCAAAATCCTCATGTTCTTATTCTTAACTCAAGTGATAACTAAGTCAAGTCTCACCCTTCGTCCCTAAGTATTCCAACCTAGTGCTCTGATACCATTCCTGTCACGCCCCGGAACCCGGACCGTCGGGACTCCCCCGGACCGACCCCGAATCTTAAGTGTGGACCCGTTCACTCATCACCATGAACAATCTCAATTACACTCATGCATTAATATCAAGGTTTGATACCATGCTATAATGCTCCGATTTCCAACTCTTGGAGAACCGGAGGTTAAACTGTCTATTTAGCCCAATAGACCCTCATTACCATTATTTACTGCAGAAGCTTAACTCAATTCTTGCATATGAATGCACCTAATTCCATCTTAACTAATTCCCATGGGCCCTACATCGAATCATACACCTTAGTGGAAATTTACTTGGCCATACCTTTGAGAATCACTCACTTTCGAGCCTCAAAACTTTCTGTATTTGGAATCTAAAATTGAGGCTCACACCATTGGATAGAGAATCCAAAAATACTTAAGTTAAAAAAAAGTCACACTCAATTCCGATCTAAAACAAAGAAATTACGATTAATTTGGAAAAAAGCTGTGAATAGTAATTTCGATTAATCGAGATGGGCATCTCGATTGATCGAAATTAAATCTCAATTAATCGAAATGCTTGCGAGATTTTCACCCTTTCGGGACCCCAGACCTGCAATATCTCGATTGATCAAAATGGGGGTTTCGATTGATCGAAATTCCCCCTTTCTGGACTCTAAAAATCACCATAAATCATCACCCCTTCGATCAATCGAAATGGGGGTTTCGATTAATCGAAATAGCATTTCGATTGATCGAAATGCACCTCCCAGGACTTCCAACAACCCTATACATGGTCCACATGAAGCCTAATCCACCTTCTATCATCCTAGAACTCCTCATACATGATCTATAACATAGATGAAAGGTTCTAACATCAATTTCACACTCAAGATCACATTCATAATTGAATTCATACACCAAAATGAATCATCTCTTTCACGAACATACCCATTCAAAATGGAAACATCATCAAAATGAATTAAGTGCCACCATGGGCATTACATAAATTGAACCATTGTCTCTCCACACCCAACAAGTTTATAATCCAATACATACATCAAGAGTACATATGTCCAAAGTACAACCACAACTAAAAAGGAAGTCACATGCCACAAGCCGGCATGGATAGCCACAAAAATGCACAAATCCAAAAGATAGCAAGGCCACCACTAGAGTTCCACTTGGACACTCATGTCCCATCCGTCATCGGCCCTTTATCTGTAAAATATTTAGAATAAAGGGGTGAGCACCACTGTGGCTCAGTAAAGGTTCCCCAACCCTCCTAAATGCCGACCCGACATGACCTACATGAATGCATGCCACTACATTACATGTATCATCCAACATATACCATGTTCATTTGCAAGCAATGCATATATATAAGAATGCATTAAACACATAGCATGCTTCATAATTTAGAATGGAAGCATTAGCCACACTCTTGTCTCTCTCTCGGACTCAACCCGAGACCCTAGCATAATTCTTGACCAACCACACAACCTAGGCTATTTTCCACACAAGTTCAGAATTTTCATCACCGAGGACATCGGTCCTACCAAGTAATGAAATTGTTTTAACACGCACCATCGAGAACATCGGTCCTACCAGGTGATTAGATCATTTTAATACACACCACCGAGAACATCGGTCCTACCAGGTGATGAGATCATTTTTGGAACGCACCACTGAGAACATCGGTCCTACCAAATGATGAGATATTTTTGGAATGCACCACTGAGAACATCGGTCCTACCAAGTGATGAGATATCTTCGGACTACACCACTGAGAACATCGGTCCTACCAAGTGATGAGACCATTACAAGATTTTCACCGAGAACTCCTACCTCCAAGGTGGTCTAACCACTCCAACGCCCTCATCGAGTATCCACCTACTCTAGGCAATTCGACCACTCTTCCCCATTTCCTCACAACGGTCCCATATATGCATTTCGAACATATTGTACTCAAGCACTCAATATTCATGCTTCACAATGCATTATCTAGTTATAAAGGAACATAGCATGCATTTCATCTCCACAAAACCACATATACCACATATATGTAAACACATGCATATAACCTCTCATATGCATACAACTTCAAAATTAGCATACTTTACTCATGCCACACTAAATGCATCATTTTAGCATATGGAACTAACATGCATTCAACCACCACATATTCCACATATAATCACATATATGACACAAGGTTAGGCATTTGTACATAAACTCCAAATTGAGCACATAAGACCTATATACCCAATTTCTTCATTTCACACATTTTAACCCACATGCTAAAACCAACACAAGGATACCAAATATGCAAAGATAGGACTCAAGAGAAGGAGAAAACACAACTTTTCACACCCCTCACCATCCTAAAGCATGTGATACACAACCTACACATCTCCTCTCCACCCGAAACCCTAAAATCGACAATTAGGAGAGAAGAAGAACCCCTACCTCAAAAATGAAGACCTTCCAAGAACTTCACCAAAATTCCAGCGATGTCTACCTTGCCAAATCGCAACTTTGATCGGTTCAAAGGGAAGCCCTAGCCGTCCCCTACGTATCTTCCTCATTCGGCAAGTCTTGAATCCAAGTCGAATGGGTCCGAAATGTAGAGAGAAGGTAGAGAGGAGAAGAGGGAAATGTTAGAGAGAGAAGGATCCATGTGAAATGGCTGGGATCAACCTCAGCCAGATATTTAAAATATCTAAGGCTTGTTAAAAGACCAAAATGCCCCCGGGCCACTTAACGCACATTCCCGGACTCCTTTTTCGATTTCAAAAACTCCTACGGTCTTGAAATCACTTCCTCTACTCTCTAAACATTTCATCTAAGCCATTCTCAAAAATAATTATTTTCGGAAATTTTCCAGATTACCGGACCCACTTAAGTCGCCCCCGGGTCCATGTTTGACTAAAAAGTCAAACTTCTCCAAATTTCCTGAAAACTTCCCAAAACCTCAAAAACACTTCCCAAACATGTTTCCCGCACTCAAAACATGTTAAACACCACTCAAAATGCATTTATGGCAATTATAATGTGAAAAATACAAAACCGGTCAAAATTGGTCACGGTCTCTACATTACTTGACTTCAATGAAAAAAGAAAAAAAAAAGAGAAGAAAAAAAAAAGAAAAAAAGTGATGAATAAGCAAATCGATTTGATCCTTTTCATGAGTAACCGGGCCTCTATGCCTGAGGAAGCATGGAGTATTCGCGTCAAAAGTGAAAGGGTGAGAAAAGATGAGCATTGGTTGTCTTGATTTGTAGCCTGACTGATTCGAGTAATTAGGTTTTTAGGATATCTTAAAGCCTAGTGCCCTAAAGCCATATGGTTTGGGAGTCACTAATTGAAAGCTTACTACATGGATCTTTCAGAAAGATTAATAGATCAAGACATTGCACAACCAATAAAGCAAGAAAAAAAGAATAAGGAAAAAAAAGAAAAAGTCATGTATTCATGTTTGGAAGTATGATTTCAATAAGGAGAGCTAGTGAGTTGAAGGGGTGCGTGCCTTAATATATTCAAAACTGGGTTTTGCTACATGAGATGATTGCTAGTTCACTTTACACGAGGAAGCTAGAGTTAATTATTTTGAGATATGTTGATGTGAATTATGGATGGGGACCATTGCTTTGAATTATGGAATTTAAAAGTTTGGAATTATTCTTGAATGCAAGTTTGTAACTATATATTGTAATCTTCTTCTTGAATTAATGTTGAAACAGAATTTTGAATGTTTGTGGGTAACATTTCTGGAAACCCTCACGAGACTATACTCGTCCACTAGGGGGAACCTAGGGGTTTAAAGGCTTATTGCATATGCTAAATGCAATCATTTCTCCCATGAAAGTGGAGTTGGGTAGTTTAGCTAGTATTTGTTAGTTTCTTTTGTTTTAGTTTTGTTTTATTCTATTGCTAAGGGACTAGTAATATATAAGTTTGGGGGTGTGATAGGCGTTGAATGTTACGCATTCTAGCCTCTTAACTTATGTATTTTATTCTCTTAGTGATAGATTATTTTGTTATTTTACTTTATTTTAGTATTTTCTGTATTTTATATTTTCAGGGCCTTAATGATTATTTCAGTTAAAACCACGATTTTAAGCTTTTAAAGAAGACATCCAAGATGGTTAGATGAAGCCTACATCAAGAAGATTCATTCAACCATTTATTTTAACTCAAATCAGCCCAAGGAAGAGGTCCAAGAGAATTACAGCTGCTTAAGAAGGTTTTGGGCCTGAAGCCCAAATCAGCGCATAATACAGTCTTAATCCCATTTTGGAAAACGGACTAGAAGTCTTATTTTTGAGCCTCAAATCGACATAATTTTCATGCAAGATTGAACGAAATTTGATTTTTCACACTTTTGTATTTCACGAAAATTCCGTAAATCGGACTTCTAGTGGGTCAAAAGTTAGGCCGAAGTCAGTAGGAAAAACCCACCTGATTAGTGCTGTGGGAAACCCTAATTTATTCCTAATTGGATTAGGACTTTGGTGTATTCTCTTGAGGAATAAAGTGAAGAATAAGAGGCTGAGTTGAGAGGAGAATACAGAGATTGGAGAGTCTAAGAGAGTTGAGAAGAGAACAGAAACACATTTGCAGAGCCATTGGAGAACGAAGTCATACGCATAATTCATGAAGATGATGCCTTCTTCCTCAACAGTTGAAGCTTCTTCTTCTACCATGAGCGGCTAGTTCATCCACTAGGGTTTTGATGTAGCCCTAACAAAGCATCAATGGTTTGATTGTTTTAATTATTGGGGACCTTTATTGTCACGCCCCAGAATTAGGACCGCTGGAACTCCCCCGGATCGACCCGAATCTCGAGTGTGAACTCCGTGAGATCACCCTCATGCTATAACCACCACCTGATCATACAATCTCAATTTCCTATTATTTTCACGAAAATTGGGCATGACCTATTCTAAATAATCAGATCCTGGCATGTTATACCTGCTTTCAATTCAAATGGACACTTCTGGGCACGTGTCCCCCCAGCATTTATATCTAACAATAAAAAGGGACACTTCTGGGCACGTGTCCCCCCAGCATTTCTACAACATGCATACTACAATAAAAAATATAGGTCTCAGTCCTTGAATGTCCGTATTATATACATACATCATATGAATAAAATACAACTGAAGGAACTGAATCAACATAATCGCTCCATACATTTAATCCAAATGTAATGCGCCTATCTAACATCCTGAACATAAGTCAGATTCTAAGGAGACTAATCACTACCTCAACAACTGGTACTATCAATCCCCCAACTGACTCCAAAACTAGCAACACCTGCAAAACCTGGGAGGGGGTGAGCTCAAAGGCCCAACAAGGTATGTAGAACCATACTATCATCACAGCAGCAGGTCAATCCTCACATATTCTCAAAAATATACATGCGCTTAAATATATCACAATATTTAAAGTCATGCCCCTCCTAACATACATGAACCAACAATGCACATGGCAGTTCTAGCACTTATGAACATTTAAATCTACTACACATGACTTATGAAAATCATTTACAACATGTTCAAAAGCAATACACATCTAACATCATTATGTATAGAAAACATATATGAATAGAAGCATTTACATGAATAATGTAAATCAAATACCACATCACCTACTCAACAAAATCCATTGAGTCATGCACAAATGCACATTAAATCGCTACATGTCTACATGACAAGTATATATGCTTTTTACCTATAAACAATCACGTTTTTCAAATCATGCGTGATGTTCCACATTCAATGCATATACATATCTATATAACATTTTAGCATTGATTTTGAATTTCCCCCCAAAATAAATTCTTCATCTAAGGGTCACAAATGCTTAAAAAGTCTATCTAACGGTTCAAAATATATATCCTTATCTACGGTCTAAAGATAACCCACTAACTATATATCCCTATCAATGGCCCAGATTAATCTAACCCACTAACTATATTTTTATTCTTTTCTCTCTCCAGCAGATCCACTCTATCTCTATCTCTATCTCTCTCTCACGTTTTTAACTTTACTTTCTCTTCTCTTCACCGTCCGACTTTCACGCTGGAGCGACGACGGCGACGCTGTCGGCCGTTGGAAGGTCACGGACGATGCCGCTGGAAGGGTGCGCCGGTGGGATCCACCACGGAATACGGCGAGAGATCTGTGGGGTGGGCCGCTGGGATCCGCCATGGACGACTTTGTGGAGAGTGGAAGCAGATCTCTGCAATCAATCGTTTCCGTATGACCATGGTTAGTTTTTCTCATATGATTTGGGTGTTCTCATTTTTTTTTGTTTGTTACCTATTGTAGATGAATGAATCTAGGACATCACCTGATTTTGAGACAAGAGGTTCCGGTTCTGCTCTCGGGCATTGTCTGTATCCAACATTATTTTTATAACCATGTTCTGTTGGATCTTCTTATTTTGTATTTGTTGAAGAATTGAGTATAGGATTGAAATGGTTATTTGTTATTCATCAGTAGGATAGGAGAGGAAAATTGATTTCATCTCCATTGATCGGAAAATTGGGCGGCGGCGGCAGTGGCGATAAATTAACTGCAAATGGCCGCGGGCTCCATCAAATCTCCGACAGGCTTTTCGTCAACAGCGCAAGCAGTATCAACACCATGCCAGAAATTTTTCAGTTTCATTGTATCGACACCATACTAGAATCGAGATCTGATCTAATTTTGTTGTTTTGGTTTAGAACATCAACGATCGCGAACTGGCAGATCTTGACGGTCGCAGCAACACCATCAATGAAGCCCAGTCACGTCGAAGCGGTGGCGGCGATGGATTCTGCAGCAACGGTGGAGGAGGATGTTGTGATGGCGGTGGTCGCGTTTATGACATTCAAAGATGAGCAGTCAATAAGGGATAGTCGGTATGAACACTTTCGCGAAACTGGAAGATCTCGACGGTCGGTATTAACACTTTCGTGTTCATCTTCTATAAATGCGACTATTTTCTTAGCCCCTCTTACATTTTTCTTTGAAAGGTATATATTATGATATTCCATTCAATTCTTTCTTCTTCTTCTTCCTCCTCTGAAATTTATACACTTTTTTGTTAACCTTCTTGAATTGTTTTGTTTAATTTTTAAGGAAAAATACGCCACGGTTCTCATTGGTAACCCTCTGCAAGGTCTTTATGCTTTCTCTGTGTGGGTATGTTAAATTTTTATTCAACATTTTATTTATTTGTTCGTTTGTTTTTGCTCTCATTGGTGCTATGGCTATGGTGGAGGTTGGTGTTGCCTTTAATGGAGGTGATGGGTTCGGTGTGGATAGAGGTTGAGCCATGGTGTGGCTGGGCATTGAATGAAATGGCTGTTGTGAGTCTTCGTTGCCCTCCGAAGGTGGTAGCAAGATTAATTTTTGCCTTTTCTGTTTTGGTTTTTAATTTGGGTTTTTTAGCATTGGATTGTGTCATTGAATTTAGGTAAATAATGCTTTATTGTATTTTGATAAACATGGTATATACGCATGTTATAGGTGGTGGAAAGAGGCAGAGGACTTCATAGTGCTTGATGCCAGGACAATGAAGATAATTAACAACTAATTTAAACCAGATCTTCTGTTCAATCTTAGGAGAGAGGATGATTCTGTGCATAATAATGAGAATGGTGAAGTTGGGACCTCTAGCCGGGACTTGGCTTTGGTTTCCTGTGAAATATGGTTGCAGGCGCTCAAATGATGACAACGACGTTTATTAAATTAAATGAATGGTTGTGCATTTTGCCCATCTTTTTATTTCCTATTTCCTAATGTTGATCCTTTAATAATGCAGTATTTTTTTCTTTGATTTAATATATGAGATATTCTGCTGGCAGGTTGTTATCAACTGGTGCATCTACAAGGTTACTATCCCTATAATTGGAATTAAGAATATAAACAAGCAAAAGAAAATCTTGACATTCTTGGTTGGCGATTCGGTTCAGATGAGGTGATTCAATTAGAATATGCACGCGAGTCTCCCTGCAAGATGATCCAAAATATTTTCCAAACAAGGTAAAATATCTCATTCCATTGTATGGTTCTCTCTCTTTTTTGGGAAAAAAATAAAAAAAATTCCAAGACAATGGTAATGTTTAGAAACTGTTCTTATTTTCTCCCTTTCTCCCCAAACTTACAGATTAAGTTTGATGATCGAAGCTGATATATGGAATCACAAAAGGCAACCAAGTGGAGATGGTGTTGACAATGTCAAAATGGGAGAATAGTGTTGCAGAAGTTAATTATAGGATAGATATGTAAGTGAAATATTGAAATTGGTTAAATGTTATTATCAAATTCATTTCATTGTTTTGTTAAACAAGAGAGAAGTGAAATATTTAGTGGAAACTACAGTTTCTTGACACTAACTGTTACAAGATGAGTTCACTTTTGACCACAGTTATATTCTGAACCTCTTTTGGTGATTGTGTAGCCGGGTAGGTCACCAAAAGATTTGGCAGTCTTGTGCATGTTTGCAAATCTAATGTCTCAGCACCTCCAAAGCGCACACACCCATGTGAACTATGTTTTGAAGCATTAGTCATTGTTTTTTTTAAGATTCCCATTGTTTTTTATTTTCTTGGTTAAGCATGAGCTAATTCAAATGTTGTTTTATTAACATTTGTTCATTGATTATATGAAATTAACATTTATTTCAATCCAATAATATTTTATTTTATTTAGTGCCGTAGGCACGGGCAATACGCTAGTATATATATATATATCAAATTGGACAAGTCACAATTTATATATATAACTCACGCCACATAAGTCCGGAAATCAATTCAAAGGGGGCTCACTCATCTCACCAATAGTAAGGGTCAAAGGCACCTAAACTCTGCTTACGCTTCTCGGTTTACTATCTCGATGGATGCGACAATCCCTTGGCCAAGTTTTGGGTCTTTCACCCTAGGGGTCATCCCCTTATTTTAATTTTCACCCTCATGCCCCAAAACTCGTCACATAGTGCACATTGTCACACAAATGCACACTTTTCACTCAATGCTATGCATTTTATCAAATCAATGCATTTTTCCTTTCACCTCAAAATTTTCACAATGCCAACGCACTCACATCATGAAAGTCATTATGCTTATGCATTTTACAAGAAAGTCATATCTTTCATGCATAAATCTATAAACATCACATTTTCACGTTTTCACCAATGAACACATTTTTCACTAAATCATTCATGGTCACATTTGCACATACACAACATATATATGTCACATCCTGCATACAATCACATATACACGTATATTAGCATAAATATAATCATGCTTTCACTCCAATCATGCATTTACTACAAGTAACCAGCAAGCATTCTTACAACCATATACAATCACGCAAATATATATATATATATATCATGTCACCCATATAGGTAATAACAGCATACATAACACTTCACATATTTCATGCTTTTCCAATGCCCTTCTATGCTATAATCAATTTAGCATGCATTTCTACTACTGCACCAAATATATAATCACATATATATTTACATATACTCAACTTACGCATAAAAATTTCATACGCATGCAAGGCAACATCAAGCTAAATATACATATATAATTTAGCATACTTTACATGGCTCAACGTGTAAATATACATATAACAATGCAATTCGGCATCTACATTTAACAATATTCTCATCCCCCAAGCCCACATATATATATATATCCTCACATCCCACGTATATATATATATATCCACCTTTATATATATATGCACATATATTTATACAAACGCTATTTATGACCAAATTCAGAACATATGTAAAATTAATCAACATAATCAAAATATACATAGGAGATAGAGGCAAGAATCAACTTGCCTTAAGTCCTGCTCTCCAATGAATCCGCGTCTGCAAGGCAGTCCATCTCCAAGTCCCGGTCCAGTCTCGTGTTGAAACCCACACGAACAATCCATCGGACCATTTCGTTTCCTTTTAATTTCCATTCTTGGCCCAATTTAAATCCAACCCAACCAACTCAAGACTCAACTTTATCCCACTGTCCATGCTGACACCAAAAGGCCGTCATTTCCATGGCCAAACAGTCCACAAACCAGCCCCTTTGGTACCACCATGGGCTTCGAAACGGTGAGCAACCCGTGAAGAAAATCCACAACCCTCGACGAACCATATCAGTCACCAAGTTCGGCCAAGTCTACCACAAACAGGCCATGACTGCCCAATGTTCAGCCACAAAACTGATCGAGAAACCCCCTGTCGTGACCCTCTTGCAACCCCGTCGGGCACCACCATGGCAACCCACTTTAATTCAAAACCATATATACCATCATCTCTTAACAACTCACAACCCCTGTAATTACCTTGAATTATGCCCCAGCAAACTACCGTGCATAAGATCCAACCCCAAACAAACATCATGTAGCTGTTATAACTGCCGCAACCAAGCTGTGCACTCGGCCAATGAAGACCCGAGACCACCACCCATGATATAACTGAACAAAATCCAAAACCACTAGCTACCGACCCCAAACCAACCCCATCACCAAGTCTCGGCACCTTCAACCCAAGGCACCACCATCTTTAAACTCAAGTCGTATAATTTTTCCAGTCACTGTGAATAGACCCAACAGGAATCGTCACCAACTTCCACTACCGAGCCATGACCACCGTTGCCTAATCAAACTGCTACAGCCGAGCCTCCGCTAGCCACGGTCTCCTACCAAAGAAGACCCATGAGCCCAGCCACTCGCCGATCACCACCATCGGCCTTCATTTCCTTCACCGAACAACCCTTCAAAACCCACCTAGAACAACCCAAAAACCCGACCAAGCGGAGCCACCTCAAGCCGTTGCCGCCGCCTTCAGCCGCTGCCGGAGCACCGCCTTCACCATCGCCCTAGTGTAGCCCCGTTATGAGCACCACTAGCCGAAGCCTTTTCTTCCTCTCGGTTCTCTCTCTCTCCAATTTCTCTCTCCATTTTTTCTTTTTTTTCTCTCTCAAACTTTCTCTCTCTAGGTCTCGGCTGCTCTCTCTTCTCTCTCTTACTTTCCCTTTCTATCTTTCAGATTTTTCTTTCTTTTCTTTTCTTCTTTTATTTTCTTTCTTTCTTTCCTTATTCAGCCGACCACCTGTTTGCCTTTCTCTTCTTTTCTTCTATTGTGGTCCACAAGTTCCTCAACTACTCTCCTCCACAAGTTATATATATACATATTAAACATATTATACCACATGTGTAAATTTCTATTTATACACATATGTATAAACATCATAACACACGTATACACTACATAATACATGTACCTCCATGTATTTATAATTAAATATAAATACGTCCACCTACTATGTATATATATATATATATATCTCCATATATATATTATATATACGCTCTCACAATGTAACAACACATATATATATACTCCAACATATATATGTTATAATGTCCAGGTCTTCCATCTATATATATATAATGCAAAATATATATATATATATATATATATATATATAGATTCACGCCCTTCCGGATCTAATTAATTCGAAAAAAATTTAATCCGGTCAAAATTCACCCGGAACCGGTCAAAATTATTCCGGGTCGTTACAACCTCCCCACCTTCAAGGAATTTCATCCTCGAAATTAGCATAGTCATGGTCTTTCCAAAACTAATCCATACCGGACGTTATTCTCACCACTAATTGTCACTTTCTCTTTCCACATACCCTAGGCGCTACACTTGCAACACCTAACTGATAACACTCAAGTCTGGCACAATCTGTGCATCTCAACTGCCGTAAGGCAATATAACCACTTCCGTGACATGGCTGAGTGACTCCTAAGCCCATGTACGGTTCACTCACGAAATCCTCCGAAGCACTTGCTTCGTAGAGTCTATAGTCTCTATCTCGAGACTTATCAAGTCCATCTATATCTCTAGTCTAAGGCAACACCTTTGACTAATCATAGATTGTGTAATTCAGAGGATTCTTATTATAGAATTGAGCAATAAAAGTCTTGTAAATTCAATCTCAATTATTTCTTATCTTGTCTTAGATATTTAGTTGTTGTTATTGAACTCAATCTCTCTTATTTTCTATGATCATGAGAGCGATTATTACATAATGGTAATTACTAAATATATTATTAAGAGCTTTGATGGATTATGCCTAGAGAAGATGAACCATACTACACCCTAGATTAGAGTAGTTAGGCAGATGGCCCATGCTAATCGAAGATAGTCCATGGCTTAGCCTTAATCATATGTGATCTTCTTGACGGATGAAGGTGAGCTTGTAGCCACCGACACCACTTATGCATGATGTAATTCCCCATAGTTGATTCAATTGACCATTGATTGTGGAGTTAGTGGTGAAGTCAAATACCCTAGATTTCTCTCATATTATCTTCACTATCTATTTTACTTTGATTTATTTTATTTTACTTTTTAATTAATTTAGTTTAAAAAATAGATTTCTTCTCTTTATAAATTTAATTAGAATTAATTCCATATTTCAACTCATCAGACCATGATCCCTGAGGTACGATAGCCCTATTCTGCAAGGAATTCGTTCTATTGTGAAGTGTGAAAATTTTTAATTGATATACTTTTTGAGTCACACTCACACATGAATCACCTTGTTCAAGGGACAATGACGGTGATGGAGTATGAAACAAAGTTTACCTCCTTGGCTCGGTTTGCAAAGGAGATGATCCCAACGAAAGAGCTTAAAATTAAGTAATTCATAAGAGGTCTCCGAACCTACATACGGGATAAGATTGGGATTTTAGGTTTGACCAACTATGCAACGGTAGTGGAGAGAGCATTGATTTCTGAAGAGTTTAGCAATGATAACCAAAGAATAAGAGAAGCACAGAACCAAGCAAGGGGCACGGGATCCCTTACGGACAATCATGCTAGAAAGAAGATGATGATTGGTGGGTCATCCTCACAAAGGCAACAAACCCAATCAATGAGTTCTGTGGCAATACCTTCTGGATCTTTCCGATCGAGAATAGTCTATTTCAATTGCCAGAAACCAGGACACAAAATGGCTGAGTGTACTTAAGGGCAAGTTCCATTAATGGCAGACAAAAAGTGCTACCATTGTCATCAAATGGGGCATATTAGTTGGGATTGCCCATAGAAGAAGAGTGTGCAGGGTGGTACTGGTTCTCAGCAGCATCCTACATAGCCTGTGACTTCACAGTCAGGTTTCAGGGCATTACCACCACAGTAGACAGCGCCTTCAGTTCAGAGTTCACGGGCACCTACTAGAGGAACCACGTCTAGTGCTCCCAGTCAGCAGTCGGGATATCAGGGTGTAGGACAGCAGGGCCAGAGATCACAAGGCTGTGCTTTTACTCTTGTCTCGGTAGAGACCGTGGTGGGACTATCAGTGGTCCGAGGTATATTTCTTGTATCTAGCTCGTGGGCTAGGGTTTTAGTGGATTCAGGTGCATCACATTCATTTATATCATATGCATTTGCTTGTGCTTTGGAGTTGGAGGTGTCATCTTTGGACTCGATTTTATCCATTAATACGCCAATTGGTGGTAGAGTGGTTTTGAGTGATGTGTGCCGATCTTGCGAGATTGAGATTTTGGGACATCGACTAGTGTTTGATTTCATTATCCTTGAGATGTCTAATTTTGATGTGATCTTGGGTATGGATTGGCTATCGACCTATAGGGCCAATATTGATTGTCATCGGGGAAGAGTGACCTTGTATACACCCTCTGGGGTTAGTATATGTTTTGTGGGGGAGCAGGATGACTTCTACTTGTCGTCTTTGCATGGTTCGAGTGATCAGAGAGGGCTTGGGCATTTCTTAGCGAGCCTACTAGTTGATGGTGATGATGAGACACTTGAAGAGTTTCCTCGTGTAGTGTGTGAGTTTATGGATGTATTTTCGGGGGACTTGACACAGTTGCCTCTGAAACGGGAAGTGGAGTTTATGATAGATCTTGCTCCGGGTACCGCACCCATTTCGATGGCACCATATCGAATGGCACCGGCTGAGTTAAAAGAGCTAAAGGACCAATTGCAAGAGCTACTAGACAAGCGATTTGTACATCCTAGTACTTCGCCTTGGGGAGCTCCGATTCTTTTTGCTAAGAAGAAAGACGGGTCCTTGCGACTTTGCATTGACTACCGGAAGTTAAATCGGGCAACAATAAAGAATAAGTATCCCTTGCCAAGGATAGATGACTTGTTTGACCAACTTAAGGGTTCGAGATGTTTCTCAAAGATAAACCTGAGATTGGGCTATTATTAGTTGGGGATTAGAGAGGCAGACAATCCAAAAACTGCTTTTGGCACATGATATGGACACTATGAGTTTTTGGTAATGCCATTTGGTTTGACGAATGCACCGGTAGCATTCATGGACCTAATGCATAGAGTGTTTAATGCTTACTTGGACAAGTTTGTGGTCGTATTTGTTGATGACATCCTAGTGTACTCGTCTTCGGAAGAGGAGCACGAGGATCACTTGAGGATTGTATTGCAGCTTCTAAGAGAACATCAATTATATGCCAAATATGAGAAATGTGAATTTTGGCTAGCAGAAGTGAAATTCCTTGGGCATGTTGTGTCCAAAGGAGGGGTTTCCGTAGATCCATCCAAGATAGAGGCGGTGATGAGTTGGGAAAGACCTAAGAGCGTATTTGAGATACGTAGTTTCTTGGGATTGGTCAGGTATTATCGGAGGTTTGTGAAGGACTTTTCGAGGTTAGCAGCACCGATGACAAAGCTTACCCGAAAAGAGGTGAAATTTGTGTGGGATGATGCTTGCCAGCATGCATTCATGGAGTTGAAAAGTCGGTTAACTACGACACCAATTTTGATCATTCCAGAACGTGGGTTGGGTTACATGATTTACTGTGACGCTTCACGACTTGGTTTGGGATGTGTGCTAATGCAAACCAAACGAGTAGTGGCATATGGTTCACGGCAGTTGAAGACCCATGAACAGAATTACCCGACACACGACTTGGAATTGGTAGCCATGATCTTTGCACTTAAGGTATGGATACATTATTTGTATGGTGAGAAGTTTGAAGTGTTTTCAGATCACAAAAGTCTCAAATAACTTTTCTCACAAAAGGATTTGAATATGAGGCAACGGAGGTGGATGGAATACATGGAAGATTATGACTTTGACTTACAATATCATCTGGGAAAGGCCAATGTGGTAGTGGATGCATTGAGTAGAAAGTCACATGGTAGCTTAGCGAGCTTAGCCATACGGGAGTGGAAGATGATGGAAGATATCTCAGAAATGGGATTGCATTTTAGTGAGGATGATGGACCAGCGATGTTATTTACTCTTATCGTTCAACTAAATCTTGTGAGTAGAGTGATTGAAGAGCAGAGGAAGGATAGTGAGGCTGAGATTATTTGCACAAGGATTTTGGGTGGTGAAGTGGTGGATGGATGGACATTCCATTCGGATGAGAGCATGAGGTTCAAGGGGAAAATGTTTGTTCCTTTAGCTTGTCGGGATGAGATTCTGAGAGAGTTTCATAACTCAAGGCTAGCAGTACATCCAGGTGGTACCAAGATGTATCATAACCTATGCCGACAGTATTGGTGGAAGGGTATGAAAAATGAGGTAGCTCAGTTTGTGGTGAGGTGCCTCACTTGTCAACAAGTGAAGGCCGAGTATCAGAGACCGGCAGGGTTGTTACAGCCATTGCCTGTGGCTATGTGGAAATGGGAGCATGTCACTATGGACTTTGTGATGGGACTTCCAAGGTCGAGGAGGGGTCACGTTGCAGTTTGGGTTGTCGTTGACAGGTTGACGAAAGTAGTTCACTTTATCCCTATTAAAGTGACCGATGATGTGGATACACTCAGTAGATTGTACATTGAGCAGATCCTTAGACTTCATGGCGTGCCAGTTTCCATTATTTCAGATAGAGACCCGCGATTTACATCTCGATTTTGGCAGAGTTTCTAGGCAGCACTTGATACGGACCTCACTTTAGTACTGCTTTTCATCCTCAGACGGATGGTTAGTTTGAGCGTACTATACAGATTCTGGAGGATATGCTACGAGCGTGTGTATGTGATCTTCAGGGCAGTTGGGAGGATCACCTTCCTTTAGTGGAGTTTGCATACAATAATAGATATCAAGCTAGCATTGAGATGGCTCCATTCGAAGCTTTGTATGGTAGGCTATGTAGGTCACCTATTTGTTGGACTGAGGTTGGAGAGACAGTTTCTTTGGGATCGGATTTAGTTCGGGAAACTATGGAGAAGATCAAGTTAATTCACCAAAGATTGCTTACGTCTCAGAGTCGTCAGAAAAGATATGCTGATAAAAGACGGCGACCATTGGCATTTGAGGTGGGAGATTATATTTTTCTGAAGGTCTCACCACGAAGAGGTTTGATGAGGTTTGGTTGTAGTGGCAATCTAGCACCACAATTCATCGGACCATTTGAGATTTTAGATCGAGTAGGAGAGGTTGCTTATCGCTTGGCATTGCCACCGCAATTGTCAAGTGTGCACAACACTTTCCATGTGTCTATGTTGAGGAAGTATGAGCCAGACCCTTCACATGTACTCGATTGGGCAAACCTTGAGGTGGAGGAGGATGTGTCATACGAGGAAAGACCAATTCAGATTTTGGACACTAGAAAGAAGTGCTTCGGGGAAAGACCATTCCATTGGTTAAGGTGCTTTGGAGGCATCATGGGGTAGAAGAAGCTACATGGGAGCGAGAACAAGAAGTCCACTCAAAGTATCCTGAGTTGTTCACCACTTGAGGTACATTCTAATTTCGAGGACGAAATTCCTATAAGGTTGGAAGGTTGTAGAGACCGTGCCCAATTTTGGCCGATTTTTCAATTTTTGTCATTTATTGCTTTAAGCATATTTTAAATGATGTTTAACATATTTTGAATGTGGGAAACATGTTTAGAAGGTTGAAATATGGTTTTGGAAAGTTTTGAGGAAGTTTGACTTTTTGGTCAACGGGGGTCTTGGGATGAGGTGAAGTGGGTCCGGAAAATCTGAAAAATTTTACTTCTAATTATGGATAAAATGAAATGTTTAGAGTGTTAAGAAAGTGATTTCGAGTCCAACGGAGTTTTCGGGAATTAATTCCGAGCTCAGGAAGGTACATTAAGTGGCCGGGGGTAAAATGGTCATTTCGTGCCCCTAGGGTTGAGATAAATATCAAAAAGGGTCTGAGACATTTCATTTTATAGATCTCTCTCTCTCTCTCTCTCTCTATGTCACCCACTTCATCTCTCTCCCTTCTCTCTAGAGTTTGAGGGCCTTAAGGTGTGATTTGGAAGATCTTGAAGAAGGAAAGTGTGTAGGGGACATCAAGGGCATCGGTTTGAACCGATCAAAGTCTCCGTTTCATGAAGTTGAGAAAGCTAGAATTTCTCAAAATTGGATTCAAAGCATAGGATTTGAGGTAGGGGTGCTAGACTCATCTTTACTTGGATTCTATAGGTCACATACTTGTGACATGAAAGATAGATTGGGATTTCTTGAGTTTAGGATTATGTATATGTGTATATATGTATACCAATGTGATTATGCATGAATAAATGTCTAGCATGTTGGTTAGAACTTATATATGTTATGTATGTGTAAATGAGACTATGAATGTTTTTGATGAAAAATGTGATCATTTGGTGAAAACATAAAAAAAATGTGAGTTTTTATAGACTTGTGCATGAAAGATATGATTTTCCTTGCGAAATGCATAAGCATGATGATTTTCATGATATGAGTGTGATGATATTGTGACAATCTTGAGGTGAAAGGAAAATGCATTGATTTGACAAAAATGCATTCATGGTGTGGAATAAGTGCATTAATGTGATTATGTGCACTATATGAAAAGCAATTTTTTGGGGCGTGACAACATTGAGAATTAAGGTGAGGGAATGGTCCCTAGGGTGAAAGACCCAAAACTTGGCCAAGAGGAGGCGCTCCCTTCGGGTTAGCAACCCGATAAAGCGTAAGTAGAGTTTGGGTGCCGAAGAGACCCTTACTATGGATGGAGTGATAAGCTAGTCCCCATTGAAGTGATTTTCGGATTTATGTGGCGTGAGTTATATATATATATTGTGGCTTGCTCAATTTGACATACATATACATATGTATGCAAATGCATTGAGATGTGAAGCATCACTCATGATTTGAGAAACGTGATTGTTTATGGGTTAAAAGCATGTATACTTGTCATGTAATCATGTAGTGAATTCATATGCATCCATACATGGCTACCTGAGTTAGAGTGGGGTTGGGTGGATCATTCCTACTGAGCCGCAGTGTTGCTCACCCCCTACTTATATAAATTTTTTTTAGATAAGGCGTCGATGGAGGATGAAGCATGATTTGCTCAATGGACCTTGTTGGGTTCTCTTTTTTTGGATTTCTGATCTTTTGGGATGTAGATAAATGTCCATGTCAGCTTGTGGCATGTTGATCATAGTTGTAGTGTTGCCTTTACATTTGTATCTCCTTTTGTTTATGAATTCCAAATGTAAATGCCACACTTGTAGGAAGGATACTTTTGAGAAATACATGTATAATGATTTCCGTCATTTGAGACTTGATGAATGTATGCTTAAAAGACTATTTGATTTCTTTTATGTATGGTGTTATGGAAATGAATTTGGGAATCAAGGATGGTTTATACATTTGAGTATTGGGTGTATTGTGAACCTAGGAAATTTCTATGATTAGAAAGGATTTGAGATTTAAACGCATATGTTGGTGTGTGTGTATAATGTTATATCATTCCTTTGATGTTTGAGAGGTTGTATGGATGAATGTGAATGATTCTAGACAATTAGAGTGAGAGTAGGGGTCAAAAAGACTAGGTTGTGAAATAGCAGAAATTCTCAACAGAGAGAATTTCGATCATGCGAAATGACCATTTCGCATGATTGAAATTTCGATTGTGCGAAATGACTATTTCGCACAATTGAGAAAATGCAGGCTTTTGAGAATGAAAAGTCCAGAGAGGGTTGATACTTCGATACTACTTCGCAAGCATCTCGATTGTGCGAAGTACTTCGATCGTGCGAAAGTTAGGTTTCGCACAATCGAAATTTCGATTGTACGAAATGCACTTTTCAATTGATCGAAAAGTTGTAGGTCTGGATTGTGAGGAACATGCAGATATGGCTTGAGCTTCCTCAATAAATGAGTGTAATGAGGACTCATTGGGTTTAATGGATAGTTAACCTCCAGTCTTTTGGGAGTGGGAAAATGGGGCGTTATGGCATGGTATCAGAAATGGATACTATCGCACGAGCGTGGTTGAGATAGTTCATGGAGTTGGGTGAACGGGTTCACACCCGGGATTAGGGGTCGGTCCGGGGAAGTCTCGGCGATCCGAATTCTGGGGCGTGACATCACATGTTACTTAATCATCTCACATTATCATTGCGGAACATACATCACACCCATAATCTCATAAAATACAACCCAAGGTGTTCAATAATGCATATAATGCTCTCATTTAGGTTTCTGTCGACTGATGAAATATTTCGGTCGACTGAAACAGGTACCTGCAGACCCTGCAGATGCAAATTCTCGGTATCTCACACTTTCGGTCGACTGATAGGGGTATCAGTCGATTGAAACCCCCAATATCCTGTTTTCCTCTATTTCAAATCCTTAATTTGACCACCTTAAGGTTCATGCTATAAAAGGTGATTCTATATGCAAGCTTTCCATCATTCAATACTAAATATGCATAATTGAAAATCGTATTTATTATATATGTGACACGTAAACAATCTCATGCACTTTTATACCCGTCGTTCTCCATTAACATTCATACATACATAGAATTTAAATGGAACAATTCATCATGTTTATTGTTTAGCATTCAACATATTTATATCTTGTTTCTCGAAACGTAAAAATAACATATTAACTCTAAGTTTCATACATACATCCCAGACGTGCCAAATAACAAAATAACTATAAAAGAGAGTTTAATGACTCCTAGTCCATCTCATGGATCCTCACTATCCATAACTTCTTTGTCATTTCCTGAAAATGTTAATGTAGGGGGATGATCAAGTTCAGCGACTCAAAGTAATATGTTGTGCAATCCACTCAAGTCCACATTTCATATCATTGCATAAAGGCAATTCAATGTGTATAATCGTGCTACGTGTCATGCTTCTTAGCATTCTAATCAATTTACAATGTTTATTTCTATGGCATACTCATCAAATATATTTGACAACTAAAAAGTTCACAACATGCTTCATTGCACAAATCATCATATCTATAACATATGGCACAACCAAATTTATTCCTAATTCCACTTAATCTACATAAGTCACATTATCTCACATAATTCAACATAAGGTCACATTGTACACTTAAAAATTCAAGGACACTCTCAGAATTGGTATCACACTCACACAGATCTCGGATATGTGCCAAAACCCCATATCCCATTTCCTAGTTATTTTAGGGCTACTAACCCACCGGTAACCAACCCTCTTGCGTAAATTCGGGGTCTTACAACCTTCGGGAATATGCTCCTCGTCTACTTTTCATATGAACCATCTCCGAGTCCCACACTCACTCACACAACATATCACGTTTTGCATATACATTCATAACTCTTAATGCATTACATCCAATTCATGTCATATGTCCATTCTAGCATGTTATACAACAATTCATAATGACACAAGTATACATTCAAATTCTAAAGTCATGCTTTCCAATAAACTCAGCAAAATTCTATATATGTAATCTATATATCAATTTGCACATTTAAGCAATTTATGCATTCAACAACCTTTATCAGTCATTTCCAATTCAATGTGACATATATGATCAATTTAAATCAGCAATGGATCTATAAAATCTCATATCATTATATGTAACATAAATACATCAATTTTATGCTAAAAACATGAAATTAAACTTGAAATATAAGACACAATACACACCCCCTATCTCAATAGCTATAGTCTCAAGCTATTCCTTACTTCACTCAAAAAATTATTTCTTTTGGAAATCAATTCTGGACCGATCAAACTCAAGCCCTCGTCGTGTAGATCGCTTCTTCCTTCTAAATTAATGAAGAAGGGAAGAAGAAGAAGTTGCTATAAATGTATATATATCTAATGTTGCTCATGGCTGAGGGAAGAAGAGAATAGGGCTAGGTGCTTTCCTTTGCTATTTATAGAAAAATGCCCTACATATATTTACAACAATACCATTACTTTTCCCTAAACCTTTCCGAACTCGTTTTCGGAGTTTCGTAACTTCGATTGACACGAAATCAATTTCCTAGTGTGTCAAATATTTTACTTAAGTTACCTCCCAAATTTAGAGTCATTCTGATAATTTTGAATTTTCTGGGTTCACGGGACCCCCGCCCCTGGGTTGACCGGACCCAAAAAAGTCAACTTTTGTCAAATACTCCAAAAACTTTCCAAAATGCTAGATATATTATCTAAACATATATTTCACATTTAAAACACATAAAAAATCATTTAAAACACTAATATGACAATTAAATGAAACTGACGAAAAACGGACAAAAGTGGTCACGGTTCTTACAAATATCTTTTTTATATTATAAATAATATTGTTCATTATGTGATTTAAGTTTGTATATGAATAATATTATGAATATTGAATATATAAAAATAAAACAAACGCCAACACATTAAAACTAAGGTTCTTGAAATAAATATGTTTGAATAAACATTTTAGATTAATTTTTTAACAAACTCTCTAAGACACTTTGTTATTTTATTATAGGTAGTTGATTTGAATGGAAAGTCAGGCTTTGCATAGTCTTTCTGGTATATCAGAGCATAAACTGATTAATGAAATGGTGTTCGAGTCTGTCCAAAAAGCATACGACTTTTATAATGTATATGAACGTGAAGTTGGAATTGGCATAAGAAAGGATTATGCCAATAGAAACAATCAAACTGGGCAAATTACTTCTACACAATTTGTATGTAGTAAGGAGGGCTATAGAGAAAAATACAGAAGGGATCTTCTTACAAAAGAAGCTAGGGCTAAAACGAGGATTGGATGTCGTGCCCGAATGCACATAAAATTTAAAAGATCAGAAGGAATATATTTCATAGACATATTTGAAGAACACAGTCATGAATTAATTAGAAAAGAATGCACTCACTTTATTCCTTCACAATGACACATCTCTCTAGCTCAGGCAATTGACCTCAACATAGCCGATGATTCTGGATTATCCGTTAGTTCCTTGTACGAACTAATGAGAAGACAAGTTGGGGGCAACAGAAGTAATTGAGTATACAAAAGTAGACCAAAAAAATTATTTAAGAACCAAGAGACAAAAACAGTCAGAATTTGGAGAGGTGGGATACATATTTGGGTATTTCCAATCCCAGTTGTTGGACAATCCTTCATTCTTTCATGCGGTCCAGTTAGACAACGAGGAGATGATAACCAATATATTTTGGGTTGATGAACGTATGATTATTGACTACGGGCATTTTGGAGATGTTGTATCGTTAGATACCATATACAAGGTCAACAATGCAAATTGGCCTTTGGCCACTTTTGCTGGTCTTAATCATCATAGGGAATCAGTTATATTTGGAGCTACTTTGATGTTTGATGAGACAACAAACTCGTTTGTTTTGTTGTTTGAGACATTTTTTCTTGCAATGTCTCATAAAGATCTGAGGACAATTATAATCGACCAAGATGCAGCTATGGCATAAGCGTTAGCATTGGTGATGCCCGGGACACACCACCATCTCTGTAAATGGCACATAATGCAAAATGCTGAGAAGCATCTAGGCTATAAATTTATGAGTCCAGTGAGTATTACAGGCATCTTATCCAACTTTATGAAGTGCCACGAGGATGAAGATGATTTCATATTAAGTTGGAATTCTGTGTTAACTAAGTATGATGTGAATGGCAACAAATGTGATAAGTGTTCAATACTATGCATTTGAACCCTCTTTATTGCATATGTTAGTCCCGTTATTACGTTTACCGAGGTATGTTTATGGTATTTTTGTGTTTTTGATGTATTGCAGATTTTGTACCAAAAGGAGCAATGTTTGAGGCCATTTGCAGTTGAAGAGCAGAATTCAGAAATGAAGCTAAGGCATCTCGATCAATCGAGATCTCGATTGATCGAGACATGCATTTCGATTAATCAAAATCTCGATCAATTGAGATTCCAATCTCGATCAATCGAGATTCTGCAGACCCACTTGCCCACTTGCTCACCTGCTCTCCCACTTGCAACAAAATCCACTTTTTTGCACGACTTGGATGGATTTTCTGACTTGAAGAAGACACATGGAGATATTATTGATTTAGTTGGTATATATATTGCTATATATATATACATGGAGGGTCCCAAGGATGGAAAGTAGCCAAATATGCACAAAAGGAGCCATTTCTCTCATATATCACATACCATACATTAGAGACTTTCGGGAGAGGAGAAGGAGAAGCTGAACCAGACCTTGAAGCTTCATTTTCTCCATCAATGGAAGAGTGCAAGGTTGCCATGATCAGCTAACTTCTCTACTAGGGTGTGGGTGAAACCCCTAGCCATGTAAACTTGTTCATTTTTGTAGCATTATTTGGGATTTATATTTAAATGTTGATTACTTAGTCTAGTGATGATGTACACTTATACATTTCTTATATATATTCATATGATATTATTTTTATTCTTGTCTTAGAGTAGAATCCATCTTATGAATGCACAACACTTGCATCTTCTACCAAAAGTGTAAGTGATGGCTAAGCAATGGTGTTTAAATGGAATGTGTTGTTCTTGCTTGTATAAACCATGCCAAGATGAGGTAGTTTGGATGCATTTAGGTTCACTTAGAGAGTAGGGTAATTAGTTAGGTTGAAGAACTATGCTTGTTGAAGATGGGTTATGATAGGTTGGAAAACACATTGATCTTTTGATATGTTATTGGGGTCACAAGCCTAATGACATTGTTAGGCATTTCATTTTATAAATCCTAAGCTTGCTACATTTATGGACATGTGAATGGCTAGTGGTGGAAACCACCCCTAGTTCTCTCTCCCAACTTACAACTCTTTAAATTTAGTGTTTTTACATTTCATGCAATAGTTTTAAAACAAAAATCAAAACCTTGTTTTTAGAATTAAAGTGGAATTAATCTCTTCAAGACAATTAACAACTAGTCCTCGTGGGATCGATACCCTCTATATAGAACTGTATCTACAAAGATTCGTGCTCTTGCGAGTGGTTAAATTATATTTTGAAAAAGGGCAAGAATAAGCTTACAATTACAATCAAGTTTAGCCACATCAGAAACCATATGAATGATATGTACCCTTTTGAGAAAATTGTGTGTTGGAGATGTATGGTACCATATGAGCATTTTCCTCTTTAGTTATGATTTCTTGTATGGTTAATCATGAGCAAATGAAGTATGGAAAGTATGTATACATGAGTTGTGGAGTGAAGATGGTAAGAAAAATAGATGGAATTACATTTCAAGTATGAAATGCATGTTATGTGAATTTACTTGATGGCCATTGAGACATTAGAGTAGCCATTGGGGGGACACATGCCCAAAAGTGTCCATTTTGAGTTCAAGGAGTGAATGGAATTTATGTATATAGTAAAATAATTGTGTTAGCTTCGATTTGATGGGTCATGGACCTTGGTTGGATTTAAATTGAGAAAGATATGCATATTTTAGTACAAGAGTGGGTAATCTGACCCACACCCACTAATTTGATCATAACTTGAGTTGTGGTTGGTATTTTTGAATAATTCAAATTGTGTTAGAAACTAGACATGTTAAGGATGACCCATGTCAAATTTCAAGTCAAACGGACTTACGGATTGTGAGATATTAGCATTTTAAGTCAGGTTGAGGAATGCTGTCAAAAAATCCAGGTCTAGTGCAGTTTGAGGCGACTCAAAGTCAACTTTGAGGCACCTGAAAATCTTTAAGGTAACTCAAATTTGAGTTTGAAGCACCTAAAAGTGCTATTTTTGAAAATATAAACCCTCTGGAAGTTCTAGGCGACTCAAACTGAAGTTTGAGGCGCCTCAAAGTCTTGTAAACATTAAAAATGGGAAATTTTATGATTTTTCATGATCTAAGAGTGGAAATGGAATGTCATGGATGCATAGACTGATGTGTGGCCCATTGGGATGGATAGTGATGAGAATACGCATAGATAATTACATGCGTATGATTAGCTTCCGCAGTAATTCAAGGGAATTGAGGAGGTTCATTGGGGTTAATGAATGGGTTCACCTCCGGTTTCCTGGGAGTCGGGAAATTGGGCCGTGACATGTGTTGCATATGCTTTGTATGTCTAAATGCTCTAGCATATGCCATGTAGCCAATAGGGATGCTATGACTTGCATTCATGTAGGTCGGCATCGGGTTGGCGCTTAGGTTGGGTTGGGGTATCTCTACTGAGCCGCCGTGGTGCTCACTCCACTCCCCCCAATATTTTTCAGGTTATGCGTCAAGGATGATGATAGGGACTTCATAGTTCTTATGGGTGTTTTGGAAACTTAATTGGAGTATGATGATCATTTGGATATTGTATATTTGGCTATTCGTGCCGGCTTGTGGCACGTTGATTATGTATTTGTAGTCATGGTAGGATTTTTAGCATTTTTGGATTATGCGTGAAATCCTTGTAATGACTATATAAACTCGGATTCCATTGCAATGGGATGTATATCTTGGATAAGGTTCATGTTTTGAAACATTTGGAATGTAAAGTCATGACCTCTTCTCATGTTGTGACTATATGTATGGATTTTTCTCAAGTAAATGAGTTGAGAATGAAATGAAATGGATATGTATTTTTGTATATCATATTTGAAGTATGATTTGAATGGAATGGATGATTTAAAATTCAAAGATTATGAAAATTTATTTTCATTCACATGTTGTAAGTTGTGTGAATGTCTTGATGGCCATTAAGGCATTAGAGTAGTCATTGGGGGGACACGAGCCCAAAAGTGTCCATTTCAAGTTTATGGCATGAATGAAATTTATATGTATAGAAGGAGAATTGTGTTAGCTTCAATTTCATAGGTTTTGGACATTGTTTGGATTTAAATTGAAGAAGATATGTATGTTTTAGTACAAGGGTTTAAATTCTGACTTCTACCCGTTGATTTGAGTATAACCAGAGTTTTGGTTGGGATTTTCATATGATTCTAATTGGGATGGAAACTAGACATGTTGAATATGATTCATGTCAAATTTCAAGTCAAACAGACTTACGAATTGTGAGATAGTCGATTTTGATGTTGGGATGAAGTTTTGGTTAGGTTAGGGTTGCAGAATTTTGCCTAGAATTAACGGCGATCGATCCCCCTATTTTATGGCAATTGATCACCCCTGTAAAAGGCCAAAAACCAGCCTAGGTCGACCTCGGGCGATCCATCCCCCTTTTACAGTATGCACTATTCAAACAGTATTTTTGTCCAACTTCAAAGAGGCATATCTCCTTCTTTTTAAATCGAATTTTGATGATTATTTGTTTGAAATTGTGTATTTTTAAACCCTCTTTCTAATGGTTTCATTTTGAGACATTGATTATAAACTCACAAGGAGTTATGTATTCATTTTTGTGGGATAAAACCAATTGAATGGTTGTATGGTTGAAGCCATTAAGGTTAGGTGATGTTGACTTGTGCTTAGGTAAATACAAGTGTGTGACTAGGCTTCCATGGTAATGAAAGGTTAAAATGGTCCATTAGGGCTTAATGGACGGGTTCACCCTCGATTTTATGGAGTTGGGAATCAGGGCGTGACAATATGGTAAATACAAGTGTGTGACTAGGCTTCCATGGTTAAGTGAATGGGTTCACCCTCGGGATTTAGGTCGGTCCGGGGGAGTCCCGGCAGTCTGGATTCCAGGGCATTAGATGAGTTGTGTTTGGAAGTGAATTGAGTTGAATAATAAACTAGTTTGATGGAAAACATACGAATGCTTGTTTAGGTTTTGCTTTGATTTAGACTGCTAGAGATTTTGAATTAATAATTTGTTGGGTGTGATGGTAAGAAAAGAAACTATTTTTTTTTCTTTGTTTTTTCTAGAATGATTACTTAAGTACATATCCTATATTAAAGGCTTAGCTTGCCCAAGTCCCTAATTTTTAACATCATAGCCTATATGTCTAATTTGTTCACTCTGATTGGTGTTGTATCATCCAGCTTCTGAGCATTGACATAACAAGTATTCAATTGAATTTTCACCTCTCTTTGCTAGTATTGGGTATATACTCTATTTGATGCACTGCATTGAGATAAGTTATCTCTTTTATGGGTATGAGTTGTTGTTGTCTGATGGGTTATTAGTCTGGTGTGGGTTTGGTGTAGCAATAGTTATCGGTTCTTTCACCCCTATTGGTATGAGGTGTCTAATTGTTGCATCTATATGCATCTGGTTATATTAGTACTTACCAAATCTCAGTCATCCTAATTCCTTTTATTTTATATTATATATTGCTACTCCTAGTTATTTGCCACTCCAAGACCATTGACAACACTGAAACCTTTGAGTTTGGGCATATCTAGAAGATCATCCACAAACATTTCCAACTAGGATGAACTTATTAGCCTCTCTTCCGCTTTGTAGTCATTTGAAGTCCCAACAAAGCCAAAGAAATAAGATAAAAACACAAGTTTCTTTCCATTAATTCTACCCTTCTTCAGCTTGAATGAACACACCCACACACAGAATATATAAATATAAATAGAGCACGAAAATTTGTTGATTAGGCTCAAAGTAATGTAGGGAATCGGGATACCATTTTATGCCCTTGTAGACATTGTTTAAATTATATTTTATCAATGCGTCAGTGTAGTGTATGAGCATACAGTGACAAATGGAATGGATTTAAACTATATTATGTAGGTCTTACATGGAGAGAAGAAGCATGCACATGTACAAAATGAAGGCGAAGAAGAATGTGTGTAAACGTATGAAACATATGAGATGTTTAGAGATACTTATTTTGATGGTGAAGACAAAGGTATTACAGAGTCTATAGATGGAAGTAAAGAGGCTAAGTTCAGAAAAGATTTGGAATACGCTGAATCTCCTTTATATCCTGATTGCACGAAATATACAATTATGTCAGTAATGGTTACTTTATATAACCACAAAGCTGCACATAATTTATTTGACACTGAAATTGATGAGCTTCTTAACATTATTCGTGATATGCTTCCGCCAAATAACAAACTTCCTAATGGGATTCTTACAACGAAGAAGTTATTAAAGACATTTGATTTGGGATACGAAAAAATAGATGCGTGCATCAATGATTGTTGTTTATTTAGAAAAGAAAATGGGGATATGAGTACATGCCCAAAATATGGTGCTTCACGGTGGAAAGTGAACGCACAATCTAAGAAGGTTCAAGAAGGCATTCCAGCAAAGGTGTTATGGTACTTTCCAATAGTACCAAGATTTAGGCGATTATTTCGATCAATCAAAAAGGCCGAACAAGTATTGTGGCATTTGACTAATAAAAGTCGAGATAAGAAGATGTGTCATCCAGTTGATTCACTTTCATGGGATATGATAAATAAAAAGTGGCTTTATTTTGCATTAGATCCTCAAAATTTGAGGCTTGGCCTTGTGGCTGATGGGTTAATCCATTCGGTGACCTTAGCACTAAACATAGTTGTTGGCCGGTGATTTTAGTTATTTATAATTTTAACCATTTTCTTTGCATGTCTAAAGAGAATATGATGTTGACGTTGTTGATCTATGGACTAAACCAACCAGGGAATGACATTGATGTGTTTTTTGAGCCACTGGTGGAGGATTTGAAAGAGTTGTGGGAAAAAGGTGTTCAACTCTATGACTCATTCACTAAATCCATGTTTAATTTGAAGGCGGTTTCGATGTGGACAGTTAGTGATTTACCGACCTATTCTAATTTGTCTAGTCATACAACAAAGGGTAAATGTGGTTGTCCAGTGTGTGCTAAAGACACAAATTCAGAATATTTGCCGTGTAGTATGAAAATTGTGTTTAGGGGTGGTCGGAGATTTCTTCCACATAATCACCCATATAGAAAGAAGAAACTTGGTTTGATGGAAAAGAAGAACTGGGCGATCCACCTAGAGTATTATCTGGTTTAGAAAGTTGTCGTCATGTAGAGGCTTTTGAGAATAATTGGGAAAAAAGTAAAAACTCCAAGAATTCCCAGCAAAAACCTCCCAAAAAGAGTAAGCACTCCCAAAAAAATCCTCCCAAAAAGTGCAAGAATTCTGAACGAGAATCAAAAGATGATCCCTTTTGGTCATGGAAGAAAAAATCTATATTTTTTTGAGTTACCATATTGGGAGGTACACAATTTGCATTAATTGTGGTGTTTTAACTTCTTTGACTTTTATTATTTCTTTGAGTAGTTCACACTCACTAATACATAATCTTTCTATTTTTTATGTTAGACATTACTTCTTCGTCACAATTTGGATGTAATGCACATTGAAAAAAATATTTGTGAGAGCATTGTTGGCACTTTATTGAATATGAAGGGAAAATCAAAGGACAGTCTCAAGTCTCGTATGGAGTTGGAGTCGATGGGAATCAGGGCCGAATTGCACCTAAAGGAAAGGGGGAAAAACATTATTTGCCACCAACACCCCATACATTATCAAAGCAAGAGAAGTGTCAATTTTGTAAAAGGTTACAACAATTGAAGTTCCTTGATGGTTATAGTTCGAATATTGGACAATGAGTGTCATTGGATGAATGTAAGATTAGTGGCCTAAAATCCCATGATTGTCATGTTCTTATGCAGCAATTGCTTCTTGTAGCTTTACGTGGACTACTACCAAAGGGTTCGAGAAATGCTATATTTTGTTTATGCGTATATTTCAATGAAATATGCCAAAGGGTGATTGATAGGAACCAATTGGAAAAACTTGAGAAGGAAATTTTTAAAAATTTATGCATGTTTGAAAGGTTTTTTCCACCATCTTTCTTCAATATTATAGTACACGTTACCATTCATATTACACGAGAAGCTCGTTTATGTGGACCAGTACAATTTCGTTGGATGTACCCATTTGAAAGGTAATTAATTTATATTTTTTCTTTTATTATATGTATTGCAAATATGATTTAATTTATATATATAATATTATCTCATTGTTCTCAGGATGATGAAGGTTTATAAAGGATACGTTAGGAATCGATCAAGGTCGGAAAGGTGTATAGCAGAAAACTATTTGGTCAAAGAGTGCATTCAGTTTTGTAGTGAGCTGTAAGGACCGTGACCATTTTTGGCCGGTTTTCTTGAATTTTCATTTAATTGTCATATTAAGACATTAAATGATGGTATATGTGTTTTAAATGTAAAATGCATGTTTAGATAACTTATTTAAGATTTGGAGAAGTTTTTGGAGCGTTTGGCAAAAGTTGACTTTTTCGGGTCCGGTCAACCTAGGGGCGCGGGCCCCGTGGGCCCAGAAAATCCAAAAGTCTCGGAATGACCTCAAATTTTGAGGGTGGCTTAAATAAAATATTTGATGCGCAAAGGAATTGATTTCGTGTCAATCGGAGTTACGAAACTCTGAAAATGAGCCCGGGAAGGTTTAGTGAAAAGGTGATGGCATATTTGTAATTATGAGTAGGTCATTTAGGCTATAAATAGCCATGAGATCTCAGCCATTATCACTCTATTCTCCCAGCCGTATAAGCATCTATACATATATATACATAGCTTCTTCATCTTCTTCCTTTCTTCATGAATTTTGAGGGGCTTCGGGTGAGAGTTTGATTTTGCCGAAGAAGGAAGAAACGATCTACGCGTTGAGAGCTTGAGATTGATCGGTCCAAAATCATTTTTTGGAGAAGGTTGATCTTTTGGGTGAGATTTGGGGGAATTCAATTGGAAGCTCTTCCAATTTGAGGTAGGGATGTTTAACTCATAAAATCCGAGATTCTTGTGAGTATATTGGTTGTCTATGACAACCAATTGGTTATGTGGAGTAAATAGATGTTCCTCAATGTTCAAGCATGTTATTTTATATCATTAAATGTGCTAATAATGTTGGTTGATATGATGGTATGCTTATAAATGCCTTAGAGAAATTTATGAGCATGTTGGGGTTGATTTATGAATTTATATTGGTGGATTCATGTATAATTGTGAGGGTGACTTCCATGTGTTTGATAAATTGCTCTAAAAACATTGTGAAGGATGTGTGGTTATGTGAAATGTAGAGGTGTGAAGCATGTTCATTGTAAATGCATATGATGCCTAAATGGGAAATTGTTTAAGTGTGATTGTTAGATGCCTTATTGGTTGTAAATGATGAATGTACATTTGAATAAATTGTGGGGTTCATCTTCATTGGTATGGTGAGGGAGGCAAGTAATGTGAACGGTGGAATCCATTCGGTAAAATGGCGAGGTATTCCGGTAAAGGTAACCCTCGTGAGGTATTCCGGTCAAGGTACCCTCATGGATTGATGTGTAGTGAGGTATTCCGGTAAAGGTAACCCTCAAGAGGTATTCCGGTAAAGGTAACCCTCTATAGGTGGGATTGGTTGTCCATGGGGATTGGAGACCAATATGTGGGAAGGATGAGGGAGTCGTGCATATCAAGTTGCATTCTACCTTGTTTGTGATATGGTTGTGTGTGTGCATGAATTTCCAATATGTTAAATGCAAAATGTATGGTTACGTGGTACTCACGGAGTTGGTGGAATTATGTTTTAAATGTTTCTACTGAGCTTGTGGTTGCTCATCCCATGTGGATTAACATTTTTCAGGAAATGGAAAGGAGGTGATGGAGACTCCCCAATAGTACATTGGCGTGGAGTGGTTTTGGTCCTTTTGAAGACTTTATGTTGTTTTGTTGGAATGCATGTCCGGATTGTGGACCATATGCATGATATGAATATGTAAAGACCATTTGTTTTCTGAAAACATGTTTTATTGGTGCTTTACGGTTTCATGCACTTAAATCTAAATTTTTGGTGTATGTGGTTTGTGACTTGTAATTTTGCACAATGTATGTATATGGAAAGAGAATTGTGTTAGCTTCGTTTTGATGGGTCATGGACCTTATTTCGATTTATATTGAGAATGATATGCATGTTTTGGTGCAAGGGTTGGAAATCTGACCTACACCCACTAAATTGAGTATAACTTGAGTTGTGGTTGGTATTTTTGAATGATTCAAGTTGGGTTAGAAACTAGACATCTTGAGGATGATTCATGTCAAATTTCAGGTCAAACGGAGTTACGGGTTGTGAGATATTAGTATTTGAAGTCAGGTTGAGGAGTGCTGTCAAAATTTCGGAACTGGTGCAGTTTGAGGTGGCTCAAAGTCCACTTTGAGGCGCCTGGAAAAGTTTGAGGTGGCTCAAAGTCGACTTTGAGGCGCCTGGAAATCTTTGAGACGCCTCAAAGTGGAGTTTGAGGCGCCTCAAAGTGCATTTTTGATAACTTTGACCCTACTGGAAGTTCCAGGCGACTCAAACTCAAGTTTGAGGCGCCTCAAAGTCTCAGAAACCTTAAAAATGTGAATTTTTATGATCTTTCATGATTTAGGAGTGGAAATGGAATGTCATGGATGCATGGACTGATGCGAGGCCTATTGGGATGGATAGTGATGAGTATACGCATGGATAATTACATGTGTATGATTAGCTTCCGCGGTAATTAAGAGATATGAGGGGGGTTCATTGGGGTTTGATGAACGGGTTCACACCCGGGATTTGGGTCGGTCCGGGGGAGTCCCGGCGGTCCAGATTTTGGGGCGTGACATGAGCACATTGTGAAAGCAGCTGAAATAGGTGTTCATCCTTCTCGAAATGAAGATATTGAAGGTGAAAGTATAGAAGGAGGACGCCATATTAATAAGAGAATTTTAAAACCATTCCTACTAACATATTAGCCATTGCTCACTGTTATGTATTATTCAACAATGACGAGGTCCCGCCATACATAGAGTAAGGTGTTACTAATATTTTGGTTTATTTGTAATAATTAATTAAAACCATGCATAACAATAATATTTTATATGTTAGAAAGCATTTGGACGAACTCAAAAATATTGACAGTCGATTAGCAAGGAATGAAAATGCCCTACAAAAGACACATATGGAGACCTTCAGTTCCTGGTTCAAAACAAAGAATTTTGCAAGTTATGACGTGTCAAGTGGGTTTAGGTTTCTTGTATGTGGGCCTAGGGCAGAAGTAACTTCTTATTCTGGTTATGTTGTGAATGGTCAAAGCCTTCACACCAAGGATATCGAGAGAAGCATGCAAAATAGTGGTGTTTCCATTGAAGCTGAAACTATATGCCAATCCAGTGTAAGAGACACAAATCAAGTCATTCAGAAAATATCTTATTATAGCGTTCTGAAAGATATAATTTTGCTAAACTACTACAGATTTGAAGTACCGTTATTTCACTGTGATTGGGCTAACATTAGAAATGACATCAAAGTTGAGGATGAATTTACATTGGTGAACCTTCACGAAGGTCAAAGTCAATTTGCAAGAGATCCATTTATCCTTGCGTCACAAGCTAAGCAAGTGTTCTATTCTAGGGATACCGAAACCTCAAGTTGGTATGTTGCACTTAAAGCACCACCTAGAGGCTATCATGATGTGGGGACTTTTGAAGATAATCTTAATGTGCCATATGCTCCTTTAGATATATCAAGACTTGACTCAAATGTTTATGACGATGATCATCCATATATACGAGATGATTGTGAGAGCATAATAATTTAGAATTTTGGATTGTAATGATCGATTTTATTTTTGGTTTTATGGCCCTTAATTTGTTGTAATATGGCTTATCTATTAATAAAATATGGTTTTGATTGTTGGAGATTGTTTCATTCTTTATTATTGCTTTTACCTTCATAGTGAGATGATGTGTAGAGACCAGAATCAAATTTGACCGATTTTCAAAATTTTTTATCATTTTCGCTATGAATGCGTTTTGAATGATATTTTGAGTGCTTCGAGAGTGGAAAACATATTTGGAAACATGTTATGAGGTTTTTGGAAGTTTTCAGAACATTTGGAGAAGTTTTACTTTTGGCCAAACAAGGGCCCAGGATGAGGTCTACTTAGCCCGGGAATTCAAAAAATTTTTGAGAAAGAATTACTGTCCAACGAAGCTTTAGAAATCAAAAATAAAGGTCGGGAAGGTACGTTAAGTAGCCCGGGGGCAAAATGGTCTTTTTGCACCCTAAGAGTGATATAAATATCAATTAGGTCTGGGATATTTCATGTTTACAAATCTCCTTCTCTCTCTACCTCTCCCACTTTATCTCTCTCCCTTCTCTCTAGATTTTGGACAAGTTGGAATGTGATTTGAAGGTAGCCGAAGAAGGAAAGTGTATAGAGGGCGTCAAGGGCTTCGGTTTGAACCGAACAAAGTTGGCATTTCATGAAGTCGAGAAAGCTAGAATTTTCAAAGTTGGATTTCCAAGCTTAAGATTTGAGGTAGGGGTGTCTTCTCCCCCCTTCCATCGATTCTCTAGGATCTTTTGTGATATATGGAAGTGTTAGCATGGTTTAGGAAGGTAAAAGGTATTTTCTTCATTTCCTTCATGTTTAAACATGCTAAGAATGTTCTTTGTATGATTTATATTGTGTATGTGAAGCATGTTAGTCTTATACATGTTAAAGTTAAGTTATGTGCAAATATGTGAGATATATGATGTATGTGACTTGTATGAATGTTATAAATGAATGATTGTGTGCTTGACATGTTATTTATGGCTTTATGATGTCTTTCACATGTTATAACTATTGGTTGAGAAACATGAGGTTCATTAGGCTTACTTTGAATGATGACTTGAATTATGTGAGCTTGAATGCCATATGTTGAAAAATGCATCAAATGAGTGATTTTTCATGATTAATGCATTTAATGATTGTTGTGGGTGAAAATGCGTGTAATGTGATGCGTACATTGTGATTGCCTAGCATAGGTTGCTCTTGGTTGATATTGAGATGATTGTTGGAAATAGAATGAGTGTCAAGGAAGTTGGACTATGAGAATGGATGCACACAAAAGGTGTGATGAGCTAATGTTTCTAATTGGTGAAAAATGGACTCTTTCCTTTAATTGGCAGTCTTCAATTGGTGAGGAACAGTAGTAAAAAACTTGAGGTTGACGAGTGTCAACATGTGATCATCTTGGTGGTAGTGAAAATCTTGTGGTTAACGAGTGTCAACAAGTGATAATCTTGGTGGTGGTGAGAATATAGAATTTATGAGGTTGAAGGGTTCTGTCATGATACTTCAGAAATTGTAAGGTTAAGTAGTTGAGTGAGTAGATTCATGTAGAGGATTTGGTTGCGAAATTTAAGACGTGTGTTGTGTGGTTTGTGGTTGTGCGTGGGTACTTGTATACTTGCTATTTGTTTATGTTGTTGCCTCGTTGATGACATGAGTGTCCAAGCATGTCATGTAGTGTAGGGATAACATGATGCATATCATGTAGGTTGGCATCGAGTCGATGCTTAGGTGGGTTTGGTCACCTCTATTGAGCCGCAGTGGTGCTCACCCCTTTCTCCCCAAACATTTTTACAGGTTAGGTACTACTGGGAGACAAAGCAGGATTAGCTCATTAGACCTTATTGAGTTCCTTTTTGGACTTTTGAACTTTTGAGATGTAAATAGATGTCCATGACGGTTTGTGGCATGTGGGCTATGTTAATGATGTTATATTTACATTTGATTCATGTTGGTATACTCTAGTTTCAAGTGTAATGATCATACATGGACATATGTGGTTTGTCGATTTTGAATAGAAGAAGTTGGTTTTAATTCCATTATGTATAAATTCTTGGATATGATTATTGGAGATGTAGATTTATGTTTAAAATGATGCTTGATGATGTTTTTATCATTTGTACATGTTATAGATGATGTTTGATGATTTTTAGGTCTTCTAGAGGAGTTTTGGACCCTAAAAGTTGAGAATTTCGACCCCCGAATAGTAGGCTTCAATACTTATGATGATATATGTTCAATGCATCGCAGCTTCGGTGCATCAACTCCCCAGTTCGATACATCGAAGTTACTATTCACAACATTCTCCAATAATCTGCCCAAACTTCAATCGGGCATAACTTCTTCGTTTTAAATCAAAATTGAGTGTGGTTTTTTTTTTGTAATTAGGTATTTTTGAATGATCTATCCAATGGTGAGGGTTTCAACACCAAGTTCTAGTCACACAGGGAGTTGAATTCTGGAAATTTAAGGGTTATGTAAGTGTGGCTTGAGGTGGGATTCTTTGAGGTTGGTTGTGGTTGAGGTTGAATTAGTACATTCATGTGCAAGAAGAGAGTTAAGCTTCTATAGTATTTAAGAATATAGAGAGTTCATTAGTGATTGATGAGGTGATTCAGTGAGAGATAATCTAGTCACCTTTGGTTTTCGGAGAATGGAAATCGGGGCGTGACAACATGGTATCAGAGCTCTAAGTTAGAATACCTAGGGATGATGGGTAATGGTTAGATCACGTATAGATTTGGAAGGATTAGACCTATTACTGGGTTGGAACACCTAGGGACGACAGGAAAAGGCTGAGCTACGTTTTGAAGTTTGAAGGGGATTTGATGATTAGAACATTTGGTTTAAAATCCCAAAGATGAAGGGTGAGGTCCAACCACATGTTGGATTTGAATTTTGTATTGGAATAGGGACTTGTCAGAGCCATATGCTTGATTACCTTGGACAAGGAGTGAGAATTGGATGTGTGTTTGTCTGAGGTTAAAGACTTTTACTTAAGATTTGTATTGGATATACAATTTTTGTAGTATCATGAGAAATATGATTTGATGTTTACTTGTTTAGAATAAACAAGCGGTCTAGGATGACTTGCTTTGAGATTTAAGTGTCTTCTTGTTGTCTATATAGCAAGATGCCACCACGGAGAGTTCGTGAAGGGGCAAATACAATCCCTATAAGTGGAGAGCAAGTTATGGATGACATGGTTGCGACCATACGACAAATTGCTAGGAAAACACAAGAGGAGACTCGGAGTCGACCTGGAGCAGCTCCTAGTAGGATGATGTTGATATTGGGGTAGGTTAGGAAGCATAATCTGCCATCGTACACTGGAGGGTCTGACCCTATGGTGGCAAAGAATTGGATAGATGAGATGGTTGAACTCCTTACCACACTTGAGGTAAAGGAGAACTTGAAGGTTAAACTGGCCACCCATTATCTTAAGGGTGAGGCTAAACGTTGGTGGAAATCCATTGGGAACCGTCATGATATTTAAGTAATGAATTGGAATATGTTTGAAGCATTATTCTTTGAGAAGTATTTTTCAGTAATGGTGAAGGATAGTATGAGGAGAGAGTTCTTTAACTTGACTCAAGAAACAATGACAGTAATGGAGTATGAGACTAGATTTAGCTCCTTGGCTCGATTTGTGAAAGAGATGATCCCAATGGAAGAGTCAAACAGTTCATAAGAGGTCTCTGACCCTATTTGCGAGATAGAGTTGGAATTTTGGGCTTGACAAGCTGTGCTGCAGTGGTAGAAAGAGCACTAATAGCAGAAGAGCTTGGTAATGACAATTAGAGGATACAAGATGAAGAAAGGCGTGTTTCTTTTAAGAGTCAGCCAAAGAAGAAATAAAAAAGTGGTCCTTATAGATCGCTAAGATCAGTGGGACAACAGTTGACATATTCAGTGCCGGCGATTTCCATGTTAGTATAGTCGATCGGGTTAAGGAGATAGTATCATCATTGTCAGCGGTCGGGTCACTATAGGTTTGAGTGTCCCCGCATACATTTGGCTCTGGCAGATAGAAAGATTTGTTACCGTTGTCATCAGACTGGTCACATAAAAGTGGATTATCCTCAAGGACAGGGTGCACGAGGTAGGATGGAGTCTCTTAACCGCACCGATCAGTTTTTGGCGAGTCAAATTGACTCGTGGCAATGTCGCCACCCCCGCCAGTGCATTTCACTCAGGTTTTGCAAGCAAGTATGAGAGCCTTCCTAGTGGTTCAGGATAACAGTCCAGGTATCAAAGGACTCGTCCACAGTGATTGTGGTATATCAGTGATCTCTGGTTTATGAGTCATGTTATGAGATTAATAGAGAATAGTGAGTTGTATATGTTTGAAAATCATGTTTTTGATTTAAGCATAGTTATTGTAACATGCTTTGTATCTAGAATGTTTTAATATACATTGCATGTCTAATTTCAGTATCCTAGTTTCGAGGATTCAATGAGACAAATTGAGATTTGAAATAGGTTGATTCATGAGATTTGAGATGTGTGAGTTATATTAGACTCAGGTTATGTGAACCTAGAGCTTGTGGGGACGGGTTGTGATATTTCAATATTTTCTATAGAAAGATTTTGAGAATGGATTAGAGTTAGACATATCAGTCCTTATATATGTTTGGGACTTAATGTGTGTAGTCCATCAGCTTTATGCCACAATGGACAGTTGGGATTGAGAGTAGGAGGGACGAGAACGATATGTTGTCGTGGTTGAACTAGCGAAAAGAAAAGGCTTGGCCAGCCATTTCTCTTCGATTAGTACTTCTCTTACAATGTGTCAAGTCTAAGTGATAATAGAAATGATTCGATGGGTATTGACGAATAAGGAAATGAAATTCAAAAGTTGTATGGTAAGTTTTGCTCATAAATGGGTGTATGATTGAGATTGTGATGACAAGAGTTGGTTAGTTTAAACCGCTCTTGAGGTTGTGAGTTCCCATACATGATAGAGTACTTGATGGAACATGTGAGATTCTTAGAAGGGTGTAGACCTTGGGATGATCATTGTGATGCTGTCATTGGGACACGGTTTTGTCTACTGACACATCAATTGGAGGATTGGTCTCATGTGGACCCAATTTTGTCTATTAACCCATCCATTATTGAGACCCTTGTCATTAAGGTGCAGTTTGGTCTATTGATAAGGTGGTGGTGACTCTGGGCACATTTTGTCCATTGTCCCATTTGAGTGGTGTTATCAATTAGATGCAGCTTTGTCTATTGGCACACCAATTGAGGATCGGAGTCGTACAGATGTAGTTTTGTCTATTGACCCAATCATTGTCATTTAGACGCAGTTTTGTTTATTGACACATCAGTTGAGATTCTTGTCATTGAGGCGTAGTTTTGTCTATTGATAAGGTGGTGGTGACTCTAGGCGCAGTTTTGTCCATCGTCCCATTTGAGTGGTGTTGTCAATTAGACGCAGTCCTGTCTATTGGCACACCAATTAAGGATTGGTGTCGTACAGATGCAGTCTTACCCATCGACCCAATCATTGTCATTTAGATGCAGTCTTGTCTATTGACACAGGTGATGGTGACCCTGGATGCAGTCTTGTCCATTGTCACATTTGTGGTTGGTGCTATTTCTTAGATGCAGATTTGTCTATTGGCACATTAATGGTGGGGGACACAGTTTTCTCTATTGGCCCATCTATTGTTGATTGGTTGTCGTCACTATGGATGCAATTTTGTCTATGGACACAACCCTGGATATTGTGATTTTCATTGAGGGGCAGTTTGGCCCATTTGACACACCTGGTGTGTGTTTGTTGTCATTGAGGCACAGCTTTGTCTATTGACACATTTGTTGAGGTGAGATTTTTATGATAAGAGACAGTTTAGTCTTGTAATGCCCTGGAATTCGGACCGCCGGGACTCCCCAGACCGACCCGAACCCCTAGTCGCGAACCCGTTTACCCAACCTCACGCGATAACTACCACCTGATCATATAATCTCAATTTCCTATTATTTTCACGAAAATTAGGCATGACCCATTCTAAATAATTAGCTCCTGACATGTTAAACCTGCTTTACAATTCATATGGACACTTCTGGGCACGTGTCACCCCAGCATTTATATCTAACAATAAAAATGGACACTTCTGGGCACGTGTCCCCCCAGCATTTCTACAACATGCATAATAGAATAAAAAATATACATGTCTCAGTCCTTGAATGTCCGTATTATATACCTACATCACATGAGTGAAATACATCTGAAGGGATTGACTCAACATAATCACTTCATACATTTAATCCAAATGTACAACATTCATCTACTATCCTGAACATAAATTAGATTCTAAGGAATCTAACTACTACCTTTGCAACTGGTGCTATCAATTTCCCCAACTGACTCCATAATCGGCAATACCTGCAAAACCTGGGAGGGGGTGAGCTCAAAGGCCCAACAAGGTATGTAGAACCATACTATCATCGAAGCAGCAGGTCGATCCTCACATATTCTCAAAAATATACATGCACTTAAATATATCACAATATTTAAAGTCATGCCCCTCCTAGCATACATGAACCAACAATGCACATGGCAGTTCTAGCACTTATGAACCTACAAAATCCACTCCACATGACTTATAAAAATCATTTACAACATGTTCAAGAGCAATACACATCCAACATCAATATGTATAGAAAACATATATGAATAGAAACATTTACATGAACAATGTAAATCAAATACCACGTCACCTACTCAACAAGATCCATTAAATCATGTATAAATGCACATGAAATCGCTACATGTCTACATGACAGATATTCATGTGCTTTTACCCATAAACAATCACGTTTTTCAAATCATGTGTGATGCTCTCCACCTCAATGCATATACATAGATATATATGTATATATATTGTCACGCCCCGGTTTCCGACACCCAGTTAGGAGCGAGGGAAACGGGGGTGAATCTGTAATTTCACCTCAAGTTCCCACACCTTACTCTCATTTTAATCTATTCTATTGCGGAAGCATTCTATATGTGCACCCTTCAGGTGACATAAGATCATCAATAACCCTTGCAAAAGATTTTCACGAAAATCGGGCATGACCCATTCTAAATAATCAGCTCCTGGCATATTACACCTGTTTTACAATTCATATGGACACTTCTGGGCACGTGTCCCCCCAGCATTTATATCTAAACAATAAAAATGGACACTTCTGGGCACGTGTCCCCCCAACATTTCTACTACATGCATAATATAATCAAAAGAATACATGTCTCAGTCCTTGAATGTCCGTATTATATACATATACATCCCATGAATGAAATACATCTGAAGGGATTGACTCAACATACTCACTTCATACATTTAATCCAAATGTACAACATTCATCTACTATCTTGAACATAATTTAAATTCTAAGGAATCTAACTACAACCTCTCCAACTGGTGCTATCAGTTTCCCCAACTGACTCCAAAACTAGCAACACCTGCAAAACCTGGGAGGGGGTGAGCTCAAAGGCCCAACAAGATAAGTAGAACCATACTATCATCGCAGCAGCAGGTTGATCCTCACATATTCTCAAAAATATACATGCACTCAAATATATCACGATATTTAAAGTCATGCCCCTCCTAGCATACATGAACCAACAATGCATATGGCAGTTCTAACACTATGAACATTTAAATCTAATACACCTGATTTATGAAAATCGTTTACAACATGTTCAAGAGCAATACTCATCCAGCATTCATATGTGTAGAAAACATATATATATATATATATATATATATATAGAAGCATTAGAACAATGAAAATCACATACCACGTCACCTACTCAACAAGATCCATTGAATCATGCATAAATGCACATGCTCATGCGTTTTTACCCAAACATCCACATTTTTCAAATCATGCATGATGCTTCACATGAAGTGCAAATACATACGTATATAACTAACACCAAACTAATTCATAGGGGGCTTTCTCATCACTCCAATAATAAGGGTCTCTTCGGCTCCCAAACCTGCTTGTGCTTTATCGGGTTACTAACCCGAAGGGAGCACCTCCTCTTGGCCAAGTTTTGGGTCTTTCACCCTAGGGGCCATCCCCTTATCTTAATTTCACACTCCTGCCCCAAAATCATATATATAGTGCACATAATCACACCCATGCACTTATCCACACCATGAATGCATTTTTGTCAAATCAATGCATTTTCTTTTCACATCAAGATTGTCACAATGTCGTCCCACTCATATCATGGAATTCATCATGCTTATGCATTTTCAGGAAAATTACATCTCTCATGCATAAATCTATAAACATCACATCTTCACGTTTTCACCAATAAACACACTTTTCATCGAAATCATTCATAATCACATTTGCACATACACAACATATATATAGATGTCACATCTTGCATATAATCACACGTACACGTATATTAGCATAAATATAATCATACTTTCATTCCAATCATGCATTTACTATGAGCAACCAACATGCATTCTTACAACTATATACAATCACGCAATATATATATATATATCATGTCGCCCATGTAGGCAGTAAAAACATACCAAACAATTCATATATTTCATGCTTTTTCAATGCTCTTCTATGCTATAATCAAGTTAGCATGCATTTCAACTACTGCACCCCATATATAATCACGTCTATACTTACATATATTCAACTAATGTATAAGAGTCATATATGCATGCAAGGCAACATCTAGCTAAATATACATACATAATTTAGCATGCTTTACATGTCTCAATCTCTAAACATGCATATAACAATGCAAATCAGCATTTGAATTTAACAATGCTCTAACTCTCCAAGCCCACATATATATATATACCCACGTATATACGTATCCTCATATCCCACGTATATATATATATAAACACCTTTATATATATATATGCACATACATACATGCAAACGCCACATATGACTAAATTAAGAACATATGTAAAATTAATCAGTATAGTTAAAATATACATAGAGTTAGAGGCAAGAATCAACTTGCCTTAGGTCCCGCTTTTACTGTGTCCGCGCCCGCAAAGCGGTCCATTTCCTTGCTCGGTCAAGTCCCGTGTCAAGGCCCACGCCAACAATCCACTAAACCACTTCCTTTCCTTTTACTTTCCATGTTTGGATCAACCCAATTTGATTCAGTTTAATTATAAATCACTCCCAAAATTCAAGGTCCGAGCTCAATCCATAAGCCCTTATCTATCTATATATATATATATATATATATATATATCTCATCACTGAAAGAAGGCCCAAACATCACAAAGCCCCAATTTTCAACCCAACCAAACACAACTCAGCAACCTTATGGATACTATCAGTCCAAGGGCAGCCCACTCCAATCAATTCAACCCACAAACCAGTCACCATACGCTCTACAAATCCTCTACTGTCCAAGCTAACCGAACCCCAAGTCCACCTTATGCATATAATCAACCTATACATATTAAGGCTCACCATATACCCACAGCCACTACCAAGGGACATGGCTGTCCAACACAGCTAAACACCAAGTGTCACCACTACCGGGGCTAATCATCCTCGGTACAACCCACCGGAACCAACAAGCCTATATACACGGCCAACCTATGGAGTGCTAAAGATCCACAAGCCTCTCAGCAACTATCAATGACTGCCAAACCATGCGTGAACCGAACTCAGAGTCACCCTTGCAACCTCACGGACACAACACCCAACCAGCCGAAGCCATCTATGGCTGACCCTCTCCCTCTCGACACATACTCCAATCGACCCATAATTGAAGCCATCAACAACTACCACAACCGAACCCACCGTGAGGCCTGCCGTCGTTGCACCACCAACCCAAACGACTACAAGTCCCTCGCCGGAACTATCCGGAACCGTCGATAAAGTAACCTCAACAACCAGTCGATCACCACCATCATATTCGGCCAAACCACCACCACTGAGGCCAGAACAGCCCTCATTCAAGGCCACAAAACCGAGCACCACCAGCCCAAACCAAAACCCCTAATCGAACCAAACACAACCCAAAATCGAACCAACCTGGAATAACCCATCAGCCGAAACCCATCTCTTCCTCACGACCGTGAGAACCATCGTCGACACCATCCGAAGCCAGCCCAAACACGACCCACCGCCGACCACTACCACGGCCGAAACCCACCTGCTGAAGACCCTTCCGAGCCTCTGTTATAGTCGCCGAAACCAACAAAACCCAACTGTGAGCCGAACAGCGCCTCACCGGCCGTGAATCCTCCTGCCGGACGAGCGTACCAGCTGCCGGACAGACCCCCGCTGCCGCTGCTCGGGCCGCCGGAGCCGATCCCCCCTGCCGCCGTCGCGGCCTCTCTCTTTTTCCCCGATCTCTCCTTCTCTCTTCTCAGTTTTCTCTCTTCTCCTTTTCTTTTCTTTTCTTTTTCTTTTCTTCTTTTTCCTTTTCTTTTCTTTTCTTCTTTTCTCTTCCCAGCCGAGACCACTTGTGGTCTCTTTTCTTCTTCTTTTCTTTTGGTCCACCCACTTTTGTCCAACACTCACAACCACATATATATATATAATACATAAAATATATACATATATATTTGTATCACACGGGCATCTAATACACATATTGTATACCCATTTATATAAACATCCACTTCTATATATATATACATATATAGTTCCATTTATATATATATATATCCACATATTTTATTTTTCAAAATTAATTTATTCGAAAAATTAAATCCGGTCAAAATTCACCTGGAACCGATCAAAATAATTCCGGTCCTTACATATATATACATCAAATTGACAGTCACATTTCGTATATATAACACAGGCCACAAATTTCCAAAAATCACTTTAATGGGGACTAGCTTATCACTCCATCCATAGTAAGGGTCTCTTCGGCACCCAAACTCTGCTTACGCTTGTCGATTCCCTATTCCGACGGATGCGCCATCCGCTTGGCCAAGTCTTTGGTCTTTCACCCTAGGGGTCATCCCCTTATCTTAATTTTCAATGTTGTCACGCCCCAAAAACTCGCTTTTCAAATAGTGCACATAATCACATCAATGCACTTATCCACACCATGAATGCATCTTTGTTAAATCAATGCATTTTCCTTTCACCTCAAGATTGTCACAATGTCATCACACTCATATCATGGGAGAATTAATTATTTCAGAAAGATGTATATATATATATATATATAAATGGAATTATATATATAGAGAGAGAGATGGAGAAAGTATATGTATGAGAAATTATATTATGGACGGAGGATGCATATATATATATGTGGATATATATAAATATATATAATAGATATATTTATATTTAATTATAAATATATTTGCATACATGTCTATTATTAAAAATGTATGTGGAGGAGTATGTGGGGTTTACACATAATTATTAAAGAATTGAATGACATATATGTATTTATGTATATGTGTGGCGGGAATACATGGGAATACATGTATTACTATTAGGTGATGTTATATATATATGTAGATATATAATATACATAACATTTGAGTGGATGAGAATGGTTGTTGGACATGTGGACAGAAATTATGATAGGATTCAAAAATAAAAGAAGTCTGAGATTTTTTTTTTCTAAGGAGATAAAGATAAGAAGAGAAGAATGGGTGGTCGGCAGACCAAGCAAAAGAGAAGAAAAGAAAAAGAAGAAAGAAAAGAAAAAGGAGAAGAAAGAGAATCGGGAAGGAGAGATAGAGAGAGAGAGCCGAGATGGCTAGAGAGAGAAAGTAGAGAGAGAGAGAGAGGGATCGTGAGAGGTGAAGCAGAGAAAGGAGCTGGTCCAATGCCAGGGGTGGAGGTGATGGCAGCGAGAGGTGGTCGGTAGTGGGTTTGTCCGGCAGCTGGTGCGTTCATCCGGCAGAAGGATTCACTACCGGCGAGCAGGTCACTCCGGCAGTGGTGCGTAGTTGGGGCTTTAGCTCACTGTGGCGACTGTTCCGATGAGAAAGAAATGGGCCTTCTCCATGGTAGCTTGGCTAGTGGGCCTTCTCGATCTAATTTGGTTATTGTGGTATTTTTCTGATTTGGGTATGGCTAGACGGTGGGTTCGTGCCCAGAAGAAACGCAGTTGGGGTGCATTTGGTTCGACCATGGGTGTACTCCATGGAGGTGCCGAAGGGGCTGGTTTGTGGTTCTCGGTTTGGTTGGTGGTCAGCTGTCGTTGTACCGATGAGGGGTGGCTGGTTATGGCTGCATGGTGGTTGATAGTTTCGGCGACCCGTAGTGGCTCACGGTGGCTTCGGTTGTGACCGTTTGGGGGTTTTGTTTATATCGAAGGAATGGTTTCACGGCATGGGTGAAGGTAGAGGATTGGGGGCTGTCGGTGATGATGGCTTAGTTGGTGTTGGGTTCAGCCAAGCTTGGCTAGGATCTTTATGGTGATGCTTTGAGGTGGTTGTTCATGGGCAGTAGCTTTGGTGGCAGATTGGGTTCGGCTGTGGTGAGGTGGACTTGGGCAGTTGTTTTAAAACAATTGGGCTGACTTTGTATTTGATTTGGGACTCATTGTATGAGGCTTTAGGTTAGGGGTTGTGGCTTGTTTGGATATGAGTTGACTAATGGGTCAATTGAAGTAGTAGTGATGGTTTAATGGAAAAATTGGGTTGGCTAGCATATAAACTTGGATTGGGCTCATCGATTTTGGATTTGAATTGATGCATAGAAAATTGGGCTATAATTGGGCTTACATGGGCCGAATTGGGCTAGTGAAGAATGATGGGCCAAGCATGGAAACAAAAAGGAAATGAATTAGTCCAATGGATTTGCTCGTGTGGGCTTTGACACGGGATTGGATCGCTTGGCAGACGCGGGCACAGTAAAAGCGGGACCTAAGGCAAGTTGATTCTTGCCTCTATCTCCTATGTATATTTCAACTATGTTGATTAATTTTACGTATGTTCTTAATTTGATCATATGTGGCGTTTGCATATATATATAAGGTGGATATTTTATATATATATACGTGGGAGGTGAGGATATATATATGTGGGTATATATATATATGTGTGGGCTTGGAGGGTAAGAGCATTGTTAAATTTAAATGCTGATTCGCATTGTTATATGCATATTTAGGGATTGAGCCATGTAAAGTATGCTAAATTATATATGTATATTTAGCTAGATGTTGCCTTACATGCATATATGATTTTTATGCATGAGTTGAGTATACGTAAGTATATATGTGATTATATATTTGGTGCAGTAGTAGAAATGCATGCTAAATTGATTATAGCATAGAAGGGCATTGGAAAGCATGAAATATGTGAAGTATTATGTATGTTTTTACTACCTATATGGGTGACATGATATATATATATATATATATATATATATATATATATATTTACCTGATTGCATATGGTTGTAAGAATGCATGTTGGTTGCTCGTAGTAAATGCATGATTGGAATGAAAGCATGATTATTTATGCTAATATACGTATATATGTGATTATATGCAAGATGTGACATATATATGTTGTGTATGTGCAAATGTGACTATGAATGATTTTCGTGAAAGTGTGTTCATTGGTGAAAACGTGAAAATGTGATGTTTATAGATTTATGCATGAAAGATATGACTTTCTTGAAAAATGCATAAGCATGATGATATGTGAGTAGCAGAATATTTTGCAGACCTTCTTTTCTAGTGAATCGTACCTTGTGGTACTAGTGAGAATGAAAAGTTCTATGGATCAGTTATGAGACTCAGAGAGTAGTGATTCCACACATTTTGGAAATATAATTGAACTAGTTAAGGATTAAGTTAATAATCCTTAGGAAACGTCAGCCTTAGGCCACGTGTGAGGTGTGTAAGTTGGATTGTGAACATGGCATTGTCCGGTGTGAGGAATTGGGAAATTGTAATTCAAGGAGGATGAATTACTAGAAAGTAGGTTGATTGGAAAGTGAATTAGTTGTAGTTTTATCTTCCTGAACTTAGTTTGAGAGTTAATTGTAGTCATGGTAGTTATAGTGTTGTGATTGTACTACAATTTTGGACATGTTTGGACATCGGTTGAGATGTACCAGTAGTTGGATATGTTGTGGGATGTAGAATGAAGTTTTGTGGTGTGATGACCAGAACCTTATTGGTTAAGGAGTGAAAGCCGTGTGTTGGATACTCGCGAGTTATAACTAATTCCGGTGATAAAAGGAAGAAAGGGAAAGTCATTTGAGGTTTAGTGACAACACTCTTGGAATCTAGAGTATGAGGCTAATTTCGTGGATAAAATTCTTTAAAAGTGGGGAGGTTGTAGAGATCGGAATCAAATTTGACCGATTTTCAAAAAAATTCATCATTTTCGCTATGAATGCATTTTGAATGATGTTTTGAGTGTTTTGAGAGTAAAAAACATGTTTGAAAACATGTTATGAGGTGTTTGGAAGTTTTTGGAACCTTTGGAGAAGTTTGACTTTTTGGTCAAACAAGGGCCCGGGATGAGGTCAAGTGGGCCCAAGAATTCAAAAATTTTCTGAAAAATAATTATTTTTGATTTTGAGTGTAAAGAAATGTTTAATGAGTTAAGGAAGTGATTTTGAGTCCAACGAAGCTTTCAAAATCAAAAACAGAGGTCGGGAGGTACGTTAAATAGTCTAGGGGCAAAATGGTCTTTTTGCCTCCCTAGGAGTGATATAAATATCAATTAGGTATAGGATATTTCCTATTTACAGATCTCCTTGTCTCTCTACCTCTTCCACTTCATCTCTCTCCTTTCTCTTTAGATTTTGGATAAGTTGGAATGTGATTTGAAGGTAACCGAAGAGGGAGAGTGTGTAGAGGGCATCAAGGGCTTCGGTTTGAATAGAACAAATTCAGCATTTTGTGAAGTTAAAAAAGCTCGGATTTTCAAAGTTGGATTTCCAAGCTAAAGATTTGAGGTAGTGGTGTCTTCTCCCTCCTTTCATCGATTCTCTAGGATCTTTTGTGATATGTGGTAGTGTTAGCATGGTTTAGGAAGGTAAAAGATATTTTCTTGATTTCCTTCATGTTTAGACATGCTAAGAATGTTCCTTGTATGATTTATTTTGTGTATGTGAAGCATGTTAGTTTTATATATGTTAAAGTTGAGTTAGGTGCAAATATGTGAGATGTATGATGTATGTGACTTGTATGAATGTTATAAATGAATGATTGTGTGCTTGACATGTTATTTATGGCTTTATGACGTCTTTCATATGTTATAACTATTGGTTAAGAAACATGAGGTTCATTAGGCTTACTTTGAACCATGACCTGAATTATGTGAGCTTGAATGTCATATATTAAAAAATGCATCAAATGAGTGATTTTTCATGATTAATGCATTTGATGATTGTTGTGGGTGGAAATGCGTGCAATGTGATGCGTACGTTGTGATTTCCTAGCATAGGTTGCTCTTGGTTGATATTGAGATGATTGTTGGAAATAAAATGAGTGTCAAGGAAGTTGGACTATGAGAATGGATGCACACAAAAGGTGTGATGAGCTAATGTTTCTAATTGGTGGAAAACGGACTCCTCTCCTTCAATTGGTAGTCTTCAATTGATGAGGAATCGTAGTGAAAAACTTGAGGTTGACGAGTGTCAACATGTGATCATCTTGGTGGAAGTAAAAATATTGAGGTTGACGAGTGTCAACATGTGATAATCTTGGTGGTGGTGAAAATATAGAATTTATGAGGTTGAAGGGTTCCGTCATGATACTTCAAAAATTGTAAGGTTAAGTAGTTGAGTTGGCGGATTCATGTAGGGGATTTGGTTGCGAAATTTAAGACGTGTGTTATGTGGTTTGTGGTTGTGCATGGTTACATGTATACTTGCTATTTGTTATGTTGTTGCCTTGTTGATGACATGAGTATCCGAGCATGCCCTGTAGCATAGGCATAACATGATGCATATCATGTAGGTGGGCGTCGAGTCGATGCTTAGGTGGGTTTGGTCATCTCTACTGAGCCGCAGTGATGCTCACCCCTTTCTTTCCAAACATTGTTACAGGTTGGGTACTACTAGGAGACAAAGCAAGATTAGCTCATTGGAGCTTATTGAGTTCCTTTTTGGACTTTTGAACTTTTGAGATGTAAATAGATGTTCATGACGATTTGTGGCATGTGGACTATGTTAATGATGTTATATTTACATTTGATTCATGTTGATATACTCTAGTTTCAAGTGTAATGATCATATATGGTCATAAACCACTGGCCACCATCACCGGCAGCCCCCAATCCGCTACTTTCACCCATGCCGTGAAACCATTCCTTCGATATAAACAAAACCCATAAACGGTCACAACCACAGCTGACCACCAACCAAACCGAGAATCCACAAACCAGCCCCTTCGGCACCTCCATGGAGTACACCCATGGCCGAACCAAACACACCCCAGCTGCGTTTCTTCTGCACAAGAACCCACCGTCCAGCCATACCCAAATTGAAAAGAAAAAACACCACAACAACCGAATCAGATCGAGAAGGCCCATTTCTTTCTTGTCGAAACAGTTACAACCGTGAGCCGAAGCCCCAGCTACGCGCCACTGCCAGAGTGACCTGCTCGCCGGCAGTGAATCCTTCTGCCAGACGAACGCACCAGCTGCCGGACAGACCCACCACCGACCACCTCTCGCTGCCGCCGTGAACCAAACCCACAACAGACCCGGAAACCCCGGCGAAACAAACCTCCGTCACTGCTATCCACCCGCGAGCCAGCCACCACCGGAGGGACCCATCGGTGACACCCCCACAACCGCTCCAGCCACCGCGAACAGTCGGCGCCGGAATCGGCAACTCCCCTTCTCTCCTTTGGTCTTTCTCTCTCTCTCGGTTCTCTCTCTCCCCGATCCCTTTCTTCTCTCTTCCTTTTTCTTCTTTTTCTTTTCTTTTCTTCTTTTCCTCTTTTCTTTTCTTTTTCTCTTTTCTTCTCCTCTCAACCGAACCACTAATGTGGTCTCCCCTTTGGTTGACCACTTTTGGTCCACACATTATTCATATAAAAACATATATATAATATATGCTACACAATACATGTAATCATACATGTGCACCCACATTTCTTCATAATTGCATCTATGCCCACCATATATTTATAATTAAATACAAATATAGGCACTATGTATATATATATAGATGTATATATATATATATATATATATATATATACATGCACACACACCTTCCACTTGTATAGAAATCTCTACATCCACACTTTTCTGAATTTAATTTATTCGAAAAAAAATAATTTCGGTCAAAATTCATCCGGGACCGGTCAAAATAATTCCAGTCCTTACAAGGCACCTTACGGTATCATGCATGATTTTGCTTGGAAAAACTCTTTTTGAATCGGAGCGACCCAAACAAAACTGAATAAGGATCGGATCGGCATACTCATTGTTTCTATTGGACGTTTAGACGATCTAATTTGGCTAAAAGCAACGTACAATTCTGATTGTGGCACGATTTATCTAGAAGTGGGACTTTTCGAATCAAAACAACTCAAAGGAAACCGGTTTAGAGTCGTTGTCGCCATACTCGTTTATGTTGGATGTCCAAACAGTCGGCGCTGGAATTTTTATTTTTTTTTCTTTTTTCTTTCTTTCTTCTTCTCTTCTTTCTTTGATGTGGGAGAAGATGTGTAAAAAAAATTGAAGTTTCTTTTTTTTGTTGCTTGGTAGATTTGAACACAAGACCTCATGGGGAGAGGTTATAGCACCACACCGTCACAACTACACAACTCTATGTGTTATAAATCCTTGGAATTTAATATAACATACAACTGGACTTCAAAAATCACACTTTTTTTTTAACAACTTTGCCTTCCATGATCACTATTAACAAACTTTTTTTTTCCAGATCGTTTCTACTTGTGGGCTCTACTCAAGTTTTGTATTGCCTCTGAAACATCGTACTGATCCACTGAACTCATTAAAGAAGGCAACTTTACGCGAGTCACTCAACTTTTCTCTTGTAAGCTTCAAATTTTTTTTTTTGTCAATTCTTGCAGGTCAAATCTCTTCTTTCAAAATATGGAGTTCTAGACGCCATTCATTAGTCCCTTCAGGGTACTGCACTTCGATGTCACTTTTTCATCCCTTCGGGGTCCCTTAGTGCACTTCGGTGCCACTTTTATTGTCCCTTTGGGGTCCCTTAGTGCACTTCAGTGTCACTTTTTCATCCATTCGAGGTCCCTTAGTGCACTTCGGTGTCACTTTTATTAGTCCCTTCGGAGTCCCTTAGTGCACTTCGATGTCACTTTTTCATCCCTTCGGGGTCCCTTAGTGCACTTCGGTGTCACTTTTATTGTCCCTTTCCCTCCCTTAGTGCACTTTGATGTCACTTTTTTGTCCTTCCGGGGTCCCTTAATGCACTTCGATGTCACTTTTATTGTCCCTTCGGGGTCCCTTAGTGTACTTCAGTGTCACTTTTATTGCTTTAGACCAAGTCACCACGGTGCGGCAGACATCGTCAGCATCTCAACAGCAGGCCAAGTCACCACGGTGCAACAGACATCGTCAACATCTCGGCGATAGGCCAAGTCACCATGGTGTGGCATACATCGTCAACCTTTGAATTGACGGTATGCCAAAAATTACTTATTGTATTTTATTTATTTATTTTTTTGAGTTGACTGCACTTGAAACAATCCTCCAAGATGCCTACGTACTCTGAACAGGGATCAAGTCATCAAGTAGTTCAAAAAATTTTTTTTTGGTAGACAGTTTATACTCATGTCATAGAGTATCATTTTTTTTTGGTAGACAGTTTATACTCGTGTCAAGGAGTTTCATTTATTTATTTTTTTGCTAGACAATTTATACTCGTGTCAAGGAGTTTTTTTGTTTTTTTGGTAGACAGTTTATACTCGTGTCAAGGAGTGTCATTGACAGTTTAGGCTCGTATCGAGGAACATTTTAGCTTTAATTAGTCTTCAACTTTGCAAGACTCAGGAGATAGTTCAAGCTTGTGTTGAAATGTGTGAATTAACTCAGCATCAATTTGGAGATTTTCTTCTTGCTTTGTTTCTTCATTATACTCTTCTCGTAATTGAGAAGAAACATCTTCTTTGAACTCGTCTCCCCACCCAGAAGGAAGAGGTATTTCATTCGTCATGGTCCATGTAGGAGGATTGAACCTCTGCCAGTATGCTTTGATTTCGCTACGAGATTCGATCTAGACAACATCTTCGGGCTTTGGTCCCCACACTTTTCCTTCCTCTAGTCTTTTGATTTTTTGAGCCTCTCGTTCCATCTGGGATTGTAGATGATTTTGTTCTTGTTCCTCTTTTTGTAGGTTTAGACTTTTACCTTGGTGCTTGTTGACGACATGTTGGGAAGGAATTACTTGAGCTGACATTTGTATATTTCCAGACACTGACCATTCCTTTCTTGAGCATTCTTCTTTGGCCTCCAAGCAAGCACCGTATTTTGAACTTTCCTACTTGAAGTCGTTTGAGTGGAATTTGACGGATTATTTTGATACTACATCTTCAACACAAATCCTCGAGAGTTGTCATTTTGGTTATTCTTTTGTTTTTCTTGTTTCCTTCTTTGAACTTCTTTCTTATCTTTGGGTTGGATAAAACGTGTAGGCCTTTTTAAAGGACAATCGTGAATCTTGCCCCCATGCCAAGGATATTTCATATGAGAGGGTTGAGAATGAGTTTTGTATGGAAGGTTTGCCCCATATCTGTTCAGTCTTCTATCAAGGTTTTCTGGACTTAATACCTTATTTAACCGAGAACTATCAGATGAAGTAACGGAAGGAACGCGATGTGTTTCTTGATACAAGTAGTTAGAGACGATGCTTGTTACATAAGATGTATTTATTTCATCGTCCGAGTTAGGAAGTATTTCTTCTTCCTCTTCAGACTCAACCTCTTCATCTTTAAAATAGTTGTCAGACATATTGAGAAAGGCAAAAGCCTTTGTACCATGACTTGTTCTGTTGAGCTCCATATCATGGGCACGAGTAACCAATTCTTCAAATATACGAGGCTTGATTCCTTATAAAATGTAAAGAAGCTCCCAGTGCATGCCTTGCATACATATTCTGACTGCTGATACTTCAGAAAGACGGTCTTTGCAATCAAGACTTAGAGCTCGCCAACAGTTGATATAGTCGACCACAAGCTCGTCTTTAACTTGTTTTGTGTTAGTGAGTTCTAGCATGCTTACTGTTCTCCAAGTACTATAGAAATGGTTAAGAAACTCTCGCTCCATTTGCTCCCAACAGTCAATACTCTGAGTTTTGAGGTTCGTATACCAATCAAACACATTTCTTTTGAGGGAACTAACAAATTGCTTGACTAAGAGGTCCCCTTCAGTGCCAGCATTATTGCAGGTCTCTACAAAATGTGCAACATGTTGTTTGGGATTGCCTCTTCCATCAAATTGTTGGAACTTTGGTAGTTGATATCCCACTGGCGTCTTTAAGCTGTCAATTCTTTTGGTGTAAGGTTTTGAGTACACAAGAGTGCTCTAAGGGGCGCCGCCATACTGTGCTCAGATTGTGTTCATTGCAACTGTTGGGCAAATAGCAAAGCGACCGGCGAAGCAGGGTTAGTTTTGTCAGCTATGTGCCTTGACGCAAATGTGTTACGACGCTCTTTTGATTGGGCACCTTGAAAAGAGGAATTTGAAGTATTCGCAGGCAAATGTGTTGACTTATCAGGGTTTTGGATTTCAAGCTCCCTCATTAGCATGTCGATCTGCAAGTCCTTCTCTTCGACAGTCTTAGTGAGGTTTTTGATTGCGTGCGCCATGACTGCCAGTTGGTTTTCCATTGAGGTTGTTCCAGTCATCATAGCTGCGACAACATTCAAATAGGAAAGACCTTGAGGGCCAACATTCTTTGAAGGGACAGATTATTCTGAAATCTCAAGTAATGATTCTGAGAGCGAACCAACGCCAGAGTTGGCGTCAAAGACAGAGTGGGGTGAATGTGGTGGCACCGACCTTTCTGAAACTATGTCAGATTTCTTTGCCCCCTGAGGATCAATAGTGTTAACATGTTTAGTTTTCACATCCATTGGTTTAGTAGGATTGGTTTTCACCAAATCTTGCTGATTCTTGAGTGAAGCAATTGCTTTGGTCTTACTACGCGTCATAGGACATGCTGAGGTGCTGCTGGCACTTGACAGGTTCCTAGTGTTCTTGTCACTGCTTGCGGCAACTTTGGTGTTAGCCATTGCAGCACGATTTCTTTTGAGTTTTTCTTATTTGTTGTCTGAACCTTGGGACGAGCCATAGATTCTGATGAATAGAATTTTGGAGGTATGATGTAGGAGACAGAGATGAGAGACAGAGATGGTCCCACTGGGCGTGCCAAAAATTTGTACGCACAAATTTCTTGTCTGAAAATCTAGGAACGAAAATTAGTGACAAATAAACAATTTTATTAATTTTCAGAAAGATGGGTACAATTCTCTATGGATCTTTACAAAAGAAAGATAAATTCTTCTGATTCGATCTCCTTGATGATCCAGCTTCAAGGGCTGCTAGAGTTTGATCTTGAATTGGATTGATGAAAGTTTTCTTCAAGTATTTGTTGTTAAAGAAAACTGGTGTGAATTTTTGATCAAGGGCTAAAGAAGCTTGATCTCAAACAGTCTTGTTGATGATTCTTTGAATTTGTTGAATCGTTAAGAAAGAATGGCACGACTTTGAATGTGTTTGTTATTCTTCTTCTTCAAAGCTTTGAAGGTTGGATGAACTATGTCTTCAGAGCTTCAAGTGTTGATTGAAGGCAAAGTTTGACAAAGCTTCAGTATTCTGTCAGAGTCTCCTCCCCCTTTTCTCTTCACCCTCTACCTCTATTTATAGGCTTCTTGGAGCGTGATAAGTGTTCAATTCTATGCATTTGAACCCTCTTTATTGCATATGTTAGTTCCGTTTTTGCGTTTACCGAGATATGTTTACGGTATTTTTGTGTTTTTGATGTATTGCAGGTATTGGAGTAAATGGAGCAAAGTTGGAAGCTTTCTGCAGTCAAGAGATGAAATCAGAAGCTGTTACCAAGGCATTTCGATTGATCGAAATGTGGATTTCGATCAATCGAAATTTCGATTGATCAAAATCTCATTTCGATTGATCGAAATCTCGATCAATCGAAATGCTGCAGAGCCCACTTGGCCACTTGCTCACCTGCTCTCCCACTTGCAACAAAATCCCCCTTTTTGCACGACTTAGGGGGATTGTCTGACTTGAACAAGACTTTTGGGGAGCCTTCTTGATACAAGAGATATATATAATGATATATATATATATGGTGGGCCCAAAGGAGCCAAAAAGCATACAAAAAGCACCAAAAGCCACATATCTCATATCTCTCAAAACATAGACATCAGAAGACTTAAGGAGAGACCTTCGGGAGAGGAAGAGGAAGGGCTGAACCAGACCAAGAAGCTTCATTCTCTTCATCAATGGAAGGGTGCAAGGCAACCATGAGCAACTAACTCTTCTACTAGGGTGTTGGTTTCAACCCCTAGCCATGTAAACTTGTTCATCTTTGTAGCTCTTGGGACTTGTAATTAAATGTTGATTATTTGGCCTAGTGATTATATACACAAATACATTTCTTTTATATATTCATTTGATATGGAATTTATTCTTGTCTTAGAGTAGGTTTTGTCACTTGAATGCACAACATTTGCATATTCCACAAGAAGTGCAAATGATGGCTAGATAATGGTGTTTAAATGAATGTGTGATGCTAGTTTGTATATACCATGCCAAGACAAGGTAGTTTGGATGCATGTAGTGTTCACTTAGAGAGTAGAGTAAGTAGGTAGTTAGTTAGGTTGAAGAGCTATGCTTGTTGAAGATGGATTATGATAGGTTAGCACACACATTGATCTTTTGATATGTCATTGAGGTCACAAGCCTAATGACATTGTTAGGCATTTAATTAATGAATCCCTTGCTTGCTACACTTATGAACATGTGAATGACTAGGGGTGGAAACCAACCCTAGTTCTCTCTCCCAACTTTACTCTTTAATTTTATTGTCATTTCCTTTATGCAATAGCTTTAAACACAAAACCAAAAACCTGTTTTGTTTGAATTAAAGTAGAATTAATCTTTCTCGATGACAATTAACGACTAGTCCTCGTGGGATCGATACCCTCTATATAGAACCTTATCTGCAAAGATTCGTGCTCTTGCAAGTGGTTAAATTATATTTTGATAAAAAGGGCAAAATTAAGCTTGCAATATAATTTAGTTCCGACCACATCAAAATTTTGGCGCCGTTGTCGGGGACTACGGTTTAATTGTCGCCATTGGAAGATTAAATCTGGTTTAATTCTTAGGCTAGAAATTCGTTCATTCTTTTTGTATATATCTTGTTCTTATATCTTAAACTTCTTGATTTTAGGTATACCACATTGCGGGCATCTAAAAGAATTCAAATTGGAACCCTTTGTGAGTATAACTTCAAAAACTGGTGGTTTGAGTTCATTCACATTCTTTTGTATATATTTTTGTTACTTTGTGTATAGAGGTGTTGTTCAATTGATAATGCATGCTAGGTAGACGGTCATTGTCACTTCCTTTGCTTCCTTGTAATAGTGAACTTGAACAAACACTTAGACGACGTAGAGGAACCTCTAGGGACCCTATTTTGCCTAGGACTGAAAACATGGATCCAAATGAGAGACAACCTCCCGGTCTACCTCCTTTTAATCATGAACAACCGCCTCCACCACCACCTCCTCAAGGAGAGTTGCTTATGGACTTTTACCTTCCGACTACATTTGAAGTACCTTCGTGTATTCAATTTCCGGATGTAGCGGCAAATCAATTTGAAATAAAGTCCTCCACCCTCAACCTTCTTAACAGCTTTCACGGTCTTCCTAATGAGGATCCATACCGGCACTTAGATTACTTCTTTTCCGTGTGTTCCACCATTCGTGTACCACACTTTACGGAGGATGATCTAAAGCTACGTATGTTTCCATTTTCCCTAAAAGATAAGGCTAGAAGTTGGTTCAATTCCCTAGAACCCAACTCAATCCATTCTTGGGCGGAAATGCAAATAGAGTTCTTAAAAAAATACTTCCCAATGGGTAAGACAAGTGATATTCGGCGAGCAATCACCGGATTCACCCAAATTGACCAAGAACAATTCCATGAGACGTGGGAGAGGTTAAAAGATCTCTTAAAATCTTGCCCGCATCATGCTGTCCCAAAATGGCAGCTAGTGCAAAGTTTTTATGATGGGGTGAGTGAGCAACATAGACAAATGATAGACTCCGCGTGTGGGGGTGGGTACCTTTTGAAAAGCCCCGATGAGGCATGGAAACTTTTTCAAACCCTAAGCAACAATTCAGCTCAACGCTCCTCCACTAGGAAAGGGAAGGCCACCCAACCTTGTAGAGGAGTGCATGAGATTTCACGGGTAGATGAGGTAGCCATGCAAGTAGAAGCCTTGTCCCGAAAAATGGATTTAATCATGAAAAATGGGCTGCCTACTCCTAACCAATCTGTCCAAAATCAGGAGGGATGTTCGTTTTGCTATAGCACTTCGCATTTTGTGCGAGATTGCCCTATTGCCGGGCAATCTCCCGATTATGCTCAAGAGCAAGCGAATGCCTTGTACGCTAAACAAATGAATGATCCATATTCGAACACGTACAATCCTGGTTACAAGAATCATCCGACTTTTTCATGGAAGAATCAAGAATCAAGTCCCCCTTTCCAAGGGCAAAATTCTTTTAATCCCCAATCTCAACAGCCGCATTATAGGCCAAACCCTCAACCTTACAATCAAAGATCTAATTACCAACAACCACCAACTCCTCCGAGAAGCCAAAGCTTTGAAGATCGAGTGATAAGCAATCTTGAGGCCAACACCCGCTTATTGCAAACTCATTCTCAATCAATCTCTAAGCTAGAAGCCAATGCTCAATCTATGGCTAGGTTAGAAGCTCAAATCGGGCAACTAGCTAATGCCTTAAATAGAAGGGAGGAAGGTAAGTTGCCAAGTCAACCGGTGGCGAATCCCAAGGGTGTGCATATGATTGAAGATCCATCATCTTCAACTTGTAATGCTCCTCCAGAGCAAGTTCAATCAATCACAACCTTGAGGAGTGGAAAAATCATTAACTCCAAGGTAGGGGAGGAAGAGAGAAAGGAACTTCAAGAGCAACCTAAAAATCCAAAAGAATCCCAATTAAATCCAAAATTGTTGCCGTTAAATCCAAATTTGCAAAATACCCCTTCAAATCCAAAAGGAAAGGCAAGTGAAGTTATGTCACCATCGATTCCAAATCTTGACACCTCTTATGAACCTCCGGTTCCTTTTCCTCAACGATTGAAGGAACCTTCTCATTTCGGGAAGCAAGGAGAGAAAATCCAAGACATGATGGAGATCTTCAAACAAGTAAAGATCAATCTCCCTCTCCTTGATGCTATTCGACAAATTCCCTCTTATGCGAAATTTTTGAAGGACTTATGCACTCAAAAGCGCAAATCTAGGAATAATGTTTCTAAGAAAGTCCTCTTAACTGAGCACATAAGCTCCATTTTCCAACACCAAGCCCCTCCTAAATTCAAAGATCCGGGTGCTCCGACCATTTCGTGCACTATCGGAAATCAATCTTTTGAAAAAGCACTTCTTGACCTAGGGGCTAGTGTCAATTTGCTTCCATTCTCAGTTTACCAACAACTAGGTTTGGGGGAACTCAAGCATACCACAGTTGTGTTGCAACTTGCCGACCGTTCGGTGAAGCAACCACGTGGCATCATTGAGGATGTCATCATTCAAGTGGACAAATTCTATTTTCCGGTGGACTTCATAGTCCTTGACACGGAACCGGTCCAAAATCCGAATCATCATATTCCTATCATTCTAGGTCGTCCATTCTTGGCCACGGCAAACGCTTGCGTTAATTGCCGTACTGGAGTGATGGACATCTCTTTTGGGAATATGAAAGTCCGCTTGAACATCTTCAATGCTTCCCACCACACACCCGACGATGAAAGTGAGTGCTTTTGCGTCGATGTGGTGGACGACCTTGTTCAAGAAGCACTTCCTTCTATTCTTTCCACGGACCCCTTAGAGGCATGCCTAAATCATTTTAACCATGACGATTTTGACATTGAGCAATCCATATGTGAAGTCAATTCCATGCTCGATGTTAATACTGTCATGGATTTGCCTAAGTGGAGAGTTCCGAGAGAACCCTTGCCCCCTTTGTCCAAAACTCCCCAAACTCCTTCTTTAATTTCCCCACCACAACTTGAGCTCAAGCCTCTTCCAGCTACACTCAAGTATGTTTTCTTGGGCGCAAATGAGACCCTTCCAGTCATTATTGCTTCCAATCTCACAAATGCTCAAGAATTGGAACTCATAAGGGTGCTCAAAGAGCACAAAGAAGCAATAGGATGGAGTGTGGTAGATCTTAAGGGAATAGACCCTTCTGTTTGTATGCATCGCATACACTTGGAAGAGGATGCTAAGACCTCAAGGGAGGCACAACGTCGATTAAATCCAAATATGAAGGACGTTGTCATGAAGGAGGTGGTGAAGTTACTAGATGCGGGGATCATATACCCCATCTCTGATAGCAAGTGGGTTAGTCCCACTCAAGTGGTTCCAAAGAAGTCTGGTATTACGGTGCAACCTAATGATAAGGGTGAATTAGTTCCCCAATGCACCACCACAGGATGGAGAGTGTGCATTGATTATAGGAAATTAAATTCAGCCACTCGGAAAGATCACTTCCCCCTCCCATTCATTGATCAAATATTGGAGAGATTGGCCGGGCAAAGCTTTTATTGCTTTTTGGATGGATATTCCGGCTATAATCAGGTTGCTATAGACCCGAGGGACCAAGAGAAAACCACCTTTACATGTCCCTTCGGCACATTTGCTTATAGACGCATGCCCTTTGGGTTGTGCAATGCACCGGCAACTTTTCAACGGTGTATGATGTCTATCTTCTCGGACATGGTGGAAAAATTCTTAGAAGTGTTCATGGATGATTTTTCCGTTTTTGGACCTTCATATGAATCATGCCTCCAAAATCTAGCTTGTGTTCTCAAAAGATGTCAAGAAACCAACCTAATTCTTAGTTGGGAAAAGAGTCACTTTATGGTTCAAGAGGGTATTGTCCTAGGGCATATTGTGTCGAAGCGAGGAATAGAGGTTGATAAAGCCAAGGTTAAGCTCATTTCCAAACTTCCTCCACCATCCACGGTGAGAGAGATTCGTTCATTCCTTGGGCATGCAGGCTTTTATCGCCGTTTCATCAAAGACTTTAGCAAGATTTCTCGGCCTTTGTGTCGCCTTCTTGAAAAAGAGTCTTGTTTTACCTTTGATGAAGCGTGCCTTGACGCTTTTGAAAAACTCCGCACCTTGCTTACAACCGCTCCAATTCTAATCCCTCCAAATTGGACTCTCCCATTTGAGATTATGTGTGATGCATCCGACTATGCCATGGGTGCGGTCTTGGGGCAACGAGTAGACAAACTGCCACATGTCATCTATTACGCAAGTAAAACCCTTTTCGAAGCTCAAATCAATTATACCACAACGGAAAAGGAATTGCTTGCGGTAGTATTTGCATTAGACAAATTTCGAGCTTATTTATTAGGTTCAAAGGTCATTGTCTATTCGGACCATGCTGCCCTCCGGCATCTTTTGACGAAAAAGGACACCAAGCCTAGGTTGATCCGCTGGATACTCTTGTTGCAAGAGTTCAATTTTGAGATTAGAGACAAAAAGGGAACTGAAAATGTGGTAGCTGACCACCTTTCTAGAATTCTTGTTGAATCCCTCCATAATTCCATTCCAGTTTGTGAATCCTTCCCGGATGAACAACTCTTTGTCATCTCTCAAGAAAGTATCCCTTGGTATGCGGATGTGGTTAATTATTTGGCAACCGGTAAAATACCATCTTCTTGGACCAAACAAGAGAAGGATCGTTTTCTCTCCCAATCACGATCATATTATTGGGACGATCCTCAATTGTTCAAATACTGCCCCGATCAAATAATTCGTAAGTGTGTACCCAACAGTGAATTCCAAAGCATTCTTAAATTTTGTCATACACTCGCTTGTGGGGGACACTTTAGTGCTAAGAAAACCGCAGCAAAAATTCTTCAATGCGGATTTTTCTGGCCGACACTTCATCGGGATGCATATTCATTCTGCCGCTCGTGTGAGCGATGTCAGCGCCTCGGCGCGATGTCTCGGAAGGACATGATGCCTCTTAACCCTATTCTTGTCATTGAAATATTTGATGTGTGGGGCATTGACTTCATGGGACCATTTCCACCCTCTACTGGTCATGAGTACATACTTGTGGCGGTGGACTACGTATCTAAGTGGATAGAGGCCGTTGCTACCAAAACCAACGATCACGCAGTCGTGGTTAAATTCATACAAGCTAACATTTTTAGCCGGTTTGGTACGCCTCGGGCCATCATCAGTGACGGAGGTAAGCATTTCTGTAACCGGTTTCTTCGAACCTTGCTTCTCAAATACTCCTTCACACACAAAGTAGCCACCCCCTACCATCCTCAAACTAGTGGCCAAGTAGAAGTATCCAATAGGGAGATTAAGAACATTCTTCAGAAAACTGTTCGGCCTGACCGGAAGGATTGGTCATTGCGACTAAACGACGCATTATGGGCATACCGAACCGCATATAAAACTCCCATTGGAATGTCACCTTATCGGTTAGTTTATGGCAAGGCGTGCCATCTTCCGGTTGAATTGGAGCATAAAGCTATGTGGGCCACCAAGACCTTCAATTTTGACATGAAAAAGGCCGGCTCTAATCGAAAGCTTCAATTAAATGAATTGGAAGAATTGTGACATGACGCGTATGAGAATGCGAAAATCTATAAGGCAAGGTCCAAAGCCTTTCATGATCGTAATATTCGAGTCAAAACATTTTCGCCGGGCCAAAAAGTTTGGTTGTACAACTCGCGCCTCCATTTGTTTCCCCGAAAACTTCGCTCCCGTTGGGATGGTCCATTTTTGGTTAATTCCGTCGCCCCCCACGGAGCGGTGGAATTGAAGGACTTGAAAGATGGCTCGATGTTCAAAGTAAACGGGCAGCGCTTAAAAGTGTGCGTGGATGACCAAGTCACCACCGAATACGTGGATGTCGTCACTTTGACGGATCCCGTGTATTTTGACTCGTGAGCCGATCCGGACGTTGCGCCATAGACGTGTAAGGTGGCGAAGCCATGGTCGCTATCAAGCTTCCATGGTGTCCCTTTTATCCAAAGTAGGTTTGTATCTAAGCAATGGAGTATCTAATTCCCAAATATCCAAGTCCCTGAAGCATATTTTAAACTGACTGTTTTTGAGCATTTCGATTGATCGAAACCAAGATTTCGATCAATCGAAAATTTCGATTGATCAAAACTTTGGTTTCGATTGATCGAAAAATTGCAGAGATTTGCCAAGTCCAAAGTCCCGAGAGGTGATATTCTTCGATTGCACTTCGATGGGTCTTCGATCGATCGAAACTTTCGATTGATCGAAATGGGATTTCGATTGATCGAACTAAAAGTTCGATTGCATCAATTAAATGTTCGAGTGATCGAAGTAAAAATGTGATGTAGGGAAGGAATGTTCGATTGATCGAAGAGACAATCTCGATCCATCGAAGTTAGTTTCGATTGATCGAAGCAAGATTTCGATCAATCGAAATTTCGATTGATCGAAATGCACATTTCGATCAATCGAAATGCACGCGGAGCCTGCACGTGAGCCGAAAATCTATTTAAACCGTTGGGCTTCCCTCCCATTTTAAAAGACCATCCGACTTCTTCTCTCCCTCTGTGCGATCCAAGCCCTCTCCAAGCACTCCCGAGCACTCGATCTTCCATTCCCGATCATCCGCCGCCATCCGACGCAGTCCGATCCGCCGCCAGCATCTGCGCGATCTTCTCTTCGTGGCTGCGCGTGGAGTTTACTTCGGTTGAGCCATTCATCTTCTTCCTCACGAGGTAAGTGATGCATGGCTACTTTTTGTTTATTCTCTCGCCATTTTTGATAGTTTTACAGCGGAATAAACATAGTTAGATCATGTTGGGGTGGATGGTTGCTATTGCGATGTCCAAATCCAGTTTTTGTGGGTTTCGGGGGGGGGGGGTAGGAATTCAAGCAGGAGTGGGATTTGGCATTTTCTTCATTTCAAACGCTTAGTGTTCGGTGTATAACCGCGGCACCTTCGTTTCGGTTGCGCCCGTTCACATTGCCTCTTCGAGTGCAACTTTTTGCATTTTTGTCAGTACCTTGGACTAGGACTTCATTTTTATTTTTATTCTTTTAGTCTAGTAGTAGTTTAACTTTCTTCTTATTCATCTTTTATTTACGTACCTTTTGGAATCCAGTGCAGACTGTTCCGCGGCCATGGCAAGAGTGAAGAACGCCGCCGGTGCTATTCGTGACGTGCCCGGGCGAGCCTTCCGGTCTCGGAAGTTCCACCCGGAGCAGGTTTTTGACTTAGACGAGTTTGAGAGGCGTCCCGACACCGAGTGGACGGTTGCCGAGCTCAGGAGGCGTCGCCTCGACCGGCTATGTGTGCCTCCCACAGACGTGGCACACGAGCGCCTAGTGCAGGTCTTTTACGAGCATATGACCTACTCCTGCACAGCGCCAGATACACTCGAGACTACCGTGGCCACAGTCACGATCACGATTACGCCGAGCCGGATTGCTCATATGCTCGGCATTCCTCACCAGCAGCCGCCAGACATGGTTGGCCCGGACGGTCAGCCACTCTATAGTGCCGCGCTCCCAGCAGATACCACGCTCTTCTCGATAGTGATGGGCATGTGTGGCGGGGCGTTTACCACGCCCAACCACAACTGCACATCCAAGTCGATGTGCCCGAGCAGATATTGGTTCCTGGACACCGTTCTCCTCAAGAACGCGTGTCCGTTGCAGCACGTGGCCGAGCGCAGGGGTGACCTCCTCCGTTGCCTCTATGCTTTCCATACGGGCGCTTGGTTTTCTGTCCCATCGCTTATCTGGGGGTAGATGCACAAAGTTTGGGATGGCCTCGTCAACAAGAGGAAGAGGAGAACAGCGAGTTGGCGGCTTCCCTTTCCATTCCTGATCGCCGCTTTTCTCAGCAGTGCCAGTATACCAGTCAGTCGGACTGACATTCAGTTGGCACCGCCCACCCGCTTCACATCTACTCAGTGGGATCGGGTGAGGCGACACTTAGAGCGACAGGACCATCAGGGTGATCCACCAGACGATGTAGATATGGATGCCCCGGTGGAGATGGATGAGAGAGAGCCAGCAGGGGCTGAGGCGGAGGACGAGGAGATGGAGGACGAGGAGATGGATGTCGCTGCAGAGCGGCATGATATCTTAGCGACAGGCTATTCCTGCCTGGCGGCTGACGTAGAGCGGCTCCAGCAGGGTTTTGACGAGCACGTCCAGGTGACGCAGAGTCAGCTGGCGGGTATTCGGACGGACATTTCTTCTCTGGTGCAGGGCCAGAGAGCGATCTTAGATGAGTTCCGAGCCTTCCGGCAGGATCTGCAGTTCCTGTTCGCAGGTCGAGCCTCCACCTCCACTTCTGCTCCCACCGAGCCACCACCACCACCACCTGCCCTCGAGTAGCTGCACTTTATTCACCTTTTATGCTTTACTTTCTGTATTTTTCTTTCTTTATTTTTGATAGGCCATGTTGGCCATGTTTAGTTTCTTTTTGCGTATTCCACCTACATGTACCCTTTGTCCTGAAACGCATTTTCATCTTTATGGAATACATTTATATTTTCTTTTATGACATGTCTTATCTTTACTGTCTTTTCTTTTTGCTTTCCGTCAATTTATCTGTTCTCTATACTTTGACTATGTATGTAGTACCACTTGTCTAATTGTTATATGCGATTCAGTTGATGATTTCCGTTTATTACCGCCTGGTTTTAATTCCCAATACTGTTGAGATTGCTTCAACACAGTATGGCGGTAATAAAGAAAGGCAGACCCTTTGCGTGCTATACGTTAGCGCGCCTGGATAGTCAATATCTTATCGCATAGACCTCTTAGACAATCGGGAAACACCAGTTCAGACTATTAGATTTACAGTGATATTGGCATTGTCTGTTTGTGCATAAGTATTTCATTATGTTCTATTTATCTACTTTTTGTTCCTCGTAATGCTCGTGGTATCCAGTTAGTATTCTGTGCAGATTTTTCTTATTTACAGGATGACCGCTGCTGTGGAATTCCATTTTTCTCGCATTCTGCCATCCCGGTAACTTCTTTCCTTGCTCTTCTTGTCCAAGCATTGAGGACAATGTTGCATATAAGTTTGGGGGTGCGGTATGCTATACCACTTGCATATGCATGCAATGTTCAGTCATTATATTGAGTGTCATTGTAGAGCAGTTTTTCTTTGATATTTTTGCATGCTTGCTATGATGTCTTGCTTTGTAAAGGAAGATCATTCGAATAAATGTCCGAGGTAAATGCAGCGGGTAGTTAAGAACTTTAACATTGTAAATACCCGCGCTTTTGCAAGCTTGATAGTAAGCTAGAACGGTCTACATTATTGTCCAAACTCGAGCACGTACAATTCTTGCCCTAAATTTGTCCTTAACCGCACAAATTCGCACACATGCAGTTTAAATTGTGGGGTATAAGTCTGAGGGAGAATTTTTGAAAATTTCTGTTTTTATCTGAACAGCTTAAAGAATAAGTTCTTCCGGTTGTTGTAAAAAAAAAAAAAAAAGAGAAAAATATGCAATAAGCCAACTCACTAAATAAACCGGATTTCTATGCCTCAAAGCAGGAAATATTCGTGTAAAAGTGTGTAAGGTTGAGCAGTAATAAGCGGATGGCTTGCTTACGCTCATCGCCTTGTAAGCTCGGTTATTAAGTCCGAGGGGTGCTTCTTCGCCTAATGCCCTAAAACCAATTGGTTTGGGAGTCATTGGCCCAATGCCGCTACATGGGCTTACAAGAAAGCAAAAAGAGCTAAGCATTGCACGGTCATCCGCACATGAGCAATCATGAATGTTTTGTGATAATGAAACAGCCGGGTTGAGCATTTTCAATGAGTTTTTCTCTTAAAAACAGATTTGTTCGTTTTCTTCTCCAAATATGACAAAAGCCACACGTTAGAATGCATGTTCACTTTTCAAAGAGGATTTTGGGGTTGGAATTGTTATAGTTGTTCGGGCTGGCCAGCATGTGGGGACTGTCGTTCATTTATAGCTTGTGAAAGTCCATTTTTGCTAATGACCACATAGTTCTGTAATACTTGTTGCATTTGCCAATTGTGAAATGAATGGATGAGCGCCCTTTATCTAGTTGATGGCTGAGCATGATTAAACTTTTGTATAAGATAGTTGATTTCATTTTTGTAATATTGTATTGCTAAGGGACTAGCAATATGTAAGTTTGGGGGTGTGATAAGTGTTCAATTCTATGCATTTGAACCCTCTTTATTGCATATGTTAGTTCCGTTTTTGCGTTTACCGAGATATGTTTACGGTATTTTTGTGTTTTTGATGTATTGCAGGTATTGGAGTAAATGGAGCAAAGTTGGAAGCTTTCTGCAGTCAAGAGATGAAATCAGAAGCTGTTACCAAGGCATTTCGATTGATCGAAATGTGGATTTCGATCAATCGAAATTTCGATTGATCAAAATCTCATTTCGATTGATCGAAATCTCGATCAATCGAAATGCAATTTCGATCAATCGAAATGCTGCAGAGCCCACTTGGCCACTTGCTCACCTGCTCTCCCACTTGCAACAAAATCCCCCTTTTTGCACGACTTAGGGGGATTGTCTGACTTGAACAAGACTTTTGGGGAGCCTTCTTGATACAAGAGATATATATAATGATATATATATATATATGGTGGGCCCAAAGGAGCCAAAAAGCATACAAAAAGCACCAAAAGCCACATATCTCATATCTCTCAAAACATAGACATCAGAAGACTTAAGGAGAGACCTTCGGGAGAGGAAGAGGAAGGGCTGAACCAGACCAAGAAGCTTCATTCTCTTCATCAATGGAAGGGTGCAAGGCAACCATGAGCAACTAACTCTTCTACTAGGGTGTTGGTTTCAACCCCTAGCCATGTAAACTTGTTCATCTTTGTAGCTCTTGGGACTTGTAATTAAATGTTGATTATTTGGCCTAGTGATTATATACACAAATACATTTCTTTTATATATTCATTTGATATGGAATTTATTCTTGTCTTAGAGTAGGTTTTGTCACTTGAATGCACAACATTTGCATATTCCACAAGAAGTGCAAATGATGGCTAGATAATGGTGTTTAAATGAATGTGTGATGCTAGTTTGTATAGACCATGCCAAGACAAGGTAGTTTGGATGCATGTAGTGTTCACTTAGAGAGTAGAGTAAGTAGGTAGTTAGTTAGGTTGAAGAGCTATGCTTGTTGAAGATGGATTATGATAGGTTAGCACACACATTGATCTTTTGATATGTCATTGAGGTCACAAGCCTAATGACATTGTTAGGCATTTAATTAATGAATCCCTTGCTTGCTACACTTATGAACATGTGAATGACTAGGGGTGGAAACCAACCCTAGTTCTCTCTCCCAACTTTACTCTTTAATTTTATTGTCATTTCCTTTATGCAATAGCTTTAAACACAAAACCAAAAACCTGTTTTGTTTGAATTAAAGTAGAATTAATCTTTCTCGATGACAATTAACGACTAGTCCTCGTGGGATCGATACCCTCTATATAGAACCTTATCTGCAAAGATTCGTGCTCTTGCGAGTGGTGAAATTATATTTTGATAAAAAGGGAAAAATTAAGCTTGCAATATAATTTAGTTCCGACCACATCAGAGCGGTAGATTTGTAACTTTCTTTTCTTCTGATAATTATCCTATAATTATCTTTGTGATAATTGTGATAATTATCCAATATATACGTAATAATTATCTGTGTTGATAATTACATATATATATATTTAATTACCCATTAAACCCATTTTCAAGTAGGCTTGGACTTCTCAGACAATTTAGACCAGCCCATAACTCATTTATTTGTAGCGAGCCTGATCTTTAAATTATCTGACTCATTGGGCCATATTTCAAAGTGGGCTAAACTGAAGATAAGCCCAAATTATATTTTGGGTCCATGATGTAATTTTTTAATGTCTACATGAAGTATGAATAGCTTAATGGACCTTATTGTGTTCCATTTTTGGACTTTTGACCTTTTGAGATGTAAATAGATGTCCATGCCAGTTTGTGGCATGTGGACTATGTTAATGATGTTATATTTACATTTGATTTATGTTGATATACTCTAGTTTCAAGTGAAATGATCATATATGGGTCATATGTGATTTGTGGGTTTTGAATGGAAGAAGTTGGTTTTAATTTCATTATGTATAAATTCTTGGATATGATTGTGAGAAATGTGGATTCATGTTTAAAATGATGTTTGATGATGTTATTATCATTTGTACATGTTGTGGGTGATGTTTTGATGATTTTTAGGCTTTTAGATAAGTTTTGGAGCCTAAAAGTTAAGATTTTCGAGTCCTGGACAGTAGGTTGTGATACTTACAACGATACATGTTTGATGGATCACAGCTTCGATGCATCTAACTCCCCAATTCGATGCATTGAAGTTACTATTCACAGCATTCTCAAAAATCTGTCCAAACTTTAATCGGGCATAACTTCCTCGTTTCAAAAATCTGTCCAATGGGGTAAGCCTTAGCTTTGGATTCTAAGCACACAATGTGTGGAGTCTTAAAAGTGAGTGATTCATGATAGTGTGGATAAATAAAATCCCCACTAAGGTGATATGATTTGGTATAGGGTCCGTTAGGGTTGGATAAGGTGAAGTTATGCACATCTGTGTGCAAGAATAGAGTTAAACTTTTGTGGTAAATGAGAGTAAGGATGATCCATTGGGATTAATGGATGAGTTAACCTCCGGCCTTCCTGGAGTCGAGAAATCGGGGCATTACAATATGGTATCCGAACTTGATTCTATTACTTGAGTGTCGTTAAGGTTGTTCATGGGGTTGAGTGAACGGGTTCACTCTCGAGATTCTGGTCGGTCCAGGGGAGTCCCGACAGTCCGAGTTTCGGGACATGACAGAATGGTATCAGAGCACTAGGTCGAATACCTAGGGGTGACGGGTAAAGGTTGTACCAAGTGTGGTTTTGAATTGGTTAGAACCTTGGGCTTAATAACCTAGAAACGCGTGTGGACATGACAAAGTTGATATGGGAATTTATGTGCATGGGAGATTTGCTTACATGATGACATGGTGAGTGCTTATGTTATAACATGTGTAGTATGTTATGTGTTAAAATGAAAACGTGCTACGTGATTAACTGCATATATGTTATATGTTGACTTAAGAATATATTTATGATTAAATGTGTGTTGAAAAACATGTCTATATAATACATGCAAAGATGATAGCATATTGTATACTGTGTAGTTATTTGATCATGTTGAACATAAAACATGTGATAACTTATTATGTTGAATTATATCTTGAATTGATAGAAATATGCCACCTAGACGTCATGGAGGAGGAGTTGGGGGTGGAGTTCCCGAGGGGGATCGTTTGGTTGCTAACATGACTGCAACATTTCACGATTTTGTTAGGACAGCCGCTAATGAAGTGCAGTAACTCGTAGTGGAACTGGTAGAAAATGAGGCCGGAAGAAGGTTCAAATTCATCACTCAATTTAAAAAGTTGATAGCTCCTAGCTTTGAGGGATGTTCGGATCTGTTGATATCGAATAATTGGTTGGAACAAGTAGAGAAACACTCGAAGATGATGTCTATGCCCGATGATGGCATGAAAGTCATTCTTGCCACATATTTGTTTCCGGGTGGAGTAGAACTTTGGTGGAAGTCGGTGAGTGACCGATATGATGTTGAGACGATGCCTTGGGAAAAGTTTAAGACTCTATTCCTTGAGCATTACTTTCCTAAACCAAAGAGGAGGGCCTTGAGGAAGGAGTTTGAGGAACTTGTCCATGACTGCATGACCGTGACTAAGTATGAAAACAAGTTCATTTCCCTTTCATGCTTCGCACCCGAAGTGATGAGAGATGAGGAAGAGAAGACATGGAGGTTCATTAATGGCCTTCATCATTCAGTGAGGCTATATATGTCAATTTTGGGATTGAAAGTATATGTCGAGGCGATAGAGAAGGCCTTGACAGCAGAAGCTGAAGTGAAAGATAGGTAAGAAAAGAGAGAGGCATTAAAGTAAAGCAAGGTTTTGACAGTGGCTTTAGAAGGACATGCAAGGAAGAAAGTCAAGGGTGGTCCTTCTCATTCGGTGGGTTCAGTGGGACAACCTATGGCACTTTCTACCCTTACTATTCCCTTGCCTTTGACAACTGCTAGACCAGAGAGGGTGTGTTACCAGTGTAAGCAACTGGGACACATCAAGACAAATTGTCCTATGCTACAGCCTAGCACGGTGGCATGTTTTGGTTGTGGACAATAGGGGCACATGAGGAGAGAGTGCCTATAGTAGAGTGGGTATGCTAGGAGTGGACAGAGCGCCCAGCAAAGGTCGACTTAGACCACGACTGCATAGTCGAGCCATAGAGTTATGCCTCCACCACAACCAGCTATATCTGCATAGAGTGCAAGACCTATGAGGGGACTTACCCCTAGTACATCCATGCAATAGTCAGGTGGTCGGGTTAGTGGAGCACAAGATCAGAGGGCACAAGGGAGGGTTTATGTAGTGACACCTGAGTAGGACCCTCAGTGGTTAGAGGTATATTTCTAGTATATAGTTCTTGGGCATGTGTATTGATTGATTCGGTGCATCTTATTCATTTATTGCTACATCATTTGCACAGACACTTGGGTTAGAGACTTGTTCATTGGGTAGGGCAGTTTGTGTTGATACGCCAGTGGGCAGTACGGTGATCCTTGATAGAGTATGTCGGGGATGTGCTATTGAGATAGCTGGGAGGACACTTGAGTTTGATTTCATTCTCTTTGATATAAGTAGTTTTGACATCATCCTTGGGATGGATTGGTTGTCGGGGTTTCGTGCTACCATTGACTGTTTGAGAGGGAGAATGACGATTTGTATGCTTGAGGGTGATTGCTTTTATTTTGTGGGAGATTGGAGTGACTCCTATACTTCACCATGCTATGGCATTGGCAGTCATGAGTGACACAATTTTATCTTGGCTAGTCTTTTGGCCGAAAGGGAGGAGGTTCTGGGAGAGGTATATCTAGCAGTGGTGTGTGAGTTTTTGGATGTATTTCTAGAGGATTTGACAGAATTGCCTCCCAAGAGAGAGGTGGAGTTTGGGATTGATCTTATACCCAGTATGGTGTCCATTTCTATGGCACCATATCGGATGGCACCAGTGGAGTTGGTGGAGTTGAAGCGTCAATTAGATGATTTGAAAGCCAAGGGCTTCATTAGATCGAGTGCATTACCGTGGGGAGCTCCAGTGTTGTTTGCTAAGAAGAAAGATGGTGCCTTGAGATTGTGCATTGATTATCGAAAGTTGAATCATGTGATAATCAAGAATAGGTATCCATTGCCGAGGATAGACGACCTATTTGATCAATTGAAGGGAGCCCAATACTTCTCAAAAATTGATCTAAGGTTGGGTTATTATGAATTGAGGGTGAAAGAGGGGGATATTCATAAAACGGCTTTCCGTACGTGTTATGGACATTATGAATTCCTTGTAATGCCATTTGGTTTGACTAATGCACCTGCGACATTTATGGACTTAATGAACCGCGCAGTTCATCAGTACCTTGACACTTTTGTGGTAGTGTTTGTGGATGATATACTTGTTTACTCATCTTCGGAGGAGGAGCATAAGTTTCACTTGAAGATGGTTTTGCAAATCCTTAGAGAGCACCGATTGTATGCTAAGTATAAAAAATGTGAGTTTTGGCTCCAAGAGGTGAAATTCCTTGGGCATGTTGTTTCTGAAGGTGGAGTCTAAGTAGACGCATCTAAGATTGAGGCCGTGATGAATTGGGAGAGTCCGAAGAATGTCTTCGAGATTCAGAGTTTTCTTGGGTTGGCAGGATACTATAGGAGGTTTGTTAAGGACTTCTCTAGTATTGCAGCACCTATGATACGACTCACTCGTAAGGGTGTGAAGTTTGCGTGGAATGAAACATATGAGTTGGCTTTCCATGAATTGAAGAAATGGTTAACTACAGCTCCTATTTTGGTAATACCCGAGCGTGGCTTGGGATATGTGATTTATTATGATGCTTCAGGGAGCCTACTAGGTTATGTGTTGATGCAATGTGATAGAGTAGTTGCTTATGGGTTTAGATAATTAAAGACTCACGATCACAACTACCCTACGCATAATCTGGAGTTAGCAGCGGTGATCTTCGCCTTGAAAGGGTGGAGACATTACTTGTATGGTGAGAAATTCGAGGTTTATTCGGATCATAAGAGTCCCAAGTACATTTTCTGCCAAAAGGACTTGAACATGAGGCAGAGGAGATGGGTTGAGTACATGGAGGATTACAATTTTGATTTGTAATACCATCCGGGTAAAGCAAATGTAGTGGCGGATGCATTGAGTAGGAAGTCTGATGGGACTCTAGCTAGCATAGCCATTCAGGAATGAAAAATGATGGAAGATTTCTCAGAGTTGGGATTATATTTCAGTGATGATAGTAAGCCAGGTACATTGTTTAGCCTGGTATCTTAACCAATGCTTGTGAGTAAGGTGATTGAGGCACAGAAGAAAGATAATGAGTTAGAGTCCATTCACTCACAGATTGTTGGTGGTACTACAGTAGTGGGTTGGACCTTGTATTTTGATGGGGGTCTACGATTAAAAGGGTTGATAGTAGTTCCTTCTGATTGTTGTGATGATTTATTGCGGGAATTTTATCATTGTCATTTTGCAGTTCATCTTGGTGGCACCAAAATGTATCACAATGTGAGGCGCCAATATTGGTGGCAAGGTATGAAGAAAGATGTGGCACAGTTTGTAGCGAGATGTCTTACTTGTCAGCAAGTGAAGGAGGAACATCAAAAGTTGGCTGGATTGTTCCAACCATTACCAGTGTCAGAATGGAAATGAGAACATATCACCATAGATTTTGTTACGAGTCTCCCGAAATCAAACAAGGGCAATGATACAGTTTGGGTTGTTGTGGATAGATTGACCAAAATAGTTCAATTCTTGCCTATGAGATTGAATGATGATGTGAGGAGGCTTAGTAAGCAGTATATAGAGCAGATTGTGAGATTACATGGGGTTCCAGTATCCATTGTGTCGAATAGGGATCCACAGTTCACTTCAAGATTTTGGCACGGATTCCAAACGGTGTTGGACACTGAGTTACAATTTAGCACAGCATTCCATCCTCAAACTGATGGGCAGTTTGATCGTACTATACATATATTAGAAGATATATTTCATGCTTGTATACTTGATTTTGGGAGTGGTTGGGAAGACCATTTGCCACTCGTGGAGTTTGCGTACAACAACAGTTATCAGGCCAGTATTGAGATGGCACCATTTAAAGCATTGTACGGTAGACTTTGTAGATCTCTAGTTTGTTGGACTGAGGTGGGCGAGACCACAGCCTTAGGACCAGACATCATGCATGAGACTACAAAAAAGATTAAGTTGATTAGGCAGCGACTGTTGATAGCTCAGAGTCGACAAAAGAGCTATGCCGATCAGAGGAGGAGACTGTTATCCTTTGAAGTGGGAGGTCATATGTTCTTAAGAGTTTCACCACGGAAAGAGTTGATGTGCTTTGGCCGGAGTGGCAAGTTGTCACCAAGGTATATTGGACCATTTGAGATCCTTGAGTGTGTTGGTGCAGTGGCCTACAGGTTGGCTTTGCCACCACAGTTGGAGAAGGTTCACAATGTGTTCCACGTTTCAATGTTGAGGAAATACGAACCTGATTCATCATATGTTCTAAGTTGGGTAGACGTTGAGGTCGATGAGGATGTCACCTATAAAGAGAGACCGATATAGATTATTAATGCTAGAGAGCAAGTTCTGAGGGAAAAGACTATTCCCTTGGTCAAGGTATTGTGGCATCATCACAATGTTGAGGAGGCTACGTGGGAACGAGAGCAAGAAGTTCATTCTAAGTATCCCAATTTGTTTCCTCCAGGTACGTCTTGATTTCGGGGATGAAATCCTTTTAAGTTGGGTAGGTTGTAAGAACTGTGACCATTTTTGGTCGGTTTTCTTGAATTTTCGTTTAATTGTCATATTAGGACTTTAAATGATTGTATATGTGTTTTAAACATACAATACATGTTCAGATAACGTATTTAAGGTTTTGGCAAGTTTTTGGAAGATTTGAGTTTGACTTTTTGGTCAAACCAGGGCCCGGGATGTGACTACAGTTGGCCCGGGAGTCCAGAAAATTCTCAAAAATAATTATTTTTGGGAATCGCTTAGATGGAATGTTTAGAGAGTATAAGAAGTTATTTCGAGGCTGTAGGCACTTTCGAAATCGAAAACGGAGTCCGAAAAGGTACGTTAAGTGGCCCGGGGGCATTTTGGTCTTTTTGTGCACTAGATGCTTTCAAAACATATGATTGAGAGAGTCCCAACCATTTCTTATGGATCTCTCTCTCTCTAAACATTTCCCTCTTCTCCTCTCTTCCTTCTCTCTAGAGTTCGAAAGCCTTCAGACGTGATTCAAGCTCCGTCGAAGAAGGGAGATACGTAGGGGACGGCTAGGGCTTCCTTTGAACCGATCAAAGTTACGGTTCAGTAAGTTTGACATTGCTGAGATTTTTAGAAGTGTTTTGAAAGCTTTCAATTTTAAGGTAGGGATGCCTAACCCATAAAATCTGGGGTTTTTTGCGAGTATATTAGTTGTCTATGACAACCAATTAGCTAGGTGGGGTAATTACATATTTTTCAATGTTCAAGCATGCTATTCTTACCACTTAAATGTGATTTTACTGTTGGTTGATATAATTGTAAGTTTATAAATGCCTTAGAGGAATTTATAAGCATGTTGGAATCGTTTTGTGAATTTATTTGGTGGATTCATGTGTAATTGTGAAGGTGACTCTTATGTGTCTGATAAATTGCTTTAGAGATATGTTTTATTACAAAGCATGATTTAATTGTCAAATTTTTGAATTTGATTAAATGTGAAGGATATGTGGTTATGTGATATATGGAGATGTGAAGCATGTTCATTGTAAACACCTATGGTGCTTGAATGAGAATGTCACGCTCCGATTTCTGACACCCAGTTGAGAGCAAGGGAAATGGGGGTGAACGGTGAAATCTAATTAAAACAACCATTTTGGAAAAATCTAACATCCAACTCAATTCTCTTAACTGCGGAAGCAACTCAATATGCATATAATTAAGTGAATATACATAACTAACAATGGTCCTCATTGTTGAAATCATTTAGAAACATTTCAAAATAAAAGTGATTTTTTTGCCCTTGTGAATAGTAACTTTTCGTAAAAAGTTCTAGAAAATTTTTCGGACCATTGTCTTATCCTACTATAGTTCTAAAAAGCTTAAAAACATAATTTAGACCTTTTGAAGAGGTCTGGAACCCTGATTTCTTATCACCGGGCAGTAACTAAAAAGCTACAGTAACTCCAAAATGAACAGTGCATTGCTGGAGTGCAATCTGCGTACAATCTAAAATAATTCGTAGAAAATTCATTTTAACTCGAAATGAGATAAAATAAAATTCTATAGAAACTACACTAAACATAGAAGAAGCTTGATCCAACCTTAATGGCTAGATGTTATCCAAATGAAACAGTTTTGACAATCAATTTGGTGCCCAACAGAAATTGTAAAATCTGGTGGCAGAATATTGTCCGATTTTTGTAAAATTCTGTGGTTCTTCAAAATTCACAAAATTAAATATAGAAACACTAGACATCTAGGGGAAGTTGTGGTAAAAATTTTAGATCATTTGGAGTTGTGTAGACCCCTCAAAACAATTCGCCAAAATCCGAGCAAAATGTATTCATTTGACCGGCAATACTTTCATTTGCAAAACAAAATCTTACACCCAACATTCCAAGGATCTACAAATGGTGCATCTCCATACATACACCCTAATTAACACATTCATATCACCATAATCTCACAAATCCTTATACATTTCTATTGAAATCATACAAATCATTTCATATATCATTCACACCTTAAATTCAAAATGGACACTTTTGGGCACGTGTCCCCCCTAATGGCTATACAATTATGTTCAAAGTCTTCTATACATGTCCAACATGGCTTATACATATGAAATTCAAATATCAATATGTTGTCCAACTTTAAGAATAATATTTTCCAGAAGAGTCCATATGCCACAAGTCGGCATGGACAACCATATACACATCAAAAGGTCAAAACTCAAAAGAACTTCAAGAGTCCACTTAGCCAATCATGCCTTATCTTCCATTGGTGCCTTATCTGAAAAAAAATTTATATATAGGGGGTGAGCACCATTGCGGCTCAGTAGGAATGATCCACCCAACTCTACTCTAACTCAGGCGGCCGGCCATGCATGGATGCATATGAAATTATTACAATCTATATGACAAATATCCATACTTTTTACCCATGAACAATCACGTTTTATAAATCATGCGTGATGCTTCACATCTCAATGCATTGACATACATATATATACATATATATATCAAATTGAGCAAGTCACAATTTATATATATATTACTCACGCCATATAAATTCGAAAATCAATTCAAGGGGGGCTATCAAATCACTCCAATAGTAAGGGTCTCTTCGGCACCCAAACTCTGCTTACGCTTTACCGGGTTACTATCCCTAAGGGAACGTCTCCTCTTGACCAAGTTTTGGGTCTTGCACCCTAGGGGCCATCCCCTCATCTTAATTCACACTCCTGTCGCAAAATCGTCACATAGTGCACATAATCACAACAATGCAAACATCCCACACAATGAAATGCATTTTATCAAATCAATGCATTGTTTTCCTCAAATCAAGTTTGTCACAACGTCAATCACTCATTTCATGAAAATTATCATGCTTATACAATTTTGAAAAAAGGCATATCTTTCATGCATCATTCTATATAAAAACTCAGATTTATATATTTTCACCAATGGACACAATTTCAACAATTAGCATATATAGCCTCAATATCACATATACAACACATATGAGCCCTAACTAGCATGTTAGACATATACATATGCATATGCATAAATCACATTTTTATATATATACATACATATACATAAAACCCTAAACTCAAGAAATCTCAACTTATCTTTCATGTCACAAATATGTGACCTATAGAATCAAAGTAAAGATGAGTCTAGCACCCCTATCTCAAATCCTATGATTTGAATCCAACTTTGAGAAATCCCAGCTTTTTCAACTTCAAAAATGTGGACTTTGTTCGGTTCAAACCGAAGCCCTTAACGCCCTCTACACACTTTCCTTCTTCGGGATCTTACAAATCACACCCCAAGTGACCTAAAATCTAGAGAGAAGGGAGAGAGATGAAGTGGTGATTTTTAGAGAGAGAGTAAAATCTGTAATATGAAATATCACAGACCTTGGGATATTTATTTCACTCCTAGGGGCCTAAAAAGACCGTTTTACCCCCGGGCCACTTAACGTACCCTACCGAGCTCTGAATTAATTCTCGAAAATTCCGTTGGACTCAAAATCACATCCTCAATACTCTAAACATTTCATTTAAGCCATTCCCCAAAAAAATATTTTTGAGAATTTTTCGAATTCCCGGGTCCACTTAAGTCGCATCCCGGGCTCCGGTTTGACCAAAAAGTCAAACATTTTCAAAAGTTCCCAAAACCATATTCCAACCTTCTAAACATGTTTCCTGCATTCAAAACATGTTAAATATCATTAAAAATGCGTTTAAAGCAATAAATGACAAAAAATAAAAAAAAAAGGGGCCAAAATTGGGCACGATCTCTACAGAGAGGCACGGTCTCTACAGAGAATGTAGAGACCGTGCCCAATTTTGGCCCCTTTTTTCTATTTTTGTCATTTATTGCTTTAAACGTATTTTTAATGATATTTAACATGTGTTTGAATGCAGGGAACATGTTTAGAAGGTTGGAATATGATTTTGGAAACTTTTGAAAATGTTTGACTTTTTGGTCAAATCGGGGCCCGGGATGTGACTTAAGTGGGCCCGAAAATTCAGAAAATTCTCAAAAATATTTATTTTTGGGAATGACTTAAATGAAATGTTTAGTGTGTTGACGGAGTGATTTCGAGTCCAACGGAGTTTTCAAAAATTAATTCAGAGGTCGGGAAGGTACATTAAGTGACCCTGGGATAAAATGGTCATTTCACGCCCCTAGGGTTGAGATAAATATCAAAAAGGGTTTGAGATATTTCAATTTACAGATCTCTCTCTCTACCTCTCCCACTTCATCTCTCTCCCTTCTCTCTAGATTCTAGGTCACTTGAGGTGTGATTTGGAAGATCCCGAAGAAGGAAACTATGTAGAGGGCGTTGAGGGCTTCGGTTTGAACCGATCAAAGTCCATATTTTGTAAAGTTAGAATGGCTGAGATTTCTTAAAGTTGGATTCAAAGCATAGGATTTAAGGTAGGGGTGCTAGACTCATCTTTACTTTGATTCTACAGGTCACATATTTGTGACATGAAAGATAAGTTGAGATTTTTTGAGTTTAGGGTTTTATGTATATATATGTATATATATATATAAATGTGATTTATGCATATGTATATGCCTAACATGCTAGTTAGGGCTCATATGTGTTGTATATGTGATATTGAGGCTATATATGATAATTGTTGAAATTGTGTTCATTTGGTGAAAATGTATAAATCTGAGTTTTTATATAGAATGATGCATGAAAGATATAATTTTTTTAAAAATTGCATAAGCATGATAATTTTCATGAAATGAGTGATTGACGTTGTGACAAACTTGATTTGAGGAAGAAAATGCATTGATTTGATAAAATGCATTTCATTATGTGGGATGTGCGCATTGTTGTGGTTATGTGCACTATGTGACAATTTTGTGACAGGAGTGTGAATTAAGATGAGGGGATGGCCTCTAGGGTGAAAGACCCAAAACATGTCCAAGAGGAGACGTTCCCTTCGGGATAGTAACACGATAAAGCATAAGCAGAGTTCGGGTGTCGAAGAAACCCTTACTATTGGAGTGATTTGATAACCCCCCTTGAATTGATTTCTGGATTTATATGGCGTGAGTAATATATATATAAATTGTGACTTGCTCAATTTGATATATATATATATATATGTGTGTGTGTGTGTGTGTGTGTGTGTGTGTGTGTGTGTGTGTGTGTCAATGCATTGAGATGTGAATCATCACACATGATTTATAAAACGTGATTATTTATGGGTAAAAAGTATGGATATTTGTCATATAGATTGTAATGATTTCATATGCATCCATGCATGGCCGCCTGAGTTAGAGTGGAGTTCGGTGGATCATTCCTACTAAGCCGCAGTGGTGGTCACCCCCTATATACAACTTATTTTTCAGATAAGGCACCAGTGGAGGATGAGCCATGATTAGCTCAATGGACCTTGTTGAGTTTCTTTTGGACTTTTGGATCTTTTGATATATATGTAGATATCCATGCCGTTTTGTGGCATATGGACTCTTTTGAAAATTGTTATTCTTAAAGTTGGATAACATATTTATATTTGAATTGCATATGTATAAGCCATGTTGGACATGCATGGAAGACTTTGAACCTAATTGTATGGCCATTAGGGGTGACACGTGCCCAACAGTGTTTATTTTGAATTTAAGGTGTGAATGACATATGCAATGATTTGTATGATTTCAATAGAAATGTATGAGGATTTGTGAGATTATGGTGAAATGAATGTGTGCATTAGGGTGTGTGTATGGAGATGTACCATTTGTAGATCCTTGGAATGTTGGGTATAAGATTATGTTTTGGAAATGAAGTATTGTCAGTCAAATGAATACATTCTGCCCAGATTTTGGCAAATTTTTTTGAGGGGCTATACAACTCCAAATGATCTAAAATGTTTACCACATCTTCCCATAGATGTCTAGTCTTCCCATATTTAATTTGGTGAAATTTGGACAACCACAGAATTTTAGAAAAATCCGTGACTGTTCTTCCACCAGATTTTACAATTTCTATTAGACACCAACTTGGTTGTCAAAACTATTTCATTTGGCTAGCATCAAGACATTAAGGTTGGCTGAAACTTCTTCTATATTTAGTCTAGTTTCTATAGAATTTTCGTTTGCCTCGTTTCGAGTTGAAATGAATTTTCTACGAATTTTTTATAACTGTTGTGCAGATTGCACTCTAGCAGTGCACTGTTCATTTCAAAGTTACTGTAGCTTTTTAGCTACTGTTCGGTGATGATAAATTAGAGTCTGGACCTCTTCAAAAGGTCTAAATTATGTTTTTAAGTACCTTGGGACTATAGTAGGATGAGACAATGGTTCGAAAAAAATTTTGAAACTTTTTTCAAAAAGTTACTATTCACGAGGGCCAAAAATCACTTTTATTTTGAAATTGTTCTAAATGATTTCATCAATGAGGACCATGGTTAGTTATGCATATTCACTTAATTATATGCATTTTGAGTTGCTTCCGCGGTTAAGAAAATGGGGTTGGATGTTAGATTTTCCAAAACGATTGTTTTGATTATATTTCACCGTTCACCCCCATTTCCCTCTCTCTCAACCGGGTGTCAAAAATTAGGGCATGACAACATGGTATCAGAGCTTAACCGGGTTTGAATACCTTAGGACGATGGGAAGGGTTAAGCCATGTTTTGGATTGGAAGGACTTGATGGCTTCTACAATTGTGAATTGAGGTTATGATCTTAGATTTGAGGGTTATGAGTGTAAGTTAGGGATTAAGTGCATATTACTTGGAAACTTTTATGTGCTAAATTGTTGACATAACATGCTATTTGTGAAGTAATTTATCATGTTGAGTATGCATGAAGTGAATTGGTCAAGTACATTCGTGCTACGAATTCTAAGTATCTTCTTGTCATCTATATAGAAAGAAATCACCAAAAAGAGCTCGTTAAAGGACACCGGGAGTGGTCCGAGGTATATTTCTTGTGTCTAGCTCGTGGGCTAGGGTTTTAGTGGATTCGGGTGCATCACATTTATTCATATCATATGCATTTGCTTGTACCTTGGGGTTGGAGGTGTCATCTTTGGACTCGGTTTTATCTATTGATACGCCAGTTGGTGGTAGGGTGGTTTTGAGTGATGTGTGCCAATCTTGCGAGATTGAGATTTCAGGACATCGATTAGTGTTCAAATTCATCCTTCTTGAGATGTCTAGTTTTGATATGATCTTGGGTATGGATTGGCTATCGACCTATAGAGCCAACATTGATTGTTATCGAGGTAGAGTGACTTTGCATACACCAGAGGGTATTAGTATATGTTTTGTGGGGGAGCGGGATGACTTCTACTTGTCGTCTTCGCATAGTTTGAGTGATCAAAAAGGGCTTGGACATTTCTTAGCGAGCCTACTAGTTGATGGTGATGATGAGACACTTAGAGAGCTTTCTCGTGTAGTGTGTGAGTTTGTGGATGTATTTCCGGGGGACTTGACGCAGTTGCCTCCGAAACGGGAAGTGGAGTTTGTGATAGATCTTGCTTCGGGTACTGCGCCCATTTTGATGGCACCATACCAAATGGCACCAGCTGAGTTGAAAGAGCTAAAGGACCAATTACAAGAGCTACTAGACAAGGGATTTGTACGTCCTAGTACTTCACTCTAGGGAGCTCTGGTTCTTTTTGCTAAGAAAAAGGACGGGTCTTTGCGGCTTTGCATTGACTATCGGAAGTTAAATTGGGCAACAATCAAGAATAAGTATCCTTTGCCAAGGATAGACGACTTGTTCGATCAACTTAAAGGTTCAAGGTGTTTCTCAAAGATAGACTTGAGATTAGGCTACTATCAGTTAGGGATTAGAGAAGCGGACATTCTGAAAACCACTTTTCACACACAATATGGGCATTATGAATTTTTGGTGATGCCATTTGGTTTGACGAATGCACCGGCAGTATTCATGGATCTAATACATAGAGTGTTCAATGCTTACTTGGACAAGTTTATGGTTGTGTTCGTTAATGACATCTTAGTGTACTCGTCATCGGAAGTGGAGCACGAGGGTCACTTTAGGATTGTATTGCAGCTTCTAAGAGAACATCAATTATATGCCAAATATGAGAAGTGTGAATTTTGGCTAGTAGAGGTGAAATTCCTCGGGTATGTTGTGTCCGAAAGAGGAGTTTTCGTAGATCCATCCAAGATAGAGGCAGTGATGAGTTAGGAAAGACCTAAGAGCGTATTTGAGATACGTAGTTTCTTGGGATTGGCTGGATACTATAGGAGGTTTGCAAAGGACTTTTCGAGGTTAGCAACACCAATGACTAAGCTTACTCGAAAAGGAGTGAAGTTCGTGTGGAATGATGCTTGCGAGCATGCATTCTTGGAATTGAAGAGTCGGTTGACTTCAGCTTCAATTTTGATCATTCCAGAACGTGGGTTAGGGTATACAATTTGTTGTGATGCTTCACGACTTGGTTTGGGATGTGTGCTAATGCAAACCGAATGAGTAGTGGCGTATGGTTCAAGGCAGTTGAAGACTCATGAACATAATTACCCGACACATGACTTGGAATTAGCAGCTGTGATCTTTGCACTTAAAGTGTGGAGACATTACTTGTATGATGAGAAGTTTGAAGTGTTCTCGGATCATAAAAGTCTTAAATACCTTTTCTCACAAAATGATTTAAATATGAGACAACGGAGGTGGATGGAGTACATGGAAGATTATGACTTTGACTTACAATATCATTTGGGAAAGGCCAATGTGGCAGCGGATGCTTTAAGTAGAAAGTCACATGGTAGTTTAGCCAGCTTAGCTATACGGGAATGGAAGATGATGGAAGACATTTCAGTGAAGATGATGGGCCAGCGGTTTTATTTACTCTTATCGCTCAACCAACTCTTATGAGTAAAGTGATTGCCGAGCAGAGGAAGGATAGTGAGGTTGAGGCTATTTGCACATGGATTTTGGGTGGCGAAGTGGTGGAAGGATGGACAGTTCATTCAAATGAGAGCATGAAATTCCAAGGGAAGATGTTCATTCCCTTAGCTTGTCGGGATGAAATTCTGAGAGAGTTTCACAACTCGAGGCTGGCAGTACATCCAGGTGGTACCAAGATGTACCATAACCTACGCCGACAGTATTGGTGGAAGGGTATGAAGAATGATGTAGCTCAGTTTGTGGTGGGGTGCCTCATTTGTCAACAAGTGAAGGCCGAACATTAGAGGCCGACAGGGTTGTTACAGCCATTGCCTATGGCTATATAGAAATGGGAGCATGTCACTATGGACTTTGTGATAGGACTTCCAAGGTCGAGGAAGGGTCACGATGCAGTTTGGGTTGTCGTTGACAGATTGACCAAAGTGGCTCACTTTATTCCTACTAAAGTGACCGATGATGTGGATACTCTCAGTGGATTGTACATTGAGTAGATCCTTAGACTTCATGGCGTGCCAGTTTCTATTGTTTCAGATAGAGACCCGTGATTTACATCTCAGTTTTGGCAGAGTTTTCAGGTAGCACTTGATACAGACCTTCATTTTAGTACGGCTTTTCATCCTCAAACGGACGGTCAGTCTGAGCGTACTATACAGATTTTGGAGGATATGTTGTGGGCGTGTGTACTTGATCTCTGGGGTAGTTGGGAGGATCACCTTCCTTTAGTGGAGTTTGCATACAATAATAGCTATCAAGCTAGTATTGAAATGGCTCAATTCGAGGCTTTGTATGGTAGACCGTGTAAGTCACCTATCTGTTGGACAGAGGTAGGGGAGACAGTTTCTTTGGGACCAGACTTGGTACGAGAGACTACGGAGAAGATCAAGGTAATTCGGCAAAGATTGCTTACAGCTCAAAGTCATCAGAAAACTATGCCGATAGAAGGCGGCGACCTTTGGCATTTGAGGTGGGGGATCATGTCTTTTTGAAGGTTTCACCACGAAAAGGTTTGATGAGGTTCGATCATAGTGGCAAGCTAGCACCACGATTTATTGGACCATTTGAGATTTTGGATCAGGTTGGAGAGGTTGCTTACCGCTTGGCATTGCCACCGCAATTGTCAAGTGTGCGCAACACTTTCCATATGTCTATGCTGAGGAAGTATGATCCAGACCCTTCACATGTGCTTGATTGGGCAGACCTTGAGGTGGAGGAGGACGTGTCATACGAAGAGAGGCCGATACAGATTCTAGACACTAGAGAGCAAGTGCTTCAGGGCAAGACTATTCCATTGGTTAAGGTGCTTTGGAGCATCATGGGGTGGAAGAAGCTACATGGGAGCGAGAACAAGAAGTCCACACAAAGTATCCCGAGTTGTTCATCACTTGAGGTACATTATAATTTCGAGGATGAAATTAACATAAGGTTGGGAAGTTGTAAAGACCGTGCCCAATTTTAGCCCCTTTTTTTCAATTTTTGTCATTTATTATTTTAAACGCATTTTTAATGATATTTAACATATTTTGAATGCAGGAAACATGTTTAGAAGGTTGGAATATGGTTTTGGAAAATTTTAGAAACTTTTGAAAAAGTTTAACTTTTTGGTCAAACTGGGGCCCAAGATGTGACTTAAGTGGGCCCGGGAATTCAGAAAATTCTCAAAAGTATTCATTTTGGGGAATGAATTAAATGAAATTTTTAGAGTGTTGAGGGAGTGATTTCGAGTCCAACGGAGTTTTCAAAAATTAATTCGGAGGTCGAGAAGGTACATTAAGTGACCCGGGGGTAAAATGGTCATTTCACGCCCCTAGGGTTGAGATAAATATCAAATAGGGTCTGAGATATTTAATTTTATAGATCTCTCTCTCTCTCTACCTCTCCCACTTCATCTCTCTCCCTTCTCTCTATATTTTAGGTCACTTGAGGTGTGATTTGGAAGATCTCGAAGAAGGAAAGTGGGTAGAGGGCGTTGAGGGCTTCAATTTGAACCAATCAAAGTCCACATTTTGTAAAGTTGGAACGGCTGAGATTTCTCAAAGTTGGATTCAAAGCATAGGATTTAAGGTAGGGGTGCTAGACTCATCTTTACTTTGATTATACAGGTCACATATTTGTGACATAAAAGATAAGTTGAGATTTCTTGAGTTTAGGGTTTTATGTATATGTATGTATATATATATATATATATATATAAAAATATAAATGTGATTTATGCATATGTATATGCCTAACATGCTAGTTAGGGCTCATATGTGTTGTATATGTGATATTGAGGCTATATATGATAATTGTTGAAATTGTGTTCATTTGGTGAAAATGTATAAACCTGAGTTTTTATATAGATTGATGCATGAAAGATATGATTTTTTTGAAAATTGCATAAGCATGATAATTTTCATGAAATGAGTGATTGACGTTATGACAAACTTGATTTGAGGAAGAAAATGCATTGATTTGATAAAATGAATTTCATTGTGTGGGATGTGCGCATTGTTGTGATTATGTGCACTATGTGACGATTTTGGGGCAGGAGTGTGAATTAAAATGAGGGGATGACCCCCTAATACAACTTATTTTTCAGATAAAGCACCAATGGAGGATGAGCCATGATTAGCTCAATGGACCTCGTTGAGTTTCTTTTGAACTTTTGGATCTTTTGATATGTATGTAGATGTCCATGCCATTTTGTAGCATATGACTCTTTTGGTAAATGTTATTCTTAAAGTTGGACAACATATTTATATTTGAATTGCATATGTATAAGCCATGTTGGACATGTATGGAAGACTTTGAACATAATTATATGGCCATTAGGGGGGGACACGTGCCCAAAAGTGTCCATTTTGAATTTAAGGTGTGAATGACATATGCAATGATTTGTATGATTTCAATAGAAATGTATGAGGATTTGTGAGATTATGGTGATATGAATGGGTGAATTAGGGTGTATGTATGGAGATGTACCATTTGTAGATCCTTGGAATGTTGGGTATAAGATTATGTTTTGGAAATGAAGTATTGCCGGTCAAATGAATACATTCTGCCCAGATTTTGGTAAATTGTTTTGAGGGGTCTATACAACTCCAAATGGTCTGAAATTTTTACAACATCTTCCCATAGATGTCTAGTATTCCCATATTTAATTTGGTGAAATTTGAACAATCACAGAATTTTAGAAAAATCCGTGAATGTTCTGCCACCAGATTTTACAATTTCTGTTGGACACCAACTTGGTTGTCAAAACTATTTCATTTGGCTAACATATAGACATTAAGGTTGGCTCAAGCTTCTTCTATATTTAGTCTAGTTTCTATAGAATTTTTGTTTTCCTCGTTTCGAGTTGAAATAAATTTTCTACAAATTTTTTTATAACTGTTGCGCAGATTGCACTCTAGCAGTGCACTGTTCATTTCAAAGTTACGGTAGCTTTTTAGCTACTGCCCGGTGATGATAAATTAGGGTTCCAGACCTCTTCAACAGGTCTAAATTATGTTTTTAAGCACCTTGAGACTATAGTAGGATGAGACAATGGTCCGAAAAAATTTCTGAAACTTGTTACGAAAAGTTACTATTCAGAAGGGCCAAAAATCACTTTTATTTTGAAATTGTTCTAAATGATTTCATCAATGAGGACCATGGTTAGTTATGCATATTCACTTAATTATATGCATTTTCAGTTACTTCTGCGATTAAGAGAATTGGGTTGGATGTTAGATTTTCCAAAACGATTGTTTTGATTATATTTCACCGTTCACCCCCATTTCCCTCGCTCTCAATCAGGTGTCAAAAATTGGGGCATTGTTGTGCTTGGAAAGGGTATTTTGTTTTACCAAAATAATTCTTGTCCAATTCTTAATAAACCACTCGCAATAGCACGAATCTTTGTAAGATAGGGCTCTTGTGAAGGTGTCGATCCCACAGAGAATGTGATTAAATTAGTCTCATTTGATTCATTGAAGAGAGGTTGATATTTTTGGTATTTGTTTAACATAAAATAAAGGGCACTAGTTAAAGTTTGAATTGATAAATATAAGAGGGACTAGGGTATTGATTTCACCACTAGCCTCACATCAATGGAAGAATGTATTTCAACTTGGGAAAGTTACATATGTATAATCATGATTCATGGGATTTGTCACATACCACCATGATATCTTCAAGAAAATACATAAATCAAAAGATAAGAATAATTCATCTCTAGTTAGCATGAATCGTCTACCTAACTACTTAAATAAAAGACATAACATGAAATTAAAAGTGTAGAACGATTCATCTTCCTTAAGCATGAATTATCAAATCTAATGAATTTATGTTCTAATAAAATTATTGTATAACTTTCATACTTTATAAGATAAGAGAAGAATGAAGTCAAGATTAAACATAACTTTATACTTCAATTACGAATGTAATCCTCAAAGTTATACAACTTATTATACACATATAACAATCCCAAATAAAAATATTATTATCATACCATTGATGCTTGGCTAGGGCTACATCAATGCCCTAGGAAGAGTTTTAGCTCCTCATGGCTAACTTACAAGTCTTCATAGTTGAAGAACACTTCATATTTCTATATGTGTGCAGAATATTTCCACTCACTTCTCCCTCTCTACACTACTCAATTCCCCTCAATTTATAGCCAAAGTTAGTGCAATATGAGTGTCCACCATTTCTTCCACTAAAACTCATCCTATGGCCTAAATAGCTCCATATGTATTCCATTTTAGAAGAATTGGATCATCTCCCTCCATGTGTATAGCACTTTGGTGAATTAATTGAGTGGGGTGGTTGCTAGTCATCTCATTGGTCACTTGTCACAAAATTTTCAAAGCAACCAAAGAAAAATCTGCCCAGAATATTTATCCTACTGTTTTGTCCACTTTCAACCACCAAGATGTCAGAATTAGAGATTTCTCAAAACTAAACGTATTTAGAACTCTCTTTTATCTTTCCATAGCCGCAAAAATCACCTTAATTGGAGTTTGGAGAATGAAATTATGGTCAAAATACAAACAGTGCGCAGATCAGAATTTTGAACGAATTTTGGGCTTGAGATTAGTCTTTCACTTGTACTTGACCCAATGAATGAACCAATTTAGATTTTTGGCCCCTTTTGCATTAAATCTTCAATATAGCTTGGCCCAATTCATGGACTCATCATTGGAATTTGGCCCAAACTAATGGCAATTTCTTCTTCTTATGGAAGCCTCATTGAAAGCCCAAGAACCATGGAATTAACCACTATTTCATCTAAGGATCTGAAAATGACAAAAACAAAATAAAACTATAAAAATACTAATATAAACATAATTAAAGGATTAACATATGTAAATTAGAAGTACCGAATGCACAACATTCTGTGCTTATCACACCCCCAAACTTACATATTGCTAGTCCCTTAGCAATACACAACAAGAAAATAAAACAACTTTCCTCTTTCGTGGGAAATACGATTGCATTTAGCAAATGCAACAAGCCTTTTAAACCCCTAGGCATCCCTAGTGGACGAGTGAAGTCTCGTGAGGGTTTAACAGATATGTTACCCACAAACATCAAGTGATAATAATTACACTCAATAAAATTTTCTCCATTTAATGTGCAACTGGCAAGAATACTTTAATCAATCCACTTCAGTGTGTAATAAAGGTCGAAAGATTCAATACTATCCAAAAATTAGAAAATTTCATTACTATTATTAACTCAGAGTGTGTGTGTGAATATAGCCTGAAAATATAATTCTCAAATTAAAAGCGACTGCAGTCCAGATTTCTTTAGAAAATTAGCTTTGATCTCAAATCTCACATATGATATTTCACTCAAAATAAAGTACTCAGAGATTGGCTAATTTTTCACTCAAGTATATATGAGAAGAATAATGTAAACAAGTGCAAATTATCTCACATATGATTCATCTGAAGGACCGCAAATACATGAAGGAACATGTAGTCTCATGAAAGGGATATCAAACATTAAGAATTTATACCACAACACTATAGCTCAATCATGACTGTTTTAGAACCATACCATCCTTGAGATCAAATAGGGCTTTTACTAGGATGTAATGTTAGGTAAAAAGAGGATAAAAAGGTGATGGTGATATTGAAATGTGTATTCGAGAATGCTTGGGAAAAGTCAATTCCTTAGAGCACATTGCATTCAATTTCTTCTTTCTTTTGTCAATTAATTCTTTTTGTATACATTTCTTCAACAAATCCATACCTTCTTTTCTTCACTTTTCTTTTTCTATTTTTCTTCTTTTTTTTTTCTTTTTTTTTATCTATTGATCAAATCGATTCCGAAACACTTTCATAAAAGGGTTGTGAAAGGAAGGTTAGCTAAAGCTCAACGGGTTCACTAGTGGTATTGCATTACCAAGAAAAGAAATTTAAAGGCTAAAAAAAATATCCAAAGATGGCCTAAAATCATTTCTCAAGGATTAGTATAATTCTTCAACAAGTGTGAACTTAAAAGATAATGTGGCATAAAATTCCCAATATTTGATCAAAAGAAAAAATAATGAGACCGATCAACAAATTATGCGAACTCAATGAAAATTTTAGAATTTAACCTTTTAACCCTCAAAATAATAAGAATATCACAAAAGCTCACTGGGTTAAATCTCCACTTTTATTCTTCAGATTTCTAACATGCAATCACTCATCAATTTCAAATTATATCGAAGGGCTATCGTGAATAATATTTTTCTGAGTTTTAAAATTCATGAAATTTATTCTAATTAAAAGATAGGATAAAATCTATAAAATATACTGAAGCTTCAAGATTTTAAAAAATTATTTGCACATTGAAAATAGAAAAATCAAATCATAGTGTAAAAATTACCAATATATTATTATTATTATTTTTTTATTTTTTTATTTTTTTTCCAAATAAAACATAACAACACAAAATTGTTCTTCCTTACCCCCAAACTTAAATCACACATTGTCCTCAATGTGTAACAAAAACATAAAGTATATGGTAAGTGATAGAACAATATTACCGTGGTGGTAGAAATATCAAAATCTAGTTAAGCATCCATAAGGGTTAGCCATCCCCCCAAACTTGGATACAAGAACCTGTCATGCAGAACACAATACATACCAACCAAGCGAACAAAATTAATCGGAACATCCAAAATAAGTTAAACACAAATTAAAAACAAAAAAAAATCAAGATTTCATCATTCATCTAAAGTAAGAACATGTTCCTTAATTTATGAATGACGTAGATAGGAAGAAACAATTGATTGGAACTCATCACCATCATCTTGTACGATGTTTGGATCCATAAACTGATTTTGAGAATAAGACATGGTGTCAAAATTGTTGCATAAGTCTTGGTTCAGTAGTGGTGCCATGTCCACATTTTCAGATGGAACCCAACTTTGAACATGATTATCGGGTGGATGTGATGAAAAGTTCCCTTCAAAAATATCATTAGAGTTTACACTGGAGGAGCTAGAAGCAAAGTTTTGAGCTGCTAGGTGATTGAGAGAAACCAGTTGTGCTTGTAGATTGAGAAGTTGCCATTCAAGAGAAAGAATATATGAAACGCAACCAAAAATGGGATCGTGAAGCCTAGCTTGAGCTTCATATGCCATAGTTAGAACAGCTGTACCACGATGTTCTTCAGGGAGATGAGCAAGGATGTTTGAGAAGTTGCGATACCCAAAAATTTTATGGATGGCAGCAAAAGTGTCTATACTATCTTCATGGCAAAAATAAGGAGCACAAATGCAATACTTATCACATTTGTTTCTCAAGAATTTGCAAACACCACAAGGAGTTTTAGACATTTTGGAAAACACGAAGAAGAAACACAGATGGCTAACACTTACTCTTTCAAATTTTTTTTTTTTTAATCAAACAAATTCTTTTCACCTTTGGGGTAAAAGAGTGTCTCACACATGCATTGTACCTATATTGCACATATTCCAAACATGCCGCCACACACTTAATGATGTCATTGACAAACAAGCCATCTATGTTTGACAAAATGACCTAACCTAGCTCTAAAAGCATTGATTGGATAAATTTCGTAATTCGAGATGCATAATTGGTGGGCAAATTTTTTATGCATTTGAAGAGCAGATTTTTTTTTTTTTAATATTAGAACATTGTTGTATCCATCTATCTTCTTCACCACAAGCTCTCAAAAATGGCTTCCTCTTTTGTTTCCAAAAATCACTTCGATTTAAATGTGTTGCCGGAGGTGCCATCAACCAATGTTGGGCAGGCAACATTCCTATCCTCTATTGATCCTCACCCAGTGGAGGAATCCGTGATGCTGAATGATACAACTGCTACGAGAGCAGCTAAAAATTTGCTGACTCCTCGAGATAAAAGAGTTTTAGCAAATAGGTCTGACATTATGGCCATTGACGACTCTTTGACTCTCAGCATTCGGTCGGCTGCGTCGATTTCAAACATGGGTCAACGTTTGTTAGCAAGAACAACTGAAGTTCAGATGCTAACAACTAACGTTAAAGTTCTTCAAAAAAGAATTAGGGAGTCTCAGAAAAAAAATAGAGAACTGAAAGCAGAGAATAAACAGTTACGAAAGCTTGTAACTGAGTATTCTAATGAAATGAAGATGAAGCTGGATGAGCTACAGAGTTCCGGTGAGCAGATTCAGGAGAATCATGGGAGACTCATAGCTATTGTCGAGAAAAATCCTTCTTTTTCTTATTCAAAACAAAATTAATGTCAGCCTATTGAAAGTCAGTGTTAAAATCGATGGCACATGTATTGCTGGCTTTTTGAAATATTTATGAAAAATTTCATGCTCAAATTTTTTTTTTTTTTTTAAAACTTAATCTTCACGGGTACTACTTTTCTCTCATTCTCTGAACTGGTGGTTCCCAATTTTTCAAGATGTGTATGTGATAAGATATTGATTATCCAGACACGCTAACATATAGAGTACAAAGGGATTGCCTTTCTTTATTAAAGTCATACTGTGTTGAAGCAATCTCGACAGTACTGGGTATCGAAACCAGACTTTAATAAACGGAAATCATCAACTTTATCAATCATATCACAAATTATAGAATTGGTACTACATACATAGTCAGAGAATGGGTGGCTATGCTAGACTGTTATGAATTCTATGTTTTTTTTTTTTTTTTTTTAATATCAGAATGTAAGAATTTCAGAACAGACATTAACACAAAATCAAAAATTTCAAAACAAAGGAAAGATACATAAGAAAAGGTGAACAAGAATGACAAAAGGAAATGAGTTACCCCCAAACTTGACCCTAAGTAATGAAAGGAATACATATCATCCCAAGTTAGGGTCTTCCTATCGAGGTGGATCTTTTCCATACAACCGAGCACGATCTTGGTAAGAACGAGGAGTACAGTAATAAACCATGAATGGTCGGCCATAATCGCTCAATGGTTGCAATCCGGGGCAGGTTTCAGAGAGACAACTCTTACACCATCCCAAACGCTTGGCTTTATGTCTACGAGCAAATGATGACTTTCCATTAAATGCACTCGTCCTTGCAAGGATGTCTTCTTGAAGGTGCAATGGAAGTTTATCCCATAAAGAAGTCACTTTGATTTTTGGACGCCAAATCAAAGTGACTTTTTTATCATTGGTGGACGATGGATCCATGAAAAATCTGTAAATAAAAAAAATTTGGGGCTAAAGCAATCTGTTGCCTATAGTAATAATACTACTATTGTATCTTATCACCAAAAGAAAAGAGAATGCAAAATTTATAAAAATGACTCTTTTAACGTCAGATTGTCAAGACGTGTTGAATACACCATTTCTGGTCAAGCTTCCTTCAACAATGGATAGCTGCTGGTTATGCCGTTCCAGCTCGTCGATTGCTATTTGCTACCACTCGTGCAAAAGGGAAACCTATAAAGCTAGGTAGGCCATTTCCTAACTCTAAGTTGGGTTCAGGTCCCTAATGGCTCGCATATACAATCAATTCCTGGAATCTCATCTTTATACTCCTCGCCAAGCAAAAGGAGTGAATGACCCAAGTTTATCGTCTAGGGTAGACATGATGATGCCTCTCTAGTCAAAATAAATAGGATCCGTCAAGTTAACGGATTCAACATCTTCTGCTTGTACAGTATCTTCTACATAAAGCTTCAATCTTTGACCATTGACCTTGAAAAGATTATCATTCTTAGGATCTTGAAGTTCCACAGCTCCATAGGGAAAAACAGATGAAATTATGAAAGGACCATCCCAACGTGAACGAAGCTTTCCAGGAAAGAGGTTTAATCTAGAATTGAACAACCAAACTTTCTGTCCTGGAACAAAGGTTTTATTCACAATATTTTTATCATGAAATGCCTTCATTTTAGCTTTATAAATTTTGGCACTTTCATAAGCATCATTTCTCATCTCTTCAAGTTCATTCAGTTGGAGTTTTCGGGTTGAGCCAGCCATTTTCATGTCAAAATTAAATTTCTTAATGGCCCAAAGAGCTTTGTGTTCTAATTCAACTGGGAGATGACAAGCTTTCCCGTAAACAAGACGGTAAGGGGTCATTCCAATGGGAGTTTTGAAGGTAGTTCGATAGGCCCAAAGTGCATCATTTAGTCTTAAAGACCAATCTTTTGCTATCCGGCCTAACCATTTTTTCAAGAATATGCTTTATTTCCCTATTAGATACTTCAACTTGTCCACTTGTCTGAGGATGGTAAGGTGTAGCTATTTTATGAGTAACAGAGTATTTGATGAGCAAGGTTTGAAGAAACCTATTACAAAAATGTTTACCTCCATCACTTATTATTGCTCTCGGTGTACCAAAACGAGTAAAAATGTTAGTTTGAATAAACTTAATCACAACTTTGTGATCATTCGATTTGGTGGCAACCGCTTCAATCCATTTAGATACATAATCTACGGCCAACAATATGTACTCACATTCAAATGATGGTGGAAATGGTCCCATGAAATCTATACCCCATACATCAAAGATTTCAACAATTAAAATGGGATTTAAAGGCATCATGTCTTTCCTAGACATTGATCCTAATTTCTGACATCGCTCACAAGCTCGACAAAAATTATAAGAATCCCGAAATAATGATGGCCAAAATAATCCACTTTGTAAAACCTTTTGAGAGGTCTTTTTAGCACTGAAATGTCCTCCACATGCTAAGGTGTGACAAAAAGTAAGAATACTTTGAAACTCACTTTCAGGGACACAACGACGGATTATTTGGTCTGGACAGTATTTGAACAATTCAGGATCATCCCAGAAATACCTCCTTATTTGGGAAAAGAATCGATCTTTTTCTTGTTTGGTCCAATTCAAAGGAATTTTACCTATTGCTAAGTAATTCACAATGTCAGCAAACCAAGGTACTTTCTCATCAGTAATTATCAATAGCTGCTCATCAGGAAAGGAATCATGAACTGGGATGGAATCAGAGGATTTAATAATAATACGAGAAAGATGATCGGCTACTACATTCTCAGAACCTTTCTTGTCTCGTATTTCAAAATCAAACTCTTGAAGCAAGAGTATCCATCTAATCAAACGGGGCTTGGTTTCTTTCTTGGCTAGCAAATGCTTTAAAGCAGCATGATCAGAATACACAACTACCTTGGATCCTAACAGATATGATCGAAATTTATCCAAGGCAAACACAACGGCCAGTAATTCCTTCTCAGTTGTGGTATAATTCAACTGAGCATCTGAGAGGGTTTTACTAGCGTAGTAGATAACATGAGGAAGTTTATCTACACGTTGTCCTAGGACAGCTCCCATAGCATATTCGGATGCATCACACATGATCTCAAATGGTAAAGACCAATCAGGAGGTTTCATAATCGGGGTAGAGGCTAGAAGAGAACGGAGCTTTTCAAAAGCTTCAAGACATGTTTTATCAAAGTTGAAAGGAGTATCTTTGGCAAGTAAATTGCACAATGGTTTAGCTATCTTGCTAAAGTCTTTGATAAATCGACGATAAAATCCTGCATGTCCAAGGAATGATCTAATTTGCCTCACTGATGTTGGTGGTGGAAGATTAGAAATGAGTTCAACCTTGGCTCTATCTACTTCAATTCCTCTTTTTGACACAATGTGTCCTAATACAATTCCTTCTTTTACCATGAAATGACTCTTCTCCCAACTCAAGATCAAATTTGTCTCTTTACAACGCTGAAGAACAATTGACAAATTTTGGAGACATTTTTCAAAAGAAGGTCCAAAGACTGAAAAGTCATCCATAAAAACTTCAAGAAATTTTTCCACCATGTCCGAAAAAATAGACATCATACACCTTTGAAATGTTGCAGGTGCATTACATAACCCAAAGGGCATGCGTTTATAAGCAAATGTTCCGAATGGACATGTGAAGGTTGTCTTCTCTTGATCCTTTGGATCGACAACTACTTGATTATAGCCAGAATATCCATCTAGAAAACAAAAGTAACTCTGACCAGCAAGACGTTCTAGGATTTGATCAATAAATGGTAAGGGAAAATGATCCTTCCTAGTTGTAGAGTTGAGTTTTCTGTAATCAATGCACACACGCCAACCAGTTGTTGTACGTTGCGGAATTAATTCTCCAGTCGAATTCTCAACTACGGTGATTCCAGACTTCTTAGGTACCACTTGAATGGGGCTCACCCATTTGCTATCAGAGATGGGATAGATGATTCCTGCATCTAACAACTTGACTACTTCCTGCATAACAACTTCTTTCATATTTGGATTCAATCTTCTTTGTACCTCACGAGATGGTTTAGCATTATCCTCCAGATGAATGCAATGCATACAAATAGAAGGATCGATTCCTTTTAAATCAGCTACAGTCCATCCAATCGCCTCTTTGTGCAGTCAAAGTACAGTCAACAAACTACTTTCTTGGTCCTTTGTCAAGTCCGAAGCAATGATAATTGGAAGAGTTTCATTAGAACCTAAGAAAACGTACTTTAGCTTATCCGGAAGTGGTTTGAGCTCTAATTTGGGTGGGGATTCAAGGGATGGAATTGAAGGAGTACTAGACAATAACGGAAGTGGCTCCTTTGACATTTTCCATGGTGAAAAGTCCATGATAGTATCAATCTCAAATGCAGAATTGACTTCACTATTTTCGATGTCATATCCTTCAAAATCATAGTGAGTCAAGAATGCCTCTAAAGGGTCTTTCGATAAAAAGGATGAAAGTGAATCTTCAACCATTTCATCAATGATGTCAAGGGAGAAGCATTCTTTTGCATCTGACGGATGTTGTGAAGCATTGAAGACATTCAATCTTACATTCATGTTCCCAAAAGATATGTCCATAACCCCTGTTCTGCAATTTATGCATGCATTAGCCGTGGCTAAGAAAGGTCGACCAAGGATTATAGGTACATATTTTTTTGGATTTTGGACGGGTTCGGTGTCAAGGACAATGAAATCAACTGGAAAGTAGAACTTGTCTACTTTGATGAGAACATCCTCAATGATTCCTCGAGGTTGCTTAACTGATCTATCTGCAAGTTGTAGGACAATTGGAGTTGGTTTAAGCTCTCCTAAGCCTAACTGTGAGTATACTGAGTAAGGAAGTAGATTAACACTAGCACCTAAATCAAGTAGGGCTTTTCCAATTTCATAGTTTCCAATGACACACGAGATTGTAGGAGCACCAGGGTCCTTGAATTTTGGAGGTGTGTTGTACAGCAGTATGGAACTAACTTGCTCAGTGAGAAGAATTTTCTTTGGAACATGACTCCTTGATTTTCTCTTCTGTGTACACAAGTCCTTGAGGAATTTTGAATATGAAGGAATTTGTTTGATTGCATCAAGAAGAGGAAGATTAATCTTAACTTGCTTGAAAACTTCCATCATATCCTGGATCTTTTCTCCTTGCTTTCCATAACAGTATGGTTCTTTGAGACGTTCAGGATATGGAGCTTTGGGCTCATATCTCGTCCCAAGAATGGGAATAGGTGAAGAAAGAACTTCATTCCTGACTTCTTTGTCCTTTGACAATTGTTTCACCAAATCTTTTGGATTTTGGGGCAAATTATTTGGATTTTTAGGGATTTCTTTTGAAACTTTTGGAATCTCATTTTTTTCATCTTCCTTTTTCTCAATCTTGTTATCTATCTCCTTCCCACTCCTAAGGGTCATGATGGCTTGGACATGCTCATGATGAGAGGAACTAGATGTATTCTCATCAATCATGTATTGTCCTTTTGGTTTAGGATTGACCACTGGCTGACTTGGAAGTTTTCCCTCCTCTCTTCTATTCAAAGAATTAGCTATTTGCCCGATTTGGGATTCTAGCTTAGAAATGGATTGAGAATGGGAATGTAGCAATTGAGTATTTGACTCAAGATTGCTCAATGCAGCCAACACCTTGTCTTCAAAAGCTGAATGCCTAGGAAGTGGAGTTGCTTGGTTCTGGTGTTGTTGAGAAGGTTGGTAATTGGATGAGGGATTAAAAGGATGACTATTGGACGCAAAATTGGACTGTATGGGTTGTCCAATAGGTTGAGGATTTGAATTTCCCGTGGCTTGGGGTCTCCATGAAAAATTAGGATGATTTCTCCATCCCGGGTTATAGGTATTGGAATATGGATTATTCCCTGGTCTAGAGAAAGTAGCATTCACTTGTTCTTGCCCAAGTTCAAAAAATTGGCCAATGATTTGACAATCTTTGGCATGATGTGATGGACTAGAACAAAATGAACACAACTCAGGTGGCACAGATGACTGAGTAGGAGGTGCTTGATTTGCTGCCATCAATTGATCCAGCTTCTTTGACAATGCATCCACTTTAATAGACACATCTACTGAATTGCCTACTTCAAAGAGACCTTTGACCTTAGAACAACTAGATGAAGCATGATGCATCGAATTTTCACTAAGATTCTCAAAAAGTTTCCAAGCTTCACTTTCACTCTTTAGCATGAATGTTCCACCACAAGAGGCATCAACCATTTGTCTATGTGGTTCAGTTAATCCATCATAGAAACATTGCACCAATTGCCATTTTGGGACAGCATGATGAGGACACTTCCTAAGAAGATCTTTCAATCTCTCCCAAGTTTCATAGAAATGTTCTCCTTCACTTTGTGCAAATCCAGTGATAGATTTTCTAATTTGATTGGTTTTTCCTATAGGAAAGTACTTCTGGAGGAACTCTTGTTGTAATTGTGTCCAAGAAGTAATCGTGTTATTTTCTAAGGATTTCAACCAATGTTTAGCTTTGTCTTTCAAAGAGAATGGAAAAAGTTGCATCCTTAAGGCATCTTCAGTAAAACCTTGCATCCTTAGGGTAGAGCAAATTTCAAGAAATTCATCAAGGTGCCTATATGGATCTTCATTATTAAGTCCATAAAAAGATGGTAACATTTGGATAACACTGGACTTAATTTCATAATGGGTGGCTGTTACATTTGGTAATTGAATTCCTGAAGGAAAGTTGTATGTGGTAGGAATGTAATGATCCCGAAGGAGCATTGGTCTTTCCTCAACCATTATGGGTGGTACAACTTCTTCTACAATTACTGGTCTTACACCATCTTCTGCCATGGTTTCAATTGAAGATTCTCTAGGTAAATTAAAGTCCCTTATAGTTCCTTTAAGATGCCTAAGAGTTCTTTCAAGATTAGGATCTAATGGAAGTAATGGTAGTGATAACGAACGACGACCAAACATAAACTAACAAACAAAATAAGAAATCAAACATACAAAAACAACCAAAAAAAATAAAATTTTTTTATTTTTTTATTTTAAAAACTACTTCTCTTTGGATTTTACAATTAATAGAATACCGATTAAGAGCCTTTAAAACGAGAACAAAGTAGTACATATGAAAGGAGGAGAAGCACTAGGCTTGCTTAATGACGGAACATCCAAGCTTTCATATTAACTATCCTTCGCCACTCAAATTAAAGGGTACTCACCGGAGTGACTAAAAATTGAGTCCTTCGGAGAAGAAAATCTTTTTTTTTTTTAAAAATGAAAATAGTAGTAATACTCAAACAAACACACTAAATATAACGGCAAGAAAACAAGTAAACAATGTAAATTGCAAAACTTACCCGATGTCCTTGAAAGATCAACTCTCAAGGGTGCCGATGTTGAACATGAGATTTGACAATTCACAAAAACAAACAAAACAAATATATATACTAAAAAAAATTTTTTAAACAATGTAAAATACAAGACTTACCCACTTTCTTTTGAAAGATCAACTCTCAAAGCTTGTAGCAACTCTTGTACCTTCACACTTAACAAACAAATTATATACCAAAATATTTACAAATCCTAACTATAATCAAACAAGATTTAATCAACATTCCCCGGCAACGGCGCCAAAAATTGTTGTGCTTGGAAAGGGTATTTTGTTTTACCAAAATAATTCTTGTCCAATTCTTAATAAACCACTCGCAATAGCACGAATCTTTGTAAGATAGGGCTCTTGTGAAGGTGTCGATCCCACAGAGAATGTGATTAAATTAGTCTCATTTGATTCATTGAAGAGAGGTTGATATTTTTGGTATTTGTTTAACATAAAATAAAGGGCACTAGTTAAAGTTTGAATTGATAAATATAAGAGGGACTAGGGTATTGATTTCACCACTAGCCTCACATCAATGGAAGAATGTATTTCAACTTGGGAAAGTTACATATGTATAATAATGATTCATGGGATTTGTCACATACCACCATGATATCTTCAAGAAAATACATAAATCAAAAGATAAGAATAATTCATCTCTAGTTAGCATGAATCGTCTACCTAACTACTTAAATAAAAGACATAACATGAAATTAAAAGTGTAGAACGATTCATCTTCCTTAAGCATGAATTATCAAATCTAATGAATTTATGTTCTAATAAAATTATTGTACAACTTTCATACTTTATAAGATAAGAGAAGAATGAAGTCAAGATTAAACATAACTTTATACTTCAATTACAAATGTAATCCTCAAAGTTATACAACTTATTATACACATATAACAATCCCAAATAAAAATATTATTATCATACCATTGATGCTTGGCTAGGGCTACATCAATGCCCTAGGAAGAGTTTTAGCTCCTCATGGCTAACTTACAAGTCTTCATAGTTGAAGAACACTTCATATTTCTATATGTGTGCAGAATATTTCCACTCCCTTCTCCCTCTCTACACTACTCAATTCCCCTCAATTTATAGCCAAAGTTAGTGCAATATGAGTGTCCACCATTTCTTCCACTAAAACTCATCCTATGGCCTAAATAGCTCCATATGTATTCCATTTTAGAAGAATTGGATCATCTCCCTCCATGTGTATAGCACTTTGGTGAATTAATTGAGTGGGGTGGTTGCTAGTCATCTCATTGGTCACTTGTCACAAAATTTTCAAAGCAACCAAAGAAAAATCTGCCCAGAATATTTATCCTACTGTTTTGTCCACTTTCAACCACCAAGATGTCAGAATTAGAGATTTCTCAAAACTAAACGTATTTAGAACTCTCTTTTATCTTTCCATAGCCGCAAAAATCACCTTAATTGGAGTTTGGAGAATGAAATTATGGTCAAAATACAAACAGTGCGCAGATCAGAATTTTGAACGAATTTTGGGCTTGAGATTAGTCTTGCACTTGTACTTGACCCAATGAATGAACCAATTTAGATTTTTGGCCCCTTTTGCATTAAATCTTCAATATAGCTTGGCCCAATTCATGGACTCATCATTGGAATTTGGCCCAAACTAATGGCAATTTCTTCTTCTTATGGAAGCCTCATTGAAAGCCCAAGAACCATGGAATTAACCACTATTTCATCTAAGGATCTGAAAATGACAAAAACAAAATGAAACTATAAAAATACTAATATAAACATAATTAAAGGATTAACATATGTAAATTAGAAGGACCGAATGCACAACATTCTGTGCTTATCAGGCATGATAGAGAACTTGTACAAATGTGATCGTTAAATGCCTCATTGGTTGTAATTTATGAATGCACATTTGATAAAATTATGGGGTTCACCTTCATTGGCATGGTGAGGGAGGTGAGCTCAATGTGGACAGTAGAATCTAATCAGTAAAACGACGAGGTATTCTGGTAAAGGTAACCCTTTTGAGGTATTCCAGTCAAGGTACCCTCATGGATTGATGTGTAGTGAGGTATTCTGGTAAAGGTAACCCACAAGAGGTATTTCGGTAAAGGTAACCCTCTATAAGTGGTATTGGAGACCAACAGATGTGTGGGAAGTCTGAGGGAGTTGTGCATATCATGTTACATTCTACTTTGCTTATGATATGGTTATGTCATGTGTATAACTATTCAACATGTTAAATGCAAATATATGTTTATGTGGCATTCACGAATCTTGCAGAATTATGTTTTAGACATTCTTACTAAGGCACTAATGGAGGATGAAGAATGAATAGCTCAACGGACCTTGTTGAGTTTTATTTTTGGATTTTTGACCTTTTAAGATGTAAATAGATATTCATGCCGGTTTGTGGCATGTGGACCATGTTAATGATATAATATTTACATTTGATTCATGTTGATATACTCTAGTTTCAAGTGTAATGATCATATATGGATCATACGTGATTTGTGGGTTTTGAATGGAAGAAGTTGGTTTTAATTCCATTATATATAAATTCTTGGATATGATTATGGGAGATGTGGATTCATGTTTAAAATGATGTTTGATGATGTTCTTATCATTTGTACTTGTTGTAGGTGATATTTTGATAATTTTTAGGCTTTTAGATGAGTTTTGGAGCCTAAAAGTTGAGATTTTTGAGTCCTGGACATTAGGTTGCGATACTTACGATGATACATGTTCGATGCATCACAACTTCGATGCATCTAACTCCCCAGTTCGATGCATCGAAGTTACTATTCACAACATTCTCCAAAATCTGCCCAAATTTCAATCGGGCATAACTTCTTCGTTTTAAATTGAAATTGAGTGTGTTTTTTTTTCAATTGATTATTTTTGGATTCTCTGTCCAATGGGGTAAGCCTAAGATTTATATTCCAAGTACACAAAGTGTTGAGTCCTGAAAGCGAGTGATTCATGAGAGTGTGGATAAATAAAATCCCCACTAAGGTGATATGATTTGGTATAGGGCCCATTAGGATTGGATAATGTGAAGTTGTGCACATCTATATGCAAGAGTAGAGTTAAGCTTCTGTGGTAATTGAGGGAAAGGATGATCCATTGGGATTAATGGATGAGTTGACCTCGTCTTCTAGGAGTCGGGAAATTGAGGCATTACAGCACGATATCAGAACTTGATACTATTGCTTGAGTGTGGTTAAGGTTGTTCACGGGGTTGAATGAACAGGTTCACATTCGAGATTTGGGTCGGTCCGAGGGAGTCCCGGCAGTCCGGGTTCTAGGGCGTGACAGTATCTTAATGCATAAACATTGTGTTCATCTATAACATAAATACATGGACACACGTACCAAAAAAGCATAAATTGTTTGGAATCTCCATCGACATATCTGTACAGATACATATATATGAATGAGAAGGGGAGAAGAGGGAAAAGGGGTACCTTCCAGGTATTCTGCTTTGACCTCCCAGCAGTTTGCGTCTATAGGTGACTACATATACAAACAACACTTCTTTTATTCTTTTATGTTCTTGTTCTTAGTTTTTTTTTTATGTCCTCCGCTCTTTGTCTTCTTCTATTTCTTATTTTTTTTTGTGCCCTGTTTATTTTTATGTTTCTTGCTTTCTTGAATGATATGATTAGTGGATTTATTTTTTCTTAAATGATCTGATTGGTGGATTCCAGTCTATTTTATTTAGCCTTGTAGCAAGGCTCTAAAAAAATTATGATGTTATTATCATCCAAAAAAATACCTAATATTTGTGTTGTCTTCAATTTTCATTTTCTCATCTGTTGTTATTTTTATGGAACCGGAAAGTGCTGACTTGGCTACCATGATAATGATCAGGTAATGACATTTGATGATGTGAAGGAACTTGGTAGCGAGTCAGCTGTTAAGGTATGATTTTATTTGATATGTTAATAAATGGTGATTATCAAGCAGGTTTCACCTTTTGAGATATAATCTACAAAACTTGTTCCTTTTAATATCTTAAAATAAGAGAATATATTGAAATAGAAAAAACTAAAAATTGTCCTTAAATGCATGAAACTAAATTTCTTTAGCATCTCATGAAACTTCCTTGGTTTTACATTCTTGAATTCATATGCTTTCTAGTCTTCCTATTCCCTTTTCTTTTCCCTTGAAAGTGTCAATTTTTTCATAAAATAAAATGAATGTTGTACAGGTAACTGGGATCCAGCAAGCCTACCATCTAAATGTAAATTTTTAAAAGCATTAGATGGTTAGCAGCCGCTTCTACCATGTACATGACAGAATCATATAAGACACATGTTATAGCCCTTGAAATATGAAATCAGAGTGTTGTATGTGACACCGTCAGGTCTCAGTCCAGATTTCTCCATCTCGTTGAGCATCTCATGAGCTTTATCCTTTTTTTTCTTCTTACAAAATCCACCAATAAGAATATTGTAGCACACAATATCCAAGCAAAACCCAGCTCTTTTCATTGCTGATGCAACTGAGTCAGCATCATCCATCCTTATGGCCTGGGTCAGACCAGAAATCAAGGTGTAGTACCCAATTGCATCTGGAGAGCACCCATTTTTCAACATTTCATCAAATAATCCCATTTGCTTAAAGTAGTGTAAGTAATTGCATTCCCTTTCAAACCCTGCCCTTGCATTTCATTGAAGAACTTCATTGCACTATTAATTCTCCCACGCTTGCACATAGCAACAACAAAAGTATTAAAATTATTGAAGAGTTCGGAAATTAACAACAATTTAAGGGTATTTGACCTTTGAGTCTTTATGTAATATGTAGTGTCGTGCGTATATTTTGCAAGTTTGAATTCTCTCTTTTCACATCGTTTTTGCTTTCTTTCTAATTCTTTTGCGGCTCTCTTTCTCTCTCTAACTTTTCTCTCCCTCTCTTTTGTGGATTAAATGAATAAATTAATAAAATATAACACGTACAGTAGAAAAGATTTTTGCTATATAGTTTGTATAAGTTCATTGTTCATATATATATATATATATCTTTCAAAGCTCCTGAATCTTTTATGTATCTCTTTATCTAAAATGGAGTTGGAGATCTACTACTATATTTCTACTACTTCACAAGTATCTCATCGGATCTAAGGTGCTTTCTTTCTAATTTTCCACCACTTTTCTTGTACTTCTTTCATTTTAATCTTTTCCTGGAAAATTCCTATTTTTCTTTAGATGTTTCTTTGTGGTTGTTGTTAGTGCTCGCAACCTCCTTTGTTTCTTCCTCTGTTATTCTATTACACTGAGCTTAGTTCACTAAGAATTTCTATAATTATTGCATTTTTTTCAGGTTTTCGGTGGTCATTTCTCTTTGTGATGCACAAATTATTCACACTATTTGGGATGATTTGTGGTTTATCCAGATTTGTCTTGTTTTATAGGATTCATTATATACATATTTTCATTTTAGCTTTCAGTATTGTTTTATATTGGTTAAAGTTCAAGTAAGTTGATGTTTTGAAGTTAATTTTCAGTTGATGTTTTGAAGTTAATTTTCTCTTTATAGATGGGCTTCATTTAGAGAGAGAAGTTAATTGTGTACGAAGGGGGCAATGTCGCTTTTGTTTGCTGAGAAACTGCCAAATGCATAAAATATATTGAATTTATCTTTTATGCTTCATTTTTAAAAAAAAAAATCTAACCCTTTAAAAGCGGAATTCACATAATAGTTGTACACAGATAAAACTACTGGAGGGTTTTATCAAATAATGGAAATCAAGCCATTCAGGGCTCAGAGTTTTAGACTTCCTCTCTTTCTTTCTTGATCATTTGGAGGGTTCTGTTCAAATAGTGGAAACTAAAAAAATTCAGACTTTTAAACTTTCTTTTTCTTTTATTCTTTTTTTCCCTTATGCTTTAGAGACAAAAGGAAACTTCAAGGAAAATAGCTACGAGATATTCATTTGGATCCTACTCTCTTTTAAAATGAAGGATGGAAAGACAAATCACAAATTTAAAACTAATTCTGAATTGAAACTACATATAATATATTACATGACATGACCTACTCTTAAACCATTTGTTTAAATATGGGGTATTTTATTAGTGTACTTAGAGTTTAAATTGAACTGATTATTAGAACAAGTATTGATTTTGATTGAGAATGTTTTATAATGCAGGTTTATTTTAGCCAACTTTTGGACATATATTTTTTTTAAGGCTGATCAGATAGTTTAGACAATGATACACTGGACAGTGACTAACTTGTCATGCCCCGGAACCCGGACCGTCGGGACTCCCCCGGACCTGCCCCGAATCTCGAGTGTGAACCCATTCACTCAACCATGTGAATGATCTCAACCACACTCATGCAATAGTATCGAAGTTTGATACAATGCTATAATGCCCCGATTTCTGACTCTCGGAGAACTAGAGGTTAAACTGTCTATTTAACCCAATAGACCCTCATTACCATCATTTACTGCAGAATCTTAACTCAATTCTTGCATATGAATGCACCCAATTCCATCTTAACCAATCCCCATAGGCCCTACATCAAATCATACACCTTAGTGCAAATTTACTTGTCCACACTTTCAAGAATCACTCACTTTCAAGCTTCAAACTTTATTGTGTTTGGAATATGAAACTGAGGCCTACACCATTGGATAGAGAATCCAAAAATATTTAATTTAAAAAAAAACCACACTCAATTTCGATCTAAAATGAAGAAATTACGTCGAAATGAAGTTTTGAAAAATACTATGAATAGTAATTTCGATTGTGCGAAAATGAGATTTCGATAGTGCGAAAATGGCATCTCGATTGTCCAAAAAAAATCTCGATTGTAAGAAGATTTCACCCTCTCGGGACCTCAAACCTGCAATATTTTGCACGATCGAAATGAGGGTTTTGATTATGCGAAATTCCTCCTGTCTGGACCCTAAAAATCACTATAAATCATCACCCCTTCGCACAATCAAAATGGGGGTTTCGATTGTGCGAAATAGGCATTTCGCACGATCGAAATGCTCCCCACGGGACCTCCAACAACCCTATACATGGTTCATTTGGAGCCCAATCCATCTTTAATCATCCTAGAACTCCTCATACATGATCCATAACATAAATGAAAGGTATCAACATCAATCTCACACTCAAGATCACATTCATAATTGAATTCATACACCAAAATGAATCATTCTCTTACACGACCGCAATTCATTCACAATGAAAACATCATCAAATGAACTAAGTGCCACCATGGGCATTACATAAACTAAACCATTGTCTTTTTACACCCAACAAGTTTATAATCCAATACTTACATCAAAGTTACATTTGTCCAAAATATAATCATAACTCAAAACAAAGTCGCATGCCACAAGCCGGATGGATAGCCACAAAATGCACAACATCCAAAATATAGCAAAACCACTGCTAGTGTTTCACTTGGACACTCAAGTCCCATCCGTCATCGGTGTCTTATCTGTAAAAGAGTTTATAATAAAGGAGTGAGCACCATTGCGGCTCAGTAGAGATACCCTAACCCTCCTAAGTGCCGACTCAACACCGACCTACATGAAATGCATATGAATACACTACATGCCACATCCACAATCTCACAAACCAATCAACAAATGCAATTAAAGAGGATTGCATATTTGACAAATCATGTATAACATGATCAAACATAAAAGCATTAAGGAAAGTAAATGCTCTCTCTCTCGGTCCTCATCCGATACCCCACATGATTGGCCCGCTCCGAGGATCATGTAACTTTGGACACCTCCGATAACCATCCAATGACCAGGACAACTCCGAAGGGTCATTCTATCATAGCAATGTATAGGATTGCCATAGAGTGAGGGGACAACTCTGAGGCTCACAAATCTTGCACATTCTCCGATAACCATCCTAAGACCGGGACAACTCCGAGGGGTCATTAGTATTGGACATACTCCGATCCTAGGCATTAAGCCTTAGTATGTCGGGTCCACTCTGAGGGCTTTCACCACATTTCACCACAAGGTTAGACCACTCTGAAGCCCCGTGTACCTCATTTGCGTCATTTTTCCCACAACTTCCCACAATGCAATTTGAATGCATAAACACATGACATTTTATTTTCATGCTCAACTCATGCTCATTGATACTAAAAAGAAGTAACAATCATATTTCCCATCACCACACACCACATATAGCACATATATGTATAACACATGCGTATATCATCTCATATGCATACAACTTCAAAATTAGCATATTTTACTCATGCTACACTCAATGCATAATTTTAGCACATAGAACTAACATGAATTCAACAACCACATTCTCACATATAATCACATATATAACTCTTGGTACACATTTTTCCACATATACACCAAATTGAGCACATAATGCCTATGTATCAATTTCTTACACTCACACACTTCAAACCCACATGGTACCACCAACACAATGGACACAATTGTGAAAAGATAGGACTCTAGAGAAGGAGAAAACACAACTTCCACACCTCTCACCATCCTAAAGCATGTGAAACACAACCTACACCTCTCTTCTTCACCCGAAACCCTAGAATCGACAATTAGAAGAGAAGAAGAAGCCCTACCTCGAAAATGAAGGCCTTCCAAGCACTTCACCAAAATTCCAGCGATGTCTATCTTGCCAAACCACCACTTTGATCGGTCCAAAGGGAAGCCCTAGCCATGCCCTACGTATCTCTCTCTTCAGCAAGTCTTGAATCGAAGCCGAACGGGCTCGAAATGTAGAGAGAAAGGAGAGCTATGAAGGTGGATAGTCTTACAGAGAGAAAGAGGTGTGAGATATGGCTGAATATCTCTGCCACTGATATTTAAAATATCTAGGGCTCGCAAAAAGACCAAAATGCCCCCAGCCAAACGTACCCTCCGGGCCTCCGTTTTCGATTCTGAAAACTCCTACGGTCTCGACATCACTTAATTAACTCTCTAAATATTTCATCTAAGTCATTCTCAAAAATAAATATTTTTAGAAATTTTCTGAATTACCGGGCCCACTTAAGTCACATCCTGGGCCCCAGTTTGACCAAAACGTCAAACTTCTCCAAATCTCCCAAAAACTTTTCAAAAGCTTTAAAACACTTCCCAAACATGTTCCCAACACTCGAAACATGCTAATCACCACTCAAAATGCATTTATGGCAATTATAGTGCAAAAAATGCAAAACCGGCCAAAATTGGTCACGGCCTCTACAACCTCCCCCCCTTAAGGGAATTTCATCCCCGAAATCATAAACATACCTCAAGTAGAAAATAACTCGGGATACTTTGAGTGGACTTCTTGTTCTCGCTCCCACGTAGCCTCCTTGATAAGTGTTCAATTCTATGCATTTGAACCCTCTTTATTGCATATGCTAGTTCTATTTTTATGTTTACCGAGATATGTTTACGATATTTTTGTGTTTTTGATGTATTGCAGGTCTTGTAGTGAAAGGAGCAAAGTTTGAGGCTAATTGCAGCTGAAGAACAAAAATCAGAAATGCAGCCAAAGGCATCTCGATCAATCGAGATCTCGTTTGAACGAGATCTTATTTCGATTGATCGACATCTCAGTCAATCGAGATCCAATCTCGATTGATCGAGATTCTGCAGAAGCCACTTGCCCACTTGCTCACCTGCTCTCCCACTTGCAACAAAATCTCCCTTTTTGCACTACTTAGGGGGATTGTCTGACTTGGACAAGACCCTTGGGGATGTTCTTGATACAAGGGATATATATATTGATATATATATATATGGTGGGCCCAAGGTTGAAAAAGGAAGCCTTAAAGCACCAAAAAGCCACATATCTCATATATCTCTCAACACACATTAGACCATTAGAAGGAGAGACTTTCAGGAGAGAGGAGAAGGAGCTAAACAAGACCAAGAAGCTTCATCTTCTCCATCAATGGAAGAGTGCAAGGCAACCATGAGCAACTAACTTCCATACTAGGGTGTTGGTGAAGCCCCTAGCCATGTAAACATGTTCCTTTTTGTACCACTTGGGATTTGTAATTAAATGTTGATTATTTAGCCTAGTAACCATGTACACTAATACATTTCTTCTATATATTCATGTGATTTTGGTTTTATTCTTGTCTTAGAGTCTAATCTTCATGTGAATGCACAACATTTGCATATTGCATAAGAAGTGCAAATGATGGCTAGATAATGGTGCTTAAATGAATGTGTTGTGTTTGTTTGTATAAACCATGCCTAGATAAGGTAGCTTGGATGAATGTAGGTTCACTTAGAGAGTAGGGTAATTAGATAGTTAGTTAGGTTGAAGAGCTATGCTTATTGAAGATGGATTATGATAGGTGGACAAAGACATTGATCTTTTGATATGTCATTGAGGTCACAAGCCTAATGACATTGTTAGGCATTTAATTAATGAATCCCATGCTTGCTACACTTACGAACATGTGAATGGCTAGTGCTGGAAACCAACCCTAGTTCTCTCTCCCATCCTTTACTCTTTAATTTTATTGTCATTACATTCATGCAATAGTTTATAAACAAAAATTCAAAAACCTATTTTTAGGATTAAAGTGGAATTAATCTTTCTTTAAGACAATTGCTACTAGTCCTCGTGGGATCGATACCCTCTATATAGAACCTTATCTACAAAGATTCGTAATCTTGTGAGTGGTTAAATTATATTTTGATAAAAAGGGCAAAATTAAGCTTACAATATAATCCGAGTTTAGCCACATCAAAATTTTGGCGCCGTTGCCGGGGACTACGGTGTAATTGTCGCCATTGAAAGATTAAATCTGCTTTAATTCTTAGGCTAGAAATTCTTTCATTCTTTTTGTATATATCTTGTTCTTATTTCTCAAATTTTTTGATTTTAGGTATACCACATAGCGGGCATCTAAAAGAATTAAAGTTGGAACCCTTTGTGAGTATAAAGTCTAAAATTGGTGGTTTGAGTTCATTCATTTTTTTTTGTATATATTATTGTTTATTTTTCGTATTGAGGTGTTGTTCTACTATTAATGCATACTAGGTAGATGGTCCTTGTCACTTCCCTTGCTTCCGTGTAATATTGAACTTGAACGAACACTTAGACAACGTAGAGGAACCTCTAGGGACCTTATATTGCCTAGGATTGAAAACATGGATCCAAATGAGAGACAACCTCCCGGACTACCTCCTTTTAATCATGAACAACCACCTCCACCTCCACCTCCTCAAGGAGAGTTGCTTATGGACTTTTACCTTCCGACTACATTTGAAGTACCTTCATGTATTCAATTTTCGGATGTAGCGGCAAATCAATTCGAAATAAAGTCCTCCACCATTAATCTTCTTAATAGCTTCCATGGTCTCCCTAATGAGGATCCATACCGGCACTTAGATTACTTCCTTTCCGTGTGTTCCACTATTCGTGTACCACAATTTACGGAGGATGATCTAAAGCTGCGTATGTTCCCATTCTCCCTAAAAGATAAAGCTAGAAGTTGGTTCAACTCTTTAGAACCTAACACAATCCATTATTGGGCAGAGATGCAAATAGAGTGCTTAAAAAAATACTTCCCAATGGGTAAGATAAGTGATATCTGGTGAGCAATCACCGAATTCACCCAAATTGATCAAGAACAATTTCATGAGACGTGGGAGAGGTTAAAAGACCTTCTTAAATTTTGTCCGCATCATGCAGTCCCAAAATGGCAGCTAGTGCAAAGTTTTTACGATGGGGTGAGTGAGCAACATAGACAAATGATAGACTCCGCTTGTGGAGGTGGATACCTTTTGAAAAGCCCCGATGAGGCATGAAAACTTTTTCAAACCCTAAGCAACAATTCAGCTCAACGCTCCTCCACTAGGAAAGGGAAGGCCACCCAACCTTGTAGAGGAGTGCATGAAATTTCACGGGTAGATGAGGTTGCCATGCAAGTAGAAGCCTTGTCCCGAAAAATGGACCTAATCATGAAAAATGGGCTGCCTACTCCAAGCCAACCTGTTCAAAATCAGGAAGGATGTTCGTTTTGCTATAGTACTTCACATTTCGTGCGAGATTGTCCTATTGCCAGGCAATCTCCCGATTATGCTCAAGAGCAAGCGAAAGCCTTGTACTCCAAACAAATGAATGATCCATATTCAAATACGTACAATCCTGGTTACAAGAACCATCTGGCTTTTTCATGGAAATCTCAAGAATCAAGTCCCTCTTTTCAAGGGCAAAATTCTTTCAATTCCCAATCTCAACAGCCTCAATATAGGCCAAATCCTCAACCTTACCATCAAAGATCCAATTACCAACAACCACCACCTCCTCCAAGAAGCCAAGGCTTTGAAGAAAGAGTGATAAGCAATCTTGAGGCTAATACCCGCTTATTGCAAACTCATTCTCAATCAATCGCTAAGCTTGAAGCTAATGCTCAATCTATGGCTAGGTTAGAAGCTCAAATCGGGCAACTAGCTAATGCCTTGAATAGGAGGGAGGAAGGTAAGTTACCGAGTCAACCGGTGGTGAATCCTAAAGGTATTCATGTGATTGAGGATCCATCATCTTCATCTTGTAATGCTCCTCCGGAGCAAGTTCAATCAATCACCACCTTAAGGAGTGGTAAAGTCATCAATTCCAAAGTAGGGGAGGAAGAGAGAAAGGAATTCTAAGAGCAACCCAAAAATCCAAAAGAATCCCAATTAAATCCAAAATTGTTTCCTTTAAATCCAAATGTGAATAACATCCCATTAAATCCAAAAGGAAAGGCAAGTGAAGTTGTGTCGTCATCAATTCCAAATCCTGACACTTCTTTTGAACCTCCGGTTCCTTTTCCTCAAAGATTGAAGGAACCTTCTCATTTTGGGAAGCAAGGAGAGAAAATCCAAGACATGATGGAGATCTTCAAAAAAGTAAAGATCAATCTCCCTCTCTTTGATGCTATTCGGCAAATTCCCTCCTATGCTAAATTCTTGAAGGACTTGTGCACCCAAAAGCGCAAATCTAGGAATAATGTTCCTAAGAAAGTCCTCTTAACTGAGCACATAAGCTCCATTTTCCAACACCAAGCCCCTCCTAAATTCAAAGATCCGGGTACTCCGACCATTTCGTGCACCATCGAAAATCAATCTTTTGAAAAGGCACTTCTTGATTTAGGGGCTAGTGTCAATTTGCTTCCATTCTCAATTTTCCAACAACTAGGTTTGGGGGAACTCAAGCATACCACAGTTGTGTTGCAACTCGTCGACCACTCAGTGAAGCAACCACGTGGCATAATTGAGGATGTAATCATTCAAATGGATAAATTCTACTTTTTGGTGGACTTCATAGTCCTTGACACGGAACCGGTCCAAAATCCAAATCGACATATTCCTATTATTCTAGGTCGTCCATTCTTGGCCATGGAAAACGCTTGCGTTAATTGCCGTACTGGAGTGATGGACATCTCTTTCGGGAATATGAAAGTCCGCTTGAACATCTTCAATGCTTCCCACCACACATCCGAAGATGAAAGTGAGTGTTTTTGTGCCGATGTAGTGGAAGACCTTGTTCAAGAAGCACTTCCTTCTATTCTTTCCAAGGATCCTTTAGAGGCATGCCTAAATCACTTCAACTATGATGATTTTGACATTGAGCAATCCATATGTGAAGTGAACTCAAAGCTCGATGTCAATACTGTCATGGATGTGCCTAAATGGAGAGTTCCAAGAGAACCCTTGCCTCCTTTGTCCAAAACTTCCCAAACTCCTTCTCTAATTTCCCCACCACAACTTGAGCTCAAGCCTCTATCGGTGACACTCAAGTATGTTTTCTTGGGCGCTAATGAGACCCTTCCAGTCATTATTGCTTCCAATCTTACCAATGATCAAGAGATGGAACTCATAAAAGTGCTAAAAGAGCACAAGGAAGCAATAGGATGGAGTCTGGCAGATCTTAAGGGAATAGACCCTTTTATTTGTATGCACCGCATACACTTGGAAGAGGATGCAAAGACCTCAAGAGAGGCACAACGTCGATTGAATCCAAATATGAAGGACGTTGTAATGAAGGAGGTGGTGAAGTTACTAGATACGGGAATTATTTACCCCATCTCAGATAGCAAGTGGGTTAGTCCCACTCAAGTGGTTCCAAAGAAGTCAGGTATTACGGTGCAACCAAATGATAAGGGTGAATTAGTTCCCCAACGCACCACCACGGGCTGGAGAGTGTGCATAGATTATAGGAAATTAAACTCAGCCACTCGAAAAGATCACTTCCCCCTCTCATTTATGGATCAAATCTTGGAGAGATTAGCCGGGCAAAGTTTTTATTGCTTTTTAGATGGATATTCCGGCTATAATCAGGTTGCTATAGACCCGAGGGACCAAGAGAAAACCACCTTTACATGTCCCTTCGGCACATTTGCTTATAGACGCATGCCCTTTGGGTTGTGCAATGCACCGGCAACTTTTCAATGGTGTATGATGTCTATCTTCTCGGACATGGTGGAAAAATTCTTGGAAGTGTTCATGGATGATTTTTCTATTTTTGGGCCTTCATTTGAATCGTGCCTCCAAAATCTATCCTGTGTTCTCAAACGATGTCGAGAGACCAACCTAATTCTTAGTTGAGAAAAGAGCCATTTTATGGTTCAAGAGGGTATTGTCCTGGGGCACATTGTGTCTAAGAGAGCAATAGAGGTTGATAAAGCCAAGGTTGAACTCATTTCCAAACTTCCTCCACCATCAATGGTGAGAGAGATTCGTTCATTCCTTGGGCATGCGGGCTTTTATCGCCGTTTCATCAAGGACTTTAGCAAAATCTCTCGGCCTTTGTGTCGCCTTCTTGAAAAAGAATCTTGTTTTACCTTTGATGAAGTGTGCCTTAATGCTTTTGAAAAACTCCGCACCATGCTCACAACCGCCCCAATTCTAATCCCTCCAAATTGGGCTCTCCCATTTGAGATCATGTGTGATGCATCCGATTATGCCATGGGTGCGGTCTTAGGGCAACGAATAGACAAACAGCCACATATTATCTACTACGCAAGTAAAACCCTTTTCGAGGCTCAAATCAATTATGCCACAATGGAAAAGGAGTTGTTTGCGGTAGTATTTGCATTAGACAAGTTTCGAGCTTATTTATTAGGTTCAAAGGTTATTGTCTATTCGGACCATGCTGCCCTCCGACATCTTTTGGCCAAAAAGGACACCAAGCCTAGGTTGATCCGATGGATACTCTTGTTGCAAGAGTTTAATTTTGAGATTAGAGACAAAAAGGGAACTAAAAATGTGGTGGCTGACCACCTTTCTAGAATTCTTGTTGAATCCCTCCATAATTCCATTCCAGTTTGCGAATCCTTCCCGGATGAACAACTTTTTGTCATTTCTCAAGAGAGTATCCCTTGGTATGCAGATGTGGTTAATTACTTGGCAACCGGTAAAATACCATCTTCTTGGACCAAACAAGAGAAGGATCGTTTTCTCTCCCAATCACGATCATATTATTGGGACGATCCTCAATTGTTCAAATACTGCCCCGATCAAATAATCCGTAAGTGTGTACCCAACAGTGAATTTCAAAGCATTCTCAAATTTTGTCATACACTCGCTTGTGGGGGACACTTTAGTGCTAAGAAAACCACAGCAAAAATTCTTCAATGCGGAATTTTCTGGCCGACACTTCATCGGGATGCATATTCATTCTGCCGCTCTTGTGAGCGATGTCAACGCCTCGACGTGATGTCTCGGAAGGACATGATGCCTCTTAACCCTATTCTTATTATTGAGATATTTGATGTGTGGGGCATTGACTTCATGGGACCATTTCCACCCTCTACTGGTCATGAGTACATACTTGTGGCAGTGGACTACGTATCTAAGTGGATAGAGGCCGTTGCTACCAAAACCAATAATCACGCAGTCATGGTTAAGTTCATTCAAGCTAATATTTTTAGCCGGTTTGGTATGCCTCGGGCCATCATCAGTGACGGAGGTAAACATTTCTATAACCGATTCCTTTGAACCTTGCTTACCAAATACTCTGTCACACACAAAGTAGCCACCCCGTACCATCCTCAAACTAGTGGCGAAGTTTAGGTATCCAATAGGGAGATTAAGAACATTCTTGAGAAAACTGTTCGGCCTGATCGGAAAGATTGGTCATTGCGACTAAACGATGCATTATGGGCATACCGAACCGTGTATAAAACTCCCATTGGAATGTCACCTTATTGGTTGGTTTATGGCAAAGCGTGCCATCTTCTGATTGAATTGGAGCATAAAGCTATGTGGGCCACTAAAACTTTTAATTTTGACATGCAAAAGGCTAGATCTAATCGAAAGCTTCAATTAAATGAATTGGAAGAATTACGACATGACGCGTATGAGAATGCTAAAATCTATAAGGCAAAGTCCAAAGCCTTTCATGATCGTAATATTCGAGTCAAAACATTTTTGTCAGGCCAAAAAGTATGGTTGTACAACTCACGCCTCCATTTGTTTCTCGGAAAACTTCGTTCCCGTTGGGATGGTCCATTTTTGGTTAATTCTGTCACTCCCCACAGAGCAGTGGAATTGAAGGACTTGAAAGATGGCTCGTTGTTCAAAGTAAACGGGCAGCGCTTAAAAATATGTGTGGATGACCAAGTTACCACCGAATACGTGGATGTCGTCACTTTGACGGATCTCGTATATTTTGACTCGTGAGCCGATCCGAATGTCATGCCATAGACGTGTAAGGTGGTGCGGCCATGGTAGCTATCATGCTTCCATGATGTCCCTCTAATCCAAGTTACATTTAGTATCTAAGCAATTTAGTATCTAAGTCCCAAAAGTCCAAGTCCTTGAAGTATAACTCAAGCTGGCTGTTTTTGAACATCTCGATTGATCCAGCCAAGATCTCGATCAATCGAGATTTCGATTGATCGAGATTTTGGTCTCGATTGATCGAAATATTGCAGAGAGTTCATCAAATCCAAAGTCCCGAGAGGTAATATTCTACGATAGCACTTCGATAGGTCCTCGATCGATCAAAATTTTGATTGATTGAAATGGGATTTCAATTGATCGAAGTAAAATCTCGATTGATCGAATTAAAGTTTCGATTGCTCGAAATAAAATCTCGATTCAGGAAAGAAATTTTGATTGATCGAAGGAAGAATCTCGATCGATCGAAGGTGATTTTGATTCATCGAAGTGGGATTTCGATTAATTGAAATCTCGATTAATCGAGATGTCATCAATCGGGATGCACGCGATGCCTGTACGTGAGCCGAAGTCTTATTTAAACTGTTGGGCTTCCCTCTCATTTCCACATTTCTTCCTCAAACCGTTCGACTTCCTTCTCTTCTCTGAGATATCTAGAGTTTCCCCGAGCATTGTCGCACCCGTGTTCTTCCATCCCCGATCATCCACCGCTGTTCGGCATAGTCCGAGATCGCCGCTAGCACTCGCACACTCTTCTCTTCGCGGTTGCGAGTTGGGTTTTCACCTTCGTGTGCCGTTCATCTTCTTCACCTTGAGGTAAGTGATGCATGGCTACATTTTGCGTACTTTCTCGTTATTTTTGATAGTTTTACGGCATAATAAACATAGACAATTGGTGTTGGGTTGGATTGGTGCAATTGCGATAGTCATAATGGGATTTTGCGGACTTCCGGGGGGGTAGGAATTCATGTATGGGGGAAATATTGCGTTATTTTTGCTTCGAATGCTTACCATATGGTTTGTAACCGTGGCACCTTCGTTTCAGTTGCATCCGCGTACACTGCCTCTTTGAGAGCGAATTTTTTAAATTCATGTCAGCACCATGGACTAGGACCTCATTTTCATTTTTATTCTTCTATTCTTAGTTTAGTATTCCTTTTATTTTCTTTTTATTTACGTAATTTTTGGAATAAAGTGCAGACTGTTCCGATATCATGGCGAGGGTGAAGAATGCCCCCGGTTCTGTTCGAGACGTGCCCGGGCGAGCCTTCCGGTCTCGGAAGTTTCACCCGGAGCAGATTTTTGACTTGACAGAGTTCGAGATGCGTCCTGACAGCGCGTCGACTGTCACCGAGCTCAGGAGGCATCGCCTCGACCGACTTTGTGTGCCTCCCACTGACATGGCACACGAGCGCTTAGTGCAGGTCTTCTACGAGCGCATGACCTAGTCCTGCACAGCGCTGGACACATTAGAGATGGTCGTGGGCACCACGACGATTACGATTACGCTGAGCTGGATTGCGCAGATGTTCGGCATCCCTCACCAGCAGCCGCCAGATATGGTTGACCAGGACGGTCTACCGCTTTACAGGGCCGCCCTTCCAGCAGACTCGACACTATTCTCCATCGTGATGGACATGTGTGGTGGGGCGTTTACCATGCCCAGTCACAATTGCACGTCCAAATCGATGTGCTTGAGCAGACTATGGTTCTTGGACACCGTTCTCATCAAGAACGCGTGTCCCCTGCAGCATATGGCAGAGCGCAGGGGCGACCTCCTCCGTTGCCTCTATGCTTTCCACATGGGCACGTGGTTTTCTGTCCCATCGCTGGTATGGGGGTAGATGTTCAAGGTCTGGGATGGCCTCGTCAACAAGAGAATGAGGTGATCAGCGAGCTGGCGACTTCCCTTTCCTTTCCTGGTTGCCACTTTTCTTAGTCGTGCTAGTATACCGGTCAGTGATACTGACATCTAGTTGGCACCGCCCACCCGCGTCACATCTACTCAGTGGGAGCGGGTGAGGCGACACTTAGAGCGACAGGACCACCAGGGCGATCCACCAGATGATGTAGATATGGATGCCCCGGTGGAGATGGAGGAGGGAGAGCCTGCAGGGGATGGGTCCGATGATGAGGAGATGGAGGAGGAGATGGATATTGCTGCAGAGCGGCATGACATCCTGGCGACTGGCTACTCCTGCCTGGCGGCTGACGTAGAGCGGCTCCAGCAGGGTTTTGATGAGCATGTCCAGGTGACGCAGAGTCAGCTGGCAGGCATTCGGATGGACATTTCATCTTTGGCACAGGGTCAGAGGGCTATTTTAGACGAGTTCCGTGCGTTCCGGCAGGACCTACAGTTCCTGCTTGCCGAACGAGCTTCCACCTCCACCTCTACTCCCACCGAGCCACCACCACCACCACCCGCCCTCGAGTAGCTGCTTTTATTTGTCCTTTATGCTTTACTTTCTGTATTTTTCTTTCTTTATCTTTGATAGGCCATGTTGGCCATGTTTTCTTTCATTTTTAGTTTTTTTATGAGTATTTCAGATGCATGTATGATAAGTGTTCAATTCTATGCATTTGAACCATCTTTATTGCATATGTTAGTTCCGTTTTTACGTTTACCGAGATATTTTTACGGTATTTTTGTGTTTTTGATGTTTTGCAGGTTTTGGAGTAAATGGAGCAAAGTTGGAAGCTTTCTGCAATCAAGAGATGAAATCAGAAAATGTTGCCAAGGCATCTCGATCAATAGAGATGTGGATTTCGATCAATCGAGATTTCGATTGATCGAAATCTCATTTCGATTGATCGAAATCTCGATCAATCGAAATGCAATTTCGATCAATCGAAATGCTGCAGAGCCCACTTGGCCACTTGCTCACCTGCTCTCCCACTTGTAACAAAATCCCCCTTTTTGCACGACTTAGGGGGATTGTCTGACTTGAACAAGACTTTTGGGGGCCTTCTTGATACAAGAGATATATATAATGATATATATGGTGGGCCCAAAGGAGCCAAAAAGCATACAAAAAGCACCAAAAGCCACATATCTCATATCTCTCAATAGACACATCAGAAGACTTGAGGAGAGACCTTCGGGAGAGGAAGAGAAAAGCTGAACCAGACCAAGAAGCTTCATTCTCTTCATCAATGGAAGGGTGCAAGGCAACCATGAGCAACTAACTCTTCTACTAGGGTGTTGGTTTCAACCCCTAGCCATGTAAACTTGTTCATCTTTGTAGCTCTTGGGGATTTGTAATTAAATGTTGATTATTTAGCCTAGTGATTATGTACACAAATACATTTCTTATATATATTCATTTGATATGGAATTTATTCTTGTCTTAGAGTAGGTTTTGTCACTTGAATGCACAACATTTGCATATTCCACAAGAAGTGCAAATGATGGCTAGATAATGGTGTTTAAATGAATGTGTGATGCTAGTTTGTATAGACCATGCCAAGACAAGGTAGTTTGGATGCATGTAGTGTTTACGTAGAGAGTAGAGTAATTAGGTAGTTAGTTAGGTTGAAGAGCTATGCTTGTTAAAGATGGATTATGATAGGTTAGCACACACATTGATCTTTTGATATGTCATTGAGGTCACAAGCCTAATGACATTGTTAGGCATTTAATTAATGAATCCCATGCTTGCTACACTTATGAACATGTGAATGGCTAGTGGTGGAAACCAACCCTAGTTCTCTCTCCCAACTTTACTCTTTAATTTTATCGTCATTTCATTTACGCAATAGTTTTAAACACAAAACCAAAAACCTGTTTTTAGAATTAAAGTAGAATTAATCTTTCTTTATGACAATTAACGACTAGTCCTCGTGGGATCGATACCCTCTATATAGAACCTTATCTACAAAGATTCGTGCTCTTGCGAGTGGTTAAATTATATTTTGATAAAAAGGGCAAAATTAAGCTTACAATATAATTTAGTTCCGACCACATCAATGTACACCTTGTACTAAACTCATTTTCATATATATGGAATACAGTTATCTTTTCTTTTACACCATGTCTTATCTTTATTGTTTTCATTTTTGCTTTCTGTCAATGTATCTGTTCTCTATACTTTGACTATGTATGTAGTACCACTTGTCTAATTGTTATATGCGATTCAGTTGATGATTTCCGTTTATTACCGCCTAGTTTCAATTCCCAATACTATTGAGATTGCTTCAACACAGTATGGCGTTAATAAAGAAAGGCAGCCCCTTTGCGTGCTATACGTTAGTGTGCCTGGATAGTCAATATCTTATCGCATAGACCTCTTAGACAATTGGGAAACACCAGTTCAGACCCTTAGATATGCAGTAATCTTGACATTGTCTGTTTGTGCATAATTATTTTATTATGTTCTGTTTATCTACTTTTTGTTCCTTTTAATGCTCGTGGTATCCAGTTGGTGTTCTATGCAGGTTTTTCTTATCTGCAGGATGACCGCTACTGTGGAATACCATTTTTGTCGCATTCTGCAATCTCGGTAACTTCTTTCCTTGTTCTTCTTGTCCAAACATTGAGGACAATGTTGCATATGAGTTTGCGGGTGCGGTATGCTATACCACTTGCATATGCATGCAATGTTCAGTCTTAGTACTGAGTGTCATTGTAGAGCAGTTTCTTAATATTTTTGCATGCTTGCTATGATGTCTTGCTTTCTTTTTAAAGGAATTTCATTCGAATAAATGTCCGAGGTAAATGCAGCAGGTAGTTAAGAACTTTAACATTGTAAATACCCGCATTTTTGCAAGCTATATAGTAGGCTAAAACGGTCTACATTTTTGTCCAAATACGAGCACATATGGTTCTTGCCCTAAATTTGTCCTTAACCGCACAAATTCGCACACATGCATTTTAAATTACGGGGTAGAAGTCTGATGGAGAATTTTGTAAATTTCTGTTTTTATCTGAACAACTTAAAGAATAAGTTCTTCCGGTTGTTGTACAAAAAAAATTGAGAAAAAGAGAAAAATTTGCAATAAGCCTTCTCGCTCAATAAACTGAATTTCTATGCCTCAAAGCAGGGAATATTCGCGTATAAGTGTGCAAGGTTGAGCAATAATAAGCGGGTGGCTTGCTTACGCTCATCACCTTGTAAGCTCGGTTATTAAGTCCGAGGGGTGCTTCTTCACCTAATGCCCTAAAGCCAATTGGTTTGGGAGTCATTGGCCCAATGCCGCTACATGGGCTTGCAAGAAAGCAAAAAGTGCTAAGCATTGCACGGTCATTCGCACATGAGAAATCATGAATGTTTTGTGATAATGAACAGCTGTGTCGAGCGTTTTCAATAATTTTTTCTCTTAAAAACAGATTTGTTCTTTTTCTTCTCCAAATATGACAAAAGCCACGCGTTAGAATGCATGTTCACTTTTCAAAGAGGATTTTGGGGTCGGAATTGGTATGTTTGTTCGGACTGGCCATCATGTGGGGTCCGTCGTTTATTTATAGCTTGTGGAAGTCCATTTTTGCTAATGACCACATAGTTCTGTAATACTTGTTGCATTTGCCAAATGTGAAATGAATGGATGATCGCCCTTTATCTAGTTGATGACTGAGCATGATTAAACTTTTGTATAAGATAGTTAATTTTATTTTTGTAATATCGTATTGCTAAGGGACTAGCAATATGTAAGTTTGGGGGTGTGATAAGTGTTCAATTCTATGCATTTGAACCCTCTTTATTGCATATGCTAGTTCCATTTTTATGTTTACCGAGATATGTTTATGGTATTTTTGTGTTTTTGATGTATTGCAGGTCTTGTAGTGAAAGGAGCAAAGTTTGACGCTAATTGCAGTTGAAGAACAAAAATCAGAAATGCAGCCAAAGGCATCTCGATCAATCGAGATGTTGATCTCGATCAATCGAGATCTCGATTGATTGAGATCTTATTTCGATTGATCGAAATCTCGATCAATCGAGATCCAATCTCGATTGATCGAGATTCTGCAGAAGCCACTTGCCCACTTGCTCACCTGCTCTCCCACTTGCAACAAAATCTCCCTTTTTGCACGACTTAGGGGGATTGTTTGACTTGAACAAGACCCTTGGGGACCTTCTTGATACAAGGGATATATATATTGATATATATATATATGGTGGGCCCCAAGGTTGAAAAAGGAAGCCTTAAAGCACCAAAAAGTCACATATCTCATATATCTCTCAACACACATCAGACCATTAGAAGGAGAGACTTTCGGGAGAGAGGAGAAGGAGCTGAACCAAACCAAGAAGCTTCATCTTCTCCATCAATGGAAGAGTGCAAGGCAACCATGAGCAACTAATTTCCATACTAGGATGTTGTTGAAGCCCTTAGCCATGTAAACATATTCCTTTTTGTAGCACTTGGGATTTGTAATTAAATGTTGATTATTTAGCCTAGTGACCATGTACACTAATACATTTCTTCTATATATTCATGTGATTTTGGTTTTATTCTTGTCTTAGAGTCTAATCTTTATGTGAATGCACAACATTTGCATATTCCACAAGAAGTGCAAATGATGGCTAGATAATGGTGCTTAAATGAATGTGTTGTGTTGTGTTTGTTTGTATAAACCATGCCAAGATAAGGTAGCTTGGATACATGTAGGTTCACTTAGAGAGTAAGGTAATTAGATAGTTAGTTAGGTTGAAGAGCTATGCTTATTGAAGATGGATTATGATAGGTGGACAAACACATTGATCTTTTGATATGTCATTGAGGTCACAAGCCTAATGACATTGTTAGGCATTTAATTAATGAATCCCATGCTTGCTACACTTATGAACATGTGAATGGCTAGTGCTGGAAACCAACCCTAGTTCTCTCCCCAATCCTTTACTCTTTAATTTTATTGTCATTACATTCATGCAATCGTTTATAAACAAAAATTTAAAAACCTATTTTTAGGATTAAAGTGGAATTAATCTTTCTTTAAGAAAATTGCTACTAGTCCTCGTGGGATCGATACCCTCTATATAGAACCTTATCTACAAAGATTCGTGCTCTTGCGAGTGGTTAAATTATATTTTGATAAAAAAGGGCAAAATTAAGCTTACAATATAATCCGAGTTTAGCCACATCACTCCTCGACTCCGTGATGTCTCCAAAGGACTTTAACCGATGGAATAGTCTTGCCCCGAAGCACTTGCTCCCTAGCATCCAAAACCTGTACCGATCTCTCCTCGTAAGACACATTCCCCTCCACCTCAAGATCAATCCAATCTAACACATGTGAAGGATCTAGCTCATACTTTCTAAACATTGAAATGTGGAAAGTATTGTGCACAATTGATAATTGCGGTGGCAATGCCAATCGATATGCAACCTCACCCACACGATCCAATATCTCGAATGGACTAATAAATCGTGGGGCTAGCTTCCCACTATGCCCAAACCACATCAAACCCCGTTATGGCAAAACCTTCAAGAAGACATGGTCCCCCACCTCAAATGCTAAAGGCCTCCGCCTTCTGTCAGCATAGCTTTTTTGACGACTATCAGCCATAAGCAAACGCTGCCGTATGATCTTAATCTTTTCTGTAGTCTCTTTGACTATATCCGGCCCCAAAACCACTGTCTCACCGACCTCTGTCCAACAAACGGGTGACCTACAAGGTCTACCATACAAAGCCTTAAATGGAGCCATCTCAATATTAGCTTGGTAGCTATTATTATACGCAAACTCCACCAATGGAAGGTGATCCTCCCAACTGCCTCAAAAATTAAGTGCACATGCTCTAAGCATATCCTCCAAGGTCTGTATAGTATGCTCTGACTGTCCATCTGTCTGAGGATGGAAAGTCGTACTGAAATTGAGGTCCGTATCAAGTACAGCCTAAAAATTCTGCCAAAACCGTGATGTGAATCTCTGATCCCTTTCAGACACAGTGGAAACTGGCACTCCATGCAGTCTCACAATCTGATCAATATACAATTGACTAAGAGTATCCACATCATCTGTTACTCGAATCGGAAGGAAATGAGCCACTTTGGTCAGCCTATCCACAATGACCTAAACTACGTTATGACTCTTCCTTGTCCTAGGTAACCCCGTCACAAAGTCCATAGTGACGTGTTCCCACTTCCACATAGCTACCGGTAAAGGCTGTAACAAACCTGCCGGTCTCTGATGCTCGGCCTTCACTTGTTGACAAGTGAGGCACCTTGCCACAAACCGTGCGACGTCCTTTTTTATGCCCTTCCACCAATACTGTCTACGAAGGTTGTGGTACATCTTGCTACCACCGGGATGTACTACAAGTCTGGAGCTATGAAACTCCCTCAGGACCTCATCCCTACAAGCCAATGGAACAACCATCCTGCCTCTGAACCTTAGACCTCCGTCTGAATGGATAACGCAATCCTCCACTACTTCGCCACCCGTAATCCGAGTGCGAATGCTCTCTAACTTTGTGTTATGTCTCTCAACCACCCTACTCTCTAGAGTTGGTTGCGCTATGAGTGTGAACAAAGTGGCATGTCCATCACTCTCACTGAAGCGCAATCCCATTTCTGAGATGTCTTCCATCATCTTCCATTCACGAATGGCAATGCTAGCCAAAGTGCCATGTGATTTCCTGCTTAATGCATCGGCAACCACATTAGCCTTCCCCGGGTGATACTGAAGATCAAAGTTGTAGTCTTCCATGTATTCAACCCATCTCCCCTGTCTCATATTCAAGTCTTTTTGTGTAAAAAGGTACTTCAAACTCTTATGATCGGAGAAAATCTCAAACTTCTCTCCATAGAGATAATGCCTCCACGTTTTCAAAGAAAAAATTACTGCCGCCAACTCTAAGTCATGAGTCAGGTAATTCTGCTCGTGGATCTTCAACTGTTGGGAACCATATGCAACAACCCTCTCGGTCTACATCAACACACATCCCAAACCATCCCGTGAAGCATCATAGTAGATTACATAACCCAAACCGCGCTTGGGAATAATCAAGATCGGAGAACTAGTCAATCTATGCTTCAATTCCATAAAGGAATGCTCGCAAGCTTCGTTCCACTCAAACGTAACTCCTGTACGAGTAAGCTTGGTCATCGGCGCCGCTAACTTCAAAAAGTCCTTAACAAAACGCCGGTAATATCCTATCAATCCCAAAAAGCTATGTATCTCGAATAAGTTCTTAGGACTCTCCCAATTCATTACCGCTTCTATCTTAGAAGGGTCTACCGATACTCCTCCTTCCGACACCACGTGTCCTAGGAACTTCACCTCCGTTAGCCAAAATTCGCATTTTTGAATTTGGCATACAAACGGTACTCTCTCAATGTCTACAACACTATCCTTAAATGGATCTTATGCTCCTCCATAGAAGAAGAATACACAAGAATGTCGTCCACGAAGACCACCACAAACCTATCCAAGTACACCTTGAATATCCGGTTCATCAAATCCATGAATGCTGCTGGTGCGTTCGTCAATCCAAATGGCATCACTAGAAACTCATAGTGGCCATATCTAGTCCAAAAAGCTGTCTTCGGAATGTCCTCTTCCCTTACCCTCAACTGGTAATACCCCGACCTCAAGTCGATCTTCGAAAAACAAGTCGTACCCTTAAGCTGATTAAACAAGTCATCTATCCTTGGCAAAGGATACTTGTTCTTAATCGTTACTTGGTTCAACTTACAGTAGTCTATGCATAACCGTAAAGATCTGTCCTTCTTTTTAGAAAAAAGGATCGGAGCTCCCCAAGGTGATGTACTTGGTCGTACAAATCCCTTATCCAACAACTCTTGCAATTGATCTTTCAACTCCATTAACTCTATCAGTGCCATCCGATACGGTGCCATGGAGATAAGCGTGGTACTAGGAGCAAGATCAATGCTAAACACAACCTCTCTCATTGGAGGTAACTCTGTCAAGTCCCCCAGAAACACATCCACAAACTCTCTAACAACCGGTAGAAATCCTTCACTAGTCATAATCTCATCCTCCTCAACTAATAAACTAGCTAGGAAATATCCAACCTCATCCCTCACATCGGAACCAAGCAGAGACGAAACGTAAAAATCATCCCACTCTCCCACAAAATAAAAGCAATCACCCTCGGGTGTGCACACTGTCACTCTCCTACGGAGACAATCAATCGTGGCTCTAAATGTAGATAACCAGTCCATACCTAGAATGACATCAAAAGTGGTCATGTCTAGTAACACAAAGTCAAACACTAGTCGATGCCAAGCAACCTCGATCTCGCAAGACTGACACACTCTATCCAGGGTAACCCTACCCCTAACTGGTGTATCAATGGACAATGGTGACTCCAGTGATGACACCCTCAGCCCTAAGACATAAGCAAATGCAACAGATATGAATGAATGTGATGCACCTGAATCTATCAACACCCTAGCCCACGAGCTAGAAACCAAGAAAATACCTCTAACCACTCACGGTCTTGGTATGTCCTTTGCCAGAGCAAGCGTGAACACATGACCCCGCGACTACTGACCAGTCCCTTGTAACCCTGACTGCTGACTAGAAACAGGTGTGGAACCTCTCGCTACCCGAGATCCCTGTACAGAATGCGCTGGATGAGGTGGCGGTAATGTCCTGAAACCAGACTGTACCGTAGCTGTCTGCCCAGCCCTCTGCTGAGTCCTTATACCACTCGGTGTATTCTGTCTCTATGGACAGTTGGCCCTAACATGGCCAAGTTGCTTGCAATGAAAACATACCCATTCCCCCACTGAAGCGACCGGCACTGATGCCACTATTTGCCTCTGAGGGCACTTAGAACAAAAATGGCCAGACTGCTGGCAATGGTAGCACACAAGTATGGATCGTGCAGATCCAGTAGGTAAGGACAATGAAGGTACCGGGCGAGTCTGTTGTTGCCCCTATGAACCTGATCTGCCCTCCCTATTCCTCTTCCTCCCCTGACCACCCAAAGAGGTACCCTTCACTTGCTGTCTAGAGTCCCACAACCTCTGAGTGTCTCTGTCATCCTCCTCAGCCACTAGGGCTCTATCAACCACCTCACTATAGGTCCTCAAACCCAAGATGGACACCCTCTTTCTGATAGAGGTTTTTAATCCCTTCACAAACCTTTTCACCTTCAGTTCCTCATTTATCACCATCTTTGGGGCAAAGCAAGCCAAAGATGTAAATTTGGTCTCGTACCCCATCACATCCAAGTCCCCTTAGATTAGATCTATGAATTCTTGCCTCATTCGGTCTTTCACTGAAGCAGAAAAGAATTTATCAAAAAATAAACCCTTAAAGGTTTCCCAGTCCATGGTCTCGGTGTTGTGGATGTTCCCTATGAATTGCCACCATCGATCCGCTTCTTCTTATAAGTGAAGAGCTGCCACTCCCACTTTCAAATCCTCATCGATTGCAAAAGCAACCATGAGTTTGTGAGTTTGGTCAATCCAACTCTCAGCCACAAGTGGGTCACGCGTGCCATCAAAGGGAAGCGGCTTAAATTTCACGTATTCCTTCATAGCCACCATCTGCTGGCTCAAGGCAACCCTAGGCAATGCCTGAACCACCACTTCTCTGGCTTCCCTAGTCATCCATCTCATAGTGTCTGCCATGTCACGCATAAACTGTGTTCCATCTTTTGGCTCCTGAGGAGCATCAGCGCCTATGTCTCGCGCTCTTCTTGGAGGCATTTTGCTATATGCACCACAAGAAAAATTTTAAGTCTAACAAATTTACACTTCTCATACATATCCATCATGCTTACACACGCCATGCAATTTAGTCCCTAAAAGCATGTTAAGAAAGCATAAGCACAAAATCATGTAACACATAAGCAATTTGTAAACCCCAAGTAAAAACCCTTACGTCTCAATCCTTAACCTCAAGTGATCACCAGATCAAGTTTCACCCTTCGTCCCTAGGTATTCTAACCTAGAGCTCTGATATCATTCTGTCACGCCTCGGAACCCGGACCATCGGGACTCCCCCGGATCGGCCCCAAATCCCGAGTGTGAACCCATTCACTCAACCCTGTGAATGATCTCAACCACACACATGCAATAGTATCAAAGTTTGATACAATGCTATAATGCCCCGATTTTTGACTCTCAGAGAACTAGAGGTTAAACTGTCTATTTAACCCAATAGACCCTCATTACCATCATTTACTGTGGAATCTTAACTCAATTCTTGCATATGAATGCACCCAATTCCATCTTAACCAATCCTCATGGGCCCTACATCAAATCATACACCTTAGTGGAAATTTATTTGTCCACACTTTCAAGAATCACTCACTTTTAAGCCTCAAACTTTACTGTGTTTGGAATATGAAGCTGAGGCCTACACCATTGGATAGATAATCCAAAAATATTTAATTTCAAAAAAAACCACACTCAATTTCGATCTAAAATGAAGAAATTACGTCGAAATGAAGTTTGGAAAAATGCTGTGAATAGTAATTTCGATTGTGCGAAAATGACATCTCGATTGTGCGAAAAAAATCTTGATTGTGCAAAGATTTCACCCTCTCGGGACCTCAAACCTGCAATATTTCGCACGATCGAAATGAGGGTTTCAATTGTGTGAAATTCCTCCTGTCTGGACCCTAAAAATCATCATAAATCATCACACTTTTCACAATCGAAATGGGGGTTTCGATTGTGTGAAATAGGCATTTCGCACGATCAAAATGCTCCCCACAGGACTTCCAACAACCTTATACATGGTTCATTTGGAGCCTAATCCACCTTCTATCATCCTAGAACTCCTCATACATGATCCATAACATAAATGGAAGGTATCAACATCAATCTCACACTCAAGATCACATTCATAATTGAATTCATACACCAAAATGAATCATTCTCTTACATGACCGCAATTCATTCACAATGAAAACATCATCAAATGAACTAAGTGCCACCATGGGCATTACATAAACTAAACCATTGTCTTTTCACACCCAACAAGTTTATAATCCAATACCTACATCAAAGTTACATTTGTCCAAAATATAACCATAACTCAAAACAAAGTCGCATGCCAAAAGCCGACATGGATAGCCACAAAATGAACAACTTCCAAAATATAGCAAAACCACTACTAGTGTTTCACTTGGACACACAAGTCCCATCTGTCATCGGTGCCTTACCTGTAAAAGAGTTTATAATAAAGGGGTGAGCACCATTGCGGCTCAGTAGAGATACCTAACCCTCCTAAGTGCCGACTCAACACCGACCTACATGAAATGCATATGAATACACTACATGCCACATCCACAATCTCACAAACCAATCAACAAATGCAATTAAAGAGGATTGCATATTTGACGAATCATGTATAACATGATCAAACATAAAAGCATTAAGGAAAGTAAATGCTCTCTCTCTCGATCCTCATCCGATACCCCACATGATTGGCCCGCTCCGAGGATCATGTAACTTTGGACACCTCCGATAACCATCCAATGACCTGGACAACTCCGAAGGGTCATTCTATCATAGCAATGTATAGGATTGCTATAGAGTGAGGGGACAACTCCGAGGCTCACAAATCTTGGACATTCTCCGATAAGCATCCTAAGACTTGGACAACTCCGAGGGGTCATTAATATTGGACATACTCTGATCCTAGGCATTAAGCCTTAGTATGGCGGGTCCACTCCGAGGGCCATACATAGTGGATAATTTCACCACATTTCACCACACGGTTGGACCACTCCGAAGCCCCGTGTACCTCATTTGCGTCATTTTTCCTGCAACTTCCCACAATGCAATATGAATGCGTAAACACATGACATTTTATTTTCATGCTCAACTCATGCTCATTGATACTAAAAAGAAGTAACAATCATATTTCCCATCACCACACACCACATATAGCACATATATGTATAACACATGCATATATCATCTCATATGCATACAACTTCAAAATTAACATATTTTACTCATGCTACACTCAATGCATAATTTTAGCACATAGAACTAACATGCATTCAACAACCACATTCTCACATATAATCACATATATGACACTTGGTACACATTTTTCCACATATACACCAAATTGAGCACATAATGCCTATGTATCAATTTCTTACCCTCACACACTTCAAACCCACATGCTACCACTGATAAGTGTTCAATTCTATGCATTTGAACCCTCTTAATTGCATATGTTAGTCCCGTTTCTACATTTACCGAGATATGTTTATGGTATTTTTGTGTTTTTGATGTATTGCAGGTCTTGTAATAAAAGGAGCAAAATTTGAAGGTTTTTGCAGCTGAAGAGAAAAAAATCAGAAATTGCAGCTAAGGCATCTCGATCAATCGAGATGATGATATTGATCAATCGAGATCTCGATTGATCGAGATTCTGTAGAAGCCACTTGCCCACTTGCTCACCTGCTTTCCCACTTGCACCAAAATCCCCTTTTTTGCACGACTTAGGGGGATTGTCTGACTTGAACAAGACCCTTGGGGACCTTCTTGATATAATGGATATATATATTGATATATATATATATATATGGTGGGCCCCAAGGTTGAAAAGGAGGCCATAAAGCACACAAAGAGGCCATTTTTGAGATCTCTCTCTCACACACATCAGAATATCAAAAGAGAGACATTCGGGAGAGGGAGGAGGAAGCTGAACCAGACCTTGAAGCTTCAATTTCTCCATCAATGGAAGGGTGCAAGGCTGCCATGACCAACTAACTCCTCTACTATGGTGTGGTTGAAACACCTAGCCATGTAAACTTGTTCATTTTTGTAGCATTTTTGGGATTTGTTCTTAAATGTTGATTATTTAGCCTAGTGACCATGTACACTAATACATTTCTTATATATATTCATTTGATTTTGGTTTTATTCTTGTCTTAGAGTAGAATCTATCTTGTGAATGCACAACATTTGTTTCTTCCACAAGAAGGGCAAATGATGGCTAAGTAATGGTACTTTAAATGTATGTGTGGTGCTTGCTTGTATAAACCATGCCAAGATGAGGTAGTTTGGATGCATGTAGGTTCACTTAGAGAGTAGGGTAATTAGGTAGTTAGTTAGGTTGAAGAGCTATGCTTGTTGAAGATGGATTATGATAGGTTAGCACACACATTAATCTTTTGATATGTCATTGAGGTCACAAGCCTAATGACATTGTTAGGCATTTAAGTGATGAATCCCAAGGTTGCTACACTTATGAACTTGTGAATGGCTAGTAGTGGAAACCACCACTTGTTCTCTCTCTCCAATTTTTATCTTTAATTTATGTTTTATTTTATGTCATTTAATTTTCAGCACTTTATCATAAAAACATAAAAACAAATTCTTTTAAATTGAATTAGATGAAGTCTTGATAGCTTAACAAAACAGCCAAATGCAGTCTCTGTGGGTTCGACCCCTACTCATCACTTTACTAATTTTAGTAGAGTATTAGTAGGTATTTATAAATTTTCTTTTGTCGAGGTGTAAAACAACAACGACAATAGTACAAATTATTTTATCATGTTTTGCACGCCGAACAACCACCAACACAATGGACACAATTGTGAAAAGATAGGACTCTAGAGAAGGAGAAAACACAACTTTCCACACCTCTCACCATCCTAAAGCATGTGAAACACAACCTACACCTCTCTTCTTCACCTGAAACCCTAGAATCAACAATTAGAAGAGAAAACGAACCCCTACCTCAAAAATGAAGGTCTTCCAAGCACTTCACCAAAATTCCAGCGATGTCTACCTTGTCGAACCACCACTTTGATTGGTCCAAAGGGAAGCCCTAGTCGTCCCCTACGTATCTCTCTCCTTCGGCAAGCCTTGAATCCAAGCCGAACGGGCCTGAAATGTAGAGAGAAGGGAGAGCTATGAAGATGGATAGTCTTAGAGAGAGAAAGAGGCGTGAGATATGGCTGAATATCTCTACCACTGATATTTAAAATATCTAGGACTCGCAAAAAGACTAAAATGCCCCCGGCCACTTAACATACCATTCGGGCCTCCATTTTTGATTCTGAAAACTCCTACGGTCTCGAAATCACTTAATTAACTCTCTAAATATTTCATCTAAGTCATTCTTAAAAATAAATATTTTAAAGAATTTTTCAGATTACCGAGCCCACTTAAGTCACGTCCCAGGCCCCAGTTTGACCAAAAAGTCAAACTTCTCCAAATCTCTCAAAACCTTTAAAACACTTCCCAAACATGTTCCCAACACTCGAAACATGTTAATCACCACTCAAAATGCATTTATGGCAATTATAGTGCGAAAAATGCAAAATCGGCCAAAATTGGTCACAGCCTCTACATAACTTTTGGACATTATGGCTATTTGTTTGGGTATAGTTGTGTTATGCATTTAAGCAAAGCGTTTCAGTTTTTTTAATGTAGTTTTGATATAGCTTAATGTTTTGGTTGATAGGAATGCTATTGGTAAGCAATCATAATGTTAGTTATGTTAGTATTGAGACTTTTTTTCTTCTTTGAATAGATGTCTCGGAACTAGCTCTTTGAATATAAAAGAAGTTTGGGATTAATTTATTTATTTGTGATTGGTAGGATTAATATTTTGATGCAATTTTACATTTTTTAATGTCATTTCATATTATGTATATTTAGCAAATGTAGTACGTAAATCTGTTCAACATTGGTTGCTATTCTTGATATTCCACAAGTTCCTTCCCCCTCATTGATTTCCATTTTGGTGCGTTCCTCGCTGTTCATATGGTGTGTCAACCTTTAGTTTTAATTGAATTTGGTTCTTTAAATTAGATTGAGCATAATTGTTTAATGCCCTCATGTATGCATATACTATGGTTAAGCAACAATGCAAACTAAATTAATTTTGAGTCTTTAAATCTAACTTTGTCATTTGTTACTAGTTTTAGAATTTGATTGGGCTGCCTATAGTACTTGAGTGATCTAAATAATTGTTCTGCCACGTTTAATATCATAAGTTAACTCAACCAAGAGTATGTTTGGCTTGTTTAAGTAATATATGCTAAGAAGAAATATTGAAAACCTTTTCTTTTAATATTTTTTCATTTTCTAAAGGACATTTCTGATGATTATTTGTTGCAAAAGTATTCTGCAAAGTCTGTTAATACTAATGTTAGCAAGGCCTGGTGTGAATATATATGACTTTGGGTGCTGTCTAGTTGTATATTGGTGGAATTGAAGATGAATGATTTTTGTTGTACACGTGGTTTCGTACATTTTTGTTGTACTAACATATAATTTTTTAAAAAAATTAATAAGCTTTCAACCACGGGCTTAGTTCGTGGTAGAAAAATAATTTCCAGCACGGGCTCAGCCCATGGTAGAATATAGACTTTATACGACGGGCCTAACCTGTGGTAAAAAGTTTTTTAATAGTAGAAAAGAAATACTTTCTACCATGGTGTATGCCTATGATGGAACACAACCTTTTAACGACGAGCTAAGCCCATAGTAGAAAGTATTTTTTCTACCACGGGTTAAGCCCGTGGTAAAATTAAGACTTACTACCATAGTCTTAGCTCGTGGTAGAATACTAACTTTTAACCACGAGCTAAGTCCGTGGTAGAAAGTATGTATTATACCACGGGCGAAGCCGGTGGTAGAAAGTCTAGTGGCACTACAAGAAATCTTGTTTTCAGTGATGGATTATTAGCTACAGTACAAAATTCCATCTCTAAAAGTTGAGTAATTTATGACGGAAAATAACTTACTATCACAAATAATCCAAAAATTGGCGCAACATTACGTGGAAGGGAATTTTGCAACCCAACATCTAGACCCGGGTAATAGGTTTGGCGAGAACATGGATTTGGTGACGGATTTTTTTCCTTAATTCCCGCGCGTGCCTAGGTGTCACAATTTTTTGGTAAAAAACCCTCGTTTGGCATATCTGACAGCTTATTTTCTTTCCCCAAATAAGTTAATTAATATCAAAACGACAGCATTCTATATATAACACCCCCACAATCTCCATTATCCATAAAATTTGCTCCATATTTGTTATCTCAAATCACCGCGAAAAATTTCCTTCTCTATTAGATTTTTGATCCTTCTAAAACCCCTCAATCTCTATTGATCACTTCTCATTCAAGTATAAACCCTAACTCTCAATCCAAAACCCCTTCATCATGATCTGAACGTGTGCTCCATATTTTATTCCCGTACAACTCTTTTTTCTTTGCCTCTCTCATTCGAAGAGGGATAACAAGAAGACAAACATTTTTTTCTCTGTGATCTCCACTTTGGTTGAGGATTTTGCGAAGATTGGATCATCTACAATATCCATCGTTTCTATTTTGCGAAGGTTCATTTTTTATTTATTTTTTTATTTAGGGTTTTTGTGGAGGCATGCATATTGTCTTCTCTCATTGATTGTGTATAATAGCTAATTTTGTTCACTGTTTTTGATTTTGGATCAATACTGAAAATAAGTGTCCCTCCTTGCAATGGGAATCTTCTACTGTAGCAGGCCCTGTTGTATCTTGCTCTTGCTGTAGTGTTTTCCAATGCGTTTAAATTATGTTTCAACAAATATGTTTTATATTTCAATGCAATTTCAATTAACAGAACAAAATGTTAAAAAATTATTTAAGTGCGTTTAAACTAGAAATAACGATGTTGAATAGAGATTTCAACACAATTTAAAATGTGTTTGAACTGGGTGTTTCATTTACCTACTAAAAACAAAAACATTTATCCAGTAAATACTATACTATATACATATAGATAGAGTACCTTTTAGTGGTGCAAGGCCTCTGTCCATAAGAGAGCGAAACTGATAGAAGCCCATGAAACCACAAGCAGCAAGTGTCCACAAAAGTACTACAAGTAGTCCAAATTCTTCAACAGTAGTGATAGTGAATGTCATGAATCCATCAGATAGAATGGAAGTGACAGGAGGGTTGTCTGAAGATGCAGAGTTATTGAGTTTGGCAAGGAGGTCACGAAACAGAACCAAACAATTCTCTCTAATGGACTTGTCAATAGTAGGTGAGTCTTAGGTTGAGTCAGAATCGGAGGGAGAGAGGCCATCTGGTATGGTCTCGAATCGAAAGTCAGGCAACCCATCTAAAGAATTAGGCCCTCTGGATTTGAGTAAGCGTCTGTGGTTGAACTCTAGCTGGTGTATATTGATTTTGGATCAATATGGTGTAATTAACTCTTTCTCTTTAGGCGTCTTTCATTAGTTTAATGTTAGTACAATTATCAAAACAATAGAAAAACAAATTTGATGGTAACAATTGAGACTTAGCATAATGATCAAGATAACGAATCATACTTCAGATAGCCAAGCACAATTTATCTAGGACAATGGAATCGATAACAAATCTTGAGAACTCTGAGGACTTTTTTTCTTAGTATATATAAACCTAGTATATATATTCCTAATAGTACTAATTTATATAGAGCCATCAAAAGTATACATGTTTGACACTCAATGCATATGAGCTAATCTATGACTATGTCAAAAATCTGATTTGATCATGTGAGACACAAGAATATTAATCTTTGTTTCTTCCAAAACCAAAGTTCATAGATACCATGAATATTATGGACTCTGACTTGGTCATATATATATATGTATGTATATATATAATATGGAATTATGTTGTAAATCAACCTGATTCACACTACATCTAGGCCAGTCTTATATACATTGTGGGTTATAGTACCATGCATATATGTTGGTAAATTGTAAGACCAAACAGATTGTTCTAAAGAATCTATAGGTGTCATTGTATCCAGAAGTAACAAAAACTTCATGGGAAAATACTATCATAAATAACATATAGAGTTAAATTGTACAAATATTTGGTTGACATTTTTTAGCTTTCTACTTACATGGTTTAGGCAACAAAGCACTCAAAACAAGTACACATGTTAAGTTGATATCTTATTCACATTCTTAACATTGAAATGAACATTTGAAATCTGGGCTTAGATCGATTGTGATTTTGGATCTAAGTATAGAGTGTGACATTAATAAATATATTTAAACTAAATTTGTTCCCAATCTAAAAAACCCTCAAGATTTTAAAGTAGACCTTAAAGAAAAATAAATAGAAAAGGATACCCAATCACATTACGCTTGAATAAATAAATTATAATCCATATCAACCTCTCAACTCCAATTCATTCAATCTGCTCTTCAGGCTTCATTCTGTAATTGGTTAATTTTAGCTTTGTTGTTACTTGGTTAATTTTATATAAGTGCTGTTTGTGTTATGCTTTTTTTGCCTTCTCTATTTTTGTTAAACTTTTAAGGCCTAGGGAAAAATGGTGGTTGATTATTGTTGTCATTATTGTGGAATTGACTCAGGCTACCAGTATAGTCGAGGTGACATTTCAAAATAGCTACATTAGGGACATGATATAGAAGAGATAGGGACTTCCAGCCTCTTCCTGTTTGCGATCGTAAAAGGAGAAGGCAAACAGGAATAATAGATATCAGACCCCCATTGTAATTACTGATATCCTGAACCTATATACCCAAAACTCTTTTCTTGAAAGCATAAATTCTAAGGAAGATATGCCACCACACTTGTACTCTACCTGTCTCTCATTTGTAATAGGCTTTGTCTTACGTTTTCTTAACTGCATGGTCTTTAATACTCTCATCTTTCTATAACTTACCTTATACCAACTAATTAATTAGGATAAAAAAAACAAGAATTTGTGGGTCAACTCTATCATTGAAATACATGTAGTAATTTTTCTCTTTTTTGTTTAGTACATATGGTACTGTAGTAAGACAATTATCACTGAAGTCGACATTCCAAAGTTTCAATAGTACTTTTAGCATGTATATATATATGTATGCATATATATATATTAACTTAAATATATATTATAAATTTGAAGAATATCTAGAATATAGGTGTAATTTATATATTATCTTGTATCACATAAAATGTTATTTTATAATTTAATGACATATTTTCATACATTTATGCATGCATCTAACCTTAGACCCATTCAAGGATCGTTGTTTGGAACATATGTAAATCATTGTGTACATAAGACAAATTAATTTTTGGCATTGGAAGTTGGTTCCCTTTAGGGATCAATTACTACCATGAATTTCTCTACCTTAATCTGCAATGTAAAGAGCATGTCATTACAATGATACTTGAATGGGATAGGACCACCCACACAATATATATGGAGGAGGAAGTTGAAAGAGTTATGCATAAATATATTCAACATTCATCAAATATTTTGTATCCATAATTGATTTGACTTTCTCTGAACCAGTTACATGGACAAGTCTTGGATTCATCATCACATAAGGGGTAGTCGAGAGTATTATAAAGGCATAAGAGACTTCATTAAGTTGGCTAAAAGATATACTGACACGCTAGGTAGGACCAAATGTTCGTGTCATCATTGCAAAAATAGAAAGTATATGCCAATTAAAGAGATTGAGAATCATCTATATAAGGATGGGATGTACAAAGAATATACTAATTGGGTATGGCATGGGGAGGCTCGTCAAACCAATGGTAATGTTAACATTGAACCTAATGTTAGTGGGTATAATGAAGATAGAAATGAAGACAATGTATTTGAACTATTGGATAACGTATGGAGGGGAACATTCACGAATGCAGAAGAGCAAGAAGATTCACCTCAAGTTGATGTGGGAGGAGAAAGTTTTGATAGATTTTTAAATGATGCATAATGTGAATTGTGGCCAGGATGCCAAAAATACTCTAAGTTGTCAGCAATATTAAAGTTGTTCCATTTGAAGATTATAACCAAATGGTCCAACAAATCTTTTGACATGTTGCTCGAGGCGTTAAAGGATATTCTTCCTAACAATAACACGTTGCCAAAGTCCAATTGCGAGACTAAAAGCTTGATGCGTGATTTGGGTCTCGGATATGTTCCCATCCATGCATGTAAAAATGATTGTGCTCTATTCTGGAAGGAAAATGAAGGTAAAGAATGTTGTCCACAGTGTGGTGAGCTGAAGTATATGCCTCATGAAGGTAAGGGTAATAAGATTCCTCAAAAAGTTCTTAGGTACTTCCCATTGAAATCAAGTCTTAAGCGGTTGTTTATGTCAACAGATACAGTCGTAGACATGCGGTGTCATAAGGAGAAACGTGTCAAAGAGACAAATGTGTTGAGACATCCGGTAGATTCAAAAACATGGGAGGAATTTGATAATAAGCATAGTTAGTTTGTAAGTGATTCTCGTAATGTTCGTCTTGGGTTAGCATGTGATGGATTCAATCCATTTGGTAACATGAGCAATGCTTATAGTATGTGGCCTGTGATTATTGTGCCCTACAATTTGCCTCCTTGGAAATGTATGAAGGAACCATATATGTTTATGTCATTACTTATTCCTGGTCCTAAATCACTTGGTAATGACATTGATGTTTATCTACGACCACTAATTTATGAGTTAAAAGAATTGTGGATGGATTGTGTGATGACATATGATGCCTATAGTAAATCTAACTTTAAAATGCATGTGGGATTGATTTGGACTATAAATGACTTTCCCGCCTATGCGATGTTAGCCAGATGGATGACAAAGGGTTATCTGGCATGTCCAAACTGTAACAAAAACACTTGTTCTTGTTATTTGAGTCATGGACATAAAATATTTTATTTGGGAAGTCATCAATTTTTGCCATCCGATCACAATTACAGGAAGCGTTACAAGCTATTTGACGGAACGAAAGAAAATAGAGTGCCACCGAAGCAGTTGACAGGCGATGATATTTTGGAACAACTTAATCTTATTCCTGAGGTTAGTTTTGGAAAGGGACCAAATAATAAGAAGCGGACTCGTGAGGTGACATAACTTAACGGGACAAAGAAGAGTATATTCTTTGAACTGCCTTATTGGCGAACACTTTTGTTGCGACACAACTTAGATGTTATGCACATAGAGAAAAACATATGCAATAATGTGTTGGGGACATTAATGAACATCGAAGGAAAGACAAAGGACACGTTTAAAAGTCGGTTGGATTTAGAAGCAATGGGAATTAGAAAAGAACTTCATCTTCGGCGTAATAATGAGAGATTTGAAATGCCATCTGCGCGCTACACATTGTCGAAGGATGAAAAAAGGCAAATGTGTGAATGGTTAAAGTCGGTGAAGTTCCCAAATGGCTATGCGTTGAACATAAGTCTGTGTGTGAATGTTAATGAATGTAAGATATCTGGATTGACAAGTCATGATTCGCATGTTCTCTTACAACGTTTCCTCCCTCTGGCTTTACGGGGATTATTAGCCAAGGATGTTTGTACTGCAATAACAGAGCTTGGTTTACTCTTCAAGGATATGTGTTACCCTTAAGGCTTAAACTAGATGTCTTAGAGGCACTGGAAAAAGATATTGCCTAATTACCCTACTTTCTAAGTGAACCTACATGCATCCAAACTACCTTATCTTGGCATGGTTTATACAAGCAAGCACTACACATTCATTTAAACACCATTATCTAGCCATCATTTGCACTTCTTATGGAAGATGCAAATGTTGTGCATTCACATGAAGATTATACTCTAAGACAAGAATAAAATCAAAATCACATGAATATATAAAAGAAATGTATAAGTGTACATTGTCACTAGACTAGATAATCAACATTTAATTACAAATCCCAAGTGCTACAAAAATGAACATGTTTACATGGCTATGGGCTTCAACAACACCCTAGTAGAAGAGTTAGTTACTCATGGTTGCCTTGCTCTCTTCCATTGATGGAGAAGATGAAGCTTCTTGGTCTTGTTCAGCTCCTCTTTCTCCTCTCCCGAATGTCTCTCCATGTCTATTCTGATGTGTGTGAGAGATGTGTGAAATGTGGCTTCTTTGTGCTTTATGGCTACCTTTTTCAACTTTGGGGCCCACCATATATACATATATATCAATATATGTATCCATTATATCAAGAAGGTCCCCAAGGGTCTTGTTCAAGTCAGACAATCCCCCTAAGTCGTGCAAAAAGGGGGATTTTGTTGCAAGTGGGAAAGCAGGTGAGCAAGTGGGCAAGTGGCTTCTGCAGAATCTCGATCAATCGAGATTGGATCTCGATTGATCGAGATTTCGATCAATCAAAATAAGATCTCAATCAATCGAGATCTCGATTGATCGAGATCAACATCTCGATTGATCGAGATGCCTTGGCTGCAATTTATAACTTTTCTCTTCAGCTGCAAAAAGCCTCAAACTTTGCTCCTTTTACTACAAGACCTGCAATACATCAAAAACACAAAAATATCGTAAACATATCTCGGTAAACGTAGAAACAGAACTAACATATGCAGTAAAGAGGGTTCAAATGCATAGAATTGAACACTTATAAAAGTGGTGGAAGGATGGACAGTTCATTCAGATTAGAGTATGAAATTCCGAGGGAAGATGTTTGTTCCCTTAGTTTGTCGGGATGAGATCCTGAGAGAGTTTCACAACTCGAGACTAGGAGTACATCCAGGTGGTACCAAGATGTATCATAACTTACATCGACAATTTTGGTGGAAGGGTATGAAAAAGGATGTAGCTCAGTTTCCGGTGAGATGCCTCACTTGCCAACAAGTGAAGGCCGAGCATCAGAGACCGGCAGGGTTGTTGCAGCCATTGCCTATGGCTATGTGGAAATGGGAGCATGTCACTGTGGACTTTGTGACGGGACTTCCATGGTTGAGGAAGGGTCACAATGCAATTTGGGTTGTCTTTGACAGACTGACGAAAGTGGCTCACTTTATTTTCATTAAAGTGACTGATGATGTGGATACTCTTAGTAGATTGTATATTTAGCAGATCCTTAGAATTCATGGCATGCCAGTTTCTATTGTTTCAAATAGAGACCCGCAATTTACATCTCAAATTTAGCAGAGTTTCTAGGCAGCACTTGATACGGACCTTCAGTTTAGTATTGCTTTTCATCCTCAGACAGATGGTCAGTTTGAGTGTACTATACAGATTCTGGAGGATATGCTGCGAGCTTGTGTGCTAGATCTTCGAGGTAGCTGGGAGGATCACTTTCCATTGGTGGAGTTCACATACAATAATAGCTATCAAGCTAGTATTGAGATGGCTTCATTTGAGGCTTTATATAGTAGACCATGTAGGTTACCTGTTTGTTGGACTGAGGTCAGAGAGACAGTTTCTTTGGGACCAGACTTGGTACAAGAGACTACAGAGAAGATCAAGATAATTCGGCAAAGATTGCTTACAACTCAAAGTCGTCAGGAAAGCTATGCTGATAGAAGGCGGTGACCTTTGGCATTTGAGGTGGGGGATCATGTTTTTTTTAAGGTCTCACCACGGAGAGGTTTGGTCATAGTGGCAAGCTAGCACCACAATTCATCGGACCATTTGAGATTTTGGATCGGGTAGGAGAGGTTGCTTACCGCTTGGCATTACCACCGCAATTGTCAAATGTGGACAACACTTTCCATGTGTCTATGATGAGGAAGTATGAACCAGACCCTTCACATGTTCTTGATTGGGCAGACCTTGAGGTTGAGGAGGGCATGTTATAGGAGGAGTGGCCGATACAGATTCGAGACACCAGAGAGCAAGTGCTTCAGGGCAAAAGCATTCCATTGGTTAAGGTGCTTTGGAGGCATCATGGGGTGGAAGAAGCTACATGGGAGCAAGAACAAGAAGTTCGGTCAAAGTATCCCAGTTGTTCATCACTTGAGGTACATTCTAATTTCGAGGATGAAATTTCTATAAGGTTGGGAGGTTGTAGAGACCGTGCCCAATTTTGGTCCTTTTTTTTAGTTTTTGTCATTTATTACTTTGAACACATTTTTAATGATATTTAACATATTTTGAATGCGGGGAACATGTTTAGAATGTGGGAATATGGTTTTGGAAAGTTATATAAAAAAAGTTTGACTTTTTGGTCAAACCAGGGCCCGGGATGTGACTTGAGTGGGCCCGGGAATTTGAAAAATTTTCAAAAATATTTTTTTTGAGGAATGGCTTAAATGAAATGTTTAAAGTGTTGAGGAAGTGATTTTGAGTCCAACGGAGTTTTCGAGAATTAATTCGGAGGTCGAGAGGGTATGTTAAGTGGCCTGGGGGCAAAACGGTCTTTTCGTGCCCCTAGGAGTGAAATAAATATTCCAAGGTCTGGGATATTTCATATTTACAGACTTCACTCTCTCTCTAAAAGTCACCACTTCTTCTCTCTCCCTTCTCTCTAGATTCTAGGTCACTTGGGATGTAATTTGTAAGATCCCAAAAAAGGAAAGTGTGTAGAGGGCGTTGAGGGTTTCAGTTTGAACCAATCAAAGTCCATGTTTCATAAATTTGGAATGACTGGCATTTTCAAAAGGGAGATTCAAAGCTTGGGAATTGAGGTAGGGGTGCTAGACTCATCTTTACTTTGATTCTATAGGTCACATATTTGTGACATGAAAGATAAGTTGAGATTTCTTGAGTTTAGGGTTTTATGTATATTTATGTATATATATATAAATGTGATTTATGCATATGTATATGTCTAACATGCTAGTTAGGGCTCATATGTGTTGTATATGTGATATTGAGGCTCTATATGCTAATTGTTGAAATTGTGTTTATTTGGTGAAAATGTATAAATCTGAATTTTTATACAAAATGATGCATGAAAGATATGATTTTTTTGAAAATTTCATAAGCATGATAATTTTCATGAAATGAGTGATTGACGTTGTGACAAACTTGATTTGAGGAAGAAAATGCATTGATTTGATAAAATACATTTCATTGTGTGGGATGTATGTATTGTTGTGATTATGTGCACTATGTGATGATTTTGGGGCAGGAGTGTGAATTAAGATAAGGGGATGGCCCCTAGGGTGAAAGACCCAAAACTTGGCCAAGAGGAGACGTTCCCTTCGGGATAGTAACCCGATAAAGCGTAAGCAGAGTTTGGGTACCGAAGAGACCCTTACTATTGGAGTGATTTGATAGCCCCCCTTGAATTGATTTTCGTATATATGTAGCGTGAGTATTATATATATAAATTATGACTTGCTCAATTTGATATATATATGTATGTCAATGCATTGAGATGTGAAGCATCACGCATGATTTATAAAATGTGATTGTTTATGGGTAAAAAGTATGAATATTTGTCATATAGATTGTAATAATTTCATATGCATCCATGCATAGCCGCCTGAGTTAGAGTAGAGTTGGGTGGATCATTGCTACTGAGTCGCAGTGGTGCTTACCCCCTATATATAATTTTTTTTTCAGATAAGGCACCAGTGGAAGATGAGGCATGATTGGCTAAGTGGACTCTTGAAGTTCTTTTGAGTTTTGATCTTTTGATGTGTATATGGTTGTCCATGCCGACTTGTGGCATATGGACTCTTCTGAAAAATGTTATTCTTAAAGTTGGACAACATATTTTTATTTGAATTTCATATGTATAAGCCATGTTGGACATGTATGGAAGACTTTGAACATAATTGTATGGCCATTAGGGGGGGACACGTGCCCAAAAGTGTCCATTTTGAATTTAAGGTGTGAATGACATATGTAATGATTTGTATGATTTCAATAAAAATGTATGAGGATTTTTGAGATTATGGTGATTTGAATGTGTGAATTAGGGTGTGTGTATGGAAATGTAACATTTGTAGATCCTTTGAATGTTGGGTATAAGATTTTGTTTTGGAAATGAAAGTATTGCCGGTCAATTGAGTACATTCTGCCTAGATTTTGGCAAATTTGTTTGAGGGGTCTATACAACTCCAAATGATCTTAACTTCTTACCACATCTTCCCCTAGATGTCTAGTGTTACCATATTTAATTTGGTGAAATTTGGACAACCACAAAAGTTTGGAAAAATCCGTGAATGTTCTGCCACCAGATTTTACAGTTTTTGTTGGACACCAACTTGGTTGTCAAAACTGTTTCATTTGTCTAACATATAGACATTAAGGTTGGCTCAAGCTTCTTCTATATTTAGTCTAGTTTCTATAGAATTTTCGTTTGTCTCGTTTCGAGTTGAAATAAATTTTCTACGAATTGTTTTATGACTGTTGCGCAGATTGCACTCTAGCAGTGCACTGTTCATTTTGGAGTTACTGTAGCTTTTTAGCTACTGCTCGGTGATAAGAAATCAGGGTTCCGGACCTCCTCAAAAGGTATAAATTATGTTTTTAAGCACCTTGGGACTATAGTAGGATGAGACAATGGTCCGAAAAAATTTTCGGAACTTTTTACGAAAAGTTACTATCACGAGAGCCAAAAATCACTTTTATTTTGAAATTGTTCTAAATGATTTCAAAAATGAGGACCATGGTTAGTTATGTATATTCACTTAATTATATGCATTTTGAGTTGCTTCCGCGGTTAAGAGAATTGGGTTGGATGTTAGATTTTCCAAAACGACGGTTTTGATTAGATTTTGTGAGATATAAATTTGTAATTGGCATATTTTGATGATCAAAACCTGATTGATCGAGTTGTAATTTTTGATTTATTCTTTGTATCGATTATCGACATCTTCAAGCTGACACTCAAGTGCACGGAAGCCGACAAATCAGTTAGAACACTATATAGTACAGGTAAGTAATGGTGAGGACACACTGCACTTTTTAGTTCCGTGCATATTTTGAAAAACCAGGGTTTAAATGCAAAATTTAGGGTTTTTCAAAGTAGGACCGGTCCCCAATATTTAGGACCGGTCCAACTTTTCTCAGCAGTTTAGTTTTTGCAAGTTTTCAAAAAAGTCCCACCGGTCCTATTTATTTGGCACCCGTCCAACTTAGCCTGTTCCAAATAGGAAACAAATTTTTACGGAAATTCTGATTCCTATTGGCTTTGAAACTTCTACGAAAGTTCTATTTTGGTATTTAACTTCTTTTCCAAGTAGAATTAGAACTTCCTTGCCTATATATATGTATCCATACTACACGAGTGATTTTTAGGATGGTGTTCTACTTCTGATTAGCTGCTTAGAGACTGCATCAAATCTATTTACTGATCAGAACATTGGATTGAAGGTTCTTCGCTTGCTTGCTTGCTGAGGAAAAAGGGTGACCAGATTGCACTACGAAGGGAACAAAATACTTGCTGAGTATTTTGGTTCTTCCAGCAACCTTTCTGTAAGGGTGGTGACGTTAGCCGGAAGTCTGCAGTAGTTGGACGTGTTGTCGCAATCATAAGCCTGAGGTGTTCCGCATCAGATCCTTGATAGAGTGAAGAGGGGTGTGAGACTGAGACAGAGTCTGTTGTACTTTGCTTCATCATAGTGAATTGGTTCCCTGAGGCGTGCCGCCTCCTTCCGTGATTTTTCCCGCCTTGGGTTTCCACGTATATCTGGTGCATTCTTTTCTTTACTTGCACTTTATTTATTTGCTTGCTTTAATTGTTTAATTAATTGGACTTAAAATTGAATTAATTAAAAATTAAGCAAATGAGCAAGTGATCCTATTCACCCCCCCTCTAGGTTCTAAAATACTTTTTGCAACCGCTTCTGTACCGCGCAACTCACAGATTTCACCGTTCACCCCCATTTCCTTCGCACTTAACCGGGTGTCAGATATCGGGGCGTGACAACATGGTATCAAAGCTTAACCGGGTTTGAATACCTTAGGACGATGGGAAGAGTTAAGCCACTTTTTGGATTGGAAGGACTTGATGGCTTCTAGAATTGTGAATTTAGGTTATGATCCTAGATTTGAGTTTATGAGTGTAAGTTAGGGATTAAGTGCATATTACATGAAAAATTTTATGTGCTTAGTTGTTTGATATGACATGCTACCTTAAAGTATATAAGCATGTTGAGTGAGCATGAAGTAAATTGGACATAACATTCATGCTATGAATTCTAAGCATCTTCTTGTCATCTATATGGAAAGATGTCACCAAGAAAAGCTCGTTAAAGGACACTAGAAGTGGTTCGAGGTATATTTCTTGTGTCTAGCTCGTGAGCTAGGGTTTTAATGGACTCGAGTGCATCACATTCATTCATTTCATATGCATTTTCTTTGAGATTTGGGGTTGGAGGTGTTATCTTTGGAACCGACTTTATCCATTGATACGCCTGTGGGTGGTAGAGTGACTTTGAGTAGTGTATGCCAATCTTGCGAAATTGAGATTTCAGGACATCGATTAGTGTTTGATTTTATCCTACTCGATATGTCTAGCTTTGATGTGATCTTGGGTATGGATTGGCTATCAACCTATAAAGCCAATATTGATTGTTATAGGGGAAGAGTGACCTTGTATACACCCTCTCGTATTAGTATATGTTTTGTGGGGGGAGTGGGATGACTTCTATTTGTTATCTTCTCATGGTTTGAGTGATCAGAGAGGGCTTGGACATTTCTTAGTGAGTCTACTAGTTGATAGTGATTATTAGACACTTGGAGAGCTTCTTCGTGTAGTGTGTGAGTTTATGGATGTATTTCCGGGGGATTTGACATAGTTGCCTCCAAACAGGAAGTGGAGTTTGTGATAGATCTTGCTCCAAGTACTGTACCCATTTCGATGGCACCGGCTAGGTTAAAAGAGCTATAGGACCAATTACAAGAGCTACTAGACAAGGGATTTGTATGTCCTAGTACTTCGCCTTGGGGAGCTCCAGTTCTTTTTGCTAAGAAAAAGATCGGGTCTTTGTGAATTTGCATTGACTATCGAAAGTTGAATCGGGCAACAATCAAGAATAAGTATCCCTTGCCAAGGATAGATGACTTGTTCGATCAACTTAAGGGTTCAAAGTGTTTCTCAAAGATAGACTTGAGATCAGGTTACTATCAGTTGGGGATTAGAGAAACGGACATTCCAAAAACCGCTTTTCGCACACGATATGGGCATTATGAGTTTTTGGTGATGCCATTTGGTTTGACGAATGCACCAGCAGCATTCATGGATCTAATGCATAGAGTGTTCAATGCTTACTTGGACAAGTTTGTGGTTGTGTTCGTTGATGATATCCTAGTGTACTCGTCGTCGGAAGTGGAGCACGAGGGTCACTTGAGGATTGTATTGCAGCTTCTAAGAGAATATCAATTATATGCCAAATATGAGAAGTGTGAATTTTGGCTAGCAGAGGTGAAATTCCTCGGGCATGTTGTGTCCGAATGAGGAGTTTCCGTAGATCCATCTAAGATAGAGGCGGTGATGAGTTGGGAAAGACCTACGAGCGTATTTGAGATACGTAGTTTTTTGGGATTGGATGACTACTATAGGAGGTTTGTGAAAGACTTTTCAAGGTTAGCAACACCAATGACTAAGCTTACCCGAAAAGGAGTGAAGTTTGCGTGGAATGATGCTTGCAAGCATGCATTCTTGGAATTGAAGAGTCGGTTGACGTCGGCTCCAATTTTGATCATTCAAGAATGTGGGTTGGGGTATACAATTTATTGTGATGCTTAACGACTCGGTTTAGGATGTGTGCTAATGCAAACTGAACGAGTAGTGGCGTATGGTTCAAGGCAGTTGAAGACTCATGAACAGAACTACCCGACACACGACTTGGAATTAACAGCTATGATATTTGCACTTAAAGTGTGGAGTCATTACTTGTACGGCCTCGGATCATAAAAGTCACAAATACCTTTTCTCACAAAAGGATTTGAATATGAGACAACGGAGGTGGATGGAGTACATGGAAGATTATGACTTTGACTTACAATATCATCGGGGAAAGGACAATGTGGTAGCGGATGCTTTAAGTAGAAAGTCACATGGTAGTTTAGCAAGCTTAGCTATACGGGGGTGGAAGATGATGGAAGACATCTCAGAAATGGGATTGTATTTCAGTGAGGATGATGGGCCAGTAGTGTTATTTACTCTTATCTCTCAACCAACTCTTGTGAGTAAAGTGATTGAAGAGCAGAGGAAGGATAGTGAGGTTGAGGCTATTCGCACATGGATTTTGGGTGGCGAAGTGGTGGAAGGATGGACAGTTCATTCAGATAGAGTATGAAATTCTGAGGGAAGATGTTTGTTCCCTTAGCTTGTCTGGATGAGATCCTGAAAGAGTTTCACAACTCGAGACTAGCAGTACATCCAGGATGTACCAAGATGTATCATAACTTATATCGACAATTTTGGTGGAAGGGTATGAAAAAGGATGTAGCACAGTTTGCGGTGAGATGCCTCACTTGTCAACAAGTAAAGGCCGAGCATCAGAGACCGGCAGGGTTGTTGCAGCCATTGCCTATGGCTATATGGAAATGGGAGCATGTCACTGTGGACTTTGTGATGGGACTTCCAAGGTCGGGGAAGGGTCACAATGCAATTTGGGTTGTCGTTGACAGGCTGACAAAAGTGGCTCACTTTATTTTCGTTAAAGTGACTGATGATGTGGATACTCTTAGTAGATTGTATATTTAGCAGATCTTTAGACTTCATGGCATGCCAGTTTCTATTGTTTCAAATAGAGACCCGCAATTTACATCTCGATTTTGGCAAAGTTTTTAGGCAACACTTGATATGGACCTTCACTTTAGTACTGCTTTTCATTCTCAAACAGATGGTCAGTTCGACCGTACTATATAGATTCTGGAGGATATGCTATGAGCTTGTGTGCTAGATCTTTGAGGTAGCTGGGAGGATCACTTTCTATTGGTGGAGTTCACATACAATAATAGCTATCAAGCTAGTATTGAGATGGCTTCATTTGAGGCTTTATATAGTAGACCGTGTAGGTCACCTGTTTGTTGGACTGAGGTCAGAGAGACAGTTTCTTTGGGACCAGACTTGGTACGAGAGACTACAGAGAAGATCAAGATAATTCTGCAAAGATTGCTTACAACTCAAAGTCGTCAGGAAAGCTATGCCGATAGAAGGCGGTGACCTTTGGCATTTGAGGTGCGGGATCATGTTTTTTTGAAGGTCTCACCACAGAGAGGTTTGATGAGGTTTGGTCATAGTGGCAAGCTAGCACCACGATTCATCGGACCATTTACGATTTTGGATCGGGTAGGAGAGGTTGCTTACCGCTTGGATTACCACCGCAATTGTCAAATGTGAACAACACTTTCCATGTGTCTATGATGAGGAAGTATGAACCAGACCCCTCACATGTTCTTGATTGGGCAGACCTTGAGGTTGAGGAGGACGTGTCATACGAGGAGAGGCCGATACAGATTCTAGACACCAGAGAGCAAGTGCTTCAGGGCAAAAGCATTCCATTGGTTAAGGTGCTTTGGAGGCATCATGGGGTGGAAGAAGCTACATGGGAGTGAGAACAAGAAGTCCGGTCAAAGTATCCCAAGTTGTTCATCACTTGACGTACATTCTAATTTCGAGGATGAAATTTCTATAAGCTTGGGAGGTTGTAGAGACAGTGCCCAATTTTGGTCCTTTTTTTTTAATTTGTCATTTATTGCTTTAAACGCATTTTTAATGATATTTAACATATTTTGAATGCGGGGAACATGTTTAGAGGGTTGGAATATGGTTTTGAAAAGTTTTGTGAAGTTTTAAAAAAAGTTTGACTTTTTGGTCAAACCAGGGTCCGGGATGCGACTTAAGTGGGCTTGGGAATTCGAAAAAATCTCAAAAATATTTTTTTTGAGGAATGGCTTAAATGAAATGTATAGAGTGTTAAGAAAGTGATTTCGAGTATAACGGAGTTTTCGAGAATTAATTCGGAGGTCGGGAGGGTACGTTAAGTGGCCTGGGGGCAAAACGGTCTTTTCGCACCCCTAGGAGTGAAATAAATATCCCAAGGTCTGGGATATTTCATATTTACAGATTTCACTCTCTCTCTAAAGTCACCACTTCTTCTCTCTCCCTTCTCTCTAGATTCTAGGTTACTTGGGGTGTGATTTGTAAGATCTCGAAGAAGGAAACTGTGTAGAGGGCGTTGAGGGCTTCAATTTGAACCAATCAAAGTTCGTGTTTCATAAAGTTGGAATGGCTGGGATTTTCAAAAGAGGGATTCAAAGCTTGGGAATTGAGGTAGGGGTGCTAGACTCATCTTTACTTTGATTCTATAGGTCACATATTTTTGACATGAAAGATAAGTTGAGATTTCTTGAGTTTAGGGTTTTATGTATATGTATGTATATATATATAAATGTGATTTATGAATATGTATATGTCTAACATGCTAGTTAGGGCTCATATGTGTTGTATATGTGATATTGAGGCTATATATGCTAATTGTTGAAATTTTGTTCATTTGGTGAAAATGTATAAATCTAAGTTTTTATATAGAATGATGCATGAAAGATATGATTTTTTTGAAAATTGCATGAGCATGATAATTTTCATGAAATGAGTGATTGACGTTGTGACAAACTTGATTTGAGGAAGAAAATGCACTGATTTGATAAAATGTATTTCATTGTGTGGGATGTGCGCATTGTTGTGATTATGTGCACTATGTGACGATTTTGGGGTAGGAGTGTGAATTAAGATGAGGGGATGGTCCCTAGGGTGAAAGACCCAAAACTTGGCCAAGAGGAGATGTTCCCTTCGGGATAGTAACCCGATAAAGCGTAAGTAGAGTTTGGGTGCCGAAGAGACCCTTACTATTAGAGTGATTTGATAGCCCCCTTGAATTGATTTTCGGATTTATGTAGCGTGAGTAATATATATATAAATTGTGACTTGCTCAATTTGATATATATATGTATATATATGTATGTCAATGCATTGAGATGTGAAGCATCATGCATGATTTATAAAACGTGATTGTTTATGGGTAAAAAGTATGGATATTTGTCATATAGATTATAATAATTTCATATGCATCCATGCATGGACACTTGTGTTAGAGTAGAGTTGGGTGGATCATTCCTACTGAGCCGCAGTGGTGCTCACCTCCTATATATATAATTTTTTTCAGATAAGGCACCAATGGAAGATGAGGCATGATTGGCTAAGTGGACTCTTGAAGTTCGTTTGAGTTTTGACCTTTTGATGTGTATATGGTTGTCCATGCCGACTTGTGGCATATGGACTCTTCTAGAAAATGTTATTCTTAAAGTTGGACAACATATTTTTATTTTAATTTCATATGTACAAGCCATGTTGGACATGTATGGAAGACCTTGAACATAATTGTATGGCCATTAGGGGGGGACACGTGCCCAAATGTGTCCATTTTGAATTTAAGGTGTGAATGACATATGCAATGATTTGTATGATTTCAATAGAAATGTATGAGGATTTGTGATATTATGGTGATATGAATGTGTGAATTAGGGTGTGTGTATGGAGATGTACCATTTGTAGATCCTTTGAATGTTGGGTATAAGATTTTGTTTTGGAAATGAAAGTATTGCCGGTCAAATGAATACATTCTGCCCGGATTTTGGCGAATTTGTTTGAGGGGTCTATACAACTCCAATTGATCTGAAAGTTTTACCACATCTTCCCCTAGATGTCTAGTGTTACCATATTTAATTTGGTGAAATTTGGACAACCAAAAAATTTTGGAAAAATTCGTGAATGTTCTGCCACCAGATTTTGCAATTTCTGTTGGACACCAAATTGGTTGTCAAAATTATTTCATTTGGCTAATTTATAGACATTAAGGTTGGCTCAAGATTCATCTATATTTAGTCTAGTTTCTATAGAATTTTTGTTTGCCTCGTTTCGAGTTGAAATGAATTTTCTACGAATTTTTTTATGACTGTTGCGCAGATTGCACTCTAGCAGTGCACTGTTCATTTTGGAGTTACTGTAGCTTTTTAGCTACTGCTCGGTGATGAGAAATTAGGGTTCTGGACCTCTTCAAAAGGTATAAATTATGTTTGTAAGCACCTTGGGACTATAGTAGGATGAGACAATGGTCCGAAAAAAATTTTAGAACTTTTTACGAAAAGTTACTATTCACGTGGGCCAAAAATCACTTTTATTTTGAAATTGTTCTAAATGATTTCAAAAATGAGGACCATGGTTAGTTATGCATATTCACTTAATTTTATGCATTTTGAGTTGCTTCTGTGATTAAGAGAATTGGGTTGGATGTTAGATTTTCCAAAACGATGGTTTTGATTAGATTTCACTGTTCACCCCCATTTCCTTCGCTCTTAACCGGGTGTCGAAAATCGGGGCGTGAAAATCATCCTCCACTTCATGTACATCATAAGAGCTTTTATGTGTTATATCTTGAATGACCTCCCACGTTCCTCGTAATTTGGTGTCTTTGACAAAGAAGGCTTGTTTTGCTTGATTAGTTAACACAAAAGGCTCATCTGTACTATTTATTTGCTACGTTTATGCTCCTAAAATAAGTATCCTTACGAATACTAGTCCTTGTGTTGAACCAATCACATTTGAACAGGATAACCCTTCTATTCATAGGATATTGTAACTCAATGACATCTGTCAAGACGCCATAGTAATCTAAGCCTTCTCCTTTGACAAACACACCTCTACTCTGTGTTCTTCGATTTCGCTCCCTTTCCTTTGTATGGAACCTAACTCCATTTACAATGCAACCGGAATATCGTTTTATCCGACAATCAGGTCCACACGCTAATGAATATAGGTCATCGCTAATTGTTGACTCGTGTTGACGATGCAATTCTTTTATCGATAGAAAAATATAGAGAACATTAAATAAATGAACAAGGATACAACATTTAAATCAAATGACATGACTATCAAGTACATTATGGACTTACTCGTGTTCCCAACCACAAAGGAAATTCTTTTGCATGTGTTGATTGTATATTATGCATATTTTCTTCCTCGAGTTCAACCTTGTGTTGACTAAACAAATATGTGATGTTAAGATGCATTTCATAATTACAAATATAGTATTAAAAAAAAGACATAAAATATGACATGTAAGGCATATAACTTACTCTACATATGGCTCAATTTCTGGACAATTATTTAACACGGTGAATCGAGCCTTCTGTATGCTTGCAATGTCCAGTCTTTCTAAACTTCCAGACCCTAAAGGACGAACCACTTGCCTTAATTGTGAAAAAGTGGACCAATTGGTCTGATAGCCTCCCTCATAATTTCTTTCTTCTCGATTGAATCGTGTCTCAATCCCTTGAAGAAACATTAAGCAAAATGTGAGGCATTCATTGTCAACGTAAGCTTCGGCAATAGACCCTTCAGGACGTGCTTTATTACACACATACAACTTGAGAGTATGTAAAAACCTACATACCCATCAAAATATTTAAAAATAATTAAGTGTAGTGTAATGCCCCCAAAATAAACTTATCATAAAAGAAAATAATTTTCTGTAAATATACAACACATTTCAATAGGGTACATCCATCGATATTGTGCAGGTCCTGTGATGATGGCCTCGCACGGCAAATGCACAGCTAAGTGCCCCATTATGTCAAAAAATGATGGAGGAACTATCATCTCTAACTTGCATAATATTGAAGAGCTATGCTTGTTGAAGATGGATTATGATAGGTTAGCACACGCATTAATCTTTTGATATGTCATTGAGGTCACAAGCCTAATGACATTGTTAGGCATTTAATTTATGAATCCTATACTTGCTACACTTATGAACATGTGAATGGCTAGTGGTGGAAACCAACCCTAGTTCTCTCTCCCAACTTTACTCTTTAATTTTATTGTTATTACATTCATGCAATAGTTTTATAAACAAAAACTCAAAAAACCTGTTTTTAGGATTAAAGTGGAATTAATCTTTCTTTAAGACAATTACGACTAGTCTTCGTGGGATCGATACCCTCTATATAGAACCGTATCTACAAAGATTCGTGCTCTTGCGAGTGGTTAAATTATATTTTGATAAAAAGGGCAAAAATTAAGCTTACAATATAATTCGAGTTTAGCCACATCAAAATTTTGGTGTCGTTGCCGGGGACTACAGTTTTAATTGTCGCCATTGAAAGATTAAATCTGGTTTAATTCTTAAGCTAGAAATTCTTTCATTCTTTTTGTATATATCTTGTTCTTATTTCTCAAATTTCTTGATTTTAGGTATACCACATAGCGGGCATCTAAAAGAATTAAAGTTGGAACCCTTTGTGAGTATAAAATCTAAAATTAGTGGGTTTGAGTTCATTCATTTTTCTTTGTATATATTATTGTTTATTTTGTGTATTGAGGTATTGTTCTACTATTAATGCATGCTAGGTAGACGGTCATTGTCACTTCCTTTGCTTCCTTGTAATATTGAACTTGAAAGAACACTTAGACAACGTAGAGGAACCTCTAGGGACCCTATATTGCCTAGGACTGAAAACATGGACCCAAATGAGAGACAACCTCCTGGACTACCTCCTTTTAATCATGAACAACCACCTCCACCTCCTCCTCCTCAGGGAGAGTTGCTTATGGACTTTTATCTTCCGACTACATTTGAAGTACCTTCATGTATTCAATTTTCGGATGTAGCGGCAAATCAATTTGAAATAAAGTCCTCCACCATCAATCTTCTTAATAGCTTCCATGGTCTCCCTAATGAGGATCCATACCGGCACTTAGATTACTTCCTTTTTGTGTGTTCCACTATTCCTGTACCACACTTTACGGAGGATTATCTAAAGCTGCGTATGTTTCCATTCTCCCTAAAAGATAAAGCTAGAAGTTGGTTCAATTCCTTAGAACCTAACTCAATCCATTCTTGGGCGGAGATGCAAATAGAGTTCTTAAAAAAAATACTTCCCAATGGGAAAGACGAGTGATATTTGGAGAGCAATCACCGGATTCACCCAAATTGATCAAGAACAATTTCATGAGACATGGGAGGGGTTAAAAGATCTTCTTAAATCTTGTCCGCATCATGCTGTCCCAAAATGGCAACTAGTGCAAAGTTTTTATGGTGGGGTGAGTGAGCAACATAGGCAAATGATAGACTCCGCGTGTGGAGGTGGGTACCTTTTGAAAAGCTCCGATGAGGCATGGAAACTTTTTCAAACCCTAAGCAACAATTCAGCTCAAGGCTCCTCCACTAGGAAAGGGAAGGCCACCCAACCTTGTAGAGGAGTGCATGAAATTTCACGGGTAGATGAGGTTGTCATGCAAGTAGAAGCCTTATCCTGAAAAATGGACCTAATCATGAAAAATGGGCTGCCTACTCCAAGCCAACCTGTTTAAAATCAGGAAGGTTGTTCGTTTTGTTATAGTACTTCACATTTCGTGCGAGATTGTCCTATTGCCGGGCAATCTCCCGATTATGCTCAAGAGCAAGCGAATGTCTTGTACTCTAAACAAATGAATGATCCATATTCAAATACGTACAATCCTGGTTATAAGAATCATCCGGCTTTTTCATGAAAACCTCAAGAATCAAGTCCCTCTTTTCAAGGGCAAAATTCTTTCAATTCCCAATCTCAACAGCCTCAATATAGGCCAAACACTCAACCTTACCATCAAAGGTCCAATTACCAACAACCACCACCTCCTCCGAGAAGCCAAGGCTTTGAAGAAAGAGTGATAAGCAATCTTGAGGCTAATACCCGCTTATTGCAAACTCACTCTCAATCAATCTCTAAGCTTGAAGCTAATGCTCAATCTATGGCTAGGTTGGAAGCTCAAATCGGGCAACTAGCCAATGCCTTAAATAGAAGGGAGGAAGGTAAGTTGCTGAGTCAACCGGTGGCAAATCCTAAGGGTGTTCATGTGATTGAGGATCCATCATCTTCATTTTGTAATGCTCCTCCGGAGCAAGTTCAATCAATCACCACCTTAAGGAGTGGTAAAGTCATCAATTCCAAGGTAGGGGAGGAAGAGAGAAAGGAATCCCAAGAGCAACCCAAAAATTCAAAAGAATCCCAATTAAATCCAAAGTTGTTTCCATTAAATCCAAATGTGCATAACATCCCATTAAATCCAAAAGGAAAGGCAAGTGAAGTTGTGTCGTCATCAATTCCAAATCTTGACACTTCTTTTGAACCTCCGATTCCTTTTCCTCAAAGATTAAAGGAACCTTCTCATTTTGGGAAGCAATGAGAGAAAATTCAAGACATGATGGAGATCTTCAAACAAGTAAAAATCAATCTCCCTCTCCTTGATGCTATTCGGCAAATTCCCTCCTATGCTAAATTTTTGAAGGACTTGTGCACTCAAAAGCACAAATCTAGGAATAATGCTCCTAAGAAAGTCCTCTTAACTGAGCACATAAGCTCCATTTTCCAATGATAAGTGTTCAATTCTATACATTTGAACCCTCTTTCTTATGTTAGTTCCGTTTTTGCGTTTACCGAGATATGTTTACGGTATTTTTGTGTTTTTGATATATTGCAGGTATTAGAGTAAATGGAGCAAAGTTTGAAGCTATTTGCAGCTGAAGAGGAAAAATCAGAATTGCAGCCAAAGGCATCTCGATCAATCGAGATGTTGATCTCGATTAATCAAAATCTTGATTGATCGAGATCCCATTTCGATTGATCGAAATCTCGATCGATCGAGATCCAATCTCGATTGATCGAGATTCTGCAGAATCCACTTGGCCACTTGCTCACCTGCTCTCCCACTTGCAACAAAATCCCCCTTTTTGCACGACTTAGGGGGATTGTCTGACTTGAACAAGACCCTTGGGGGACCTTCTTGATACAAGGGATATATATATTGATATATATATATATATGGTGGGCACCAAGGTTGAAAAGGGAGTCAAAAAGCACACAAAAACGGCCATATCTCTCATATCTCAAATATCTCTCAAAATACATCAGATCATCCAAGGAGAGACCTTCGGGAGAGGAAGAAGAGGAGCTGAACCAGACCAAGAAGCTTCACTTTCTTCATCAATGGAAGGGTGCAAGGCTGCCATGACCAACTAACTCCTCCACTAGGGTGTGGTTGACACACCTAGCCATGTAAACTTGTTCATTTCGATTGATCGAAATCTCGATCGATCGAGATCCAATCTCGATCGATCAAGATCCAATCTCGATTGATCGAGATTCTGCAGAATCCACTTGGCCACTTGCTCACCTGCTCTCTCACTTGCAACAAAATCCCCCTTTTTGCACGACTTAGGGGGATTGTTTGACTTGAACAAGACCCTTAGGGGACTTTCTTGATACAAGGGATATATATATTGATATATATATATGGTGGGCCCCAAGGTTGAAAAGGGAGCCAAAAAGCACACAAAAAGGGCCATATCTCTCATATCTCAAATATCTCACAAAATACATCAGATCATCCAAGGAGAGACCTTCGAGAGAGGAAGAAGAGGAGCTGAACCAAACCAAGAAGCTTCACTTTCTTCATCAATGGAAGGGTGCAAGGCTGCCATGACCAACTAACTCCTCCACTAGGGTGTGGTTGACACACCTAGCCATGTAAACTTGTTCATTTTTGTAGCACTTGGGGATTTGTAGTTAAATGTTGATTATTTAGCCTAGTGAATATGTACACAAATACATTTCTTATATATATTCATTTGATTTGGAATTTATTCTTATCTTAGAGTAGATTTTGTCACTTGGATGCACAACATTTGCATATTCCACAAGAAGTGCAAATGATGGTTAGGTAATGGTGTTTAAATGAATGTGTGATGTTTGCTTGTATAGACCATGCCAAGACAAGGTAGTTTGGATGCATGTAGCGTTCAATTAGAGAGTAGGGTAATTAGGTAGTTAGTTAGGTTGAAGAGCTATGCTTGTTGAAGATGGATTATGATAAGTTAGCACACACATTGATCTTTTGATATGTTATTAAGGTCACAAGCCTAATGACATTGTTAGGCATTTAATTTATGAATCCCATGCTTGCTACACTTATGAACATGTGAATGGCTAGTGGTGGAAACCACCCCTAGCTCTCTCTCCCAACTCAACTCTTTAATTTTATTGTCATTTCATTCATGCAATAGATTATAAACAAAAATCCAAAAAACCTATTTTTAGAATTAAAGTAGAATTAATCTTCCTTTAAGGCAATTTCGACTAGTCCTCGTGGGATCGATACCCTCTACATAGAACCCTATCTGCAAAGATTCGTGCTCTTGCGAGTGGTTAAAATATATTTTGATAAAAATGGCAAAATTAAGCTTACAATTTAATCCAAGTTTAGCCACATCATCCAACACCAAGCCCCTCCTAAATTCAAAGATCCGGGTGCTCCGACCATTTCGTGCACCATCGAAAATCAATCTTTTGAAAAGGCACTTCTTGATTTAGGGGCTAGTGTCAATTTGCTTCCATTCTCAGTTTACCAACAACTAGGTTTGGGGGAACTTAAACATACCACAGTTGTGTTGCAACTTGCTGACCGCTCGGTAAAGCAACCACATGGCATAATTGAGGATGTAATCATTCAAGTGGACAAATTCTACTTTCTGGTGGACTTCATAGTCCTTGACATGGAACCAATTCAAAATCCAAATTGACATATTCCTATCATTCTAGGTCGTCCATTTTTTGCCATGGCAAACGCTTGCGTTAATTGCCGTACCGGAGTGATGGACATCTCTTTCGGGAATATGAAAGTCCGCTTAAACATCTTCAATGCTTCCCACCACACATCCGAAGACGAAAGTGAGTACTTTTGTGTCGATGTAGGGGACGACCTTGTTCAAGAAGCACTTCCTTCTATTCTTTCCAAGGATCCTTTACAGGCATGCCTAAATCATTTCAACTGTGATGATTTTGAGATTGAGCAATCCATTTGTGAAGTCAACTCAATGCTCGATGTCACTACTGTCATGAATGTGCCTAATTGGAGAGTTCATAGAGAACCATTTCCTCCGTTGATTAATTCCATCGCTCCCCACGGAGCGGTGGAATTGAAGGACTTGAAAGATGGATCGTTGTTCAAAGTAAATGGGCAGCGCTTAAAAATGTGTGTGGATGACCAAGTTACCACCAAATACGTGGATGTCGTCACTTTGACGAATCCCGTATATTTTGACTCGTGAGCCGATTCGAACGTCATGCCATAGACGTGTAAGGTGGTGAGGTCATGGTAGCTATCATGCTTCCATGATGTCCCTTTAATCCAAGGAAGGTTTTGTATCTAAGCAATTTAGTACCTAAGTCCCATAAGTCCAAGTCCATGAAAGCAAAACTCATGCTGACTGTTTTTGAGCATTTCGATTGATTGAAGCTGAGATCTCGATCAATCAAGATTTTGATTGATCAAGATTTCGGTCTCGATTGATCGAAATAATGCAGAGAGTTGATCAAATCTAAAGTCCCGAGAGGTAGTATTCTTCGATAGCACTTCGATAGATCCTCGATCGATCAAAATTTTAATTGATCGAAATGGGATTTTGATTGATCGAAGTAAAATCTCGATTGATCGAATTAAAATCTCGATTGATCGAAGTAAAGTCTCGATTCATTAAAGGAATCTCGATTGATCGATGTTGATCTTGATTGATCGAAGAAGGATTTCGATTAATCGAAATCTCAATTGATCGAGATGCACATCTCGATCAATCAAGATTGACGCGATCCCTGCACGTGAGCCGAATTATTATTTAAACCGTTGGGTTTCCTTTTCATTTCAAAAGACCATCCGACTTCTTCCTTTTCTCTGAGCGATCCAGAGCTTCCCTAAGCACCATCCCGCACTTGATCTACCATTCCCGACCATCCACCGCCGTTCACCGTAGTTCGCGATCACCGCTAGCACTCGCACGCCCCTCTTTTCGCAGCAGCTAGTTGGGTCTTCATCTTTGTGTGCCGATCATCATCTTCACCTTGAGGTAAGTAATGCATGGCTATCTTTTGCGTACTTTCTCGCTATTTTTGATAGTTTTACGGCGTAATAAACATAGACAGTTGATGTTGGGTTGGAATGGTGCATTTGCGATATTCATAATGGGATTTTACGAGTTTAGGGGGTAGGAATGCATGTATGGGTGAGTTATTGCATTATTTTTGCTTCGAATGCTTAATGTACGGTTTGCAACCACGGCCCCATCATTTCGGTTGCATCCGCTCACGCTGCCTCTTTGAGAGCGAATTTTTGAATTCATGTGTCAGCACCATGGACTAGGACCTCATTTTCATTTTTATTCTTTTATTTCTATTCTTAGTTTAGCTTTCCTCTTATTTTCTTTTTATTTACGTAACTTTTGGAATAAGTGCAGATTGTTCTGAGTCTATGGCGAGGGTGAAGAATGCCCCCGGTTCTGTTCGAGACGTGCCCTGGCGAGTCTTCCAGTCTCAAAAGTTTCACCCGGAGCAGATATTTGACCTGGGAGAGTTCGAGAGGCGTCCCGCCAGCACATGGACTGTCGCCGAGCTCAGGAGACGTCGTCTCGACCGATTGTGTGTGCCTCCCACTGATGTGGCACACGAACGCTTGGTGCAGGTCTTTTACGAGTGCATGACCTACTCCTGCACAATGCCAGACACATTGGAGACGGTCGTGGGCACCACGACAATCACTATCACGTCGAGTCGGATTGCGCAGATGCTCGTCATCCCTCACCAGCAGCCGCCAGATATGGTTGACCAGGACGGTCGACTGATTTACAGGGCCGAGCTACCAGCAGACACGACACTGTTCTCCATCTTGATGGACATGTGTGGCGGGGCGTTTACCACACCCAGTCACAATTGCACGTCCAAATCGATTTGCCCGAGCAGATTATGGTTCTTGGACACCGTTCTCATCAAGAACGTGTGTCCTCTCCAGCATGTGGTAGAGCGCAGAGGCGATCTCCTTCGTTGCCTTTATGCTTTCCACACGGGCACGTGGTTTTCTGTCCCGTCGCTGGTATGGGGGCAGATGTTCAAGGTCTGGGACGGCCTCGTTAATAAGAGGATGCGACGAGCAGCGAGTTGGCGGCTTCCCTTTCCTTTCCTCGTCGCTGCTTTTCTGAGCCGTGCCAGTATACCGGTCAGTGATACTGATATTCAGTTGGCACTGCCCACCCGCTTCACATCTACTCAGTGGGAGCGGGTGAGGCGACACTTAGAGCGACAGGACCACCAGGGCGATCCACCAGAGGATGTAGATATGGATGCCCCGGTGGAGTTGGATGAGGGTGAGCCTGTAGAGGGTGAGTCATCCGACGAGGAGATGGAGGACGAGGAGATGGATATTGCTGCAGAGCGGCATGACATCCTGGCAACTGGCTATTCTTGCCTCGCAGCTGATGTTGAGCGGCTCCAGCAGGGTTTTGAGGAGCACGTCCAGGTGACGCAGAGTCAGTTGGAGGGCATCAGATCGGACATTTCATCTCTGGCACAAGGTCAGAGGGCGATTTTAGATGAGTTTTGAGCCTTCCGGCAGGACCTGCAGTTCCTGTTCGCAGGTCGAGCTTCCATCTCCACCTCTACTCCTCCCACCGAGCCACCACCACCACCACCCGCCCTCGAGTAGCTCTATATATTTGCACTTTCTGTTTTACTTTCTGTATATTTTTTTTCTTTCTTTATGTTTGATAGGCCATGTTGGCCATGTTTTCTTTCTTTTTATGAGTATTCCAGATACATGTACGTTTTGTACTCAACTCATTTTCATATCTATGGAATACAGTTCTCCTTTCTTTTATACCATGTGTTATCCTTTCTGTCTTTATTTTTGCTTTCTGTCAATATATTTGTTCTCTATACTTTGACTATGTATGTAGTACCACTTGTCTACTTGTTATCTGCGATTCAGTTGATGATATCCATTTATTACCGCCTGGTTTAAATTCCCAATACTGTTGAGATTGCTTCAACGCAGTATAGCGTTAATAAAGAAAGGCAGCCCCTTTGCATGCTATACGTTAGCGTGCCTGGATAGTCAATATCTTATCGCATAGACCTCTTAGACGATTGGGAAACACCAGTTCAGACCCTTAGATATACAGTGATTTTGGCATTGTCCGTTTGTGCATAATTATTATGTTCCATGCAGGTTTTTCTTATTTGTAGGATGACTATTACTATTGCAATACCATTTTTGTCGCATTCTGCAGTCCCAGTACTTTCTTTCCTTGTTCTTCTTGTTCAAACATTGAGGACAATGTTACATATAAGTTTGGGGGGGTGCGGTATGTTATACCACTTGCATATGCATGCAATGTTCAGTCGTTATATTGATTGTCATTGTAGAGCAAATTTCTTTTCTTGATATTTTTGCATGCTTGCTATGATGTCTTGCTTTTTAAAGGCAGATCATTCGAATAAATGTCCGAGGTAAATGCGGCGAGTAGTTAAGAACTTTAACATTGTAAATACCCGCACTTTTGCAAGCTATATAATAGGCTAGAACGGTCTACATTTTTGTCCAAATATTAACATGTACAGTTCTTGCCCTAAATTTGTCCTTAACCACACAAATTCACACACATGCATTTTAAATTGTGGGGTATAAGTCTGATGGAGAATTTTGTAAATTTCTGTTTTTATCTGAACAACTTAAAGAATAAGTTCTTCCGGTTGTTGTAAAAAAAAAGGCATTAAAATAAATGCAATTAGCCTTCTCACTCAATAAATCGGATTTCTATGCCTCAAAGTAGGGAGTATTCGCGTATAAGTGTGCAAGGTTGAGCAATAATAAGCGGGTGGCTTACTTAACCTCATCGGTTATTAAGTCCGAGGGGTGTTTCTTCACCTAATGCCCTAAAACCAATTGGTTTGGGAGTCATTGGCCCAATGCCACTACATGGGCCTACAAGAAAGCAAAAAGAGCTAAGCATTGCACAGTCATCCGCACATAAGCAATCATGACTGTTTTGTGATAATGAACAACAGTGTCGAACCGTTTCAATGAGTTTTTCTTTTAAAAGCAGATTTGTTCTCATTCTTCTCCAAATATGACAAAAGCCACACGTTAGAATGCATGTTCACTTTTCAAAGAGGATTTTGGGGTCAGAATTGGTATGTTTGTTCGGACTGGCCATTATGTGGGGACCGTCGTTTCTTTATAGCTTGTGAAAGTCCATTTTTGCTAATGATTGCATAGTTCTGTAATACTTGTTGCATTTGCCAAATGTGAAATGAACGGATGATCGCCCTTTATCTAGTTGATGATTGAGCATGATTAAATTTTTTGTATAAGATAGTTAATTCCATTTTTGTAATATTGCATTGCTAAGGGACTAGCAATATGTAAGTTTGGGGGTGCGATAAGTGTTCAATTCTATGCATTTGAACCCTCTTTATTGCATATGTTAGTTCCGTTTCTATGTTTACCGAGATATGTTTACGGTATTTTTGTATTTTTGATGTATTGCAGGTATTGTAGTAAAAGGAGCAAAGTTTGAGGCTTTTTGCAGCTGAAGAGAAAAGTTAGAAATTGCAGCCAAGGCATCTCGATCAATCGAGATGTTGATCTCGATCAATCGAGATCTCGATTGATCGAGATCTTATTTTAATTGATCGAAATCTCGATCAATCGAGATCCAATCTCGATTGATCGAGATTCTGCAGAAGCCACTTGCTCACCTACTTTCCCACTTGCAACAAAATTCCCCTTTTTGCACGACTTAGGGGGATTGTTTGACTTGAACAAGACCCTTGGGGACCTTCTTGATATAATCGATACATATATTGATATATATGTATATATGGTGGGCCCCAAGGTTGAAAAAGGTAGCCATAAAGCACAAAGAAGCCACATTTCACACATCTCTCACACGCATCAGAATAGACAAGGAGAGACATTCGGGAGAGGAGAAAGAGGAGCTAAACCAGACCAAGAAGCTTTGTCACGCCCCGATTCTCGAGGCCCGGAAACCGAGGTGTGAACCCCGTGAGATCACCCTCACGCTCTAACCACCACCTGATCATGCAACCTCAATTTCCTATTATTTTCACGAAAATCGGGCATGACCCATTCTAAATAATCAACTCTTGGCACGATATACCTACTTTACAATTTAAATGGACACTTCTGGGCACGTGTCCCCCCAGCATTTATATCTAAACAATAAAAATGGACACTTCTGGGCCCGTGTCCCCCCCCAAATATTTCTACAACATCATAATACAATCATAAATATACATACCTCAGTCCTTGAGTGTCCGTATTAAATACATACATCACATGAATAAATACAAGTGAAGGAACTGAATCAATATACATCTCTCCATACATTTAACCCAAATGTAATACATCTATCTATCCAATATCCTGGACATAAATTAGATTCTAAGGAATCTAATTACTACCTCTGCATCTGGTGCTATCAGTTTTCCCAACTGACTCCAAAACCAGCAATACCTGCAAAACCTGGGAGGGGGTGAGCTCAAAGGCCCAACAAGGTAAGTAGAACCATACTCTCACCGCTGCAGCAGGTCGATCCTCACATATTCTCAAAAATATACATGCACTTAAATATATCACAATATTTAAGACCATGCCCCACCTAGCATGCATGAACCAATGATGTACGTGGCTACTCTAGCACATATGAACGTACAAAATTCACAACACATGATTTTAGAAATCATTTTCAACATGCTTGAAAGCAGTAAACATCAGGCATCAATATGTATATAGAATATATATATATCAACACATTTACATAAACGATGTAAATCAACTACCACATCTCCTACTCGTCAAGTAGCACATCTCAAATGCAATAAGGATGCATTTAAACCATAAAACATGCTCAAAAGTAATAAATATCCAACATATATCATGTTCTGTCACACGCAACGCATATATAAGAATGCGTTTAACACAAAGCATGCTTCACAATAGAAAATGTAAGCAAGTTCACACACTTGTCTCTCTCTCGGACTCAACCCGATACCCCAACATGATTCTCCACCAATCATGTGACCGAGACACTTCCCTCACAATTTCAGAATCGATATCACCGAGAACATCGGTCCTACCAGGTGATGAGATAATTTCGGAATACACCACTAAGAACATCGATCCTACCAAGTGATGAGACCATTTTAGAATGCACCACCGAGAACATCGGTCCTACTAGGTGATGAGATAATTTTGGAATATACCACTGAGAACATCGGTCCTACCAAGTGGTGAGACTACCTCGATATGCACCACCGAGAACATCGGTCCTACCAGGTGATGAGATCATTTCAAAATATACCACCAAGAACATCGGTCCTACCAGGTGATGAGACCACTTCGACATCGTGACTGAGTAATGACCTACTCTGGGTGATTCAACCACACTTCCCCGTTCTCTCACAACGGTACCATAAATGCATTTCGAACATATAATAACTAAACATTTCAATGTCCACGCCTCACAATGCCTAAGCTAGTTAAAAGAACATAGCCTGCATTTCATCTCCACATAAACCCACATATACCCATATATGTGTCATTTCCCTCCCATATATGCAATATAGACGCATATATACACAGCATAATACTTTCATGCTTCAACCCATGCTTATGAATACTAAAAAGAAGTATTTAGCATGCTTTTCATCACATTCCAACACATATAGCACATATATGTTCAAATACTTGCATAACACCTCACATATGCAAACAATTCCAACTTAGCATATTTTTATCATGCTACAACCAATGCATACATTTTCTATAAACAGATAGCATGCATTTCATTCACGTAACCCTACATGTAAACACGTACATGTCAAATCATGCATATAAATCACATATGCACTTACACTAGCATAAATATAGTCATGCTCTCATTCAATGCATGTATTCATTATAAGTAGCTAACATGCATTCCAATCACAATATATATACACATATATATATATATATATATTACGTCACCCACATATGTATCAAGAACATATAAAACAGTTAGCACATTTCATGCTTTTCAAATGCTCGCCAAAAGTTAAAATCATACTTAGCATGCATTTCTACCGTTGCAACCATATATATAATCACCTATATATATACTGAACCTCGTGCATAAAAGCCACATATGCATACAAGACAACATATAGCTAAACATGTATTATTTAGCATACTCTTCATAGACTTTAATCTATACATACATGCATATCACAATGCAATTAGGCGATAAATCTAACATGTTATCGCTTCCCAAACCCGCACATACATATATACACACACACACATATGTATATCCTCTCACATCCCATGTATGTACCACATTCCCTATACATATATATATATAAGCACCTACATATATATGTATATACACATACCACATATGATTAAATTAAGATATATGTAAATTACTCAACATACATAAAATATCTGTATGAGATAGAGGCAAGAATCAACTTGACTTAGGTCCCGTCTCGTCAAGTCCGTGCTTGTAAAGCGGTCCTTTTTCCATGCCCGGTCCGGTCCTGTGTCGAAGCCCACACGAGCAAATCCATTGAACCACCTCGTTTCCTTTTAATTTCTGTGTTCGGCCCAATTAATTTGGCCAACTCCAAACCTCAACCCTATTTTCCATGTACAAGCCCGCCATCTATGAGGGCCCAAAACCACAAGGCCGCCATTCTTGGCCCAAACAACCGCAAACTGAACCCCCCTTGATCAGTCACAAACGAACCCCATGTGCAACCCACACACCACTCGCTACTTAGCCGAAGCCACTAGCACCCGAATCAAAGGGAATCCACAAACCAAACACCTCAATCAAATCCAAGACCACCGTCGGAAACCACCACCAACTGTGAACCTCCAATCGCCATGGAAGAAACCCAACCGAACTCCAATCGAGCTCAATCTCAAACACCGTCAAACCGGCATCAACCGAAGACCCCAAAATCAAGTCCAACCGTGTGGCCCAAACTTAACTAAACCTCCCATGGCTGCCACGACAGTTCACAGCTGGAATAGCCAACCGAAAACCCCCAAGCGCCATGGAAGAAACCCAAATCCACCAGAAGTAACCATTCTCAAGTCACACCAAACACAACCCATCATTCATATACATATGTACCTATGTATCACCACTACAAGAAGGCCGGATCAAAATCAGCCCAATTCATGGAACACCAACTACCATGGCTACCTCCATGTAGCCATAGACTCACACAACCGAGCCTCTCGTAGTCGAGCCAACAGCCACCCTGAGCTATCCCACACACGGCCAACCCGTGACCAGCCACGCGAACCATGACAGCCACTACCGCTGCCATCTCTCTATCCTCGTTTGGCAAATCACCCTCAGCAACTCAACAACCCACCGGAACAACCAAGGAGAAACCCACCTGGAATAACCAAAAACCGGACCAAACGTGGCCCCGTAAATCGACCCAAACATGACCCAGTCGTGCTCAACCCGAACCGCCGAGCAACACCGCCGCGAGCCGCCATTGCTGGCCCACCGTCGACCACTACCGTGGCCGGAACCCACCTGCCGAGGACCCTTCCGAACCAGCCGAGCTCAACCCACAACTCCAGCCGCGAAACCCTCGGTCTGGGCGAGCAACCCGCAACCAGCCACCGCCGTCGCCGTCAGCCGCCACTCCAGCCGCTGCCGGCGCACCGCCTTCGTCGTCGCCCAGGCGGAGCCCCGCCGTGAACACCCCGAGCCACCTCCTCCTTCTTCTCCCGATTCTCTCTCGGTTCTCTCTTTCTCTCTCCCCGATTCTCTTTCTTCTCTTCTTTTTCTTTTCTTTTCTTTTTCTTTTCTTCTTTCTTTCTTTTCTTTCCTTTCTTTTTCTCTTTTCTTCTCTCAGCCGAATGTGGTCTTCTCTTATCTATACCACATGTTTCATCAACCACTCTCCTCCACACATAATTTATACATACATACAAAATCTAATATGTATATATTTATCATCACATGTGTGTATTACTAAACACCTGTACACATACACCCTATACACATGTATTCCTTTTTCCCACTCACATGTTTAATAATACATGTGATAAAATTTATCTATATTCAAAAATAGATATACTTACCATATATATATATATATATCTCCCATAAATATATATAACTATAGCCTCCATCTTCATATATATATATATATAATTCCATATATATATATATATATATATAACATATTTTTGAATTTTAATTTATTCGAAAAAAAAAAAATCGGTCCGGTCCAAAATCACCCGGAACCGGTCAAAATTCATTCCGGTCCTTACAAGCTTCATCTTCTCCATCAATGGAAGAGAGCAAGACAACCATAAGCAACTAACTCTTCTACTAGGGTGTTGTTGAAGCCCCTAGCCATGTAAACATGTTCATTTTTGTAGCACTTGGGATTTGTAATTAAATGTTGATTATCTAGTCTAGTGACAATGTACACTTATACATTTCTTTTATATATTCATGTGATTTTGGTTTTATTCTTGTCTTAGAGTATAATTTTCATGTGAATGCACAACATTTGCATCTTCCACAAGAAGTGCTAATGATGGCTAGATAATGGTGTTTAAATGAATGTGTAGTGCTTGCTTGTATAAATCATGCCAAGATAAGGTATTTTGGATGCATGTAGGTTCACTTAGAAAGTAGGGTAATTAGGTAGTTAGTTAGGTTGAAGAGCTATGCTTGTTGAAGATGGATTATGATAGGTTAGCACACACATTAATCTTTTGATATGTCATTGAGGTCACAAGCCTAATGACATTGTTAGGCATTTAATTTATGAATCCCATGCTTGCTACACTTATGAACATGTGAATGGCTAGTGGTGGAAACCAACCCTAGTTCTCTCTCCCAACTTTACTCTTTAATTTTATTGTTATTACATTCATGCAATAGTTTTATAAACAAAAACTCAAAAAACCTATTTTTAGGATTAAAGTGGAATTAATCTTTCTTTAAGACAATTACGACTAGTCTTCGTGGGATCGATACCCTCTATATAGAACCGTATCTGCAAAGATTCGTGCTCTTGCGAGTGGTTAAATTATATTTTGATAAATGGGCAAAAATTAAGCTTACAATATAATTCGAGTTTAGCCACATCACACTTCGGCACCCGAAATCCATATGCGAATAGCCTCAACCTCACTATCCTTCCTCTGCTCTTCAATCACTTTACTCACAAGAGTTGGTTGAGCGATAAGAGTAAATAACACTGCTGTCCCATCATCCTCACTGAAATACAATCCCATTTCTGAGATGTCTTCCATCATCTTCCACACCCGTATAGCTAAGCTTGCTAAACTACCATGTGACTTTCTACTTAAAGCATCCGCTACCACATTGGCCTTTCCCGAATGATATTGTAAGTCAAAGTCATAATCTTCCATGTACTCCATCCACCTCCGTTGTCTCATATTCAAATCCTTTTGTGAGAAAAGGTATTTGTGACTTTTATGATCCGAGGCCGTACAAGTAATGTCTCCACACTTTAAGTGCAAATATCACAGCTGCTAATTCCAAGTCGTGTGTTGGGTAATTCTGTTCATGAGTCTTCAACTGCCTTGAACCATACGCCACTACTCGTTCAGTTTGCATTAGCACACATCCTAAACCGAGTCGTGAAGTATCACAATAAATCGTATACCCCAACCCACATTCTAGAATGATCAAAATTGGAGCCGAAGTCAACCGACTCTTCAATTCCAAGAATGCATGCTCGCAAGCCTCATTCCACGCAAACTTCACTCCTTTTCGGGTAAGCTTAGTCATTGGTGCTGCTAACCTCGAAAAGTATTTCACAAACCTCCTATAGTAGCCAGCCAATCCCAAGAAACTATGTATCTCAAATACACTCATAGGTCTTTCCCAACTCATCACCGCCTCTATCTTGGATGGATCTACCGAAACTCCTCCTTGGGACACAACATGCCCGAGGAATTTCACCTCTGCTAGCCAAAATTCACACTTCTCATATTTGGCATATAATTGATGTTCTCTTAGAAGCTGCAATACAATCCTCAAGTGACCCTCGTGCTCCACTTCTGACGACGAGTACACTAGGATGTCATCAACGAACACAACCACCAACTTGTCTAAGTAAGCATTGAACACTCTATGCATTAGATCCATGAATGCTGCTGGTGCATTCGTCAAACCAAATGGCATCACCAAAAACTCATAATGCCCATATCGTGTGCGAAAAGCGGTTTTTGGAATATCCATTTCTCTAATCCCCAATTGATAGTAACCTGATCTCAAGTCTATCTTTGAGAAACACTTTGAACCCTTAAGTTGATCGAACAAGTCATCTATCCTTGGCAAGGGATACTTATTCTTGATTGTTGCCCAATTCAACTTTCGATAGTCAATGCAAAGTCGCAAAGACCCGTCCTTTTTCTTAGCAAAAAGAACCGGAGCTCCCCAAGGCGAAGTACTAGGACGTACAAATCCCTTGTCTAGTAGCTCTTGTAATTGGTCCTATAGCTCTTTTAACTCAGCCGGCGCCATTCAGTATGGTGCCATCGAAATGTGTCACGCCCCAGTTCCCGAGTCTCGAAAACCGAGGTGTGAACTCCGTGAGATCGCCCTCACGACATAACCATCACCTGATCATACCACCTCCATTTCCTATTATTTTCACGAAAATCGGGCATGACCCATTCTAAATAATCAGCTCTTGGCATGTTATACCTGCTTTACAATTCATATGGACACTTCTGGGCACATGTCCCCCCAGTATTTATATCTAAACAATAAAAATGGACACTTCTGGGCACGTGTCCCCCCAACATTTCTACAACATGCATAATACAGTCAAACATATACATGTCTCAGTCCTTGAATGTCCGTATTATTTACATACATCACATAAATAAAATACGACAGAAGGAACTGAATCTACATAATCGTCCCATACATTTAATCCAAATGTACAACATTCATCTACTATCCTGGACATAAATTAGATTCTAAGGAATCTAATTACTACCTCTGCAACTGGTGCTATCAGTTCCCCAACTGACTCCAAAATTAGCAACACCTGCAAAACCTGGGAGGGGGTGAGCTCAAAGGCCCAACAAGGTATGTAGAACCATACTATCACCGCTGCAGCAGGTCGATCCTCACATATTCTCAAAAATATACATGCACTTAAATATATCACAATATTTAAGAACATGCCCCACCTAGCGTGCATGAACCAATGATGTATATGGCTACTCTAGCACATATGAACATACAAAATCCACTATACATGATTTTAGAAATCATTTTCAATATACTTGAAAGCAGTAAACATTCAACACCAATATGTATAAAAAACATATATGTCTATTTACATAAAACAATGTAAATCAATCATCACGTCCCCTACTCGACAAGTAGCAGTCTCAAATGCAATGAAGATGCATTTAAACTATACAACATGAACAAAAGCAATAGATATCCAACATATATCATGTTCTGTCACACACAACGCATATAAAAGAATGCGTTTAACACATAGCATGCTTCACAATAAATAGTGTAAGCAAATTCACACATTTGTCTCTCTCTCGGACTCAACCTGATACCCTAACATGATTCTCAACCAATCATGTGACCGAGACACTTCCCACACAATTTCAGAGTTGACATCACTGAGAACATCGGTCCTACCAAGTGATGAGATAATTTTCGAATGCACCACCGAGAACATCGGTCCTACCAAGTGATGAGACCATTTTAGAATGCACCACCGAGAACATCGGTCCTACTAGGTGATGAGATAATTTCGGAATATACCACTGAGAACATCGGTCCTACCAAGTGGTGAGACTACCTCGATATGCACCACCGAGAACATCGGTCCTACCAGGTGATGAGATAATTTCAAAGTACACCACCGAGAACATCAGTCTTACCAGGTGATGAGACCACTTCAACACCGTGATCGAGTAATGACCTACTCTGGGTGATTCAACCACACTTTCCCATTTTCTCACAACGGCACCATATATATATTTCGAACATATAATAACCAACATTCAATGTTCACGCCTCACAATGCCTAAGCTAGTTAAAAGTACATAGCATGCATTTCATCTCCACATAAACCTACATATAACCACATATGTGTCATTTCCCTCCTATACATGCAATATGGATGCATATATACACAGCATAATACTTTCATGCTTCAACCCATGCTTATGAATACTAAAAAGAAGTATTTAGCATATTTTTCATCACATTCCAACACATATAGCACATATATGTTCAAAACCTGCATAACACCTCATGTATGCCAATAATTTCAACCCTAGCACTTATTTATCATGCTATAACCAATGCATACATTTTCTATAAACAGATAGCATGCATTTCATTCACGTAACCCTACATGTAATCACGTACATGTCAAATCATGCATATAAATCACATATGCACATACACTAGCATAAATATAGTCATGCTCTCATTAAATGCATGTATTCACTACAAGTGGTTAACATGCATTCCAATCACAATATATAATCACATATATATTACGTCACCCACATATGTAATAAGAACATATAGAACACCTAGCATATCATATTCATGCTTTGCAAATGCCCGCCAAAAGTTACATTCATACTTAGCATACATTTCTATCACTGCAACCATATATATAATCACATATATATATTGAACATCATGCATAAGAGCCACATATGCATACAAGACAACACATAGCTAAACATGTACTATTTAGCATGCTTTTTACATAATTTCAATCAATACTGTACATGCATATCACGATACAAATAGGCGATAAATTTAACATGTCATTGCTCCCCAAACCCACACACATATATATATATACACACACACATATATATATATATACACACACATATATATACATCCTCACATCCCACGCATATACCATATCCACCTTTATATATATACATATGCACATATATATATATATATATACAACCGCCACATATGATTAAACTAAGAGCATATGCAAATTAATCAATAATATTAAAGTATATACGTAGGAGATAGAGGCAAGAATCAACTTGCCTTAAGTCCAGATTTCGCCAAGTCCGCGCTTGTAAAGCGGTCCCTACCAAGTCCGGTCCAGTCCCACATCAAAGCCCACACAAACGATCCGCTGAACCATTTTCCTCCTAATTTCCATGTTCGGCCCAAATTTATTTAATTGGAAACCAAACCCAAATCTTCAGGCCCAACTTTATTTCAGCCCATTTCCAGTAGATTATCAAATCCCAAAATAATATAAGGCCCAGCTTTTCACAATCCAACCCAAAAAGAGCATCGTAACTCACGCTGTCGCCACCTTCGACAGCTAAGAAGGTCACCAAAACGGCCATAGAAACATCCCGTAGAACCGCTACCTCCTCCCTCGTCGGAATAATCATTCAAAACCCAAACAATACTACCGTGAGTCCCTTGTGAAAATTGAACCCAAGGAACAGCATCAGCTAACAGCTAACACCACTAGAACCACCATTTCCACGGCCAAACAGACCCTCTGGTACCACCATGTGCATCCTCAAACAACCATAAAATAGCCGCTACCAAACTCAATAGCAAGCACCCAACAGTCCCTACAAATTTCCGGCAGCCAATTCCAGCCACCCAAAGACCCTCTCATGCCGAACCAACCTCACCAACAAAGAACCCATCTCCGGCCACCACCATGGTCGGGCCAAGACACCATCCGAGGCCTCAACCATCCCAAAAACAAATGGAATAAACCCACCTTTCACGGCCACAAAAAAAGTCTCAAAACCACCGTGTTCAACCACGCCTCAGCCACAGATCGAGAGCAAACCTAGTCGTGCCCAGCCGAACCACCGAGCAACACCACCGGTAGACCACCGCGAGCCGCCGTCACCGGCCCACCGCCAGCGAACCCACGCCATCACCAACACTCACCGGAACCAACCAAGGAGAACCCATCACTCACCTGGTCGTCGCAGCGCCGAGAAGACCCACCCGTCGAACCAGCTAAAGCTCCCCTTCACGAAAAGCCCAGCCGCCGCTGTCGCCAGGCCGAAGCTGGTCAGCCGCCACGGTCACCGTCGGAACCAACCAAGGAGAACCCATCACTCACCTGGTCGTCGCAGCGCCGAGAAGACCCACCCGTGTAACCAGCCGAAGCTCCCCTTCGCGAACAGCCCAGCCGCCGCTGTCGCCAGGCCGAAGCTGGTCGGCCGCCACGGTCGCCATCTGCGCCGGATCGTCCCCGATCTCTCTCTCTTCTCAGTCTCTCTCCCCGATCTCCTTTTTTCTCTTCTTTTCCTTTTCTTTTTCTTTCTTCTTTTCTTTTCTTTTCTTTTCTTTCTCCTTCGGCTGACCACTTCTTGGTCTTCCTTCTCATTTCTTATCCTCTTTTCTCTATCAAATGAGGTCCACTCATTATATATATATATATATATAATATATATATAATACACAATACATGTATTCATATGTATTTCCTCACACTTATCTATAATTACATATAGACCCACCATATATTTATAATTTAATATAAATATAGGCACTATATATATATATAAATATATATATACATATACACACCTTCCACTTGTCTAGAAATCTCTATATCCACACTTTTCCAAATTTTAATTAATCCGAAAAAAATTTAATCCGGTCAAAATAATTTCAGTCCTTACAAAATGGGTGCGATACTTAGAGCAAGATCTATCACAAACTTCACTTCCTGTTTGGAGGCAACTGTGTCAGGTCCCCCGGAAATACATCCATAAACTCACACACTACACGAGGAAGCTCTCCAAGTGTCTCATCATCACTATCAACTAGTAGGCTCACTAAGAAATGTCCAAGCCCTCTCTGATCACTCAAACCATGAGAAGATAACAAATAGAAGTCATCTCGCTCCCCCACAAAGCATATACTAATACGAGAGGGTGTATACAAGGTCACTCTTCCCTTATAACAATCAATATTGGCTTTATAGGTCGATAGTCAATCCATACCCAAGATCACATCAAAGCTAGACATATCGAGTAGGATAAAATCAAACACTAATCGATGTCCTGAAATCTCAATCTTGCAAGATTGGCATACACTACTCAAAGTCACTCTACCACCCACTAGCGTATCAATAGATAAAGTCGGGTCCAAAGATAACACCTCCAACCCCAAATCTCAAAGAAAATGCATATGAAATGAATGAATGTGATGCACCCGAGTCCATTAAAACCCTAGCTCACGAGCTAGACACAAGAAATATACCTCGAACCACTTCTAGTGTCCTTTAATGAGCTCTTCTTGGTGACATCTTTCTATATAGATGACAAGAAGATACTTAGAATTTATAGCATGAATGTTATATCCAATTTACTTCATGCTCACTCAACATGCTTATATACTTTAAGGTAGCATGTCATATCAAACAAGTAAGCACATAAAATTTTCTATATAATATGCACTTAATCCCTAACTTACACTCATAAACTCAAATCTAGGATCATAACCTAAATTCACAATTCTAGAAGCCATCAAGTCCTTTCAATCCAAAAAGTGGCTTAACCCTTCCCATCGTCCTAAGGTATTCAAACCCGGTTAAGCTTTGATACCATGTTGTCACACCCCGATTTCTGACACCCGGTTAAGAGCGAGGGAAATGGGGGTGAACGGTGAAATCTGTGAGTTGCACGGTGCGGAAGCGGTTGCAAAAAGTATTTTAGAACCTAGAGGGGTGAATAGGATCACTTGCTCGTTTACTTAATTTTTAATTAATTAAATTTTAAGTCCAATTAATTAAACAATTAAAGCAAGCAAATAAATAAAGTGCAAGTAAAGAAAAGAATGCACCAGATATACATGGAAACCCAAGGCGGGAAAAACCACGGAGAGAGGCGGCACGCCTCAGGGAACCAATTCACTATGATGAAGCAAAGTACAACAGACTATGTCTCAGTCTCACACCCCTCTTCACTCTGTCAAGGATCTGATGCGTAACACCTTAGGCTTATGATTGCAACAACACGTCCAACTGCTGCATACTTCCAGCTAACGTCACCACCCTTACAGAAAGGTTGCTGGAAGAACCAAAATACTCAACAAGTATTTTGTTCCCTTCGTAGTGCAATCTGGTCACCTTTCTTCCTCAGCAAGCAAGCAAGCGAAGAACCTTCAATCCAATGTTCTGATCAGCAAATAGATTTGATGCAGTCTCTGAGTAACTTATCAGAAGTAGAACACCATCCTAAAAATCACTCGTGTAGTATGGATGTGTGTTCTTAAAAATATATAAACCCTAATTATAATGTATATACTTTCTCTCTCTAAAAATAATATTTTTCCAAGGCTCAACTTGTGGAGAAAATATGAATACATATATATAGGCAAGGAAGTTCTAATTCTACTTGGAAAAGAAGTTAAATACCAAAATAGAACTTTCCTAGAAGTTTCAAACCCAATAGGAATCAGAATTTTCGTAAAAATTTATTTCCTATTTGGAACAGCGTAAGTTGGACGGGTGCCAAATGAATATGACCGGTGGGACTTTTTGAAAACCTGCAGAAACTAAACTGCCGAGAAAAGTTGGACCGGTCCTAAATATTGGGGACCGGTCCTACTTTGAAAAATCCTAAATTTTGCATTTAAACCCTAGTTTTTCAAAATAGGCACAGAACTAAAAAGCGCAGAGTGTCCTCACCATACTTACCTGTACTATATGGTGTTCTAACTGATTTGTCGGCTTCCATGCACTTGAGTGTCAGCTTGAAGATGTCGATGATCGATACAAAGAATAAATCAAAAATTATAACTCGATCAATCAGGTTTTGATCATCGAATTATGCCAATTACAAATTTATATCTCACAAAATCTAATCAAAACCATCGTTTTGGAAAATCTAACATCCAACCCAATTCTCTTAACCGCGGAAGCAACTCAAAATGCATATAATTAAGTGAATATCCATAACTAACCATGGTCCTCATTTTTGAAATCATTTAGAACAATTTCAAAATAAAAGTAATTTTTGGCTCTCATGAATAGTAACTTTTCGTAAAAAGTTCCAAAATTTTTTTCGGACCATTGTCTCATCCTACTATAGTCCCAAGGTGCTTAAAAACATAATTTATACCTTTTGAGGAGCTCCGGAACCCTAATTTCTTATCAACGGGCAGTAGCTAAAAAGCTACAGTAACTCCAAAATGAACAGTGCACTGCTAGAGTGCAATCTGCGCAACAGTCATAAAACAATTCGTAGAAAATTGATTTCAACTCGAAACGAGACAAACGAAAATTCTATAGAAACTAGACTAAATATAGAAGAAGTTTGAGCCAACCTTAATGTCTATATATTAGCCAAATGAAACAGTTTTGACAACCAAGTTGGTGTCCAACAGAAATTGTAAAATCTGGTGGCAGAACATTCACGGATTTTTCCAAACTTTTGTGGTTGTCCAAATTTCACCAAATGAAATATGGTAACACTAGACATCTAGGGGAAGATGTGGTAAAAATTTTAGATCATTTGGAGTTGTATAGACCCCTCAAACAAATTCACCAAAATCCGGGCAGAATGTATTTATTTGGCCGGCAATACTTTCATTTCCAAAACAAAATCTTATACCCAACATTCAAAGGATCTACAAATGGTACATCTCCATACACACACCCTAATTCACACATTCATATCACCATAATCTCACAAATCCTCATACATTTCTATTGAAATCATACAAATCATTGCATATGTCATTCACACCTTAAATTCAAAATGGGCACTTTTGGGCATGTGTCCCCCCCTAATGGCCATACAATTATGTTCAAAGTCTTCCATACATGTCCAACATGGCTTATACATATGAAATTCAAATAAAAATATGTTGTCCAACTTTAAGAATAATATTTTTCAGAAGAGTCCATATGCCACAAGTCGGCATGGACAACCATATACACATCAAAAGGTCAAAACTCAAAAGAACTTCAAGAGTCCACTTAGTCAATCATGCCTCATCTTCCATTGGTGCCTTATCTGAAAAAAAATTTATATATAGGGGGTGAGCACCACTGCGACTCAGTAGCAATGTTCCACCCAACTCTACTCTAACTCAGACGGCCATACATGGATGCATATGAAATTATTACAATCTATATGACAAATATCAATGCCTTTTACTCATAAATAATCACATTTTATAAATCATGCGTGATACTTCACATCTCAATGCATTGACATACATATATATATCAAATTGAGCAAGTCATAATTTATATATATATTACTCACGCTACATAAATTCAGAAATCAATTCAAGGGGGGGCTATCAAATCACTCCAATAGTAAGGGTCTCTTCGGTACCCAAACTCTGATTACGCTTTATCGGGTTACTATCCCGAAGGGAACGTCTCCTCTTGGCCAAGTTTTGGGTCTTTCACCCTAAGGGCCATCCCCTCATCTTAATTCACACTCCTGTCCCAAAATTGTCACATAGTGAACATAATCACAACAATACATACATCCCACACAATGAAATGCATTTTATCAAATCAATGCATTTTCTTCCTCAAATCAAGTTTATCACAACGTCAATCACTCATTTCATGAAAATTATCATGTTTCTGCAATTTTTAAAAAAATCATATCTTTCATGCATCATTCTATATAAAAACTCAGATTTATACATTTTCACCAAATAAACATAATTTCAACAATTAGCATATAGAGCCTCAATATCACATATACAACACATATGGGCCCTAACTAGCATGTTAGACATATACATATGCATAAATCACATTTATATATATATACATACATATACATAAAACCCTAAACTCAAGAAATCTCAACTTATCTTTCATGTCACAAATATGTGACCTATAGAATCAAAGTAAAGATGAGTCTAGCACCCTACCTCAATTCCCAAGCTTTGAATCTCTCTTTTGAAAATGCCAGTCGTTCCAACTTTATGAAACACGGAATTTGATTGGTTCAAACCGAAATCCTTAACGCCCTCTACACACTTTCCTTCTTCGGGATCTTACAAATCACACCCCAAGTGACCTAGAATCTAGAGAGAAGGGAGAGAGATGAAGTGGTGACTTTTAGAGAGAGTGAAATCTATAAATATTAAATATCTCAGACCTTGGGATATTTATTTCACTTCTAGGGGCGCGAAAAGATCGTTTTGCCCCCGGGCCACTTAACTTACCCTCCCGACCTCCGAATTAATTTTCAAAAACTCCGTTGGACTCGAAATCACTTCCTCAATATTCTAAACATTTCATTTAAGTCACTCCCCAAAAAAATATTTTTGAGAATTTTTCGAATTCTCAGGCCCACTTAAGTCGCATCTCGGGCCTCAATTTGACCAAAAAGTCAAACTTCTTTTAAAACTTTCCAAAACTTTCCAAAACCATATTCCAACCTTATAAACATGTTCCCCGCATTCAAAATATGTTAAATATCATTAAAAATGCGTTTAAAGTAATAAATGACAAAAATTTAAAAAAAAAAGAGCCAAAATTGGGCACGGTCTCTACAATGATAGTAGTCTTGAGGATAAAATTTCTACTACAGCATATCAAGAGGATGAACAATGCATTGTGGATAGGGTTGTTGAGGCAGCTGACTTCGACATGGATGTACTCCCTTTGAATAGGGATGGCTTGGAGGTTGAAAGTCTTGATGCTGGAATAATTATACAAAGAAATCAAGAATCACGTGATGAAATTGACTTTCCTCAAAATGATGATGAAATCTATAATGAAGATAGTTCAAACGAGGAACAAGAATTTCTTAGAAGATGATACTGATTTGGATGATACGTGAAATTAATTTGTTGAACATATTGAAATCTGCATTTACTTTGACATGTTGAAGTTGTTTAATTTTGTCTTCAATACTTGAACTTTGAATTTTAGAATATGAGTTGTTTTGATCCTTTTGACTTATTATTACTCTCTTCTGCATTCACATGGCATAGGTTATACATAGGAAAGTCTATTATAAAGATAAAAGACTAAACATTAATATTTTTGTTGTTATACTTTATAATTGCTGAATTCATTTTGGAGTTTTTAATACTTTGCCCTGCTACTTCATTGTTAGTCTCTAACATCTCTGTTTCATGGCTTGTTCTAAATATTTGATTAGCTTATTGTTGTGATCTACTATGGCATCTAATGCACCTCGTCGCTCCTTGAGGTCCAATCATGAACTCACCCAAAATACTCTTGTGTCGTCCCAGCCAGAACCACTAGTGGAAGGTTATCATTTTAATGTCCTTACATTTGCTAAACTTGGTCCTTAATTTCAATAAAATAGTGTTCAATGTTACTTTCATGACTTTTACTTTTCAGGTTCGTCAAGTGAACTAAAGAGACGTGGCAAAGCTGTAAACAAAAAAAAATACAAAATGAAAAAGGACAATGGGGGGATTGTCCCGATTTAGTTTTTGAAAGATTATTTGAAACCGGTGGGGGAACATTCAGAAATATGGGATACTGAGCTTGGAATCTTAGCTCGTGAGAATATTCCACTATGGTTTGAGTTTTGGCCGAAGGTCCCGAAATATCATAGATAGTGTTTATACCAGTTTATAAAGGTCATAAAATTCATTCCTTTGTTTTAACTTATATTTAATTTCATGGGTCTTCCTTTGTTTGATTCAATCTTGATTTAATATCAAAGGTACTTGTTACATTTAGTACTGTCAGTTCTCTTTGAAGTCTTTAGTTAATATTGTGAGATATATAATTGTAATTGGCAAATTTTGGTGTCAAAACTTGTTGATCGAGTTGTAATTTTTGTTTGATCTTGTGTCTCGATCTTCGGAGCTGAATGGAAGGTGTCTCGATACCGTGGATTTGATGAGGACATCACTTAGAACAGGTATGTGAGTGAGGACACTATGTTTTGAAGTTTGGTGGGCTTAGGACTTGGAAAATATGCTTTAAAAGTTAAAATTGAGTTTTTGCTAAGTCCCACCGGTCCCCAAAAATGAGGACCGGTCCAACTTATCTCGGGACTTTGAAAATTCAACATGTCTGAAAAGTCCCACCGGTCCCCAATTTTTAGGACCGGTCTGACTTGGCTGACATGCGCGAAAAATTTCCTTTTTGATCCGAATCAATTTCCTAGTCAACCAAAACTTCTTTAAAACTTTCCTTAGGTGTTTTAAACTTGTTTTCCAAGTAGACTAAGGATTCTAAACCTTATAAATACCTCTTTATGCTTCAATCAAAGAGAGAGAGATGAGGAACTCAATGATTTAATATTCAGAGCCAGGAATATATTTTTGATAGCAAAAAGAGGAATTTATGAGAGAAAATCTTCATTGATTTTTATTTTTGAGAGCACACACACACTGAGTGTTTAAGTTGTGATGTTCTTCTTCATCTGACCAACGGAATCTTCAAGACATCATCAGTCTACAAAGGTTGATCAAGAGCAACAGAGGTGGTTCCTTCAAACTACAAGATTTTATCTGAAGAGGAAGAGAAACGATCACTACGAAGGGAACAAAATACTTGCAGAGTATTTGTGTTCTTTCAGCTACCCTTCTGAAAGAATTGTGACGTTAGCCGGAGTCTGCAGCAGTTGGACGTGTTGTCGCAATCGTAAGCCTGAGGTGTTCCGCATCAAGTTCTTGTCAGAGTGGAGTGGGTGTGAGTCTGGGACAGAGTCTGATGTACTTTGCTTCGAGATAGTGGATTGGTTTATCTGGGGTTTCTGCCTCACCCCCATAGTTTTTCCCATCTTGGGTTTCCACGTAAAATTCCTGATGTCATCTCTAACTTTTCATTACTTGCTTTATTTATTTTGTGATTGGTTTGGATGCTTAATTGATAATAATTGTGGGTAATTAATCAATCATAAAAATTGGGCAAGATGACCTATTCACCCCCCTCTAGGTCTAAGGATTAGCATCTCACTCTAAATTAACTAAACTACTTCCGCACCACGCAACTCACATTTGGTATCAGAGCGGGTTGCTCAATTCTGAGTTAGATTTTTTTTTGGTTAATTTAGTTGTGAATTTCATGATGTCTCATGTTGTGTCTTTTGATGAGGAAATTGTTTTACCCCAATTTTCTGATTCTATAACTGGCATGCATCTTGAGTGGTCTAAGTTGAAAAGGGACTATGAAAATTTGTTGAAAAAATTGAAACTTGCTGAACTTGATAGAGATATTTACAAATTGGAAGTTTCTGTTACCAATAAAAATTTAGAAGAACTTAGACATGAAAAGATGAATCTTCTTGGTAAAGTTGAATTTCTGGAATAGGAAGTTAAACAAATTAAAGGGTTTAATAATTCACTTGAGCATAAGATTGATAACTTGAATTGTGAATTTGTTAAATCTAATCAGTCTTTCCAGAAGTTTAACTCTGACACTTGCAAATTTGGTAAGTTGGATTTTTCTAAAAACTTGAGTAACAAAGAAGAATTGGGTTCAACTTCAAAGGAATTCTCATTTTTAAAATCAAAAGATATTTTTGTGAAAGTTGAGACTAAGCCTTCTATTATTACTCATGCTCTAAAACTTGCTCCAACATGTCATTTTTGTGGACAAATAGGTCATATTAAATACAAGTGTCAAAAGAGAAAAGTTGAACTGAAAAAACATAAAAACTTAAATAGTTCAAGAGTTTTGCTGAATGAGATGAAAGAACTTGAAAAGAAGCAACAGGAATTGAAAGAAAATTTTGATAAATTGAATTGCTTTAATTCTGTTTTAGGCAATAAGAAGAAAAAGCCCCTTGAGACTGATAATTCTGATTCTAAAATAGTTAGGAAATCATTTGATAAAAAATCTGAAACTATTTGGGTGAAAAAGAATAATCTGAAATGTTTTGTCATGCACACTGCACTTAGAGCACTTGGTCCTACAGGTTGGTACTTTGATAGTGATTGCTCTAGGCACATGACTGGGGATAGAACATTGTTTACCACTTTTAAGGATTATACTAGTGGATCTGTTACCTTTGGTGATGGCAATGCATCTAAAGTAAGTGGTAAAGGTAAAATTGATTTTTTTGCTTTTGGTGAATTGAAAAATGTTCTATATGTTAAAGGTTTAGCTGCAAACTTGTTGAGTATCAGTCAAATATGTGATAGTGGTTTTCAAGTTAATTTTACTCAACATGGATGTTTTGTAACTAATGAGCAGGGTGATTGTATTTTGAAAGGATCTAGAACTCCTGAAAATTGTTATGTGATATTTTCAGATCCTTCACATATGTGTTTTTCTGCTGTGACTGATGAAGCTATTTTGTGGCATAAGATACTTGGTCATGTGAATTACAATGATTTGGTAAGTTTGTCTAATCATGAACAAGTTTGAGGTTTGCCTATATTGAAAAGGCCAACAGATGAGGTATGTGGACCATGTCAATTAGGTAAGCAAACTAGAGTGTCACATAAGAAACTTAAGCATCAAGTCACTTCAAGACCATTGGAACTGATTCATATGGATTTAATGGGTCCAGTAAGAACTCAAAGCATAAGTGGTAAAAAGTCAATTTGCCAAAAGATTCAGAATGAGAAAAGATATGCAATAACTCGTGTTAGGAGTGATAGAGGAGGTGAGTTTGAACCTAGACCTTACATTGAGTATTGTGATAATCTTGGCATAAGTCATGAATTTTCTGCACCTAAAACACCTCAGCAGAATGGTGTAGTTGAAAGAAAGAATAGGACAATTACAGAGATGGCACGTACTATGCTTCATGAAAGTAAATTAGCTAAACATTTTTGGGCTGAAGCTGTTAGTACTGCTTGTCATGTTTTAAACAGGGTGTACCTTAGGCCTGGAACTGAAAAGACTGCATATGAATTGTGGTATGGAAAGACGCCCAATATTAAACACTTTAGAGTCTTTGGGAGTAAATGTTATTTCCTTAGAGATAGGGAGAATTTAGGAAAATTTGACTCTAGAAGTGATGAAGGATACTTTTTGGGATATGTAATAAATAGTCGGGCGTATAGGGTGTATAACCGTCGCACTAAAGTTGTAATGGAGTCAATTAATGTTGTGATTGATGTCTCAAGGCCTAAGGAGATACATGATCAACCTGAGGAAGAAGAAGGTATAAACTCCTTAGGGTTACCTGAGAGTGAACCTAGTGAGAGAGAGGTTGAGAAAGAAAGTGAAACTGAGGATGAAGGTGAGCATGTAGGTGGTGATGAAATTGTTGATGATACACATGCACCTATAGAAAATCCTATACCACATGAGGAAGTCCTAATGTCTAGCAGTTCTAGGATTTGAAGTAGTCATCCATTGACTAATGTGATAGGGCCATGGGAGGAAAGAAATACTAGCAGTAGAGTCCGAGATAACGTAGGACACTCATGTCATATGGCTCAATTTGAACCTAAAAATGTTGATGAAGCTCTTCAAAGTCCTAATTGGCTTATAGCAATGCAAGAAGAGTTGTATCAATTTATGAAAAATGATGTTTGGGAGTTAGTGCCTCAACCTAAGGATATGAACATCATAGGAACTAAATGGATTTTTAAAAAACAAACTTGATGAGAATGGGCTTGTAATGAGAAATAAAGCCAGGTTAGTTGCACAAGGATATACTCAAGTTGAAGGAATTAATTTTGATGAAACTTTTGCACCAGTTGCTAGACTTGAGTCTATTCGTCTTCTTCTTGCTCTTGCATGTCACTTTAAGTTTAAATTGTTTCAAATGGATGTTAAAAGTGCTTTTCTAAATGGTATTTTGCAAGAAGAAGTGTATGTAACTCAACCTAAAGGTTTTGTTGATCCTCATAATCCTGATCATGTTTTCCATTTGAAAAAGGCTCTTTATGGTTTGAAATAAGCTCCTAGAGCATGGTATGAAAAATTGACTTCTTATTTGTTACATAAGGGCTTTAGGAGAGGGGGAGCTAATAAAACTTTGTTCATAATCAGGAAAGGGAAAAATTTGCTTGTTGCTCAAATCTATGTGGATGATATTGTTGTTGGTTCTACTTCTGATAACCTTGTTCATGAATTTGCTAAAGATATGGGTAATACTTTTGAGATGAGCATGGTTGGTGAACTAACATTTTTTCTTGGACTCCAGGTGAAGTAATTTGATGATGGGATTTTTATATCTCAAACTAAGTATGCAAAGGAGTTAGTCAAGAAATTTGGTTTGGAAGGTTCCAAACATGTGCAAACTCCTATGAGTACTTCTTTCAAGTTGGAAAAGAACTCTGATTCTAAGAGAGTTGATCCTTCATTATATAGGAGTATGATTGGCAGCCTGTTGTATTTAACAGCAAGTAGGCCTGATATTGCATTTAGTGTAGGAGTATGTGCTAGGTATCAAGCTGATCCTAGAGAACAACATCTCATTGCAGTCAAGCGCATTATTCGATATGTCAATAGCTCTTTGAATTATGGATTGCATTTTTCTATGGAGTCTAATTCTGAGATTGTAGGTTACACTAATGCTGATTGGGCTGGTAACAAGGATGATAGGAAAAGTACTTCAGGTGGTTGTTTCTATGTTGGTACTAATCTTGTTTCATGGTACAGCAATAAGCAAAATTGTGTTTCCTTATCATCATGTGAAGCTGAATATATTGCTGCTGGAAGTTGTTGCACACAACTACTTTGGATGAAGCAGATGCTACTGGATTATGGAATTGAACAAGGTACAATGTCTATCTTTTGTGATAACAATAGTACAATTAATATCTCAAAGAATCCAGTTTTGTATTCTAGGACAAAACACATTGACATTCGACATCATTTTATTCGGGAATTAGTTGAACAAAATGTCGTGTCTTTGGAGAAAGTGCATACTGATAATAATTTGTCCGACATTCTCACAAAGTCTTTAGATGCTTCTAGGTTTCATCGCCTTAAGAAATCTATAGGCATTTGTTGTCTTGATTAGATTGCATAGCATTAACATAATCTAGAAAGGAACTTCATATTCATCTTATGAGTCTAGATTATGCATTGAACCTTGTAGTTTTAGGTTTATTTTTATTTTTATTTTTATTGAGAAGTTAAGCAAATCATGTTAGAATTAGTATGTTTGAACACAAGGAAATTAGTGACACATAGATTACATGTGTATAACATACTATGGCTAAGAGTTGCAAATTTGGTTTTGCTTACTTATTTTGTTTAGTAGATGAATCATGATGAGTACATTTACTGGATTATTTTTATGTCATTGTTTTGGTCAAAGATAATGTTGACGTAATAGAGCATTATCTTGGGAATTGAATGTTCAATATTGTGCTAAAGACCAAAAAGAGTGATGGGTGAAAAAAAATATATATCAACAGCTGGAAAAGAAAAGAATAAAAAAAATGAAAAATTGCTGTTGAGCATATTCTTATGGAAAAGGCTACCTTCGGGATTTGTTCGAAGCTACCACTATAACATAAATCTCCAATGAGATATCTTTTGAAAAGAGTTGTTTTGAGGAAATAGCTGGCTACCCGTAAGAGTGAATGCCACCGAATATGTATGTGCGAGGAACAATGAAAGAAAAATTAAAAGTCTGTGCACATGTTGATTGTTTGATTTCTGAGTGAGTGTAATGTCATTGAAATATTGTCTGAAAATATGAACAATTGGCAAAAGAAATATTTTGGCTTATGAAAATTTATGGTGATTTTACTACACTTACTAAGTGTGTGAAACTAATTGATTAAGCTTTGGTTTTAGTTTGTTGTGTTCATATAGTCTTGTGGAGTCAATATTTTGTATTGTTTACATATACAAGTTCTATATGCTTGCTTGCTTCCTCCTTTTTTTTTATTTACTTCTTTTGAGTCCCTTGTCAATTTGTGACAAAAAGGGGGAGAGATTTGGGAAATTTATTGGAGAGACTTTGTGACTTTCAGGGGGAGAGTTGTCTAGTCATTTATCATTAAGGGGGAGATAAATTGTTTGAGAGAGAGCATTATATAGCATTGGCATTACATGTTTTGTTTTATTCTTGCTTATGGTTATGCTTATATATCTTTATTAAGCTTTCACGAAGGTATCTTTGAGTGTTGTTTTGCAGATTATCGTGGGTCATCATATTTGCTGAATATAGGTGTTCTTCATATTTGCCACAAGCTCAAGATCAAAGTGATCGCTCAGTTTGGTTCAGATATGTTTTTATTTTTGACAACATTGTAATTTATCTTTTCTGCTGCGGGGTAGATTACATATTGTCTAGGTTGGTTTTGTCACGAAATTGCCAAAGGGGGAGATTGTGAGATATATAATTGTAATTGGCAAATTTTGGTGTCAAAACTTGTTGATCGAGTTGTAATTTTTGTTTGATCTTGTGTCTCGATCTTCGGAGCTGAACGGAAGGTGTCTCGATACCGTGGATTTGATGAGGACATCACTTAGAACAGGTATGTGAGTGAGGACACTATGTTTTGAAGTTTGGTGGGCTTAGGACTTGGAAAATATGCTTTAAAAGTTAAAATTGAGTTTTTGCTAAGTCCCACTGGTCCCCAAAAATGAGGACCGGTCCAAATTATCTCGGGACTTTGAAAATTCAACATGTCTGAAAAGTCCCACCGGTCCCCAATTTTTAGGACCGGTCCGACTTGGCTGACATGCGCGAAAAATTTCCTTTTTGATCCGAATCAATTTCCTAGTCAACCAAAACTTCTTTAAAACTTTCCTTAGGTGTTTTAAACTTGTTTTCCAAGTAGACTAAGGATTCTAAACCTTATAAATACCTCTTTATGCTTCAATCAAAGAGAGAGAGATGAGGAACTCAATGATTTAATATTCAGAGCCAGGAATATATTTTTGATAGCAAAAAGAGGAATTTATGAGAGAAAATCTTCATTGATTTTTATTTTTGAGAGCACACACACACTGAGTGTTTAAGTTGTGATGTTCTTCTTTATCTGACCAATGGAATCTTCAAGACATCATCAGTCTACAAAGGTTGATCAAGAGCAGCAGAGGTGGTTCCTTCAAACTACAAGATTTTATCTGAAGAGGAAGAGAAACGATCACTACGAAGGGAACAAAATACTTGCAGAGTATTTGTGTTCTTTCAGCTACCCTTCTGAAAGAATTGTGACGTTAGCCGGGAGTCTGCAGCAGTTGGACGTGTTGTCGCAATCGTAAGCCTGAGGTGTTCCGCATCAAGTTCTTGTCAGAGTGGAGTGGGTGTGAGTTTGGGACAGAGTCTGATGTACTTTGCTTCAAGATAGTGGATTGGTTTATCTGGGGTTTCTGCCTCACGCCCGTGGTTTTTCCCATCTTGGGTTTCCACGTAAAATTCCTGATGTCATCTCTAACTTTTCTTTACTTGCTTTATTTATTTTGTGATTGGTTTGGATGTTTAATTGATAATAATTGTGGGTAATTAATCAATCATAAAAATTGGGCAAGATGACCTATTCACCCCCCTCTAGGTCTAAGGATTAGCATCTCACTCTAAATTAACTAAACTACTTCCGCACCACGCAACTCACAAATATCCACTTGAATTAATTTAATCTTTGATCTCTAGATAATACTTAAATCATGCTATGGTTGTGGAGTGTGAGCTCTCTGTCAATATCAAATTACTTATATTGCATACTTGGTATATATTTGGTTTAGGAAATATATTTTAGACTTGTTTATGTCTGCTGCTACTGTTTTGCACATTAGTATGATATATGTTTAACAAATTGCAAATTCAGAAACCACTCCAAGACATCTAAATACAAAATGACAAGTTACTGGAACATGAGTGCATTAGATGAATGATGTATTGACCATGTCATCCAAACTGATTGTTATGTATAATCTTCATTAGAGAGTTTTAGCTTGAGTCATTACCTTATATTCATGAGTCTAATCTTGCTCCTTATACCTTTTCAAAATGACACTTTTTTCTGTCTTATTCATGTTAAAAAATAATAGACGGACTTTGGAATTGATTGCAATACCGATTCAAAACTAAAGAAGCTGGTAAGTACAACATTGGCCAATGATTATAAGACTTACAGGCACACTATGAAAAAACATTTTAAAAAGTTTGAGACAGAAGAAATTGGACGCAGCCACCCATACCCTTATGTGACTAACGAAGACTGGCAGATGTTGTGTGATAGGTGGACTTCAACAAAATTTTAGGTTAAGTTCTTTACTCAATGTTTAATTCTTAGATATACTTATATATCTTTTGCTCATTATTTTATTCTCTCTCATTTGTTGTTTATTTTTTCATCTAATTATAGGAAAGTAGTGCCAAAAACACAACAAATAGAGGAAAGTTGAATATCGTACATTGTGCTGGGTCAAAGTCCTTCGCTAAAATTCATTATGAGTTGGTAATATATAACACTATAGTTTGGTTTTTATTTTTATTTTGTTCTCATTCTAAAATCATACCCTATCATATATATAAAAAAAAAATGCAGAAAACCTCTTCAATTAATGATGAAGATAGTGATGAAGACTAGAAGCATCATCTCCCAGGACCTGCAATTCAAATGTACCATAAAACACATTATAAGGAAGGGACTGGATGGATTCATGAGGATGCTTGAAAAGCATATGTAAGTACTTGATATTTACTTGTGTTATAGATGTTGAGGTTGGTTGGTCAAATAAGGCTTGCGTATATTATTTAATCTTTGTGATAATACGAGGTTTAGTCAAGTTTTTTTTTCTCGGTTTCACTTGGTCACTGTTTTTTTTTTCTTGTTATTGATCTGCTTCTACATCTCTTTCCTTTGAGGTGCCTAGGACCATCATTTTTGAGTTCAATCAGAGCTTCCAAAATCCCTACATTTTATATATAGAGAATGCAGCCTTGAGTGAAACCTGGTCCATTAATAAATTATGAATATATATTACCAACTGCAGGTCATATCTTTCTTTAGGAGTGAAAATAAACTCATGACTACTACATGGCCTGACGTAGTGTAGTGTAGCTTATTCCTAGTACGTTCAGGCAGTGTGCTTAATTTTTGTAGCTTGCTTGTTGTATGTAAGAGTCAGTATCTGCAGGTATGGAGCTGAAAGTCTTCATCAAGAAGTAGTTGCTTGAATAAGGTAGTTCCAACTCTAGCTAACAGTGAAAGTAAGCATGAATCTAATAGCCAGTTCCAACTGTACGTTGTTGAAAGGAAAACCTGCGCATGAGGTTTTTTTATTATTTTATTTTTTCCAGGGTGTATATATATATATAGCTCAATTAGTTATGAAAGATGATGGGAAATGAGACGCATCTTGTCAAATACTAATTCTATTTGCTGAGGAACTCTAATGATGATTCATATAGCAGCCAATAGCCATTTGGTTGAATCTGGATTAAACCAAATTATACTTGAGCACCAATTAATTTATATTACTTTTAATTGCTCTCTAACATGGCCTTCTTATAACCCTCCTGTGGTAGCTTATATTTTAGAAGTAGTAACAACATTTGATGCACATTCTGGCCTAATTAGACAGTTATATATAATTGTTCTCTTCCAAATTTATATGCATCAAACCTCAAGGAATTATTTTCTTTCTTTCTTTCTTTTAACTTTTTTTCTTTGTTGCATATTGTAAGGACAGTCCATGAATTCAGTTCAAGTAATTTAATTCTTGGTTACTGTAATTTGATCACCTCAAACAATAGCTAAAACCTGTAACAATTTACTTAACATTAGATTACTGAAACAAAACAGATTGGTGCTCAAGTACAATCTAAAATATAGTTTTTTATGACTATGTTTCAAAGGTGTGCCATCCTTTATAAATATGCTCTTTAATTGATGGCTTTGGTTACATTAATTTGTCTTTTTATTATTATTTCTCATTCTTATGTTTTTTTATGATTGTGTATTCAATTGTTTGAAAATGCAGGAGGACATGGTGGCGGCCCAATCATCAGAGGGATCCATTAGTTGTGATATTGGTAGTTCAGTCCCTATAGACGAGCAAATATTGGAGAACCGTCTTGGAATAGCTAAGGGTCAATATTTCCCCGGGTTTGGCTATGGGAAGGCTCCATCTTCCATGAGTCGTAAGAGGAAAACAACTGGCACTACAAGAAAATGAATTATTAGTGACGGTTTTTTAGTGACAGATTAAAAAATGACACTGAAGGCCATATTTTTAGTGACAGTAATCATCATACCGTCACAAATAACAAAAAAATTTCCCCGCGAGATAATTTTGGCGGGAATATTTTGTGCCATCAATTTTAGGGACGGTATTGTAACTTTAGTGACCGAGTTTATGCCATCACTGATTCATTTTTTCCACTTCATCACATTTTTCATTTGGACGGCTTCCTTATCCTTCTAAAAATTCCCACACGATCTGCATCAGACCCTATTCTCGCTCCATTAGTTTCAATCTTTCTCTCATTTCTACCTTCTATCTCATTGCGATCCTAAGGAATATCGTGATTTTGTTCAATGAAAAACATAAACGTAAAACCCTAATCTCTCTCTTACATCAATCGTGAAACCTTACCTTTCTCTCTCTCTCTCTCTGTGTATCAATATATTCTATATATCATAGCCCCAATCTCTCACTCTCACTCGGTTCAGCCCTAATCATTCACTCTTCGTGAAGTTAATTTCATCCTTCTCTCGGTTCAGTCGCTCACTCTCACTCCAATTATAGAGGTCTTTTGACAAGCATTGGAGCCTTAATCAAAATGTGCAGTTGAATGTAACAGGTATTTCTCTCTCTATATCTCTCTCGCTATATATATACATGTATGTATATCTCTCTCACACACATAAACACAGATTACACACACAAACACACACTATCAGAGAGTGATTTTAACTTAAAGGTCCTTAGGATTTAGTTACACATGAAGGGGAGGATCTCTATGGGATAATTTTGGCACCAGAATTGAAAGAAAAATGATCGATTTAGTGCTTCCAGGGTTATTTGCTGATATCTGCTCTATTTTTCCCTTTTGTCTTTGTAACATCATTCAGTTACTTTTTCGAGGCTTACTTTGGATCTCATGTTATAGGTTTTCTAATTCTTTCCTTTCTCGCTCTTTCCCGTCCTCTCATTTGGAGGTTGATTGGCTTGGCTTTTGAGTATGAGTTGAGTATAACAGAGTAAGAGAGTCGAAAGTTGCCAATCACCAGTATAATTGCTATCACCACTATATTTGCAATATTAAATTGCTAAATCACGGACAAGTAAATTTTGACATTTGCTTTGATGAAAAAAATGGTTCCATCTCTATTAATAATGTGGTGAAAATATATATAGATTTTTAACATAACCAATCCAATTAAAATCCATAAATCTTGTACTTTGTTTATCCAAAGATTGCTTAACTTTCTGGGGAAAAAATCAATAAATTCATTATTTTAGAAAATGTTATTTCTCTCATTCTATTTAACATATATAGTAGCTTCAAATGGTAGTCTATTTTAATGGTGAGAATCAAAATTTCATCCTTGCAGAATGGGGATTTATGAAGTTATCCATAAACCTTAATTCATCTCTGGATGGTTTACATGTGGTTTTGTTCTTATTAGTATGTGATGTTGTGCTAAAAGTCAGTATTAACATTCTTTTTGTGAATGATATCCTGTTGAGCACCTGTGAAATTTATGGTTATAGAAGATGACGGTTTATTGTGATGCTCTGCTTCCTTTTGAGTTATATGGTTGCATGTATCTGGTTTGATGTTCTGCAAAAATTCCCTTTTGTGCCTCTTTGACTAACTTGTAATTATATATGGTTATAGAAGATGGTGGTTGCTGTTTAAGCTAATTTGTTTTTCTGATACTTCCGATAAATGTGAGATCAATATATGAATCTAATTACTAAGTTAGTAATTAATAAACTAATTAGTTTTTTCTTGTTATTAAATTAATTATTAACCCACTTTGTTTCATCATGAATCTCACATATTAAAAAATTAAAAAAAAAACAGCAACCACCTTAATGGATAAAGGAGAACAATAGAATACTTCATTATTTATAATATATATACATGTGTGTACATATAAACAAGGAACACAAATTCCAACTGGTCTAATACGTGCAGAGGTCTCAGCCTCTCAATCAAGTGATAAATTCTGGGCTTTGGAAAGCCCCACTTGCCTGATGTCAATTGTCTTTTTTTGGGGCTTTTTATTTTTGTTTTATTGTAAAAATAAATGTCCATGTTATTGTTATTTGCATTACTTTCCTTTCTCTTTTATCATAGATCATATATTAGTTGTATCTATAAATTTGACAAAGGTTGTTTTAGTCTTAATTGCATTTCATTTTGTCTTACTTGTAGTTGATGATACATGTGGGGACTAAGATCGATCAATCATTGCTTGGAATTCCATCCGCTTGCTCAAGACAAATAAACCAGTCTAACAAGTATGTTTGCCAAACCCAAAATTTACGTATATTTTATTTTATGTGTGTTACTAAAGAGTAAAGATATGAACCAGTCTAACAAGTATGAGGTGAACTTCAAATGATATAATGGACTTGTTCAATCCATAATGAAGCCATTTTGAACATTTGAATCAATTTCAAAAGCTGCTAGAAACTTAACGACAGTAGAATCTGATGTGCAGCCTAGACCCTTGAGTAGACACCATTTTTTTGGAGTTGAATATGAGTTTTCACATGATTAACACTCAATAAAGATCACAAAACTCACTGAATTTTTATAGCTCTCAAAGCTGAAGGTCTGCACTCAATGCACTCAAAATTTGAAATCAGCTCCACCTCCTTTAGCAGCTGCTCCTCAATATAATATAAGACAAGACCATTTTGCTAGAGCTACAAAAGGATAGGAATGCCTGCTGTCCCTGTGATGGAAATGCATAATAACAAGTTATATCCTGTGTTATTTTCAAGTGTATAAGATGTAGACTGTTAGTGTTTGGATGTAGAGATTAGCTGCAAATTTGGTTGTTGCTAATGCTTTTGTGCACACACAAAATATATGGTATTGGTTTGAATTAGCTACCATTTAGAGTCAAGAAGCTTCCACTTGCTTTGCTGACAAACTTTATGATTATAAGTAGTTGAGAGAGTTTTGATTCTGTTTTTAGTGTCATATTTTATTTGTTCTTGTTAGGATCCTCTTTAACTTCAAATGTTTAAAGCTTGACTACCATTTTGACGTATAATTTTTGGTTCCTTACCCCAGGGATAATTTTGCTATGTATCTTATGTTTGCAATGCTTTGTTTCTCCATTTTATTTTAATTTCTCATTTTCATTTTGAAATTATAATTCCTTCTTTACGTGCTTTTTTAATGCTCAATAGCTCATTTTGTCTTTTTGTGAAGATGTTTATAGAGAAACAATGCTTACAGTATGTCAACTCATAATAACACTTTTGGAAGAAATTTCCTATGACATTGTCAGTTCATTTTTATATATATGTGTTTTTGTGTATAGATATATTAAGTAGCTTGTTATCTTTGAAACTTATTTTTTTTATTTTTTTATTGGTTAACTTGCATTATTTGCCAAACTTTAATAGATTACCAAATGTCATTATTGCATACAGGGCTTAACTTAGACTCTAGTGTTCTAGCTGGCAATTCTATTCCTCATGGAGCATTCTATCAAAAATTGGAATACATGGAAATGAATCAATTTTCATTTATGAAACTTACAGGCGGAATTTTTCATTGGAGCTTGAGAGCAGTTGCTTTAGTTAAAATTATGACAAATATTAGGTCTCCTTTCTAGTCATTTCCTTAAGCATCCTACAGAGACGGAACATAACCTTGATAATGCAATTTCTTATATATATGCTTTAATTTTTTCTCAGTTTGCAATATATATATATGTACATAGTTCAATTTGATTATTGTGCATATTGTATATTTTACATGTATTATATATTGCCTAGTGTGGTCAGAATGTGATAGTAGGAAGTTCCATAATGGAGGGTATTGAGTTGGGTCAATTAGGAACTAGAGGCAATTCTAGCGATGCTTCAATAAGTTAGATACTATGTTCTCTAAGCTGGCTGACACATGATTACTATTAAGGCAGGGAGATATTTGATATAGGTAAACCTTATATTATGGGTCATGGGTAGCAGGGCACTCCATGGGCTCATGACATATAATTTTAGGCAAGCTTGCTGGTCAATAAAAGCTATAATATTGGCCATCTTTTAAATTTTTTCACTTAAATACTGTTATTTTTATAGTACTGGAATAAGTTCAACACACCTACCTAAGATTTTTTATTGAATAACTCAATAAGAGGAAAAAAAAAAACAAGCAGAGAATACAGTATTATCACAACAATACCCATAAATTAAATTTGACAAAAAATAATAATCTAGTACTGAAAAAATGAAAAGCCACACAAATCACAAACATATAATAAAGTTAACCATAATGCTGTTTTTGCCTACAGTGAAACTGAATAAAAAGAAAAATACAAACAGAACATTAGACTATAACAAAATAATAATAATAGTAATAATAATTGGCAAAATGAAGATTGTCAAAAGTTGTGTGATAGGTGGTTGACACCAAAGTTTCAGGTTCAACTTAATTTTTACTTTGATTTTGACTATTTACTAGATATCACTGAATATAATATATTGATACACTATTTGGGTTTGCTAACTGGAGCTTGGTTATTTTTTGAATTACTGTGTAGGAAGCAAGTGAAAGAAATGTTGTAAACCGTTCAAAGAACGAGGTTCCGCATGTTGGTGGGTCTGTCCCCTTCGTCAAATCTTACGATCGTTACATAAGATATGAAACTATGATTATAAATTTTTAATTTATTATCCATCTAAAATCATATATTGTTAAATGCTAACATTTACTTTGTTCTGCGATCAGATTCAAGAAGATGAGGAAGATGAACAATATCAGCCAGGTGCTGCAATTCGCATGTACAAGAAAATGCATTATAGGGAAGGAACTGGATGGGTACACGAGACTGCAAAGAGGAACTTTGTAAGTCAGTATTTTCTTGATATGCGGGAGCAATAATTCTAAAAGTAGTGCAACTTATATTGCTTATATTGGCATTGGTATAATCTTTCTATAGAACATAGCTTGGTTCTTTTTTTTTTTTTAGTAACTTCAGAGGTTCATAGTGGTCATGTTTTAGGGATTATATTGTTTGCTTTGAACCTTGGTGATCAATTTCTAATATTCCACTGCTTTACCAGCCGAATTTATTTTCAGTTTGGGTGTTGAAACTTTTTTTCTTAATTCACAATCTCACCATTGTGGGGGTCATATCACTTACCTTATCACCTCCAAAAATCTTGAGAGTTTCCATCGGAGGCCCTCATTAAACTTAGATTAGGCTTGGATAGAAGCCCAGAACAAAGTCATCCTACTTTGATTTTGTAGGTACTCAAGTGTTACCAACTTTATGCCAAACTGAATGAAAAGTCCTTACTCACTTAACAATTATATAGAACCTATTTAGATCCTCTCTCAAGAAAGATGGTGAAATTATTTAGGACCTCTCTCAAAACAGAGGTTCTTATTACAAATGATTTCTTCCGAATGAAATTGGAGAGATTAAAATTTAATCCCAACACCCATCAATTTAAAAAAAGAAAAGAAGAAGAACATATAATTGTACATAAAGCAAATTGAAAAGGAATATATAAATGGATTTTCTTTTCAGTCACAAAAACAAGGTACCACACTAAACAATAAGACCAATTGTGTCAGTCACCAGCAAAACATTTAGTACATCTGTTTCGTTAGTTGTCTGATTATCCTATCGTCCTCTTGTTTCATATTCTCGTAAGTATTTTATTCTTAAGAAGAGCAGCAGTCCATCACTTTTATCTCAATAATTGCAGGAGCAAATGGTACAGGATGAAATGGCAGAAAAAGAGAAGTCTTCACAAGTTTCCGATGGCGCTAGTCCAATCCGAAATGATGTAGAGATAATGCAGTGTCGGCTTGGTCTCAGGGGAACATATCCTCGTGGATTTGGAGATGGCTTCATAGTTACAAGTTCATCAAGTCGTCATCGTTCGTTATCTTATGAAGAGGCTGCTAGAAAGAGGGCAGAAATTGATGAGAAAAAAAATGAGCAGATAGAGGATAGACTTATAAAAATGCAGGAACAAATGGATAATACGGGGGAAAGCATGCTTAGACAACAACAGGAGAAGCAGCCACCTTGGTTCTATCAGCAGCAGCCACCGCCACCAGACATCTCCTAGTATCAGCAACCATAGCCACCATTGCCACTAGACAAGTCCCAGTATCCGCCACAATGGTGGCAATATCAATTGCCACCATGGTTTAATTTTCGACAGCAACACTCGTCAGCACCATCACCACCTGAATGAACAAATTAATATGATGATTATCTTTTCTTTAGTTGGATTGATTTAAGACTACATTTTAGTCCTTAAGTTTTTATTTTGCTGAATATTTACCTAGTATGTGTCTTGAACATTTCAACATGATGAATGGTTTAGATTTCGACTATTAATATGCATTTCAATATTAACTCCAAGACTATATCAGGACATTTAAACTACCAAATCATGGAAAGCTACCTGGGATAAAAAAAAATAAAGCAGAGCCAAAATGAAGAAAAAAAATGTTAAAAAATAAATACAGTATTAGCAACGGTTTAATACTATCGCAAAAACAAAACAATTGAAGTATTTGCAATGATAAAATCGTGGCCAATAATAGAAACTATTAGCGACACTATCCACAGCGTTGCAAATAGTGTTATATATTAGTGACAACAAACATGTTGTCACTAATATTTTCATGTAATAGCGACGGTTCCAACTGTCGCTAAAGATTTATTACGACGCATATATTAGGGATGGTAAAAATTGTCGGTAAAGACTGTAACATTTAGCGACGGTTCATTTTACCTTCGCTAAAGACTTATTCCGACGCATATATTAGGGATGGTAAAAACCGTCACTAAAGATGAAACATTTAGTGAAAGTGTAATTTAACCGTCACAAATGACCTTCTGTGACGCCTTTTTTAGTGACGGCTTGTGTTGACCTTTAGTGACGGTTTTTTGCCTTTTAGTGACGGTTTTGACCGTCTCTAAAGACACAATTTCTTGTAGTGTGGAGAGTTCGAGGTTGAAAGGAGGGCTGAACAAGCTGAGCAAGAATGTGATGCAACTAACGAAGAATTGTCACAATTGAAGGAATCCATGAACGAAATGAAGGCAAATTTTAATACATTGTCCTCAGAGTTCATGGAATACAAAAGGATGTCATCCCAATTCATTTCCACACATTTCAGTGCATATGGACCCTTGTTTGGCAATCCACAGCAGCAACAGCCGCCAACTTATGGACCCTTTGGCAGCCTGCTAAATCTACAACCACCATTTGGCCCTTATCCACCATTTCAGTCACAACCATCAACTGATCAATGATTGCTTATGTATTAATTCAAACTTCTATTTAGATACCTATTTTATTTAGAATGCTCTTATTATTATTATCTACTAATTTTGAACAGAATGATGCAACTGCTAGATTTGAATTTGTTGTTTAAATTGATTTGAACAAAATGATTCTAGTGTTAGATTTGAACTTGGTTATTAAATAATGATCATTTAAATTTAGCTTTTTTATTATTGTTGTTGATATCAATGTATTTTCTTATATAGTAATTTTAATGGTTGCTGCAAAGAATCACCATTCAAAGCAACAATAATAATAAAAAAAAGGGTATCATGCACCATTCAAATTAGTAGTAAATAAAAAAAAACTGGGAATCACCAATCAAAGCAGTAAAAAAAAAAAAAAAGAATTAGTGACGGAAGTGTGCGTCACAAATATGAATTGCGACGGATATAAATTATGTCATAAAAACTATTTGTGACGGACTATTTTTCCTTCACAAAAACTATTTGTGACGGAATTCCTTCCGTCACAAATAATTTCCCTACGGAAATGAATTCCGTCACAAATAGACCGTCGCTAAAGATCTCCGTCACAAATAGTCTGTGACTAAAGGCTTTTGTGACGCCAGTTTCTGCAACGGTTCACTTACTGTCAGAAAAGGAATTAGTGACGAATACTACTTTTAATGACAATTTTGCCCGCCGTAAAAAGTCTTTTTTCTTATAGTGCATGGTGTTCAAAGAAACAACCCATTGTTACACTCTCAACTTGTGAAGAGAATATGTTATAGTTACTTCATGTGTTTGTCAAGCAATTTGGTTGAGGAATTTGTTGAAGGAATTATGTATTTCACAATTTGGTTAACCAAGAATCCGATATTTCTTGATCGAAGCAATATTGACACAAGATTTCATTTCATTAGAGAATGCATAACCAAGAAGGAAGTGGAGCTCAAGTTAATAAAGTCAAATGCAAGACTAAGTTGTGGATATTTTCACCAAGCCTCTCAACTTTGGAGATTTTCACAAGTTAAGGAGTTTGCTTTGGCATGATTTTGTGTTAGTGAAGTTGTTAGTGTTTTAATTATGTTGATAGAAGACATGGGAGTTAAGTTGCGGTAGTGGAGTTTTAAATGTTATGTTAGTGGGTATAATGAAATTAACTAGGCATTTGCATATAGGTGTTACATATTTGTTTTGAACTTGTTTATGTATTCTACCCATGTTATTAAAGTGGAATAAAGTATCTTCATTGTGTTCCTCCTTTCATTTCTTATCCAATTTTATTATGTTGTGTGTGTAATTAGCCACTATTTTCTAACAACAACTACATATTTTTCTGGCATCATAAATATAGGTCTGACTCTACATGTCCAATAAGGTAACAACTGGGACATGATAAACGTATTATATATGCAAGAAAGGAGCCTTGTCCATTTTCAAAATTATAAATATTATCAATTCCATAACAAGCATATTTTCAAAGTCATAATATTCCAAAGAAAAATTTTGTTTTATAGAATAAAAGATGTAATTTGTTTATATAATTTTGATGGGATTGAAGAACAGAAAGATAAATTATGAAGCTCAGGAGAAGAACATAAATTCAGGTGAAAACAACCAACTCCAACCGATCAGGCTGGCAATTTTTACATACAATAACTGCTAGTAGTTTATTATTAATTTCATACAAAGAATTGTAATGTCTTCAACAACAACTAGTTACGATCTGATCATCTCCATATATATATATATATCCACCAGGAGCCAAGTGCACAACGTAAATTGCTTCTACTGTTGAGACAGAACAATGGTAACATGAGATCTAGCTAAACAAATTAAGGTGAAATTACGTAGTTAATAAAAATCAAAACAGCTCTATAGTGTAAAAAATTAAGAAGTATACTTACCCTACAATGTGGGAACAGAATTGATCGTACCGTCATCACATCAATGGCAATGGCAATACGTGGGATGGAGGAGCTATATTATATATCCATGGTGAACACAAAGGTGAGAATGGCGAGGAAAATGGGTAGCAGCACAAAATTAAGAGTAGATGAATGATGAGCAGCAGTACTTCTTGTAGGAAAGACGGTAGGAAGTGCGCACTCTTCACCATTGAAGATGAGTTTTGTAGGAAAACCATCTCCTCTGGCTACGTTGATGCCTGGCGTGTTCTTTTTCAAGAAGGAAATGGTTGTTTGCTGCTTACCTGGCACTCTAGGTTCATTAGGATTTGTCCCATTTGCAATTCCCACCAAATAGTTCAAACCCTGCAAGCCTTGGAAGAGGATTGTGTTTTTGGGTTTAGACAGCTTTGTACCATTGAAGGAGTAGACATTTTCATAACCATTAAAAGCCTTTTTCATCTGAATAGCCGCGAACCAGTCCTCAAAAGGGAATGAATCCCAGTTGAACAGCGTCATCCTAGCCGTCCACCCGGTATTGAAATCGGTGTCAATGTGCCAGTTAATGCTCACCCCACAGTTATCTGGACAAGGCAGTTTTTTAGGCAGAGCAAGTTTCTTTAGTGAGGCAAAAGCTTTTGCTAGAATTGTCCGGTTGTCAAAGGGCACAAGAAGAGCTTCCGGAGGGAGAGGCAATGGTTGGGCGTTGGCATTGCAACGTTTAGTGTTAGTGTTTTGGCAACCACAAGCGCAGGTGTTGCAAGGTACCACAGCGTCGGCGTAGTAAGCCGAGAAGGAGACACAGCACCGATTGGCCTTAGGCTTGGGCTTTGTAATGTTGCATGTCACTTGCCAAGTTGCCACAGCTGAAGAAGTAGCTGCAAGCCCACTTGTGTCCGGGAATTCCGAAGGGTCTACCCTAATGGGAGCGCCACATTTGTACTCCGGATTAAGAACACCGTCGATTTTCCAGTTCATTGGGGGACTAAAGGCCGTCCGGTTCAAGTCAGGGGGCATCTTATAGACTTGCAATTGGAAGATGGATCTTGACTCGCTTTCATTCATGGTGGTTGGTAAAATACTCCCATTCCTGCAACAATATGGTATTTTCCCTATCTTTTCGTCGTTTTCTTTCTGGGGAGGGAGGTCGGAGATCACCGGCTTTCGCTGGCAGTTCATGACCGGAGTGAAATCAAAGCTCTTGTAGTACTGTCCGGGAGGGCCGTAAATGCACTCCGAGGGGTCCTTTTTGTGAGTGTAGGCACCTTTCATGCTGTAAATGAACTCTCCTCTCATCCATTCCCAGGTCAAGTTCCAGTGATCAAGACGCCCAAGTGGGTGGAGGTTGTCGATGGTTACTTGCGCCATGTAGTTCCCTTCGAAGGCTTGAAGCACGTCGTAGGTCAGGGACAGATCGCCATACTCGCGAGGCATGAATTTTGTTGTCACATTTTTCGGCTTGAACTTTGGATCCTTCACACAGCAAACATACATCCCAGTTGCTGCATGTACGTCAAAGTAACAAATATATATATTAAGAAAATCATTATTATTATTATACTGAAAAGTTATTATCACCCAATAATAGTCCTAATGTCTATCTATCTATTCCCCACAACCGTGATGTAAAATAAATATTTGAATTTCACATCATAAAAATCATAACAATGGATGAAGAGTGAAAATTGAATTACTATTGACAAACACAACAAAGAACAATCAATCAATCAATCGAGTAGGCTAAAAATAGAAAAACATAAAAAAATAAAAATAAAAAAATTGGAAGTGAACCAAGTAAAAGATAAAAATAAAGATGTGATTCATAAATCATATTCTATTCTCACAAATATGGGACACCGGAAAAATATTATTAAAAAATTAAGAAATTTATTAATAAAAAATAGTCCAATTAAATATAATAATTTTAAGAAGAATGATTTTTATATAAACATTATTAATTAATATTAATGAATCTTATATAAACATTATTAACTAATATTTCATATTAATATATTACATATTAAATAAATGATCACTCTTATATTTTTCACCTAAGGACTCAAATTATCTTGAGCCGCTACTGAATATGAGACACCTCTAACACTTTTCATGTAGAATTAAAAGTACTACATATATTTATTATAAAAATAACACATTTTTGAAACAATATATTATTTTTTAGATGTTGTAGATTCACCTTTCACTAAATTAAATCTTCACTGTTTTCCTATGAAACATGTGAACATTTTTTTATTCAACATTTGTATTTTTTTTTAGAAATTTTTTATTTAACATTAGTTAAAAAATGTTTTTTCAAAATATAGCAATAACTTCATTCCATGACTAAGATATCCGTATTGTGAAGAAAAATAATTATCCAACCAGAGCAAAAACAAAAAATCAAAAAACTTGAAACCAAATGGAGAGCCAAATGCTCTCCATCCTCCTACCCAACGAAGTGGGGCCCATGGGGCGCGTTCAGCGTCCCCCATTTGGTCGCACCTTTTCGGTCACTATTTATGATTCTCTTTCGAAATGACTCGATCCATCGTTGAAGTGTTTATGCAATATTAATCAGGAGCCATGCAGATCAATCATACGTAATTTACAAGAACATGTAGCTAGCTAGGATAGATCTGGACAATAAATATATATATATATATATACATATACACACTTACGATTTTTCTTTGGTCCCGGACACTTGTAGCCTTCGTTTTCAAGGCGTATAGTCTTGGGCAACGGAGTGGCGGATGGCGACACCCCGAACTGCGTTCCGGTTATCTCTATCTTCACCGCTATCTGGCCATAGTCTCCCGCCGTATCAATAGCCGTCTTCAAATCCGTCATTGGGTATCCAACAAGGTGGGTTCCATTCCCGACACGAGCCGGGAAGCCCTCCCCGTCAACGATCGCCACTCCGGTAGCAGAGACGAGTATCTCCTTGTGCTGGAACCCTATGAAAATCTTCCACGCCTTCAGCTCGTCCGACCCGGCATTCACAATTGTCGCCGTCGACTTGAATTTCCATGATTGTGCCGATACGTTCTTCACCAAGGGGTATGTCTTCTCTCTCGACTCGAAGTAATATGACAAGAAGATACCGTTGCAGTTGTCTTGTTCCGGTGGCGGTGAAGCCACCTCCGGCGGCGATGAGTCATCGTAATCCTGAGCTTTACATGTCTGAATGCTAAAACAAAACAAGACCAATAATATTATTGCAACAATATTAAGAGACACCACCTTCCAAGGTATTTTCATACCTTTACTTGGAATGGTTCTCATAAACAATTGTGTGTATATATATATTCGTAGAAAACTACTTCTTTCTTTTTCTTATAGAGAAAGATTGGTTCTGATCATCGCCAGCCGATGCCGCGTGAAAGGCACACGGCAGGAGGTGATGAGAAAAATGGAGAGAGTGAAGAGAAGAAAAAGGTTGAGACTGCCATACCATGAAAAGCTTATAATAGAATGAGAAAATAGTTAGACCTTGTCAGAAGAATTCTCTTCCTCTAGTTTTACCGGAAGATTCGGGAGTCCACTCAAGGGAGTAGTTAGCTAATTTTCTGGTAGAGAGACACATAGCCTTTTATTTATGGGCTTACGTGCTCTAAATAGTGTAGGAAGGACATGATCCTTATTATGAATATGTTGGTGATACACATTACTAAAGGTGTTAATTACCTTTCACTTAATTTCATCTCAATCATATGGATGGTATGCGTTGAAAGGGGGCATATCAATTTAGGGACCATCAATTCTTACATGATTTAATCATAAATTGAATTATTAAAATTGAAATATATTCAGTTAGAAATTGCTCTTTTTGAATCAGACCGACTCAAATAAAACTAGATGAAAATTGGATCGACATGCTCATTATTTCTTTTGGGTGTTTAAACGATCTAATTTGGTAAAAAGCAATGTACAATTATGATTGTGGACAACTCAAACAAAACCTGTTTAGAATCGTTGTCTCCATACTCGTTTATTTTGTATGTCCAGACGGTTGAATCTCGCACAAAGCACTACACAGTTTTGATCATGCATGATATTTGCTAGGAATTGCTCTTTTCAAATTAGAATAACTCAAACAAAAAAGTATGAAGATAGGATAAGCATACTCGTTATTTCTTTTGGATGTCTAGATGGTCGAATTTGACAAAAAGTAGCGTATAATTCTGATTGTGGCACGATTTCTCTAGACATGGGACTTTTATTTTTTTATTTGGAAAGGTTAGTATGTTGCATTCATTCAACAAAACTAGGACTTTCCGAGTTATAACAACTCAAACGAAACTAGTTTAAATCATTTTTTTCATTCTCGTTTCTTCGAGATGTCCAGACAGTCGAATCAGGCCCAAGGCACCATTCAGTTTTGATCACGCACGATTTTTGCTAAGAAATGCTCTTTTCGAATCAAAACAAATCAAACAAAACAGGATGAAGATCGGATCAGCATGCTCGTTGTTTTTTTTGGACGTTTAGACTATCTACTTTGGCAAAAAGCAACGTACTATTCTAATTCTGGCACGATTTTTATAGAAGAGGAAATTTTTGATTCAATACCACTCAAACGAAACTAGTTTAGAATATTTTTTGCCATACTCGTTTCTTTTGGATGTCCAAACGGTCGAATCTGGCACAAAGCACCATACAGTTTTGGTCATGCATGATATTTGTTAGGAATCACTACAAGAAATTAGGATTTTAACAACAGACTTTTTACGACGGGCCCGCATGGCCCCTTGTGAAAAACAATTTTCTACGACGGGCCCGCATAGCCCCTTGTAGAAAATCACTTTCTACGTCGAGCTCGCATGAGCCGTCGTAGAAATTAGCTTTCCACGACGGCCATGTAGGCCCGTTGTAGAAAGTTGGTTTTCACGACGGGCTAATGGCCCGTCGTAGAAAGTTTTATTCTTATTACGGGCTTTGCCCGTAATTGAAAGGTTTTTTAAAAATAATTCCATGTTATTATTTTGGTTTCGCGCGATACACTCTTCCTCTCTCTCATGGGCGCGTTCAATTTTCTCTCTCACTTCAGACCTTCTCTCTCATTCCATCTCTACTCAAAATCTCAACCTATAATCTCTTTTCCTCAACCAAATTTAAACTCAATCTCACCAGACTATTGAAGCCCTAACCCAATCTCACTCACCAATCGAAACCCTAACCCAATCCCACTCACCAATCGAAGCCCTAACCCAATCTCTTTCCATTCGGTGAAAGCCCTAACCTAATCTCACTCCTTGATTAATTGAATCAGCCCACAACTCCATGAGTTCATCATGTTCTCCAGCACCGGCCGGCAAACTCCATGAGTTCATCATGTTCTTCCATCTCGTTTATATTCTTTTCTCTCTCTCTCTCTATACTCTCTTTCTCTCACTATAATATTAGCTTATTTTATTTTATTTTATTTTTATGTATATTTTGAGAATGAAGACAATGTTTGATCAGTACCAGAAGACTTTGGGGATCGATCTGCGGAACTCACACTATGAGGTCTCTCTCTGTTTCTAATACGTATGTGTGTGTGTGTGTGTGTGTGTGTGTGTGTATCGTTGTGTTATACTTATATATGTTGATTGATGCTTTGCAGAGAATGAAAGAAAACTTGAAGAAACTCAAAGACATTAATAGGAAATTTCTGAGGGCAATTAGGTGATATTTAGGAGAAGTTTTTACTTACTTAATTTGCTCTGTTACGTTGTTGAAATTTTTTGAAAATTTAAATTGTGTTTTGCGTGTGTTGATATTTTTGATGAATTTGCTTAATTCGGTAGGCAAAAGACAGGTGAGGATCTGCTTCGTCTTCATGAAGATGGCCTCTCTCGACGACTCTGCCTTGGTTGGGCTCCCCATGTCTATCTTCAAGAAGCTATCAATAACTTCAGGATCACTAGTACATTTTCTTTATTTCTTTTTATGATTGTTTTGAATTTTGTTATAATTAGTTATTTTATGACCTTGTTTGGTTGCTAGAAAATATAAGAGAAGAAAAGAAAATAGAACTGGATAATATTTTATGTAATCTTGGTTTCCCAAATGTGAAAGATTTGTTACTTTCCCCAACAAAATTTTTTTTGAAAGATTTGTTCACGACTCAATTGATCAAAGTAGTTGTATCATGCTTAGATAACTGGAGAATTTTGTTTTCTTAAGTTCAAGATAATTAAAAGATTCAGATAACTTTTAAAATAAGATTCAATAACCGAACCTCTTTACTTTTTTACAGTTTATCTGAAAACCAAACAGAGGATATAAAATTTTTCTAAGAGTTTTAGTTCATGCTTTACATGTGATGATTTATCGATGTATATCCAGACAGCTTATATTTGTTGACAGATTGATAATTTGTGTTAGTTTATTCATGCACAAAAGAAAAATGAAAAATCCACTACTTTTCATTTCATTGCAGAGAAATATAGAATTAGAAAAAAGAGCACTTGGAACTTGCAATAGTCTGGGTTGAAGTGGCTATTGCATTGTTCTTACTTTTCTTATCTTTTCAGTATAACTTCTTGATACATCACTAGAATAAAGTATGGAAATTCTAAAAATGTATTGGTGGTGGGGGTGGATAACGTAAGAGTCACATGTTTTGTTTTCTGTTCTTTTTTATTTTCAGTTTCCTTTTTTATATATCAGCATTAGTGATGACTGGTGCTGTAACTCAACTATATCAGCTTTGTGCATTCCTTGCAGCCAAAAGATGCAAAATACCAATGGCACCATCATCTAGACTCTTATTTTGAAGTAGTTTCTTGGCCTCAGGTTGTGGCTATGGAACCCTCAGATGAACCAGTTCTCAGAGTCAATCGTACTCAAACTGCCCTTGTGCTTGGAGGGAATGTTCCTTCTGCTGTTCCTCCAGATGTGTTGATTGCTGGAACTAAAATTTTTGTGCCTCTACAAGGAGATAGAGTAAAGACTTTGGCCTCTATACTGACACCACCTCTGTGTCCATCAGCACTTTCGTCAAAACTCAAGTTTGTTGTTCTATTATATGGTTTGCCTGGTGAGTTTTGTGGTTTACAATTTTTTGTTCAGATTTAATGAGATTTTATTAAAATAAATAAATTGAAAAGCTTCCTGATGTTGTTGATCAAGGAGTCAACGCTATAGCCTTAGGGACTCTTGCATGTAGTGGAATATAGTTGTCATAATCTGATGGCATCCTCTGAAAAAAAATATGTCTATTATGCTATCTCAAGCTTTCAGTGCGGCTCGCAGGTACTATGGCAGATTTTAGTTGCTCTTTAGTATGATCCATGCATGTTGTTGTTGCATAACCTAAGACTGTAGTGTTAAACAAAACCACAAAAAAAAAAAAAGGAATATTGAAGAAGAATATAGGATCTTTCTACCCTTCTTTTTCTTGTTTAATTGATTTTTTTCTTCTAAACAACATAGGCAAAGTCGAGATTATTATTTCTTCAAAAAATTATTTTTAAAGATTTTTTTTTCATTTGGCTTCTTTATTATCCTGATATGTTGGCAATCGATAGGTAGTTAACCCATCTTGCATCTCATCCTCTCACTTCATCCATTTTTTAATTATAAATGATTCAACTTCATCTTGGTTCTATACTTCTATTTTGGCGATCATTTTTCACTTTCTATGAAGACCTATCTACTGTTGAACATGAAAACTAGGCTTCAAGTAATTGTCACTGATTACTATTGTCTGTAGATAATGGAAGGGGTAGTGAAATATGTACAGGACATTAATTAGAAATTAGTGGCATGGGCATTGAATATAATGGTAACACCATGAAAAGGATTATCTCAAGAATAGTTTGGATATGGATATGTGCTTGTTGAAGACTAAGTTTTGCTTTTAGTACTTTTCTTTTTCATTATTTCAGTTTGATCTTTTTTTATAGAAATGCTTTCTATATGATTTGGGTTTACTTTTTTTTAACTTGATTTGGGGTCTCTTATATTTTTTGGTAGGTGTATAGAAAAGGATGGCAGAAGACGCATAAGAGGTCAAGTCATTTAAAGACCTGGGAGTATGTGAGCAATTAGTGGAAGATTGTGATAGTTTGGGCTGGAAAGACCCGTCCAAGATACGGGCTGAAGCTATTCCTCATGCATTGGAAGGTCTGTTCTCTTTATTTCTTCATCTTATATACTGATATTTGTTATTTATATTTAGTTTTTTACAGGAAGTCTCTTTTTAAGTATATTTTTAGTATCTAAATGATAACTATTTTCTTTTTTAAGTCATCCATTTATATTTATTGGAGTCATCCATACTTTATGGGACATCATGCTGGTTCTACTCTATGGATTTTGTGATTTAGAAAAGGACCTGATAGGACTTGCACAGACGGGTTCTGGTAAAATTACATCTTTTGCACTCCCTATCCTCCAAGCCCTTTTAGGAACTCCACAGGCGTTCTTTGCATGTGTGCTCTCTCCAACATGGTTTGTCATCTGATTTGTTGGTTTAAGTTTGTGAAAGAAATTAATATTTGTACATCTTGTGTTACAATTGGATTCTATTTAGATTTTGATGTGCTTTATATCACTCATTGTATTTTCCCTTATTCTAGAGAGCTTGCTATTCAGATCACTGAGCAATTTGAAGCTTTAGGATCTGGCATTGCTGTAAAGTGTGCAGTGGTGAGCTTTTGGTAAATGTATTAGATGATATATAAATATATGTGTGTGAATATATATTCAAAGTCCAAGGTTCACAGTCTTCCTTGTGTCAGATTTCACTTATTCTTCCGATGCAAATGCTATGGTATTTGTTGTATGTTATGTTAATTAGGTTGTAGCCTTATATTGAAAAGTCAATTTGATTGCTTGTTTTGATGAAGGTAGTTAAACTTTTTTCATATTTTTACAAGGGAAATCCTGGAGTTCTCTTGTTAAACTTTTTTCATATTTTTACAAGGGAAATCCTGGAGTTCTCCTTTACTATCACTTTTGATCTTCACCTACTCAAACTGCTATAAGGGAAGACTTGAATTTGACACTAGTTGAGGTTTGTCTAATTTTCATTTCCTTCTCCCTCGTTAGAAGCAGTACCATATATCATATGAATTGGAACTAATTTTCTATCACCTTGTAGTACTCCACATTTGGTTCCATACTAAGTTACTAACAATTGGAGCGATGATTGGTGCTATAACAAGTGGGAAAATAGCAGACTTCCTAGGTCGAAAAGGGGTGTGTAATGCTTAAAATTCTTCTAAATTCATAGCTAAGCTCAATTGTTTTCTAATAATTGTATTTTCTTTGGTGTGTTGATGGAAGCAGGCAATGAGAATGTCAGCTGATTTTTGCATTACCGGATGGCTTGCAATCTACTACTCCAAGGTATATACTATTTGCACATTTTTTATTCTTTAGAACTTGGTCAAAATATAAAAATTAAATCACTCGGTGTTATTTTTCTTTGTATCATGATTCTTGTATAGGGAACATTGTCACTTGACATGTGAAGGATTTTCACAGGATATGGCATTGTCATCTTCTCTTATTTGGTAAATACTTAACAACTGAATAATTTACAAATAACTTAACAAGGTTATTTACTTGGTTTGAATTTATGTTTTCTTGCACTGTCCCATGATCTAACAAACTATTTATTTAATTGAATAAATAGATCACAATATTTATAGCTGAAATAGCATCAAAGAATCTCCGGGGAGGACTCACAACCATTAAATTTGGTAGGAGAGTCATAATGCTAGATTTTTATGTAATTCAGATTCAAAGGATTTGATCATTGACATCTCTTTTCTCTTCTGTAGCTCATGATAGTGGCTCATTGGTTGCATTCTTGATTGGAACAATGATAACATGGCAAACACTAGCTCTGTTAAATTATAATTTTGCATAGTTTATAATTCTATGATGACATATGGTATAAGTTTAAAAAAATTGTAAAATTTAATACCCAAAAAAGGACATGTAGAAACTGATTAATTGATTTGAATTGAAGGACCTACTCCACGCATTGTCTTGCTTGTGGGGCTGTTCTTTATTCCAGAGTCTCTTAGATGGCTAGTGAGTGAAGAAAAAATTATGCTTTTACAAATATGGTTTTAATGAGAAAATTGGTGTTAAATGAAACTAAAAATTGAAAATTGCAGGTGTTTTGCACTCTATGTTGTCTTTCCATGTCTACAAAGTTTGATGCTGTCTTTGGACCACTAGTACTCTTTCATATTTTTTAACAACTTCTGTAGAATTGGGTGACAAAGGGTAGGTGCATAACTGCTGCTCCAATGGAGTCTTTTTTGCAGTTCTATTAATTTTTGGTAGCTTTTGATTTAATAAAACTCAATTAATTTACCCAAAAAAAAAAGATTGCAATATTGTGAGTTTGGTCCACATTATCGGGATATGCTGAGGCCCCCATCTTGAGTCAATCCCTCACATATTGACACTTAGAGTTTTAGACAAAGCATGGATAATGCAAATTTGTCTCATTTATTGGCATGTCACCATTTTTTTTTATCTTCATCAATTATTTAATAATATTAATAATAGAATAGCCACGAATTAATTTCGTGGTAGAAAACAAACTTTTTGCCACGACAAATACTTCTGTGGCAAAGAGTTGAATTAGCAACGACTAGTTCCTGTATTGAGATTGCTAATGGTTGGTCTTCTGTGAAGGATGATAGAAATAGTTCAAGTCAAGATAAAAACTTGAATGATACATCGAAGGTATACCTTGTTTACTTACTCTTAGTATGAGCAGAAAGTCCTGAGTACTGTTTTGTCGTTGCTAAGAATTTATTGCAACTAAAGATCACTTTCAGATTTATATTTTTTTGGTCAATTACTGTATAATTTTCAATATTACTAGTGGAGCAACAATTATTATTCTAAATTTCAATTTTTTTTCATGTCTGATGTGCAAGATTTTTTCTTTCAGATTTTTGTGTCATGTTGAATTTCTAGCCAAGCCTTTAGAACTCAGTAATCTGGATATTGGAGTGAGAAATCTAGGTTCAATTCAATGATCTGGATGTTGCTCTTGTCGAAAGGAGAGACCCTCATTGTAACTTTTTCCTACAATAGATATACATGTATAAATAGTCATGCTCTACCATTACAGTATTATTGTAATTAAGTTAGTATTGCTACTCGAATTAAGGTGTTGTTTGTGTGCTTGATAATGCAATTTTTTTTGTCCTTGCAATATAAAACTTTATTTAATCAGAAGCACCATTACATTCATCATTAGGCACATTTAAAAAACAAATAGGAAACACATGCATGTTACAGACTCTAGACACCCATTGCAGCACTGCCCCCAAAACGCTGCAAGAGTTGTAACTAGAGCAACCTTTGAAACAGACATTTTCATTGCAGTTTAGAACTTAAAATGAAGTTAAATTTTAAGCGAGAACATTTCATTTAGCATTGAACACTAAGCACTTACAATTTAAATAAAATTTTATTTTACATTTGGCACTTATAATTTTTAGCTCTTAAAATTCTCTCTTAATAAACTACTTGTGCATAGATTTTATTCCGGAGTCTAGCACCATGTAATACTTTATTTGGGAGAGAGGAGATGAGGATGGAAATAATAAAACATTGAATGGCCCCATGATAGAATGGTAATAGCCACAGTAGTGTAACAATTCACTCTTCAGCATGAGAGAGATATGACCGTTGTTTACTTGAGGATACTTACATTAGTTAATTTGTGACCCTGTACATGGAGATAATATTTAATTCATTTCTTATTGTGAGCAGGACCTCTACCCTCGCAGGTTGTGGGGTGATCCCATTGAGGTAAGTGTCTTGTTGTGAAACCTTCACATGAATGATGGTTGTAAGTTTTTGGCTACTTGATGGTAGTATAAACAAATATCATGAATTGGTATTGATTCAAGAATTTTTCAAAAAAACATAGACTCTGATGTCGCATTGTTGGAAACAATTGTTAGAAATGAATTTGAATTACTATGAGATTGAGGTCAAAAGAATGTTCTTACAACATGATGAATTAATTAAGGCCTACCAAGTTTATCAAGATCAATAAGTATTCCAAAGTATAATATTTGAATATCTAATTCCATTGATACTAAAAATATAATATATAATATTTGAATATCTAATTCCATTGACACTGAAAATATAATATTTATTTACTTGCAGCTCGGCCTTTGGGATAATCGTATTTTGGGGCTATTCTTGTTTTTGTGGTTGTATTTCTATAGGAGATATATAGAATTTTTTTGAAAGCAATTTGTTAAGGGCGTGTTTGGTTCTTTTGTTGCTGAAGAAATTTTAAAGAAGAAGAGAAAGAAATTATTCAAAGTGGACTTCCTATGTAGATGAATATGAAAAGCTAGTCAGAAAAAGACAAACCAATAATATATATATATATATATATATATATATATATATAACTTAAAGCTTTGAAATTTACGCATTGTTTACTTAGCTACCTTCATTAGGTGGGTCCTCACTTGTGCAACACACTCTTGATGTTCTAAAAAAACTATTTTAATATTTAGAAAAGTCCTTTAGTGCTTAGAAAAGGAAAAAAAATCAACATTATTTTATGCACACACTCAAATCTAAATAGAACAAGACATTAAATGATACAATTCAAATCAAACTGAAAGCTTGCATGCTAGAAAATTGTAATTAAATTTCATTATATATTGATCTTTTTGTGCCTTCTCTCCTGTTGTACTTGCTCCATTGATTCTCTCTCCTTAACTCCCATGATAATGAACCAGCGCAGCAGTAGCAGCAACAGCAGCAATACCAGTAGCAGTAGTCTTCTCTCCTGTTGTACTTGCTCCATTGCACCATTTTGTTTCGATTGCCTCTAAAATACGTCTTCAAGTTCAGTGTTTTGCTTAAGTTCATTTATAGCTAGAATGTCTTTTAAATGTTCATTGTATCTAAAAATATTTGTTAATGGTTGTAATTTTTAAGCATGCTAAATCATTTGAATGTACTAACTTTGAAGGGATGCAAATTAGATATTGATATTATATGGAAGCACATACTTTGGGTTGGAATGAAAGTTATTCATACTGTGTTTTTGGGTTGACTTTCATTTGAATATGTTAGCTTTGAATGCAAATTGGATGTTGGTATTGTATGGCATCACAGGTTTTTGGATTGGGTTTCACAGGTTTTTGGAATGGGGTATTAGAAAAAGGAATATTTCAAAAAAAAAAAAAAACCTTTATAAGACGGACAATGGCCGCCTTTAATAATATGAGGCTTTTCTTTTAAGGCGGGCCAAAGCCGCCCTTAATATTAAGCTTTTAAGGTGGGCCATAACCGCCCTTAATATTATGTGGTTTAGTTTCTAAGGCGGGCCAAAACCGCCCTTAATATTATGTGGTTTACCTTTTAAGGCGGGCATGGGCCGTCCTAAATAATTGAGATTTTAAGGCAGAAACTAACCGCCCTTAATAATTGAGATTCTAAGGCAATAATTGACCGCCCTAAATAATTACACTTCTATGACGTGTAACGACCGCCTTGAATAATGGAACTTTTAAGACACTAAATAACCGCCTTGAAAAATTCTTTTAAAGGCGTTTCTGAAATTATTAAAGGCATTTTCTGACTGCCTTTAAAAAGTTTTTGCATGCCTTTAAAAAAACTTAGTAGTCATAACGCCTTAATAGAGGACAGGCCAGGGAGCGCCTTAAAAAGTCATTTAAGGCAGTTTTGGCCCGTCGTAAAAGACTAATTTTCTTGTAGTGAATTTCTCTTTTTGTATTAGAACGACTCAAACAAAAAAGGAAGAAGATAGGATTTGAATGCTCGTTATTTCTTTTGGACGTATAGACGATCGAATTTTACAAAAATTAGCGTATGATTCTAATTATGGCATGATTTCTCTAGAAATGAGACTTTTCGATTCAAAACAACTCAAACAAAACTAGTTTCAAACATTTTTTCCCATGCCCATTTCTTTTGGATGTCCAGATAGTCGAATCTGGCATAAAGCACCACATGGTTGTTATCACGCACTATTTCTGCTAGGAATTGCTCTTTTTCAATCAGAATGACTCAAACAAAACTGAATAAAGATCGTATCGACATGCTCATTTGTTCTTTTAGACGTTTAAACTATCTAATTTGACAAAAAGTAACATACAATTTTGATTGTGGCACGATTTCTTAAGAAATGGACTTTTTGAATCAAAACAACTAAAACGAAAGTAGTTTTGAATCGTTGTAGCCATACTCGTTTCTTTTGGATGTCAAGATGGTTGAATCTGGTACAAAGCACCGTACGATTTTGATCATGCACGATATTTGTTAGGAATTGCTCTTTTCGTACTAGAGTGACTCAAACAAAAAAGGATGAAGATAGGATAAGCATGCTCATTGTTTCTTTTGCCCGCCTAGAGTGTCGAATTTGGCAAAAAGCAGCGGATGATTCTAATTGTGGCGCGATTTCTCAAGAAATGGGACTTTTCGAGTCAAAACAACTCAAACGAAACTAGTTTAAATGATTTTTCTTGTGATCACGCACGATTTCTGCTATAAAATGCTCTTTTCGAATCAGAGTGACTCAAACCAAACTGGATGAAGAAAGGATCGGCATGCTTATTATTTCTTTTGGACGTTTAAACGATCTAATTAGGCAAAAAGTAACGGTCAAGCATGATTTTTATTGAAGTGGGACTTTTTGAATCAAAACAACTCAAAAGAAACTAGTTTAGAGTCGTTGTCGCCATACTCATTTCTTTTGGATGTCCAGATAGTAGAATATGGCACATAGCACCATACGGTTGTGATCATGGCACAAAGCACCATACGGTTCTCACTATGCACGATATTTGCTAGGAATTACTCTTTTTATATTAGAACGTCTCAAACAAAAGAGGATGAAAATAGGATAAGCAAGCTCGTTGTTTCTTCTGGACGTCTAAACGGTCGAATTTGGAAAAAGAAAGCATACGATTCTGATTGGGGCACGATTTCTATAGAAATGGGACTTTTCATGTCAAAACGACTCAAATGAACATAGTTTAAATTATTTCTCCCATGCTAGTTTCTTTTGGATGTTTAGACAGTCGAATCTGGCACAAACCACCATACTGTTGGGATCATGGCACAAAGCACCATAAGGTTTTGATCTTGCATGATATTTGCTAGGAATTGCTCTTTTCGTAGCAGAATGACTCAATCAAAAAAGGATAAACATAGGATAAACATGCTCGTTGTTTCTTTTGGTCCTCTAGACGGTTGAATTTGACAAAAAGCATAGTATGATTCTGATTGTGGAACGATTTTTATAGAAATAAGACTTTTTGAGTCCAAACAACTTAAACGAAACTAGTTTAAAATTTTTTTTGCCATGATCGTTTCTTTTGGATGTTTAGAGAGTCAAATCTGGCACAAGACACCATACAGTTGTGATCACGCACGATTCTAGATAGAAATTGCTCTTTTCGAATCAGAACGACTCAAATAAAACTAGATGAAGATTGGATTGGCATGCTCATGGTTTCTTTTAGATGTTTAAACGATCTAATTTGGTTAAAAGTAACGTACAATTCTGATTGTGGCACAATTTTTATCGAAGTGGGACTTTTTGAATCGAAACAACTCAAACGAAACTAGTTTAGAATCATTGTCTCCATACTTATTTCTTTTGGATGTCCAGACGGTCGAATCTCGCACAAAGCACTACACGATTTTCATCATGCATGATATTTGCTAGGAATTGGTCTTTTCAAATTAGAACGACTCAAAAAAATTTGTATGAAGATAGGATAAGCATGCTCGTTGTTTCTTTTGGCTGTCTAAACAGTCCAATTTGGGAAAAAGAAGCGTATGATTCTGATTTGGGCACGATTTTTATAGAAGTAGGACTTTTCGAGTCAAAACGACTCAAATGAACCTAGTTTAAATCATTTCTTCCATACTAGTTTCTTTTAGATGTTCAGACAGTCGAATCTGGCACAAAACACCATACAGTTGTAATCATGGAACAAAGTACCATAAGGTTTTGATCTTGCACAATAATTGCTTGGAATTGATCTTTTCGTAGCAAAATGACTCAATCAGAAAAGGGTGAACATAGGATAAGCATACTCTTTGTTTCTTTTGGTCCTCTAGACGGTCAAATTTGGCAAAAAGCGTAGTATGATTCTGATTGTGGAACGATTTCTGTAGAAGTAAGACTTTTCGAGTCAAAACAACTTAAACAAAACTAGTTTAAAATTATTTTTCCCATGGTCGTTTCTTTTGAATGTTTAGAGAGTCGAATCTGGCACAAAGCACCATTCAGTTTTGGTCATGCATGATATTTGTTAGGAATTGCTCTTTTCATATTAGAACGACTCAAACAAAAAAGAAAGAAGATGGGATTTGAATGCTCGTTGTTTCTTTTGGACATATAGACGGTCGAATTTTGCAAAAACCAGCGTATGATTCTGATTATGGCATGATATCTCTAGAAATGAGAGTTTTTGATTCAAAATAACTCAAACAAAACTAGTTTCAAATATTTTCCCATGCCCATTTCTTTTCGATGTCCAGATAATCGAATATGGCACAAAGCACCATACGGTTGTGATCAGGCATGATTTCTGCTAGGAATTGCTCTTTTCAAATCAGAAGGATTCAAACAAAACTGGATAAAGATCATATCGGCATGCTCATTAGTTCTTTTGGACATTTAAATGATCTAATTTGATAAAAAGCAACATACAATTTTGATTGTGGCACGATTTCTTAAAAAATAGACTTTTCAAATCGAAACAACTAAAACAAAAGTAGTTTTGAATCGTTGTAGCCATACTCATTTCTTTTTGATGTCTAGACGGTTGAATCTGGCACAAAGCACCGTACGATTTTGATCATGCATGATATTTGTTAGGAATTGCTCTTTTGGTAATAGAGTGACTGAAACAAAAAAGGATGAACATAGGATAAGCATTCTCTTTGTTTCTTTTGCACTACAAGAAAAGTGGTCTTTTACGACAGAGTATTCATGGCGCACATATGTTTTGGCTGGTAAAAATTTTATTTTACGAGGTTCATAAGAGGCCCCTCGTCATTGCTTGATAAAAGCTCAAGATTTCACGGCATTTTTGTTAAATCCTCGTCAAAGAAAGTTTACACGGCCCCTAAAAGACCCCATTAATATTTGCATATATTAACTTGTAATTTGTCAAAATTTAACGAGGAGAAAAGACTCCCATCGATAAGTACTTAACATTTTCCTTTTACGAGGTTTCTAGCTTTACGTCAATATCTAATAAAAATTCCCACTCTCAATTTTGCCATTCCCGCTAAACTCTATCTATTAATATTTTCTTACTCTCCAAACCCACTACCACGTGACTTCTTCTCCCTCTAACAAAATCCTCAGAAAACCCCAATTTTCTCTCTCATTCCCATACACCAATTTCTTCTCAGCAAATCCCTAATTCACAATGCGCTCAGGAAATGCCCACACTCTCTCTTAGCCTTTGCGTTCTATTTCATACTAATTTGTGTTTGCATCTTCATTCTTGTGCCATCAGGTAGGCTTACTTCTTCCAATAATTTTTTTTCTCTACATGACCTGTTTTGTCAGTGAGGGAAAATGAAATGCTTTTGATGATAAATCAAGGAAATCTTGATAATTTTCTCTTTTTTGTTCCATTTTTTCCCTAATTCTTTCCTAAGAACCAAACAGTGGAACAGAGAGTTTGGGCTTTGACGATACTAAATAAAGTCTAGGGTTTATACAATTTCTTTCTGTGTTGCTCACTATGATCTGTACTATTTGGACGCAGTTGTGGAATTGTCAGAGCATGGGATCGTGGTGATTGTTGAGAAAACAAGTTGTCTTCAAGCCAAAGTATATATACAGCGTGAGGTATTACTTTAAACTTCGTTATTCTTTTCACTTTTATATTCTTTGTTTGGTTGCCGAGAAAGTTTTTGGAGAGTTGAGGACACATGAAAATTGATAACTCTAATGTTAATTCTTTTCTTGACAATAGAATGGAGGGTAATGGAAAATGTTACTTTTTTATTGCTAAAGTTTGAAATTTATTTACAGCTTTTCATTCATTATGATTATAGAATGCAAGGGAGGCCGAGATTTGGAATGAACTTGGGCCTTTTGGTTGATTGCCTGAACAAGTCTTTTGATCTTGGACATTATTCGGGGCCTGATATGTAGCTTCTTCTCAAGTATGTTTTCATTTGCTTTCTTCTCAATGACAACAAGTACACCCTCAGGCGCGTCAAATGGAGCCAACTGTCCTTCACTAAAAATCATGATATCCTGGGTTGTGTCCACAGACAAAACTGCGTCCATAGTAACAACAACCGATCCTCAATTAGTGTGCCAATAGACAAATCTACGTCTAAATAGCAGCACCACAATGATCATCCCAAGGTCTATAACCTTTCCATGAATATCACATGTCCCCTCAAGTACTCTATCATGTACGGGAACTCTCAACCTCAAGAGCAGTTTAAACTAACCTGCTCTTGTCAGCACAATCTCAATTATACACCCACTATCACTCCATAGTACACATTGCATGTCAAGGATGCACAAATCTTATTTCCATCTAAATTCTAGATCTCTAGAATTATCTGTCTAAGGCTATAACCTAAATAAGGATCATAACTCCACAATCCTATACATCATTGAGAATTACATTCTCAACATACAACACATCCCACTATAGTCAAGCACAACAGTGCATTTCAACACTAAGGCCAAACAAGTCATACCTTTAGCAAGATTTTCAAATCTTTTCCAAATCAACCATCACACTCAAGAAATTTCAGCTTTCAAAATTATAAATTATAATCCTTCAAGTGTGTCTTAAGTCACACTCTTACTATCTCGTCACATATCACAACAACGCTATTTTCTCATATCACTACTGAGAATCTTCGCAGCAAAACTAGTCACATCTAGTAACTCAAAGTCGAACACCAATCGACATCCCGCAATCCAAGTCTCATAAGACCGACCAATTTTTTTTTTCTAAGGTAACTCCATTCCCAATAGATGTATCAATGGACCATGGTGACTCCAAAGATGACATCTCTAGCCCCAAGGCACAAGCACAAGTAAATGCATATGAATGAATGAATGAAAGAGATGCACCAACTCTATTAACACCCTAGTCCACGAGCTAGAAACTAGGATAATACATTCGACCTCTCTACTATTGGAAGTCGTCCACACTTGAAATCATTCCATCACTAGTTCTTTATCCATCATCACCCGAACGAGACAACTCAACACCCACGAGAGTCGGCGGATTGTAAGAGAAGTACTAATCTAAGAAAAATTGGTTGATCAGCCCATTTTTCCTAGCTAGCCCAACTCCGACAACATGCCTCTCTCGTCTCCTATCTCAGTCTCAATGGTCAACCCTTGCATAAACACTTATCAACCACGTAACATAAGTCCCTAAGCATCCATAAAGACTCAAACACTCACAACTTTCTCTGTATAATCTCTTCACTGTTCACTAACCAAACTTAACCACAACTTCAAAAGTTTCAACTCAACCAACTCTGGGAGTACAACCAAATAAAAATCAGTTTCACACGCCAACACATTGTTCTTTCATTATGATCACTTACACCAAGCTAATCATTTCACAATTGCCCAAAGGTAATCAAACCTATCATTCAAACAACAACTAGTCAGTGCATATCTCTAAAACCAATACGTTACTCTCTGTCCTTAGGTACTCGAACCTATGACTATGATACCCTAGGTCTCCAAACCTAATGCTCTAATAGCAATCCAAAAATCATCAAATCATTCCAATCCAACACGTAGCTTAACCCTTTCCCGTCGTCCATAGGTATTCAAACCCGATTAAGCTCTGATACCATGTTGTCACGCCCCGACTTTCGACACCCAGTTAGGAGCGAAGGAAGCAGGGTGTGAACGAGTAGAATCACACATCAAATCCTCGGTCACCGGAGATTCCATCACCGTGCCGAGGTCTCAACCCTTAAGTCAATGCGTAAGCATTAAAACATACATACTCTTAATCATCAATTTGTGTCTCAACAACCACAGAATCTTTATACAAGTCTTACACAATAATTATCCAAACACTCACATTTCCAATATCCATGAACCCACATAAATACAAATTACATAAATGTAATTGCAATCTCACATTAATATAATCCACATGCCTGCATGGATATCCAAAAATACAATTCAGAACATTATATCTAAAAAGAAATTCTAAAGTATTTTTTTAAATCACTCTAGCACTCTAAGCCTCATCCTCCGGTGATGCTTTATCTGAAAAAAAATTTGTATATAGGGGGTGAGCACCACTACGTCTCAGTAGGAATGATCCACCCAACTCTACTCTAATTCAGGTGGCCATGCATGAATGCATATGAAATCATTACATTTCTACATGACAAATATCCATGCTTCTTACCCATTAAACAATCACGCTTTTCAAATCATGCGTGATGCTTCACATTTCAATGCATATACATTTATATATCAATTGGACAAGTCACAATTTATATATATAACTCACGCCACATAAGTCCAAAAATCAATTCAAAGGGGGCTCACTCATCTCACCAATAGTAAGGGTCAAAGGCACCCAAACTCTGCTTACGCTTCTCGGATTACTATACCGATGGATGCGACAATCCCTTAGCCAAGTTTTAGGTCTTTCACCCTAGGGGTCATCCCCTTATCTTAATTTTCACCCTCATGCCCCAAAACTCGTCACATAGTGCACATTGTCACACAAATGCACACTTTTCACTCAAGATTTTCACAATGCCAACACACTCACATCATGAAAGTCATTATGCTTATGCATTTTACAAGCAAAAATAACATCTTTCATGCATAGTTTATGAAAACTCAGATTTTCATGCCTTAATCAAATGAGCACATTTTTTTATCAAAAGTATTCATAACCTCACATCACATATACAGCACAATAAGTCCTAACTATCATGTTAGACATATACATATGCATAAATCATCTTTTTATATACCATATAAATACACAAGGCCCTAAACTCATAAAATCACAATCTTATCTTTCATGTCACAGATAAGAGACCTATAGAATCAAAGTAAAGATGAGTCTAGCACCCCTACCTCAATTCGGAGTGAGAACTCCAAAAATCTCCAATTCCAAGAAAGTTGAAAAGATCGCCTTTCACTGTTTTATCAGAATTGTGTTACATGGCCACGCGTATCCAAAGTCTTTGGGAAGTCAGATTTAAACCCAAGTTTCAAGCCCAACCGGTCTTCAAGTCAATTGAACCAGTCCATAACTTTAAATCAATTACTATCAAGGTCCAATTCAAATTTCCAAGCGCCAAACATAGCTTATACCCATTTCCTTGTCTTTGGACTTGTCCATTTTATTGATCCAATTAATTTTCATCCCAAACAATAAACCAAGTCCCAATGGCATCCCATCATTCTTCACTAGCCCAATTCGGCCCAATTTTCTATGCATCAATTCAAATCCAAAATTGATGAGCCCAATCCAAGTTTATATGCTAGCCAACCTAATTTTTTCCATTAAACCATCACTACTACTTCAATTGACCCATTAGTCAACTCATATCCAAACAAGCCACAACCCCTAACTTAAAGCCTCATACAATGAGTCCCAAATCAAATACAAAGTTAGCCCAATTGTTTTAAACCAACTGCCCAAGTCCACCTCACCACAGCCGAACCCAATCTGCCACCAAAGCTACTGCCCACGAACAACCACCTCAAAGCATCACCATGAAGATCCTAGCCAAGCCTGGCTAAACCCAACACCAACTAAGCCATCATCTACTTGCAATCTCAACCCTATCATTCATCATGAATACCAAACACCGAGCCCAATTCATTATTTCAGCCCACTGCCGCATCATGTCCAATTACCACAACTTCAATTCTTCCCTTGCACTCTAAATAAATGTCAAACAGTTCTCAAGGATTCAGTCTTACTGAAATGAGAACTAGAAGAGAAAAATGAGATTTTTGTGCTTCTATCAAATTTCAGAATGCTTTTCTATGGAGATTGCTAAGGGAGTTTTCGCACAACACGACAAGCTTGGACCAGCCGACTCACCCATTCATAGCCCGTAATATCACTGACAGAACCAGCCGAACACCATGGTTGTCGCACCTATACCATCTTCAGCCACCACCATACCCAGCTGCCACATGTAAGGACCGTGACCATTTTTGGCCGATTTTCTTAAATTTTTATTTAATTGTCATATTATGACATTAAATGATTGTATATGTGTTTTAAATATAAAATGCATGTTTAGATAACTTAGTTAAGCTTTGGAGAAGTTTTTGGAGCATTTGGCAAAAGTTGACTTTTTCGGGTCCAGTCAACCTAAGAGCGCGGGCTCCGTGGGCCCAGAAAATCTAAAAGTCTCAGAATGACCTCAAATTTTTAGGATAGCTTAAATAAAATATTTGATGTGCAAAAGAATTGATTTCGTGTCAATCGGAGTTACGGAACTGCAAAAATGAGCCCGGGAAGGTTTAATGAAAAGGTGATGGCATACTTGTAATTATGAGTAGGTCATTTAGGCTATAAATAACCATGAGAATTCAGCCATTCTCACTCTCTTCTCCCAGTCGTGTAAGCATCTATACACATATATACATAGCTTCTTCTTCTTCTTCCTCTTCTTCTTTTCTTCATGAATTTTGAGGGGCTTCGGGTGAGAGTTTGATTTTGCCGAAGAATGAAGAAATGATCTACGCATTGAGAGCTTGAGATTGATTGGACCAAAATTATTTTTGGAGAAGGTTGATCTTTTGGGTGAGATTTGGGGGAATTCAATTGGAAGCTCTTCCAATTTGAGGTAGGGATGTTTAACTCATAAAATTTGGGATTCTTGTGAGTATATTGGTTGTCTATGACAACCAATTGGTTATATGGAGTAAATAGATGTTCTTCAATGTTCAAGTATGCTATTTTATATCATTAAATGTGCTCATAATGTTGGTTGATATGATTGTATGCTTATAGATGCCTTAGAGAAATTTATGAGCGTGTTGGGATTGATTTGTGAAATTATGTTGGTGGATTTATGTATGATTATGAGGGTGACTTCCATGTGTTTGATAAATTGCTCTAAAAACATTATGAAGGATGTGTGGTTATGTGAAATGTAGAGGTGTGAAGCATGTTCATTGTAAATGCATATGATGCCTAAATGGGAAATGGTTTAAGTGTGATTGTTACATGCCTTATTGGTTACAAATTGTGAATGTACATTTGATAAAATTTTGGGGTTCATCTTCATTGGTATGGTGAGGGAGGCAGGCAACGTGAACGGTGGAATCCATTTGGTACAATGGCAAGGTATTCCGGTAAAGGTAACCCTCCTGAGGTATTCTAGTCAAGGTACCCTCATGGATTGATGTGTAGTGAGGTATTCCGGTAAAGGTGATTCTCAAGAGGTATTCCGATAAAGGTAACCCTCTATAGGTTGGATTGGTTGTCCACGGGGATTGGAGACCAATATGTGGGAAGGATGAGGGAGTTGTGCATATCATGTTGCATTCTACCTTGTTTGTGATATGGTTGTGTGTGTGCATGAATTTCCAATATGTTAAATGCAAAATGTATGGTTACGTGGTATTCACGGAGTTGGTGGAATTATGTTTTAAATGTTTCTACTGAGCTTGTGGTTACTCATCCTATGTGGATTAACATTTTTCAAAAAATGGAAAGGAGGTGATGGAGACTCCCCAATAGTACATTGGCGTGGAGTGGTTTTGGTTCTTTTAAAAACTTTATGTTATTTTGTTAGAATGCATATCCGGATTGTGGACCATATGCATGGTATGAATATGTAAAGACCATTTGTATTATGAAAACATGTATCATTCGTGCTTTACGGTTCCATGCACCAAAATCTAAACTTGTTGGGTGTGAAAAGACAACGGTTTAATTTATGTAATGCCCTTGGTGGCATCTTGTTCATTAAATGATGTTTTCATTGTGAATGAATTGTGGTTGTGGAGGATAATGATTCATTTTGATGTATAATTCAAATTTGAATGTGATCTTGAGTGTGAGATTGGTGTTGGAACCTTTCATTTATGTTATTAATCTTGTTTAAGGGGTTTTAGGATGATAGAATGTTGATTGGGCTTCATGTGGACCATGTATAGGGCTGTTGGAAGACCCAGGAGGTGTATTTCGATCAATCGAGATTTAATCTCGATCAATCGAGATGCCCATTTCGATCAATCGAAGCCCCCATTTCGATTGATCGAAGGGGTAATGATTTATGGTGATTTTTAGAGTCCAGATGGGAGGAATTTCGATCAATCGAGACCCCCATATCGATCAATGGAGATATTGCAGGTTTGGGGTCCCGAAAGGGTGAAAATCTCGCTTGAATTCCGATTAATCGAGATTTCATCTCGATCAATCGAGATTACTATTCACAATTTTTTTTCCAAAACTTCATTTCGACGTAATTTCTTCGTTCTAGATCAGAATTGAGTGTGATTTTTTTTGAACTTGAGTATTTTTGGATTCTCTATCAATGGTGTAAGCCTCAATTTCAGATTCCAAATGCAAAAAGTTTTGAGGCTCGAAAGTGAGTGATTCTCAAAGGGTGGCCAAGTAAATATTCACTACGGTGTGTGATTCGACACAAGGCCCATGGGGATTGGTTAAGATGGATTTATGTGCATTCATATGCAAGAATTGGGTTAAGCTTCCACGGTGAATGAGGGTAATGAGGGTCTATTGGGACTAATGGACGGGTTAACCTCCGGTTTTCCCAGGAGTCGGGGAAGCGGGGCATTACAGAATGGTATCAGAGCACTGGGACGAATACCTAGGGGCGACGGGTAATGGATGGGTCACTTGTAGTTTCATGATAGGTTTGAACTTCGAGTTTGTTAACCTAGAAACACATGTAGACATGACATAGTTAATTAGAGAACTTATGTTTATGTGGAATGTGGTTACATGATAATATGTTAAGTGCTATGTGATAACATGTATTGTATGTTATGTGTTGAATTGAGAATATGTTTTATGATAACATGCATATATGTTATGTGTTAACTTGAGAACATGTTTATGTGATTAAATATGTTTTGTAAAGCATGTTTATATGTTATGTATGCAAATGATAACATGTGGTTATGTTGTGAAATGGTTGATCATGTTGAACATAAAACATGTGATAACTGGTTGTGTTGAAGCATTTCTTGAATTGATAGAAACATGCCACCTAGACGTCGTGGAGGAGGAGTTGGGGGTGGTGTTCCCGAGGGAGATTGTTTGGTTGCTAACATGACCGCGACACTCCGTGATTTTATTAGGACAGCCGTTAATGAAGTACAGCAACCGGAGGTGCAACCGGTAGAAAATGAGGCTGAAAGGAGGCTCAAATTCATCACTCGATTTAAGAAGTTGATGCCTCTTAGCTTTGAGGGATGTTTGGATCCGTTGATAGCAGATAATTGGTTGGAGCAAGTAGAGAAACACTTGAAGATGATGTCTACACCCGATGATGGCATGAAAGTCATTCTTGCCACATACTTGTTTTCGGGTGGAGCGAAACTTTGGTGGAAGTCAGTGAGTGACCGATATGATGTTGAGACGATGCCTTGGGAAGAGTTCAAGACTCTATTCCTTGAGCATTACTTTCCTAAACCAAAGAGGAGGGCTTTGAGGAAGGAGTTTGAGGAACTTGTTCATGACGGCATGACTGTGACCGAGTATGAAAACAAGTTCATTTCCCTTTCATGCTTCGCACCCGAAGTGATGAGAGATGAGGAAGAGAAGACATGGAGGTTCATTAATGGCCTTCATCATTCGGTGAGGCCATATGTGTCAATTCTGGGATTGAAGGTATATGCCGAGGTGGTAGAGAAGACCTTAATGGCAGAAGCTAAAGTGAAAGATAGGCAAGAAAAGAGAGAGGCATCAAGGCAAAACAAGGCTTTGACATTGGCTTCAGAGGGACATTCAAGGAAGAAATTCAAAGGTGGTCCTTCTCATTCAGTGGGTTCAATGGGACAGCCTATGGCACGTTCTACCCCTACTATTCCCTTGCCTTTGACATCTGCTAGACCAGAGAGGGTGTGTTACCAGTGTAAGCAACCGGGACACATCAAGACGAATTGTCCTATGCTACAGCCTAGCACGGTTACATGTTTTGGTTGTGGTCAGTAGGGGCACATGAGGAGAGAGTGCCCACAGCAGAGTGGGTATGCTAGGAGTGGACAGAGTGCTCAATAGAGGCCGGCTCAGACCGCGACTGCACAGTCAAACCACAGAGCTATGCCTCTACCACAGCCAGCTATGTCTACATAGAGTGCGAGACCAGTGAGGGGATTTACCCCTAGTGCATCCACACAGCAGTCAGGTGTTCAGCCTGGTGGAGTACAGGATCAGAGGACACAGGGCAGGGTTTATGCAGTGACACCCGTAGACACCTCAGCGGGACCCTCAGTGGTTAGAGGTATATTTCCAATATATAGTTCTTGGGTACGTGTACTGATTGATTCTGGTGCATCTTATTCATTTATTGCTGCATCATTTGCACGGGCACTGGGGTTAGAGACTTGTCCATTATGTAGGGCAGTTTGTGTTGATACGCTTGTGGGCGGTACAGTGATCCTTGATAGGGTATGTCGGGGATGCGCTATTGAGATAGCCGGGAGGACACTTGAATTTGATTTCATTCTCCTTGATATGAGTAGTTTTGGTATCATCCTTGGGATGGATTGGTTGTCGGAGTTTCATGCGACCATTGATTGTTTTAGAGGGAGAGTGACGATTTGTACGCCCGAGGGCGATTACTTTTGTTTTGTGGGAGATCGGAGTGACTTCTATGCTTCATCATGTTATGGCATTAGTAGTCGTGAGCGACACAGTTTTATCTTAGCTAGTCTTTTGGCCGAGGGGGAGGAGGTTCTGAGAGAGGTATATCCAGCAGTGGTGTGTGAATTAGTGGATGTCTTTCCAGAGGATTTGACAAAATTGCCTCCCAAGAGAGAGGTAGAGTTTGCTATTGATCTCATACCCGGTACGGTGCCCATCTCTATGGCACCATATCGGATGGCACCAGTAGAGTTGGTAGAACTAAAATGCCAATTGGACGATTTGAAAGCTAAAGGCTTCATTAGACCGAGTGCGTAACCGTGGGGAGCACCGGTGTTATTTGCTAAGAAGAAAGATGGTGCTTTGAGATTGTGCATTGATTATCAGAAGTTGAATCATGTGACAATCAAGAATAAGTATCCATTGCCGAGGATAGACGACCTATTTGATCAATTGAAGGGAGCTCACTACTTCTCAAAAATTGACTTAAGGTCGGGTTATTATCAATTGAGGGTAAAGGAGGAGGATATTCATAAAACGAATTTTAGTACACGTTATGGACATTATGAATTCCTCGTAATGCCATTCGGTTTGACTAATGCACCGGCGACATTTATGGACTTGATGAACCGCGCATTTCATGAGTACCTTGACACTTTTGTGGTAGTGTTTGTGGATGATATACTTGTGTACTCATCTTCGGAGGAAGAGCATGAGTTGCACTTGAGGACAGTTTTGCAGATCCTTAGAGAGCACCGATTGTACGCTAAGTACGAAAAGTGCGAGTTTTGGCTCCAAGAGGTGAAATTCCTTGGGCATGTTGTTTCTGAAGGTGGAGTCTCAGTAGACCCATCTAAGATTGAGGCCGTGATGAGTTGGGAGAGTCCAAAGAGTGTCTTTGAGATTCGGATTTTTCTTGGGTTGGCAGGCTACTATAGGAGGTTTGTGAAGGACTCTCTAGTATTGCAGCACCTATGACACGACTTACTCGTAAAGGTGTGAAATTTGTGTGGAATGGAGCATGTGAGTTGGCTTTTCGTGAACTGAAGAAGCGGTTAACTACAACTCCTATTTTGGTGATACCCGAGCGTGGCTTGGGATATGTGATTTATTATGATGCTTCGAGGAGCAGACTGGGTTGTGTGCTGATGCAATGTGATAGAGTAGTTGCTTACGGGTCTAGACAATTAAAGGCTCATGAGCACAACTATCCTACGCATGATCTGGAGTTAGCAGCAGTGATCTTTGCCTTGAAAGGGTGGAGACACTACTTGTATGGTGAGAAATTCGAGGTTTACTCGGATCACAAGAGTCTCAAGTACCTTTTCTCCCAAAAGGACTTGAACATGAGGCAGAGGAGATGGGTTAAGTACATGGAGGACTACAATTTTGATTTGCAATACCATTCGGGTAAAGCAAATGTGGTGGCAGATACGTTGAGCAGAAAGTCTCATGGGACTCTAGCTAGCATAGCCATTCGGGAGTGGAAAATGATGGAAAATTTCTCAGAGTTGGGATTATATTTCAGTGTTGATAGTGAACCAGCTACGTTGTTTAGCTTGGTAGCACAACCAATGCTTGTGAGTAAGGTGATTGAGGCACAGAAGAAAGATAGTGAGTTAGAGTCTATTCACTCACAGATCATTGGTGGTAGTACCGTAGCGGGTTGGACCTTGCATTCAGATGGGGGTCTATGATTCAGAGGGTTGATGGCAGTTCCTTTGGATTGTCGTGATGACGTATTACGGGAATTTCATCATTCTCGTTTTGCAGTTCATCCTGGTGGTACCAAAATGTATCACAGTGTGAGGCACCAATATTGGTGGCAAGGTATGAAGAAAGATGTGACACAGTTTGTAGCGAGATGTCTTACTTGTCAGCAAGTGAAGGCGGAACATCAAAAGCTGGCTGGATTGTTGCAACCATTACCAGTGTCAGAATGGAAATGGGAACATATCACCATGGATTTTGTTACGAGTCTTCCAAGATCGAACAAGGGCAATGATACAATTTGGGTTGTTGTGGATAGGTTGACCAAAACAGCTCACTTCTTACCTATGAGATTGAATGATGATGTGAGGAGGCTCAGTAAGCAGTACGTGGAGCAGATTGTGAGATTACATAGGGTTCCAGTATCCATTGTGTCGGATAGGGATCCACGGTTCACTTCAAGATTTTGGCAGGGATTCCAGATGGTGTTGGACACCGAGTTACATTTTAGCACAACATTCCATCCTCAAACTGACGGGCAGTCAAAGCGTACTATACAGATATTGGAGGATATGCTTCGTGCTTGTATACTTGATTTTGGCGGTGGTTAGGAGGATCATTTGCCACTTGTGGAGTTTGCGTACAACAACAGTTATCAGGCCAGTATTGAGATGGCACCATTTGAGGCGTTATACGGCAGACCTTGTAGATCTCCAGTTTGTTAGACTGAGGTGGGCGAGACTGCAGCCTTAGGACCAGACATTGTGCAAGAGACTACTGAAAAGATTAAATTGATTAGGCAGCGACTGTTGACAGCTCAGAGTCGACAAAAGAGCTATGCTGTTCAATTATACACCCACTATCACTCCATAGTACACATTGCATGTCAAGGATGCACAAATCTTATTTCCATCTACATTCTAGATCTCTAGAATTATCTGTCTAAGGCTATAACCTAAATAAGGATCATAACTCCACAATCCTATACATCATTGAGAATTACATTCTCAACATACAACACATCCCACTATAGTCAAGCACAACAGTGCATTTCAACACTAAGGCCAAACAAGTCATACCTTTACCAAGATTTTCAAATCTTTTAAAAATCAACCATCACACTCAAGCAATTTCAGCTTTCAAAATTATAAATTATAATCCTTCAAGTGTGTCTTAAGTCACACTCTTACTATCTCGTCACATATCACAACAACGCTATTTTCTCATATCACTACTGAGAATCTTCGCAGCAAAACTAGTCACATCTAGTAACTCAAAGTCGAACACCAATCGACATCCCGCAATCCAAGTCTCATAAGACCGACCAATTTTTTTTTTCCAAGGTAACTCCATTCCCAATAGATGTATCAATGGACCATGGTGACTCCAAAGATGACATCTCTAGCCCCAAGGCACAAGCACAAGTAAATGCATATGAATGAATGAATCAATGAGATGCACGTAAGTCTATCAACACCCTAGTCCACGAGCTAGAAACTAGGATAATACATTCGACCTCTCTACTATTGGAAGTCGTCCACACTTGAAATCATTCCATCACTAGTTCTTTATCCATCGTCACCCGAACGAGACAACTCAACACCCACGAGAGTCGGCGGATTGTAAGAGAAGTACTAATCTAAGAAAAATTGGTTGATCAGTCCATTTTTCCTAGCTAGCCCAACTCCGACAACATGCCTCTCTCGTCTCCTATCTCAGTCTCAATGGTCAACCCTTGCATAAACACTTATCAACCACGTAACATAAGTCCCTAAGCATCCATAAGGACTCAAACACTCACAACCTTCTCTGTATAATCTCTTCACTGTTCACTAACCAAACTTAACCACAACTTCAAAAGTTTCAACTCAACCAACTCTGGGAGTACAACCAAATAAAAATCAGTTTCACACGCCAACACATTGTTCTTTCATTATGATCACTTACACCAAGCTAATCATTTCACAATTGCCCAAAGGTAATCAAACCTATCATTCAAACAACAACTAGTCAGTGCATATCTCTAAAACCAATACGTTACTCTCTGTCCTTAGGTACTCGAACCTATGACTACGATACCCTAGGTCTCCAAACCTAATGCTCTAATAGCAATCCAAAAATCATCAAATCATTCCAATCCAACACGTAGCTTAACCCTTTCCTGTCGTCCATAGGTATTCAAACCCGATTAAGCTCTGATACGATGTTGTCACGCCCCGACTTCGACACCCAGTTAGGAGCGAAGGAAGCAGGGTGTGAACGAGTAGAATCACACATCAAAGCCTCGGTCACCGGAGATTCCATCACCTTGCCGAGGTCTCAACCCTTAAGTCAATGCGTAAGCATTAAAACATACATACTCTTAATCATCAATTTGTGTCTCAACAACCTCAGAATCTTAATACAAGTCTTACACAATAATTATCCAAACACTCACATTTCCAATATCCATGAACCCACATAAATACAAATTACATAAATGAAATTGCAATCTCACATTAATATAATCCACATGCCACATGCCTGCATGGATAGCCAAAAATACAATTCAGAACATTATATCTAAAAAGAAATTCTAAAGTATTTTTTTAAATCACTCTAGCACTCTAAGCCTCATCCTCCGGTGATGCTTTATCTGAAAAAAAATTTGTATATAGGGGGTGAGCACCACTACGGCTCAGTAGGAATGATCCACCCAACTCTACTCTAATTCAGGTGGCCATGCATGAATGCATATGAAATCAGTACATTTTTACATGACAAATATCCATGCTTCTTACCCATTAAACAATCATGCTTTTCAAATCATGCGTGATGCTTCACATTTCAATGCATATACATTTATATATCAATTGGACAAATCACAATTTATATATATAACTCACGCCACATAAGTCCAAAAATCAATTCAAAGGGGGCTCACTCATCTCACTAATATTAAGGGTCAAAGGCACCCAAACTCTGCTTACGCTTCTCGGTTTACTATCCCGATGGATGCGACAATCCCTTGGCCAAGTTTTGGGTCTTTCACCCTAGGGGTCATCCCCTTATCTTAATTTTCACCCTCATGCCCCAAAACTCGTCACATGGTGCACATTGTCACACAAATGCACACTTTTCACTCAATGCTATGCATTTTATCAAATCAATGCATTTTTCCTTCCACCTCAAGATTTTCACAATGCCAACACACTCACATCATGAAAGTCATTATGCTTATGCATTTTACAAGCAAAAATAACATCTTTCATGCATAGTTTATGAAAACTCAGATTTTCATGCCTTAATCAAATGAGCACATTTTTTATCAAAAGTATTCATAACCTCACATCACATATACAGCACAATAAGTCCTAACTATCATGTTAGACATATACATATGCATAAATCATCTTTTTATATACCATATAAATACACAAGGCCCTAAACTCATAAAATCACAATCTTATCTTTCATGTCACAGATAAGAGACCAATAGAATCAAAGTAAAGATGAGTCTAGCACCCCTACCTCAATTCGGAGTGAGAACTCCAAAAATATCCAATTGCAAGAAAGTTGAAAAGATCGCCTTTCACTATTTTATCAGAATTGTGTTACATGGCCACGCGTATCCAAAGTCTTTGGGAAGTCAGATTTAAATTCAAGTTTCAAGCCCAACCGGTCTTCAAGTCAATTGAACCAGTCCATAACTTTAAATCAATTACTATCAAGGTCCAATTCAAATTTCCAAGCGCCAAACATAGCTTATACCCATTTCCTTGTCTTTGGACTTGTCCATTTTATTGATCCAATTGATTTTCATCCCAAACAATAAACCAAGTCCCAATGGCAGCCCATCATTCTTCACTAGCCCAATTCGGCCCAATTTTCTATGCATCAATTCAAATCCAAAATCGATGAGCCCAATCCAAGTTTATATCCTAGCCAACCCAATTTTTTCCATTAAACCATCACTACTACTTCAATTGACCCATTAGTCAACTCATATCCAAACAAGCCACAACCCCTAACCTAAAGCCTCATACAATGAGTCCCAAATCAAATACAAAGTTAGCCCAATTGTTTTAAACCAACTGCCCAAGTCCACCTCACCACAGCCGAACCTATTCTGCCAGCAAAGCTGCTGCCCATGAACAACCACCTCAAAGCATCACCATGAAGATCCTAGCCAAGCTTGGCTGAACCCAACACCAACTAAGCCATCATCTACTTGCAATCTCAACCCTATCATTCATCATGAATACCAAACACCGAGCCCAATTCATTAATTCAACCCACTGCCGCATCATGTCCAATTACCACAACTTCAACTCTTCCCTTGCACTCTAAATAAATGTCAAACAGTTCTCAAGGATTCAGTCTTACTGAAATGAGAACTAGAAGAGAAAAATGAAAGTTTTGTGCTTCTATCAAATTTCAGAATGCTTTTCTATGGAGATTGCTAAGGGAGTTTCCGCACAACACGACAAGCTTGGACCAGCCGACTCACCCATTCACACCCCGTAATATCACTGACAGAACCAGCCGAACACCATGGTTGTCGCACCTATACCATCTTCAGCCACCACCATACCCAGCTGCCACATGTAAGGACCGTGACCATTTTTGGCCGATTTTCTTAAATTTTCGTTTAATTGTCATATTATGACATTAAATGATTGTATATGTATTTTAAATATAAAATGCATGTTTATAAAACGCTATTTTCTCATATCACTACAGAGAATCTTCGCAGCAAAACTAGTCACATCTAGTAACTCAAAGTCGAACACCAATCGACATCCCGCAATCCAAGTCTCATAAGACCAACCAATTTTTTTTTCCAAGGTAACTCCATTCCCAATAGATGTATCAATGGACCATGGTGACTCCAAAGATGACATCTCTAACCCCAAGGCACAAGCACAAGTAAATGCATATGAATTAATAAATGAATGAGATGCACGTAACTCTATCAACACCCTAGTCCACGAGCTAAAAACTAGGATAATACATTCGACCTCTCTACTATTGGAAGTCGTCCACACTTGAAATCATTCCATCACTAGTTCTTTATCCATCATCACCCGGATGAGACAACTGAACACCCACGAGAGTCGGCGGGTTGTAAGAGAAGTACTAATCTAAGAAAAATTGGATGATCAATCCATTTTTTCTAGCTAGCCCAACTCTGACAACATGCCTCTCTCGTCTCCTATCTCAGTCTCAATGGTCAACCCTAGCATAACACTTATAAACCACGTAACATAAGTCCCTAAGCATCCATAAAGACTCAAACACTCACAACCTTCTCTGTATAATCTCTTCACTGTTCACTAACCAAACTTAACCACAACTTCAAAAGTTTCAACTCAACCAACTCTGGGAGTACAACCAAATAAAAATCAGTTTCACATGCCAACACATTGTTCTTTCATTATGATCACTTACACCAAGCTAATCATTTCACAATTGTCCAAAGGTAATCAAACCTATCATTCAAACAATAACTAGTCAGTGCATATCTCTAAAACTAATACGTTACTCTCTGTCCTTAGGTACTCGAACCTATGACTATGATACCCTAGGCCTTCAAACCTAATGCTCTAATAGCAATCCAAAAATTATTAAATCATTCCAATCCAACACGTAGCTTAACCCTTTCCCGTCGTCCATAAGCATTCAAACCTGGTTAAGCTCTGATACCATGTTGTCACGCCCCGACTTTCAACACCCGGTTAGGAACGAAGGAAGTAGGGTGTGAACGAGTAGAATCACACATCAAAGCCTCGGTCACCGGAGATTCCATTACCGTGCCGAGGTCTCAACCCTTAAGTCAATGCGGAAGCGTAAAACATACATACTCTTAATCATCAATTTGCGTCTCAAGAACCTCAGAATCTTTATACAAGTCTTACACAATAATTATCCAAACACTCACATTTCCAATATCCATGAACCCACATAAATACAAATTACATAAATGTAATTGCAATCTCACATCAATATAATCCACATGCCACATGCCGGCATGGATAGCCAAAAATACAATTCAGAACATTATATCCAAAAAAAAATTCTAAAATATTTTTTTAAATCACTCTAGCACTCTAAGCCTCATCCTGATAGGCGTTGAATGTTACGCATTCTAGCCTCTTAACTTATGTATTTTATTCTCTTAGTGATAGATTATTTTGTTATTTTACTTCGTTTTAGTGTTTTCTGTATTTTCAGGGCCTTAATGATTATTTCAGTTAAAACCAAGCTTTTGGGCTTTTAAAGAAGACATCCAAGATGGTGAGATGAAGCCTACATCAAGGAGATTCACTCAACCATTTATTTCAACTCAAATCAGCCTAAGAAAGAGGTCCAAGAGAATTCCAGCTGCTTAAGAAGGTTTCGGGCCTGAAGCCCAAATCTGCACATAATACAGTCTTAATCCCGTTTTGGAAAATGGACCAGAAGTCTTATTTCTGAGCCTCAAATCGACATTATTTATGAAAAGGGTTGAACGAAATTTGATTCTGCACACTTTTGTATTTCACAAAAATTTTGTAAATCGGAGTTCTAGTGGGTCAAAAGTTGGGCCAAAATCAGCAGGAAAAACCCACCTGATTAGTGCTGCGGGAAACCCTAATTTATTCCTAATTGGATTAGGACTTTGGTGTATTCTCTTGGGGAATAAAGTGAAGACTAAGAGGCTGAGTTGAGGGAGAGATTAGACAGAGAGAACAGAGCTTGGAGAGTCTGAGAGGGCTGAGAAGAAAGCAGAACATATTGCAGAGCCATTGGAGAACGAAGTCATACGCATAATTCAGAAAGATGATGTCTTCTTCCTCAATAGTTGAAGCTTCTTCTTCTACCATGAGCGGCTAGTTCATCCACTAGGGTTTTGATGTAGCCCTAACAAAGCATCAATGGTTTGATTGTTTTAATTATTGGGGACCTTTATATACATGCATAGATTGTGTAATTCAGAGCATTCTTATTATAGAGTTGAGCAATAAAAGTCTTGTAAATTCAATCTCAATGATTTCTTATCTTGTCGTAGATATTTAGTTGTTGTTATTGAACTCAATCTCTCTTGTTTTCTGTGATCATGAGAGAGATTATTACATAATGGTAATCACTGAATATATTGTTATGAGCTTTGATGGATTATGCCTAGAGAAGATGAACCATACTGCACCCTAGATTAGATTAGTTAGGCAGATGGCCCATGCCAATCGAAGATAGTCCATGGCTTAGCCTTAATCATATGTTATCTTCTTGACAGATGAAGGTGAGCTTGTAGCCACCGACACCACTTATGCATGATGTAATTCCCCTATAGTTGATTCAATTGACCATTGATTGTGGAGTTAGTGGTGAAGTCAAACACCCTAGATTTCTCTCATATTATCTTCACTATCTGTTTACTTTGATTTATTTTATTTTATCTTTTTAATTAGTTTAGTTAAAAATCAAAATTCTTTTCTTTCAAATTTAATTAGAATTAATTCCGTATTCCAACTCATCAGACTATAATCCCTGAGGTACGATACCCCTTTCGATAGCCCTATTCTGCAAGAAATTCGTTCTATTGCGAAGTGTGAAAATTTTTAATTGATATACTTTTTGAGTCACACTCACACACGAATCAATTTTTGGCGCCGTTGCCAGGGATTATCTATTTGATTGATTGGATTTTACAGAATTAGTTTTAATTGGATTTTTAGTTTAGGAAATTTTTATATTTTATTTTTAATTTTGTTTTTGTTTTCTTTTCAGGTGCTTTTGGCTAATATATGCAAGGTCATCGTTCTATAGCTGATCCTTTGATACCTCTTGATCCTGAGCCTAAACGTACTCTTAGACAACAGAGGAACATCCCTGTTGATACCATTGTGCAAGAGGAAGAAATAATTGAAGACATGGCAGAAGAGAGGAATAACAACCTCGTTCCTAATGCTGATGGAGAAAGAGCTAGATTGCTGAGGGACTACTATGTTCCGGAGACATATACCTCGCCAGCAGGTTTTCAACTGCCCAATGTCACAGCACAGAATTATGAGATCAAGTCCAGCATTATTCAGATGCTCCCATCTTATTTTGGGCTGACTCAAGAAGACCCTTACAGGCATCTGGATGACTTCATTGAAGTGTGCGCAACTACAAAAATTCATAACTTCTCTGAAGATGCTTTCAGAATGAGACTTTTTCCATTCTCTCTGAAAGATAAAGCAAAGTATTGGTTCAATTCTCTACCGGCTGGTTCTATCACGACTTGGACTCAGATGCAACATGAGTTTCTCAAAAAGTATTTTCCGATAGGGAAGACCAATCAGTTCAGACGTGCTATCACTGGTTTCTCCCAACATGAGGGGGAACAATTTTATGAGACATGGGAAAGATTCAAGGACCTTCTTAGGAAGTGTCCCCATCATCAAGTTCCTAAGTGGCAATTAGTGCAGAGTTTTCATGAAGGGCTGACAGAAGCCAACAGACAGATGGTTGATGCGTCGTGTGGAGGTACTTTTATGTTGAAGAGTGAAGAAGAGGCATGGACCTTATTTGAAAATCTTAGTGACAACTCTCTGCAACATGTGTCCTCTACTCATTCTAGCAGACCTGCCACTACAAGGAAGACTGATGGGATTTTTGAGGTTGGTGCTTCAGAAGCTATGCCAACTGATATTGATTTAATTGCAAAGAAGGTAGCAGCAATCATGGCTGCCAATCAAACTCCTTCTGCTTCAAATTCTTCATTGCTAGGCCCTTGTGAATTTTGCTCTAGTCCTATGCATAATGTGAGCAATTGTCCTTCAGTGGGGCAATTTTCTGATATTCAACATGAGCAAGTCCAAGCTACTTTCACTGGACCAATGAATCCTCCACGAGGTAATACTTACAATCCTACATGGAGGAATCATCCTGGTTTTTCTTACAATAATCAAGGGGCAGCAATGCAACCATCATATCAACCTAGGACTTTTGTGCCTCAACAGCAATATCAAACACAAAGTCCTATGGCCCAAAGAATTTTTGCTATTGAAGACAAGCTGACTCTTACCTTATCTAAATTTGACAAGCTTGATTCTCTTATAGAGACAGTGCAGGCTACTGCAGCAACAGTACAATCTACAGTTCAGCTAGTGCACTCGCATTCTCAATCTATTGCCAAACTAGAATCTCAGTTTGGACAGCTTGCTACTTCATTAAGTAGAAGAGAAGAAGGGAAGCTCCCTAGTCAACCAAATGCTAATCCAAGAGGGATGCAAGCTTCCACAAGCAACCCACACCATGAGCAAGTTCAAGCTATTACCACTTTGAGGAGTGGGAAAATAATTGATAATAAGGTGGGTGAGAAGAAAGAAGAAGAAAAAGTGACCACAAGTCGAAGTGCTGAAATTCCTTATGAGCCCAAGGCTCCTTTCCCACAACGTTTTCTTGAAGCATCTAGATTGGGGAAGCAAGGGGACAAGCTGCATGACATGATGGAGGTGTTTCGACAAGTGAAGATTAATTTGCCACTCCTTGATGCCATCAAGCAAATTCCTCCTTATGCTAAATTCTTGAAGGACTTGTGCACTCAGAAAAGGCGTTCTAAAAGCCATGTGCCAAAGAAAGTGATGCTGCCACAACAAGTAAGTTTAATAATTCAGCAGTGTACCCCTCCTAAGTACAAAGATCCTGGTGCTCCAACTATCTCATGCATTATTGGGGAGCACCATGTGGATAAAGCTCTTCTTGATTTGGGTGCAAGTGTGAATTTGCTACCTTATTCAATCTACTTACAATTGGGCTTGGGAGAATTGAAGCCTACCTCGGTGGTATTACAATTTGTAGATAAATCAACAAAACAACCTCGAGGAATTATAGAAGATGTGCTCATTAAAGTGGACAAGTTTTACTTTCCTGTTGATTTCATTGTACTTGACACTGAGCTAGTTCACAATCTGAAGAGGCACATTCCAGTGATCCTTGGTCGACCTTTCTTAGCTACTGCTGATGCTTGCATAAATTGTAGGTCGGGGATCATGGATATTTCATTTTGCAACATGAAGGTTAAACTTAATATTTTTAATGCTGTTGAGAATCCTCCAGATCAGACTGATGTTTTCTTCATGGACTCTGAAGATGTGGTTGAATCTACAAACGAAATAAGGGTGCACGAAAATAGAAGGAGAAGAAGATGTTTGAAGATCAATTTTCTACCATGGTGGTAACTTCTGTATGCACTACACTTTCCAAAACACTTTAGAGGGAGCAATTATTTGGAGTGTCCGACAACTCCACACCATGGTATGCAGATATTGTGAACTATTTAGCCACGAGAAAAGTGCCAAGAGACTGGACCAAGCGAGAACGTGATCGATTCTTCTCTAAAGTTCATCATTACTTTTGGGAGGATCCAGAGTTATTTAAATATTGTCTAGATCAGATCATTCGGCGATGTGTCCCAGACCATGAGTTTCAAGATATTCTCAAATTCTGCCACTCATTAGCATGTGGAGGCCATTTCAGTGCAAGGAAGACAGCAGCAAAGGTACTTCAATGTGGATTCTTTTGGCCTTCTCTGTTTCATGATGCATATGTTTTCTGTAAGACTTGTGATCGTTGTCAAAGATTGGGTTCAATGTCGAGGCGTGATATGATGCCAATGAGCCCCATTCTGGTGGTGGAGATTTTTGATGTATGGGGAATTGATTTTATGGGACCCTTTCCACCTTCTTTTGGCTACGAATACATTTTGGTTGGTGTGGATTATGTTTCCAAATGGGTGGAGGCCATTGTAACTCAAACTAATGATCATAAGGTGGTAATCAAATTCATGCATGAGAACATTCTTAGTCGATTTGAAATTCCTCGAGCCTTGATCAATGATGGTGGTTTTCACTTTTGCAATAAATTCTTGAGAAGTCTGCTTACTAAATATTCAGTGACTCATAAGGTGGCAACACCTTATCATACTCAGACAAGTGGGCAAGTAGAGCTGTCCAACCGAGAAATTAAGCATGTTCTCGAAAAAACAGTGAGACCGGATAGAAGAGATTGGTCATTGCGATTGAGTGAGGCACTATGGGCATATCGGACTGCTTACAAGACTCCTATCGGTATGTCACCATATCAGTTGGTGTATGGGAAAGCATGTCATCTTCCAGTAGAGATCGAGCATAAAGCACTCTGGGCAATTCAAAAATTCAATTTCGATGCAAAAAGAGCTAGGGAAGAGAGAAAGTTGCAATTGAATGAATTAGAAGAGTTTAGACGTGATGCTTATGAAAGTTCACGAATTTACAAAGAGAGGACGAAGGCATTTCATGATCGACATATCTCACAGAAGTCCTTCTCTCTAGGTGATAAAGTGTGGCTCTTCAATTCTAAGCTTCGGTTGTTTCCCGAAAAATTGCGTTCAAGATGGGATGGACCAATCCAAGTGATTTCGGTTTTTTCTCATGGGGCTATGGAAATTCGAAGCTTCCAAGATAATACTTTGATGAAATTTAATGGCTAAAGGTTGAAGCATTGTGTGGAAGGATGTGTGCCAAAAAGAGACGTAGAGTCCGTCGACTTGACGGATCCCGTCTATCCGACTTAATCCCTTCGGAGAGTCAATCGTCTCCTACGGATGTTAAATTGTAGGTTCTGTATGTATTTCTATACTTTATTTCCTTTAGTTTTATTTGATTTTAATTTTTAGTTTTAGTTTTCTTAAGTTTTTCTTCAATTCTAGTTGCGTTTTAATGTTTTTTCTTTGAGTTTTTGATGTATAAGTTGCTTCTGGAGGATGCCAAGAGGTGTACCGAGGTATGTGGACTCAAGACAGGTGAAAAATTGTGCTCTCGGTTGACCTTGGGCGATGGAGACTCAAAAATATCAAGTCTCGGTTGACCTTGGGCGATGGAGGGTCCAACAGGCATCCAGGGGGGGGGATCGATCGCCCCAGCCAAGGGGTATCGATCGCCCCATGATATTTCTTGAAGATCCCCACCAGCAGGTGGGCGATTGATCTCCCATCCTAGGGGGGATCGATCGCCCAGGCCCATGGAGGGGCTGCCCGAATTTTTAAAGCCTATAAAGGCCACCTCTCCTCTTATGTTGCTACTACTTGCATCCTAGACCTCTTTGAACTCCAATTCAAGTCCTACATCATCCAGGAAATTAATTTCTTCAATTGGTAAGTATTAAACAAGAATTCAACATTGATCATCATCAACTTCAACATCAAAACCGGATCAAAAATCACTAGTTCTCAAAGGAAGCTCTCACTTTTTCAAGTTCAACACCAAAGTAAGTGAAGTTTTTCTTTGAAGAAATTGTTAAAATCTTTTTGAGGGCTTTTGAAGACCAAGTTTGGGGGATCAATTTGGTGTATTTACTTGTTCAATTTGGGTGGAAAAATTGCCGAAAAGAGGAGGTTGAAGGTTACAAAAGAATTGTGCACACCAAGTGTTCGAATTAATTCCTCAACCACACTTTTTCTATTTCTATGGCACCAAAGAGAGCAAGTCACCAAGGTGCTTCAAGTTCACGTAATCCTCGCCGAGCGAGGCATGATCCGACCACAGGTTTTTCACGATCTCGCCGAGAAGGTATTCAAGAGAGATGGCATCCAAGGGCATTGAACTTTGAAACCACGTTTGACATAGCCGAACTTTATGGTATGTTTCTCGAGACACGGTGGGGGATTTCCAACATCCGTCGTCGTCGGTCAGCATCCATTTTTGTTCCACTCTCATCTACTATTTACCCGAGGCTTGTCAAGGTATTTTATCAAAACTTAATGCCAACACCTGATGAGTGGGATGTTCTTACTTCTTCAGTAGATGGAACAATAGTTCAAGTGGACATGTCATCCATTGCCATTGCCATGGGTTGTCCTCATGAGTGCCCAGATGATTTATCTCATATCTATACTCCTTTACCCGACGAGTTGTCAGTGGTTAATGTGGTTGCACGATTGTGTGCCAACCAATTTTTCGGGCCGAAGAGGAATGCAGCTTCCAAATCTTCAATGCCAAATCATTTATGGTTCCTTGACGCTGTTCTACTCAAGAATGTATGTCCAATTGGACATAAAACCGAAAGACGTCAAGAGTTCCTCAGAGCCTTATATGCTATACATTTTGGGCATTGGCTGTCATTCCCACAGATTGTCTGGGGCCAGATGGAGAAGTTCTATTCCAAGGTTGTGGCCAAGGCACCAGACAGTGCAAGTGACTGGGAGTTCCCATTCCCTACTATTATTCACCAGTTGCTTGTGGCACAGGGGTATGCAGTCCATGAGGACGAGCTTGCCTTTCCACGTGATCTTCATTATGGCACGCATGACTGGAACCTGAGTCGATCTCATATGCACCAGAGAGTCATAGCGGCGCCTGGTGAGGTATCTCGGTTGGCCTAGGGAGGAGAGCATATAGATATACCACCACCGGTGGAAGATCCAGAGGAGATGGAGGCAGAGGAAGATGAGGTGCATGCACAGGCTGGTGGCCATGATTATCAATATTTAGAGGGGAAATTATTGGGTTGACAGCCCAGTTTGGCACCCTACAGACAGAGGTATCCACCCAGTTTGGAGCAATGAGAACAGAGATGGCGGATCACTTTCGTGACACTTGCCAAGAGCAACTAGAGATGAGGAGGATGATGCATGCACTGATGCGCCAAGCAAACTTGGATCCAGATGCTCAATCACCACCACACCCTTGACAGGAAGGTAACCATCTTTTGTATTTTATTTTATTTTTAGTTTTTTTTTTTTCTTTTCTTTTTGATTTTATTTTTCTTTTTGTAGTTAGATTTTTATTATAAAAAAAAATAAAAAATGAAGAAAAATGAAGAAATTTTTTTTTTTTTCGGATTTTTCTCTTTCATATTTATTTTCACCCATACTATTTCACTTGATCTTTGGGGTATAGTGGTTTGTTTTGACAGGTTTTAACATCCAAGTTTGGGGGTGTGCTTCATTGCCTTCATGCTAGTGGTGTACTCTATTTTCTTTCCACTACTCTGAATTTCTGGTAACATCATTCTTACTCTTCTCTATGCTTTAATTGGGTGTCCATTGAGGACAATGTACAGTTTAAGTTTGGGGGTGAGGCGATGCCTATTTTTGTGCTTTATTGCATATAGGGGAAATTTGTGTGAAATTCTTCTTGTATTAGGATTTTATTTTATTTTATTTTCTTAGTTTGTTTATTTTATTTTATTTTGTTTTATTTTTTTTTTAGATAGAATGTTTTTACATGATTCAAGGGATTAATACCTTATGTAGGTGCATAACTTGCAATTTTTGAGTATGTTTAAAAATTTTGAAAACTGTGATTTAAATTATGTGGTTTTAATCCTGGTTTGCAATAACATGTTTTGGAGTGATTAATTTTAGTTTTCTTATATGCACAAACACACTAGCATAATCTTATGGGGTATAAACCTATGTTTTGAGTTATTGAGTTATAGATGCTTGATATTAATTAGTATCTCTTGAGAATGAGTACCGATAATGTGTTACTTGACTTCAATGAAAAAAAAAAGAAGAAGAAGTGAAAAAAGAAAAAAAAGTGATGAATAAGCAAATCAATTTGATCATTTTCATGAGTAACCGGGCCTCTATGCCTCAGGAAGCACGGAGTGTTCGCGTCAAAAGTGAAAGGGTGAGAAAAGATGAGCATTGGTTGTCTTGATTTGTAGCCTGACTGATTCGAGTAATTAGGTCTTCAGGGTATCTTAAAGCCTAGTGCCCTAAAGCCATCTAGTTTGGGAGTCACTGACTGAAAGCTTGCTACATGGATCTTTCAGAAAGCTTAATAGATCAAGACATTGCACAACCAATAAAGCAATGAAAAAAAAGAATGATGAAAAAAAAATGAAAAAGTCATGTATTCATGTTTGGAAGTATGATTTCAATAAGGAGAGCTAGTGAGTTAAAAGGGTATGTGCCTTAATATATTTAGAGCTGGATTTTGCTACATGAGATGATTGCTAGTTCACTTTACACGAGGGAACTAGGGTTGGTTATTTTGAGATATGTTGATGTGAATTATGCATAAGGACCATTGATTTGAATTACGGAATTTGAAAGTTTGGAATTATTCTTGAATGCAAGTTTGTAACTATATATTGTAATCTTTTTCTTGAATTAATGTTGAAACAGAATTTTGAATGTTTGTGGGTAACATTTCTGGAAACCCTCACGAGACGTCCACTAGGGGGAACCTAGGGGTTTAAAGGCTTGTTGCATACGCTAAATGCAATCGTTTCTCCCACGAAAGTGGAGTTGAGTAGTTTAGTTAGTATTTGTTAGTTTCTTTTGTTTTAGTTTTCTTTTATTCTATTGCTAAGGGACTAGCAATATGTAAGTTTGGGGGTGTGATAGGCGTTAAATGTTACGCATTCTAGCCTCTTAACTTATGTATTTTATTCTCTTAGTGATAGATTATTTTGTTATTTTACTTCGTTTTAGTGTTTTCTGTATTTTCAGGGCCTTAATGATTATTTCAGTTAAAACCAAGCTTTTGGGCTTTTAAAGAAGACATCCAAGATGGTGAGATGAAGCCTACATCAAGGAGATTCACTCAACCATTTATTTCAACTCAAATCAGCCCAAGAAAGAGGTCCAAGAGAATTCCAGCTGCTTAAGAAGGTTTCGGGTCTGAAGCCCAAATCTGAACATAATACAGTCTTAATCCCATTTTGGAAAACGGACCAGAAGTCTTATTTCCGAGCCTCAAATCGACATTATTTATCAAAAGGGTTGAACGAAATTTGATTCTGCACACTTTTGTATTTCACAAAAATTTCGTAAATCGGAGTTCTAGTGGGTCAAAAGTTGGGCCGAAATCAGCAGGAAAAACTCACCTGATTAGTGCTGCGGGAAACCCTAATTTATTCCTAATTGGATTAGGACTTTGGTGTATTCTCTTGGGGAATAAAGTGAAGACTAAGAGGCTGAGTTGAGGGAGAGATTAGACAGAGAGAATAGAGCTTGGAGAGTCTGAGAGGGCTGAGAAGAGAACAGAACATATTGCAGAGCCATTGGAGAACGAAGTCATACGCATAATTCAGAAAGATGATGTCTTCTTCCTCAATAGTTGAAGCTTCTTCTTCTACCATGAGCGGCTAGTTCATCCACTAGGGTTTTGATGTAGTCCTAACAAAGCATCAATGGTTTGATTGTTTTAATTATTGGGGACCTTTATATACATGGTAATCACTGAATATATTGTTATGAGCTTTGATGGATTATGCCTAGAGAAGATGAATCATACTGCACCCTAGATTAGAGTAGTTAGGCAGATGGCCCATGCCAATCGAAGATAGTCCATGGCTTAACCTTAATCATATGTTATCTTCTTGAAGGATGAAGGTGAGCTTGTAGCCACCGACACCACTTATGTATGATGTAATTCCCCTATAGTTGATTCAATTGACCATTGATTGTGGAGTTAGTGGTGAAGTCAAACACCCTAGATTTCTCTCATATTATCTTCACTATCTGTTTACTTTGATTTATTTTATTTTATCTTTTTAATTAGTTTAGTTAAAAATCAGAATTCTTTTCTTTCAAATTTAATTAGAATTAATTTCGTATTCCAACTCATCAGACCATAATCCCTGAGGTACGATACCCCTTTCGATAGCCCTATTCTGCAAGGAATTCGTTCTATTGCGAAGTGTGGAAATTTTTAATTGATATACTTTTTGAGTCACACTCACACACGAATCACATCCTCCGGTGATGCTTTATCAAAAAAAAAATTTTATATAGGGGTGAGCACCCTAATTAGGGCTGCGGGAAAACCCTAATTATCTCCTAATTGGATTAGGACTTTATGTATTCTCTTGGGGGTATAAAGAGGTGAATTGGATGCTGTTTTGAGGGGGAGGAAAGAAGTGGAGGCCAGGGCAGAGAAGACAGAGACAATCCGGGTTTTATTTATTCATTATGTCTTTTATTATTTTGTTATCTTTTTCTTCTACCATGTGTAACTAAATTCCTCAACTAAGGTTGAGGAGGAAACCTCCATTAATGAAGTGAAGTTATTTTGTTAATTAATTGATTCCCATGTGTATGATTTAAATTCTTATGATTTTCGCTTCTTGTGATTAATTATTTTATAGTTCTTTCACCATCTATATCATGTATATGTGGTAGTTAGAAGGTATTATAATTAATCTAAGCTTGGGTTTGTATTTCTTAAAAGTGATAATCTTTGATCTTATGTTTTTCATTAAATTGAATACATAGGATGCTTAGAATTTTACACTAGTGAAGCGAAGAAAAATCTACCTTTTTGATATATTTTTCATAGTGCTTTATTGTTAAATCTTGAGTGAGCAATAGATTGATTTCTTGATTGCTATTCTAACTTTGGGAATTAATAAATGAATATTAAAAAATTCATGGATTTAATGGTGGTGGAATCCAAAACCTTAGTTATTTTCTTTGATTGATTTCAATAGTGTTATTTTATTTACATGTTAGTTTAATTTATCTCAAATCAATCAACTTTTGTTTAAAGTAGATTAGTTTTAAATTAATTTGAATTTGTGTTAGTTTTTCTTCTCAAAGTATTCCCTTGGGTTCGACCTCGTTCTTGCCGAACTATACTTTAATAGATTTGTACACTTGAGAGTTATTTAACAATTTTAAAACAACATCAAGTTTTTGGCGCCGTTGCCGGGGAATTGCAAACAAGAAAACTAATCAAATTTTGATTGATTTAATTCTTCTATTAGTTATAATTTAGTTTTTTTTTCTTTCTTTTGTTTTATTATTATCAAAAAGAAAAAAAAAATCTTTCCAATTTTAGTTATTTGTTCTAGGTTTTTTTTTTTTTAAAAAAAAAATTTCTTTATTATTATAGTTTAGTTTTAGTTTTAGTTTTAGTTTTATTAATTTTATTTTTATTATTATTTTTCTTAGTTTAGTTTTAGTTTTATTTTATTGTTATTGTTTTACCTGATACTTCTTGAATTTTATAGGTGGTATTGTTGAAAATTGCCTTTTTCGCATGTTCTTGGGCACTACTTTGGAATCTAAGTAAGTACAATTTTTTTTTTCCTTCTGTTTATTTTTATTTTTATTTTCTTTTCTTTTCTTAGATTAGGAAAATATAGATTTTTGTTTTAGGTTGATAACTTTTGCATGAGAACTCTAGGATAGAATAACTTAGAAATAACCCTAGGGTCACACTTTCTTCAAATTTATTTTATATTTTATTTTATTTTATTTGTTTTTCTTCTCTCTATTTAAAAAAAGAAAAAAGACCACACACTCACTCACTTTTTATTTTATTTTTGTTTTTATGGTGTGTTTTGTTTGTGCATTTTAATTTATCATTTTTGCATTAAAATTTTAATAAGGGCACGAACCCCCAACAAGATAAGGATTGGATTTCATCACCAATTCCTTGCCCAGCTAGGTTAAAAATCTCCTTGCATTTGTCTATCCCAAGCCAAATTTAGTTTAAATTTAAAATCAAGTAGACATTGGCCATAGGGATTCACATAGCTTATAGGACCCTCTTGGACAGAATTAACTTTTGGTAACTCCAGTGAGCACCTTCCAACTTCACAATGTCTAGGAAAGTTCTGAGGAGATTGGTTTTTAAGTGGGACCGTTTGTGACCCCTCCAATCTATCTTAGACACTTTCCTGGTTGTATTGTTGGTGGGGCTTAACTGGTAATCCTCTAGTTCCTTTGAAAGAGAGTAGAAGCTGTCTAACTGGGTAAGAATTATTTTGGAACTAGTCCAGATAATTATTTAGGAAAAAATAATAAAAATTAAAATAGAAATCACTACCTTGAATTAAATTCAAAAAAAAAAAAAATTTGTTTGTTTTTTTTTTGGTTGGTGTTTTTGTGAGTCATTTTAGGATTTTCTTTTTCTTTTTCTTTTTTCTTTTGCATTAGGTCATCTTAGATTACATTTGTCTTAACGATCCATTTCATTGAGTCTGTTTAGTGTATGTTAGGTTATCGATCTCTGAATCCAGAGTTGTTTCCATTAGATCTTGAGATTGAGAGAACCTTTAAAAAGGGTGTGAAAAATTATAGTATTAGAGATTCTTCTTTGCCCAAGATGGCAGATCCTGTTGAAACTAAATCCCTTAAGGACTACTACACTCCCGTGCAGATTACAAACCCGTCTTGCATTGTGTTACCTGCTACCCAACAGGGACATTTTGAGATAGGGGCGGCGGTAATTAATTTACTGCCCACTTTTAGAGGTCTTAGCTTTGATGATTCATACCTCCATGTCAAGGAATTTCTAGAGATTTGCTCCACACTACAATTTCAAAATATTTCTGAGGAGTCAATTAAATTGCGGTTATTTTCATTCTCTTTAAAAGAGAAAGCAAAATCGTGGTTATACTCACTGGAACCCGCGTCTGTCAATTCATGGAATGGGTTATGCATCAAATTCCTTACCAAGTTCTTTCCCATGCACAAAACTAACGCCCTTCATCGAAATATCATGCAATTTACTCAAAAAGAGGGTGAGGAGTTTTACATATGTTGGGAAAAATTTAACGATCTTCTCCTTAAGTGCCCCCATCATGGTTTTGCCAAGTGGCAATTAGTTCAATTCTTTTATGAGGGGTTGTCACCCCATAATCGTCAACTAATTGAGTCACGAGGTGGGGTAGAATTTATGTCTAAGAATGAGGATGAAGCATGAAAATTTCTTGATGCATTGTCAGAGAACTCTCAACAATGGGAGTACTCAGGGAGGGTTGAAAGGAGTGGTCTATCAATGTTCTCAGAACCCAAAAAAGGAGGAATCTATGAGGTCCGAGAGGATACCGATTTGACTGCGAGGATAGCTAGTCTAATTAGGAAAGTAGAGGCTATAGAGATGAGTAAAGGAAATAATTCTTCTATTCGTGCAGTTAGTGAGGTGTGTCAATTGTGTGAGAGTTCTTCTCATAAAGCGCAAACTTGTGCATCTATTGTATCTTTTCACGAGTGTATAGCCGAACAAGCCAATGCACTCAATTCCTATAAGAAACCATTTGACAGCCCCTATTCTGACACTTACAATCCTAATTGGAGGAACCATCCTAATTTTTCTTGGAGGCAAGACCAACCTCGGAACAACCAAGGGGTGCCCCAAGGGCAACCACAATTTTCATATCTTTCCATGTCCCAAAATGCCCCTCCGTATGTTCCCCCACTTCAACAAAAACTAACTTTAGAAGATACTCTCCAACAGTTCATGCAACAGACCAGTCAATCAATTTCTAAGTTAGAAATGCAAATAGGTTAATTAGCCACTGTTGTAGGAGAGAGGGAGAAGGGAAAGTTTCCTAGTCAACCTGTGCCTAACCCAAAGGGCCAGTTTCATATTAGTGACCAATCCACTTCTGGTTCACATGAGCAGGTTCACTCTATCACAACCCTAAGATCAGGTAAACAAGTTAATAATGGAGTCCAAATGCCTACACATAATGAGAAAATTGAAAAGGACCATGTTAGCAGTTTAGGATAGGAGGACAAAACTACATCTGAAGTTGAGTCAGAAATTCAAGTCCCTAGTCTTGACCCACCATCTCCAATAAGTCCACCAGTTAGGAACTTTGTTCCTACTGCACCATATCCTCAAAGACTTCAAAAGCCTAAGAAGGGGAATCACTACGATGAGATTATGGAAGTGTTTAAACAAGTTAAAATTAATATTCCATTTCTCAATGCAATTCAACAGGTCCCCTCTTATGCAAAATTCTTGAAAGACTTGTGTACGGTCAAATGTGGCTTGAATGTGCACAAGAAAGCCTTCCTCATTGAGCAAGTTAGCTCAATCATCCAACATCGCACTCCACCTAAATTTAAGGATCCTGGATGTCCAACAATTTCATGTACCATAGGTGATCAAAAAATTGAGCAAGCTTTGCTTGACTTGGGTGCGAGTGTCAACTTGTTACCTTACTCTGTTTACGAGCAACTAGGTCTTGGTGAGTTGAAACCCACGAATGTGGTACTCCAATTAGCAAATTATTCAGTTAAGGTACCTCGTGGTGTTATTGAGGATGTGCTCCTTCAGGTTGATAAATTCTTCTTCCCTATAGACTTTACTGTCTTAAACACTCAACCTGTAGCTAATCCTACTAGCCAGATTCCTATCATCTTAGGTCGTCCATTCCTAGCCACTTCAAATGCTTTAATCAACTGTAGGAATGGTGTTGTGAAACTCTCTTTTGGAAATATGTCGGTTGAGCTTAATATTTTTAACGTAAACCGACAACCACCAAACTCTGAGGATATTTGTGAGGTAAATTTAATAGAGAGTCTAGATCAGGATACTTTTATTCATGCTAGTTATAAGGACCCTTTAGAGGCAAGCCTAACTAATTTTGGCTGTAATTTTGATATTGATAGTGCTTGTAAAGATGTGAATGCTTTATTGAATGTGAATGTTTCATTGAATTCAGTCCATTTTATCAACACTAAAAAGTGGAAAGCCAAAAAGGAAAGTCAAGGTATCGGTTGAGTTATAGTCCCTTTTTATCATTAGTGTACATTATTAGTTTTAGGATTTATAGCTCTTGAGTCTTTTTTATTTTTAGTTTGTGTAAAAAAAAAAAAAAAATTTCTTTCATTTTGTGTATTTAATTTAATTTTTTTTTAAAAAAAAAAAGAAAAAAAAATATTCATCATGGTCCGGTATAGCCACCAATTCTCTGACTATGTATGTAGTACCAATTCTACAAGTTGTGATATGATTGATAAAGTTGATGATTTTCGTTTATTAAAGTCTGGTTTCGATACCCAATATTGTCGAGATTGCTTCAACACAGTATGATTTTAATAAAGAAAGGCAACCCCTTTACACTCTATACGTTAGGGTGTCTGGATAATCAATATCTTATCACATATACATCTTAAAAAATTGGGACCCACCAGTTCAGAGAATGGGGAGCAAAGTAGTACCCGTGGTTTTCGCGTGAAGATTAGGTCTCAAAAAAAAAAAAAAAAAAAACCTTTTTGTTTTTCCTTTCTGTTTCATATTTATCTTCACCTATGTTATTTCACTTGGTCGTTGGAGTGTAGTCGTTATTTTGACAGGATGTAGCATCCAAGTTTGGGGGAGTGACTTCATTACCTTCATGCTACTGATTTGCTCTATTTTCTTGCCTCTACTCTCGTTTTCTAGTAATATTGTTCTAACCCTTCTCTATGCTTCTATTGGGTGTACATTGAGGACAATGTACAGTTTAAGTTTGGGGGTGAGATGGTATTTTTTTTATGTGCTTTACTGCAATGGGGGAGATTTTTATGAAAATTTTCTTGTTTTTAGGACTTTTGGTTACATTATTTTCATAGTTTCTTTTTTTATTTTATTTTATTTTTAGATAGGATGTTTTGACATTTTTCAAGAGATTAATACTCTATGTAGGTGCTTAACTTGCAATTTTTGAGTTGTTTTAAATTTTTAGAAACTATGATTTGAATTAGTGGTTTAAATCATTATTTGTATTGACATGCCTTGGGGTGATTGGTTTTAGTTTCCTCACATGCACAGGCACACTAGCATAATCTTATGGGGTATAAACTTTGGCTTTGAGTTGTTAGGTTACATATACTTGATATTAATTGGTATCCCTTGAGAATGAGTATCGATGATGTGATTTACATGACTTCAATGAAAAAAAAAAGAAAAAGAATATGTGATGAATAGAAAATCAATTTGATCCTTTTCATGAGTAACCGGGCCTCTATGCCTCAGGAAGCACGAAGTGTTCGCGTCAAAAGTGAAAGGGTGAGAAAAGATAAGCATTGGTTGTCTTGATTTGTAGCCTGATTGATTCGAGTAATTAGGTTCTTCGGGGTGTCTTAACGCCTAGTGCCCTAAAGCCATCTGGTTTGGGAGTCACTGACTGAAAGCTTGCTACATGGGTCTTTCAGAAAGCTTAATAGATCAAGACATTGCATAACCAATAAAGCAATGAAAAAAAATGAAAAAAAATATATATGAAAAAGTCATGTATTCATGTCTGGAAGTAGGATTTCAATAAAGGGAGCTAGTGAGTTGAAGGGGTATGTGTCTTAATATATTCAGAGCTGGGTAATGCCACATGAGAAGATTGCTAGTTCACTTTTCACGAGGGAGCTAGAATTGGTTACTTTGAGATATGTTGATGTGAGTTATGTGTGGGGACCATTACTTTGAATTATGGAATTTGAAAATTTGAAATTATTCTTGAATGCAAGTTTGTAACTATATATTGTAATCTTCTTTTTTATTAATGTTTAAACAGAAATTTTGAATGTTTGTGGGTAACATTTCTGGAAACCCTCACAAGACTATAACTCGTCCACTAGGGGGAACCTAGGGGTTTAAAGGCTTGTTGCATATGCTAAATGCAATCGTTTCTCCCACGAAAGAGGAGTTGGGTAGTTTAGTTTGTGTTTAGTTAGTTTCCTTTGTTTTAGTTTTATTTTGTTCTATTGCTAAGGGACTAGCAATATGTAAGTTTGGGGGTGTGATCGGCGTTGAATGTTACGCATTCTACCCTCTTAATTTGCATATTTTATTCTCTTAGTGTTAGGTTATATGTGATTTTACTCTGTTTTGTGTATTTTCTATCTTTTTTAGGGCCTTAATGATTATTTCAGATAAAACCATGATTTTGGGCTTTTAAAGATGATATCCAAGAAGGTTATATGAAGCCTACATCTAATGAGTCATTTCAACTCCATATTTCAACGCAAATCAGCCCAAGGAAGAGGTTCAAGAGAATTACAACTGTTTAAGAAGATTACGGGCCTGAAGCCCAATTCTGCACTTAATCTAGTTTTAATCCCGTTTTGGAAAGTGGACCTAAAGTCTTATTTCTAAGCGTCAATTCGACTTAATTCTTGCATAAGTTTAACGAAATTCGATTCTGAACACTTTTGTATTTCACAAAAATTTCGTGAATCGGACTTCTACTGGGTCAAAACTTGGACCGAAAGTCAGCAGAAAAATCTACCTATTTAGGGTTACGGGAAAACCCTAATTATCTCCTAATTGGATTAGGACTTTATGTATTCTCTTGGGGTATAAAGAGGTGAATTGGATGCTGTTTTGAGGGGGAGGAAAGAAGTGGAGGCCAGGGCAGAGAAGACAGAGACAATCCGGGTTTTATTTATTCATTACGTCTTTTATTATTTTGTTATCTTTTTCTTCTACCATGTGTAACTAAATTCCTCAACTAAGGTTGAGGAGAAAACCTCCATTAATGAAGTGAAGTTCTTTTGTTAATTAATTGATTCCCATGTGTATGATTTAAATTCTTATAATTTTCGCTTCTTGTGATTAATTATTTTATAGTTCTTTCACCATCTATATCATGTATATGTGGTAGTTAGAAGGTATTATAATTAATCTAAGCTTGGGTTTGTATTTCTTAAAAGTGATAATCTTTGATCTTATATTTTTCATTAAATTGAATACATAGGATGCTTAGAATTTTACACTAGTGAAGCGAAGGAAAATCTACCTTTTTGATATATTTTTCATAGTGCTTTATTGTTAAATCTTGAGTGAGCAATAGATTGATTTCTTGATTGCTATTCTAACTTTGGGAATTAATAAATGAATATTAAAAACTTCATGGATTTAATGGTGGTGGAATTCAAAACCTTAGTTATTTTCTTTGTTTGATTTCAATAGTGTTATTTTATTTACATGTTAGTTTAATTTATCTCAAATCAATCAACTTTTGTTTAAACTGGATTAGTTTTAAATTAATTTGAATTTGTGTTAGTTTTTCTTCTCAAAGCAATTCCTTGGGTTTGACCTCGTTCTTGCCGAACTATACTTTAATAGATTTGTACACTTGCGAGTTATTTAACAATTTTAAAACAACATCATCCATTTTATTGATCCAATTGATTTTCATCCCAAACAATAAGCCAAGTCCCAATGGCAGCCCATCATTCTTCACTAGCCCAATTTGGCCCAATTTTCTATACATCAATTCAAATCCAAAATCGATGAGCCCAATCCAAGTTTATATGCTAGCCAACCCAATTTTTTCCATTAAACCATTGCTACTACTTCAATTGACCCATTAGTCAACTCATATCCAAACAAGCCACAACCCCTAACCTAAAGCCTCATACAATGAGTCCCAAATCAAATAGAGAGTCAGCCCAATTGTTTTAAACCAACTGCCCAAGTCCACCTCACCACAGCCGAACCCAATCTGCCACCAAAGCTACTGCCCATGAACAACCACCTCAAAGCATCACCATGAAGATCCTAGCCAAGCTTGGCTGAACCCAACACCAACTAAGCCATCATCTACTTGCAATCTCAACCCTATCATTCATCATGAATACCAAACATCGAGCCCAATTCACTATTTCAGCCCACTGCCGCATCATGTCCAATTACCACAACTTCAACTCTTCCCTTGCACTCTAAATAAATGTCAAACAGTTCTTAAGGATTCAGTCTTACTGAAATGAGAACTAGAAGAGAAAAATGAGATTTTTGTGCTTCTATCAAATTTCAGAATACTTTTCTATGTAGATTGCTAAGGGAGTTTTCGCATAACACGACACGCTTGGACTAGCCGACTCACTCATTCACAGCCCGTAATATCATTGACAAAACCAGCAGAACACCATGGTTGTTGATAAGTGTTCAATTTTATGCATTTGAACCCTCTTTATTGCATATGTTAGTTCCGTTTTTGCGTTTACCGAGATATGTTTACGGTATTTTTGTGTTTTTGATGTTTTGCAGGTATTGGAGTAAACGGACCAAAGTTGGAAGCTTTCTGCAGTCAAGAGAAGAAATCAGAAAATGTTGCCAAGGCATCTCGATCAATCGAGATGTGGATTTCGATCAATCGAAATTTCGATTGATCGAAATCTCATTTCGATTGATCGAAATCTCGATCAATCGAGATTCAGTTTCGATCAATCGAAGCTCTGCAGAGTCCACTTGGCCACTTGCTCACCTGCTCTCCCACTTGCAACAAAATCCCCCTTTTTGCACGACTTAGGGGGATTGTCTGACTTGAACAAGACTTTTGGGGGCCTTCTTGATACAAGAGATATATATAATGATATATATATATATATGGTGGGCCCAAAGGAGAAAAAGGAGCCAAAAAGCACACAAAAAGGACCAAATAAGACATATCTCATATATCTCTCAATATACACAAGAAGATCAGAAGAGAGACCTTCGGGAGAGGAAGAGGAAAGCTGAACCAGACCAAGAAGCTTCATTCTCTTCATCAATGGAAGGGTGCAAGGCAACCATGAGCAACTAACTCTTCTACTAGGGTGTTGGTTTCAACCCCTAGCCATGTAAACTTGTTCATCTTTGTAGCTCTTGGGATTTGTAATTAAATGTTGATTATATAGCCTAGTGATTATGTACACAAATACATCTCTTATATATATTTATTTGATTTGAAATTTATTCTTGTCTTATAGTAGATTTTGTCACTTGAATGCACAACATTTGCATATTCCACAAGAAGTGCAAATGATGGCTAGATAATGGTGTTTAAATGAATGTGTGATGCTAGTTTGTATAGACCATGCCAAGACAAGGTAGTTTGGATGCATGTAGTGTTCACTTAGAGAGTAGAGTAATTAGGTAGTTAGTTAGGTTGAAGAGCTATGCTTGTTGAAGATGGATTATGATAGGTTAGCACACACATTGATCTTTTGATATGTCATTGAGGTCACAAGCCTAATGACATTGTTAGGCATTTAATTAATGAATCCCATGCTTGCTACACTTATGAACATGTGAATGGCTAGTGGTGGAAACCAACCCTAGTTCTCTCTCCCAACTTTACTCTTTAATTTTATTGTCATTTCATTTAAGTGGGTGCTGTCTTAGGGCAACGAGTAGACAAACTGCCACATGTCATCTATTACGCAAGCAAAACCCTTTCCGAGGCTCAAATCAATTATACCACAACGGAAAAGGAATTGCTTGCGGTAGTATTTGCATTAGACAAATTTCGAGCTTATTTATTAGGTTCAAAGGTCATTGTTTACTCGGACCATGCTGCCCTCCGGCATCTTTTGGCGAAAAAGGACACCAAGCCTAGGTTGATCCGATGGATACTCTTGTTGCAAGAGTTCAATTTTGAGATTAGAGACAAAAAGGGAACTGAAAATGTGGTGGCTGACCACCTTTCTAGAATTCTTGTTGAATCCCTTCATAATTCCATTCCAGTTTGTGAATCCTTCCCGGATGAACAACTCTTTGTCATCTCTCAAGAGAGTATCCCTTGGTATGCAGATGTGGTTAATTACTTGGCAACCGGAAAAATACCATCTTCTTGGACCAAACAAGAGAAGGATCGTTTCCTCTCCCAATCACGATCATATTATTGGGACGATCCTCAATTGTTCAAATATTGCCCCGATCAAATAATTCGAAGGTGTGTACCCAACAGTGAATTCCAAAGCATTCTCAAGTTTTGTCATACATTCGCTTGTGGGGGACACTTTAGTGCTAAGAAAACCGCAGCAAAAATTCTTCAATGCGGATTTTTCTGGCCGACACTTCATCGGGATGCATATTCATTCTGCTGCTCTTGTGAGCGATGTCAGCGCCTTGGCGCGATGTCTCGGAAGGATATGATGCCTCTTAACCCTATTCTTATCATTGAAATATTCGATGTGTGGGGCATTGACTTCATGGGACCATTTCCACCCTCTACTGGTCATGAGTACATACTTGTGGCGGTGGACTACGTATCTAAGTGGATAGAGGCCATTGCTACCAAAACCAATGATCACGCAGTCGTGGTTAAATTCATTCAAGCTAACATTTTTAGCCGGTTTGGTACGCCTCGGGCCATCATCAGTGACGGAGGTAAACATTTCTGTAACCGGTTCCTTCGAACCTTGCTTCTCAAATACTCCGTCACACACAAAGTAGCCACCCCATACCATCCTCAAACTAGTGGCCAAGTAGAAGTATCCAATAGGGAGATTAAGAACATTCTTCAGAAAACTGTTCAGCCCGACCGGAAGGATTGGTCATTGCGACTAAACGATGCATTATGGGCATACCGAACCGCATATAAAACTCCCATTGGAATGTCACCTTATCGGTTGGTTTATGGCAAGGCGTGCCATCTTCCGGTTGAATTGGAGCATAAAGCTATGTGGGCCACCAAGACTTTCAATTTTGACATGAAAAAGGCTGGCTCTAATCGAAAGCTTCAATTAAATGAATTGGAAGAATTGCGACATGACGCGTATGAGAACGCAAAAATCTATAAGGCAAAATCCAAAGCCTTTCATGATCGTAATATTCGAGTCAAAACATTTTCACCGGGCCAAAAAGTTTGGTTGTACAAATCACGCCTCCATTTGTTTCCCGGAAAACTTCGCTCCCGTTGGGATGGTCCATTTTTGGTCAATTCCGTCGCTCCCCACGGAGCGGTGGAATTGAAGGACTTGAAAGACGGCTCGATGTTCAAAGTAAATGGGCAGCGCTTAAAAGTGTGCGTGGATGACCAAGTCACCACCGAATACGTGGATGTCGTCACTTTGACGGATCCCGTGTATTTTGACTCGTGAGCCGATCCGGACGTCGCGCCATAGACGTGTAAGGTGGCGAAGCCATGGTAGCTATCAAGCTTCCATGATGTCCCTTTTATCCAAAGTAGATTTGTATCTAAGCAGTGTAGTATCTAATTCCCAAATATCCAAGTCTCTGAAGCATACTTTGCACTGACTGTTTTTGAGCATTTCGATTGATCGAAACCAAGATTTCGATCAATCAAAAATTTCGATTGATCAAAATTTTGGTTTCGATTGATCGAAAAATTGCAGAGATTTGCCAAGTCCAAAGTCCCGAGAGGTGGTATTCTTCAATTGCACTTCGATAGGTCTTCGATCGATCGAAAATTTCGATTGATCGAAATGGGATTTCGATTGATCAAAATAAAATTTTGATTGCATCAATTAAATGTTCGATTGATCGAAGTAAAAATGTGATTCAGGGAAGGAATTTTCGATTGATCGAAGAGACAATCTCGATCGATCGAAGTTGGTTTCGATTGATCGAAGCAAGATTTTGATCAATCGAAATTTTGATTGATCGAAATGCTCATTTCGATCAATCGAAATGCACGCGGAGCCTGCACGTGAGCCGAAAATCTATTTAAACTGTTGGGCTTCCCTCCCATTTTAAAAGACCATCCGAATTCTTCTCTCTCTCCGTGCGATCCAGGCCTTCTCCAAGCACTCCCGAGCACTCGATCTTCCATTCCCGATCATCCGCCGCCATCCGACGCAGTCCGAAGCCGCCGCTAGCACTTGCGCGATCTTCTCTTCGCGGTTGCGAGTGGAGTTTTCTTCGGTTGAGCCGTTCATCTTCTTCCTCACGAGGTAAGTGATGCATGGCTACTTTTTGTTTACTCTCTCGCCATTTTTGATAGTTTTACGGCGGAATAAACATAGTTAGATAATGTTGGGGTGGATGGTTGCGATTGCGCTATCTGAATCAAGTTTTTGTGGGTTTCGGGGGGTAGGAATTCATGTAGGAGTGGGATTTGGCATTTTCTTCGTTTCAAACGCTTAGTGTACGGTGTGTAACCGCGGCACCTTCATTTCGGTTGCACCCGTTCACATTGCCTCTTCGAGTGCACCTTTTTGCATTTTTGTCAGTACCTTGGACTAGGACTTCATTTTTATTTTTATTCTTTTAGTTTAGTAGTAGTTTCACTTTCTTTTTATTCATCTTTTATTTACGTACCTTTTGGAATCCAGTGCAGACTGTTCCGAGGCCATGGCGAGAGTGAAGAACGCCGCCGGTGCTGTTCGCGACGTGCCCGGGCGAGCCTTCCGGTCTCGGAAGTTCAACCCGGAGCAGGTTTTCGACTTAGCCGAGTTCGAGGGGCGTCCCGACACAGCGTGGACCGTTGCCGAGCTCAGGAGGCGTCGCCTCGACAGGCTATGTGTGCCTCCCACCGACGTGGCACACGAGCACCTAGTGCAGGTCTTTTACGAGCATATGACCTACTCCTGCACCGCGCCAGATACACTCGAGACGGTCGTGGCCACTATCACGATCACGATTACGCCGAGCCGGATTGCTCATATACTCGGCATTCCTCACCAGCAGCCGACGGACATGGTTGGCCCGGACGGTCAGCCACTTTATCGTGCCGCACTCCCAGCAGACACTACGCTCTTCTCGATGGTGCTGGACATGTGTGGCGGGGCGTTTACCATGCCCAACCACAACTGCACGTCCAAATCGATGTGCCCGAGCAGATATTGGTTCCTGGACACCGTTCTCCTCAAGAACGCGTGTCCGCTGCAGCACGTGGCAGAGCGCAGGGGCGACCTCCTCCGTTGCCTCTATGCTTTCCATACGGGCACTTGGTTTTCTGTCCCATCGCTTATCTGGGGGTAGATGCACAAAGTTTGGGATGGCCTCGTCAACAAGAGGAAGAAGAGAGCAGCGAGTTGGCAGCTTCCCTTTCCGTTCCTGATCGTCGCTTTTCTCAGCAGTGCCAGTATACCGGTCAGTCGGACTGACATTCAGTTGGCACCGCCCACCCGCTTCACATCTACTCAGTGGAATCGGGTGAGGCGACACTTAGAGCGACAGGACCATCAGGGTGATCCACCAGACGATATAGATATGGATGCCCCGGTGGAGACGGATGAGGGAGAGCCAGCAGGGGCTGAGTCAGAGGACGAGGAGATGGAGGAGGAGGAGATGGATGTCGCTGCAGAGCGGCATGATATCTTAGCGACGGGCTATTCCTGCCTGGCGGCTGACGTAGAGCGGCTCCAGTAGGGTTTTGACGAGCACGTCCAGGTGACGCAGAGTCAGTTGGCAGGTATTCGGACGGACATCTCTTCTCTGGTACAGGGCCAGAGAGCGATCGTAGACGAGTTCCGAGCCTTCCGGCAGGATCTGCAGTTCCTGTTCGTAGGTCGAGCCTCCACCTCCACTTCTGCTCCCACCGAGCCACCACCACCACCACCCGCCCTCGAGTAGCTGCACTTTATTCACCTTTTATGCTTTACTTTCTGTATTTTTCTTTCTTTATTTTTGATAGGCCATGTTGGCCATGTTTAGTTTCTTTTTGCGTATTCCGCCTACATGTACACTTTGTACTGAAACTCATTTTCATCTTTATGGAATACATTTATATTTTCTTTTATGACATGTGTTATCTTTACTGTCTTTTCTTTTTGCTTTCCGTCAATTTATCTGTTCTCTATACTTTGACTATGTATGTAGTACCACTTGTCTAATTGTTATATGCGATTCAGTTGATGATTTCCGTTTATTACCGCCTGGTTTTAATTCCCAATACTGTTGAGATTGCTTCAACACAATATGGCGGTAATAAAGAAAGGCAGCCCCTTTGCGTGCTATACGTTAGCGCGCCTGGATAGTCAATATCTTGTCGCATAGACCTCTTAGACAATTGGGAAACACCAGTTCAGACCATTAGATATACAGTAATATTGGCATTGTTTGTTTGTGCATAATTATTTCATTATGTTCTATTTTATCTACTTTTTGTTCCTTTTAATGCTCGTGGTATCCAGTTGGTATTCTGTGCAGGTTTTTCTTATTTATAGGATGACCGCTGCTGTGGAATACCATTTTTTTCGCATTCTGCCATCCCGGTAACTTCTTTCCTTGTTCTTCTTGTCCAAACATTGAGGACAATGTTGCATATAAGTTTGGGGGTGCGGTATGCTATACCACTTGCATGCACATGCAATGTTCAGTCATTATATTGAGTGTCATTGTAGAGCATTTTTTTCTTTTCTTTGATATTTTTGCATGCTTGCTATGATGTCTTGCTTTTTAAAGGAAGATCATTCGAATAAATGTCCGAGGTAAATGCAGCAGGTAGTTAAGAACTTTAACATTGTAAATACCCGCACTTTTGCAAGCTTTATAGTAGGCTAGAACGGTCTACATTTTTGTCTAAATTCGAGCACGTACAGTTCTTGCCCTAAATTTGTCCTTAACCGCACAAATTCGCACACATGCATGTTAAATTGTGGGGTATAAGTCTGAGGGAGAATTTTTGAAAATTTCTGTTTTTATCTGAACAACTTAAAGAATAAGTTCTTCCGGTTGTTGTAAAAAAAAAAAAGAAGAAATAAAAAGAGAAAAATATGCAATAAGCCTTCTCACTAAATAAACCGGATTTCTATGCCTCAAAGCAGGAAATGTTCGTGTAAAAGTGTGTAAGGTTGAGCAATAATAAGCGGGTGGCTTGCTTATGCTCATCGCCTTGTAAGCTCGGTTATTAAGTCCGAGGGGTGTTTCTTCACCTAATGCCCTAAAACCAATTGGTTTGGGAGTCATTGGCCCAATGCCGCTACATGGGCTTACAAGAAAGCAAAAAGAGCTAAGCATTGCACGGTCATCCGCACATGAGCAATCATGAATGTTTTGTGATAATGAAACAACCGTGTTGAGCATTTTCAATGAGTTTTTCTCTTAAAAACAGATTTATTCATTTTCTTCTCCAAATATGACAAAAGCCACACGTTAGAATGCATGTTCACTTTTCAAAGAGGATTTTGGGGTTGGAATTGTTATAGTGGTTCGGGCTGGCCATTATGTGGGGACTGTCGTTCATTTATAGCTTGTGAAAGTCCATTTTTGCTAATGACCACATAGTTCTGTAATACTTGTTGCATTTGCCAATTGTGAAATGAATGGATAAGCGCCCTTTATCTAGTTGATGACTGAGCATGATTAAACTTTTGTATAAGATAGTTGATTTCATTTTTGTAATATTGTATTGCTAAGGGACTAGCAATATGTAAGTTTGGGGGTGTGATAAGTGTTCAATTCTATGCATTTGAACCCTCTTTATTGCATATGTTAGTTCCGTTTTTGCGTTTATCGAGATATGTTTACGGTATTTTTGTGTTTTTGATGTTTTGCAGGTATTGGAGTAAACGGACCAAAGTTGGAAGCTTTCTGCAGTCAAGAGAAGAAATCAGAAAATGTTGCCAAGGCATCTCGATCAATCGAGATGTGGATTTCGATCAATCGAAATTTCGATTGATCGAAATCTCATTTCGATTGATCGAAATCTCGATCAATCGAGATTCAGTTTCGATCAATCGAAGCTCTGTAGAGTCCACTTGGCCACTTGCTCACCTGCTCTCCCACTTGCAACAAAATCCCCCTTTTTGCACGACTTAGGGGGATTGTCTGACTTGAACAAGACTTTTGGGGGCCTTCTTGATACAAGAGATATATATAATGATATATATATATATATGGTGGGCCCAAAGGAGAAAAAGGAGCCAAAAAGCACACAAAAAGGACCAAATAAGACATATCTCATATATCTCTCAATATACACAAGAAGATCAGAAGAGAGACCTTCGGGAGAGGAAGAGGAAAGCTGAACCAGACCAAGAAGCTTCATTCTCTTCATCAATGGAAGGGTGCAAGGCAACCATGAGCAACTAACTCTTCTACTAGGGTGTTGGTTTCAACCCCTAGCCATGTAAACTTGTTCATCTTTGTAGCTCTTGGGATTTGTAATTAAATGTTGATTATATAGCCTAGTGATTATGTACACAAATACATCTCTTATATATATTTATTTGATTTGAAATTTATTCTTGTCTTATAGTAGATTTTGTCACTTGAATGCACAACATTTGCATATTCCACAAGAAGTGCAAATGATGGCTAGATAATGGTGTTTAAATGAATGTGTGATGCTAGTTTGTATAGACCATGCCAAGACAAGGTAGTTTGGATGCATGTAGTGTTCACTTAGAGAGTAGAGTAATTAGGTAGTTAGTTAGGTTGAAGAGCTATGCTTGTTGAAGATGGATTATGATAGGTTAGCACACACATTGATCTTTTGATATGTCATTGAGGTCACAAGCCTAATGACATTGTTAGGCATTTAATTAATGAATCCCATGCTTGCTACACTTATGAACATGTGAATGGCTAGTGGTGGAAACCAACCCTAGTTCTCTCTCCCAACTTTACTCTTTAATTTTATTGTCATTTCATTTAAGCAATAGTTTTTAACACAAAACCAAAAAACCTGTTTTTAGAATTAAAGTGGAAGTAATCTTTCTTTATGACAATTAACGACTAGTCCTCGTGGGATCGATACCCTCTATATAGAACCTTATCTACAAAGATTCGTGCTCTTGCGAGTGGTTAAATTATATTTTGATAAAAAAGGGCAAAATTAAGCTTACAATATAATTTAGTTCCGACCACATCAGTTGTCGCACCTATACCATCCTCAGCCACCACCATACCCAGCTGCCACACCACAGCTAGTACACCACCATACACACGATTGTGCACAGCCCACTGCCATGCTCCACAAGCTCAGCCAAACAGCCTCCAAGACTCATAACGATTACCTTCCTCAACTGTCCAAGCCAGACAGGCCATTCTCGGCCACCATCGGCCAAGCCAAAGCACCACAACAGGCTGTCCAAACAGCCGTGAATCGCCCAAATTGAGCCCAACTCCGAAACTCTCCGACAGACTCTCCGAACCCACCAAAGCAGTCCCTTCGGCACCACCATAAGCAACCGAACAGACCACCCCTTCCTTGGCCGGAACCGTCCATCAACAAGGTAGACCCAGCCTTCAATGTCCACCACCTTTGAAACCACACAAAACCATCATTTCCGGCAAGACCCACCATGCGCATGAGCTGCCAGAACTTCACCAAAACAGACCCAACCAAGGCCTCAACTGAACCACCTTAAGCCACCGTCAGTAGTCCACCGCCAGCGCCTGAACCAGCCGAGAAGGCCCTCCTGTTCTCCCTCGGCTTTCTCTTTCTCTCTCTAGACTCTCGGTCCTCTCTCTCCTCTCCTTCTCTCTTTTCTCTTTTCTTTCTCTTTCCTTCTTTTCTTTCTTCTTTCCCTATCTATCAGCCGACACCCCATGTGGGTCTCTTATCTTTTCACACACTACATGATATAATGTTCACTCTCAGCCACACAAGTGAATAAATATCTTGTATATTACATATGTATAGAATACTATGCACACCATTTCATAAATTAAATATCTCACATGTTTTGTCTCTCTCTCTCTACACTTCCGGTTCACACACACACACACACACACACACACGCACATATATATATATATATATATATATATAATTTAATATAACCCATACTATATATCAGTCATAGAACTAGTACTGGTGCACCATCCATGAGATGTCTATATATATATATATATATATGTATAATATAAACACATACTTTCACATTCACAACCGTCCACTTTGGCCTTTTCCCCCCATATATATGCATATAATTATATAACATATCCATAAATATCTCACTCTCTTCTCCACATACATATAGTATATATGTATTCAAAAATATTTATAATTAATATAAATACACCCACTATGTATATATATATACACATGTCCGCATATATATTTCCCTCAACTATATATATAATCCCATATATATATATAGGTATCCATATCCTCCACCTCCATATAAATATATATATATATAATTTCATCTATATATATATTCGCATTTTCAAATTTAATTAATTTGAAAAAAAATTAATCCGGTCCAAAAATAATCCGAAACTGGTCAAAATAACCCGGTCCTTACATTATGTGTGCTGATGTCATGTCTTTAGACTTGGATTTTTTTGCATGATGTATCTCTCAGATAGAGAGGTGAACTTTCTTTCTATCAACCCTTTTGTATTATACACTTTTAACCTTTTGGAATTTTTTGATTTAAAGTTCTATTTGGCAATCTCTTCACCTTCATTTGTTGTTTTAATTGAAAATAGTAAAACAAAAACAAGCCCTAAGACACTATGGTAATGTCACCATGTTTTGTCTATTGCCACTTTAGGTAGTGGATTGACCTTCAATGAAGAACAACATAGATTGGCAAGTATAAAACTCACTCTGTTTTTGTATATGCTAACTTAGGCTTGGACTCACATCCTTTGATTCATGTCTAATTCTAATTAACTCCATTCAGAATCTATGACTTTAAATTAAAATTTTAGTTACCACGTAACCAATATATAGTTTTCAATAATGTTAGAACTTAAATTATGCATGCTTCTCAATTGAACTCATGTCTTCTACCTCCAATTTAATGCAGTCATGTATTTTCTAATGTTGAGCTCTATGATGGAGAATATTAAATGAAATTCTTATGATGTATTTAGTGCAATGATGTATTTGGTAAGTCTTAACTTTTTCAAAAGCTTGTGTAGCCTATTTATGTGTGAAGGAGGCAGTAAAAAGTATATTTATAATTGAATCAAGACTTAACCAATTAACCAACAAGTTCCAGTGACCTTAGTAAAAAAAAATTCAAGCATGGAACTAACCAACCAAATGTGTGTGTGTGTGTATACTCCAAATATTACATTTAATTGCTTATAATAGAATAATATTGCTAGCAAATACTCATCTTCAATTTCAACTACAAATAGAAACAGAAAGTTTGACAAATAGAATCATGTCCATCTAGTGTTGGGCTTTCATACATAAAATAAAGAGAAAACAAATCAAAAGCAGATAATTGCTTTGAAAATTAAATATAACGAAAATTATATATATATATACACACACACGCACACACACACAAACACACTAAGTTATGGCATTTTAAACTTGATTTGATTTTTAGCTCAACGTATGTAAGGCTTGCTCAAGGAATCTCTAAAGTGATTGTAGTCCTGCACTAGGAGCATGGCTAATTAAGTAGCCTTGCAAAAGAAGAAGTCAACTGATCATACGACAATTACTTGAGCATACAATCTTGCTGAGTTCTGATGTAGAATTAATTCTTTTTTATTTTTATTTTCATTTTCATTCTAAGGATAACAATCTACAAAATTTTAATTTCTTAACCTTTCTTTTGCAAGAAAACATCCTTTGTCCCAAGTCACTACAGAAACTAAAAACCATCAGAAGTAAAAGATAGAGACAGGGTAAGATAATTTTTTTTATCATTAGCTTGAGTCTTGAGATTTAGGAGCAAAATTATTACAAAATTATTTTGACATGTTAACATCTTTGGCATATTTTGATGTAGATTTTCTAGGAATTTGAAGGCAAAATTCTATCATGTACAATTGATAATTTAAGTGCAGATTTTCATTAGGTGTTGTTGGTACTTCACCAAATAAAGTCGTTAAGTGTTTCACATTTTATCACTGTGACTGATGTTTGTTCTTCAAAATAGGAGAAGATTTTGGTAAATTTTTCTATACATTACCATCAGTATTAACTTTTCTCATTTTGTTATGAGCAGAACAACACTTTGACTCTTGAAGGTACAATATTTATCCCAGTTCATTGTTAATTTTCTGATGATGTGCTAACTACTTAATATTTGACATTATTAGCACTACCATCCCACTCAAACCAAGATTCATAATCAGTAATATTTTGGTTCATAGGGTTTTGATATTTAGTGAGCAATAACTTCACATGAACAATAAAAATATAGAAGCCTAAATATATTTGCTCTAGTCTTTTGGAAAATGATTTCCTTATACTCTATCTCTGTTGTTTTTCATAGGTAAGTAAAAAATGGCATCCATTATTGTCCATTAGAGACTTAAACCCTCATATGTATAATTAAAGGGAAGATGAGATATTCGGGAAAAAAGAGTGGAAGATGAGATACTATTTTGACTAAACTCTTAAATAATGAATATACTGATACCAAGACTCTTGAGGAGTGATTAACTCAGTAACACTAAGGACTCTATCCGTTATAGAAGTCCCTAACTCTATGACTAACAAATGGTTATGTAAAGAATAGGATTTGCCTGGGAGAATTTTGAAGTAAGTCCATTTATTCATGTGTTAGTGCTCTATTATTTTTGTCCATACTCTTAGGTTTTTTTTTCCTATTTTTGCCTTGCTATTTCTATGTTGAGATTGTGGTTGTGAGATTTGTTGGACATTAGCATAATGGTTGTGATTTTTTGTTGTTGTTAGTGTGTGGTTTAGCTAGTGTGGTGGATTCTCTGTGCCCTATTTTGTTAGCTTTGGAGTCAATTGTCTTCTATTGTTATGTTGGTGGCATATTGCTATGTTCATGGATATGGATGATATATGGGTTGATTCTAGTCGGACGTCTTATTTCAAAAATACTCTAGGTTGTGTTTTAGTGAAGCTTAGTAAAATGCTTTGTTTACTGCAGTGGATTATTTGTTCTACTTAGTATTTTGTGGATAGAGTGGCTTGTTTCTATATGGTGGGTTTGGGGTTTCCATGAACCTGGGGTGTGTCCCTTGGAGGCTGTATAATGGCTTTAGCCATTTTTTTTTCTTGATATGAAATTGCTTAGTTTAAAAGAAAAATTGTTATCAAAATTTTTGCTCCTACTTGTATGAGGTGTCTAATTGTATTACCACTATATGAAGCCTTCTGATCTGAACAGTGATCCTTTGAACTACTTTGTTGACGGCTTTGTTTCTATCTACAACTTTGTTTCTATCTACACTTGAGTTGGTTCTATTTGGTCATTTGTTTAGCGTTACTCTTTTTCTTCTTTAATTTTTTTCCTTCAAGTTCTTAACATTATTAGCATATTGAAGTTGGGACTTTTGTGATGTAGCTATGCTTGGACTTTATACAACTTAATGTCTACGATGAACAATGAGGTGGAGAAAGTGCCAAGAAAATTAAAAGTCAACTTCTACCAAGAAATGAACAATGTGAATATCAATGTATTGGAGTGAGTAGGAGTGCTAGGTTTTTGAATTGAATGATAATTTCATATTGATGAATAGTTTAATAGGAGTTCTAGGAATTTGTTAGTGTTTCTAACAAATGGATATATTTCCCTTTTTTTTTGTTATTTTGGCACACTGAACATTGATGAATTCTGAAAATGTCATTAGTCTTTTGATATATTTAATAATGTATTTTAATGTATTGGTTTAGTTATTGGCATTAAGTGAAATTTGTTAGCATTGCATGGTGTTTAGTTGAATTGTAGGCAATACAGGTCATGTGTGGATGAGTAATAGGTACCTAACATTTGAGGGTGCTTTTATTATAAAAAGTTATATGTTATTAATGGGGGGCAAGAAACCTTGTGAGTAAAAGAACATTCCTCGCAGAAAACAAACAGAAAACTTTTTCACGTGTTATGGGTCGTGAATATTTAGATTTATTAACGAGGGCCAAGTATCACGTAAATGAATTATTAACGAGGAATTATGTTTCTTGTACATAAATTTTTTACGTAGACAAAATATTTTTTGACGAGGAATATTTTACTTTTTTACGAGGTTTATTTTTTGTCGTAGAAAATTAAGAATATTTATGAGACCTTAATAGACGTGGGCCTCATTCGCGCCGTGAATACCTTTTAATGGCATTTTTGGCCTCTCGTAAAAGGCTTTCTTTCTTGTACTGTTGGCCGTCCAGATGGTCGAATTTGGCAAAAAGCAGCGGATGATTTTAATTGTGGCACAATTTCTAAACAATTGGGACTTTTTGAATCAAAACAACTCAAACGAAACTAGTTTAAATGATTTTTCTTGTTATCACACATGATTTCTGCTAGGAAATGCTCTTTTCGAATCAGAGTGACTCAAACAAAACTGGATAAAGAAAGGATCAGCATGCTTATTGTTTTTTTTGGACGTTTAGATGAACTAATTAGGCAAAAAGCAACGGTCTAGCATGAGTTTAGAATCATTGTCACCATACTCGTTTCTTTTGGATGTCCAGACATTAGAATATGACACATAGCACCATACGGTTGTGATTATGGCACAAAGCACCATACGGTTCTCACCATGCTCGATATTTGCTAGGAATTACTCTTTTCATATTAGAACAACTCAAACAAAAAAGTATGAAGATAGGCTAAGCTTTCTCGTTGTTTCTTCTAGATGTCTAGACGGTCGAATTGGGCAAAAAGAAGCGTATTATTCTGACTAGGCACGATTTCAATGGAAATGGGACTTTTCGTGTCAAAACAACTCAAATGAACCTAGTTTAAATCATTTCTCCCATGGTAGTTTCTTTTGGATGTTTAGACATTCGAATCTAGCACACAAAACACCATACTGTTGTTATCATGGCACAAAGCATCATAAGGTTTTGATCTTGCACGATATTAGGAATTGCTCTTTTCATAGCAGAATGACTCAATCAAAAAAGGATGAACATAGGATAAGCATGCTCGTTGTTTCTTTTGGTCCTCTAGATGATCGAATTTGGAAAAAAACATAGTATGATTTTAATTGTGGAATGATTTTTACAGAAATAAGACTTTTTGAGTCAAAACAACTTAAACGAAACTAGTTTCAAATCATTTTTTCCATGGTCATTTCTTTTGGATGTTTAAAGAGTCGAATCTGGCACAAGACACTATACGGTTGTGATCACGCACGATTTCAGCTAGAAATTGCTCTTTTCAAGTCAGAGCGACTCAAATAAAACTAGATGTAGATCAGATCGGCATGCTTATTGTTTCTTTTGGATGTTTAAACGATCTAATTTGGTAAAAAGCAACGTACAATTCTGATTGTGGCACGATTTTTATCGAAGTGGGACTTTTCGAATCGAAACAACTAAAACGAAACTAGTTTAGAATCGTTCTCTCCATACGCATTTCTTTTGGAAGTCCAGAAGGTCGAATCTCGCACAAAGCACTACACGGTTTTGATCATGCACGATATTTGCTAGGAATTGCTCTTTTCAAATTAGAACGATGCAAACAAAAATGTATGAAGATAGGATAAGCATACTCGTTGTTTCTTTTGGATGTCTTGACGGTCGAATTTGGCAAAAACTAGCGTATGATTCTAATTGTAGCACGATTTCTCTAGACATGGGACTTTTGTTTTTTTATTTGGAAAGGTTACTGTGTTGCATTCATTCAACAAAACTAGGACTTTCTGAGTCACAACAACTCAAACGAAACTAGTTTAAATAATTGTTCCCATTCTCATTTCTTTGGGATGTCCAAACAGTCGAATCTGGCCCAAGGCACCATTCGGTTTTGATCACGCATGATTTGTAAGGAATAGAATAATTTTGACCGGATTAAATTTTTTTCGGATTAATTAAAATTCGGAAAAGTGTGGATATAGAGATTTCTATACAAGAGGAAGGTGTATGTATATGTATATATGTATCTAAATATATATATACATAGTGCCTATATTTATATTTAATTATAAATATATGGTGGGCTTATATGCAATTATGAAGAAATGTGGGTGCACATGCATCATTACAAGTATATGTGTATATGTGGTGTATAATAAAGCAAGAAAAGAAGATAAGAAATGAAAGGAGGAGAATAGATCAGCTGAGAAAAGAAAAAGAGAAAAGAAGAAAAAAAAAAAAAGAAAAGAAAAGAAGAAAAGGAAAAAGAAGAGAGAGGAGGAGAAGTCGGGGAGAGAGAAACCGAGAGGGGATCGGTTCTGGTGGCCCGATCAGCGGCGGCGGGGGGCTGTTTCCGGCAGAGGTGTCGACTGTGACCGTGGTTGACCACGGTTGAGCTATTCGGTGTTGCGGGGTGGTTCGGTCCGGATAGGCTGTTCGAGAAGGGGGTCCGATGGATGCTTGCGGTTGGGGTTTCTGCTTGGTAGTTTCCGGTGGAGTTGGTGCCGGGAGTGGCTGAGGATGGCCGTTGAGGTGGTACTTCAGCGGCGGTTGACAGCGACTCACCTTTAGAGGGAGAGAGGGAGAAGCGACGGCTTGATGGGACTGGGTTTGGTCCGATTGATGGAAACGGCTGGGGATTTCTTGGCCAGGGTGCGTGGGTCTGCTGGTAGTGGTTCTAATGGACGATTTTGGGTCCTCTTTCAGTAAGATCGGCTCGGCCGATTGGTTGAATCGTTGCATCCGTAGGTGAGTTAATTCAGGTCCAATTTTTGGGGACAATTCGGGTGCTCTCTTTTGAGTTTGGTGGTGGTTGTTTTTGTGAAGGTTTGAAGGTGCACATGGTGATCTTCTCAGTGTTGGCTTGAGGTGGGTGACGGTGACTCAATGGCTCGAACAGTGGGTGGTTCGACCGGGGTGTTGACGGGGTTCGGTGGGCTCTGGGTTTGATGGTTGAATATTGGTAGTGCCGAACATGGGTTCCGGCAGTGGGTTTCAAAATTGGGTTTGTACAGGGGTTGCCATGGTGGTGCCCGATGGGGTTGCAAGAGGGTCACGACAAGGGGTTTCTCGGTCAGTTTTGTGGCTGAACATTGGGCTGTCATGGCCTGTTCGTGGTAGACTTGGCCGAACATGGTGACTGTTATGGTTCGTCGACGGTTGTGGAGGTGTTTTTAGTAGTGGGTTCAGACGGGTGGTCCGTGGTGGCGTGACCGAAAGTAGATGGTGGGTTTCGGTGGCTGGTTTGTGGTTTGGTGGTTTCGAATGGTGCTGAAACTTGTGGGTTTAGTTTGCACAACCCGTAGTGGTCAAAGTTTGCGGTTGTTTGGGCCAAGAATGACGACCTTGTGGTTTTGGGCCCTCATATATATATGTGCATATGTATATAAAGGTGGATTTTATATATATATATACGTGGGATGTGAGGAGATATATATGTGGGTAGATATATATTTATGTGTGGGCTTGGAGGGTAAGAGCATTGTTAAATTCAAATGCTGATTTGCATTATTATATGCATGTTTAGGGATTGAGCCATGTAAAGCATGCTAAATTACATATGTATATTTAGCTAGATGTTGCCTTGCATGCATATGTGATTTTTATACATGAGTTGAATATATGTAAGCATATACGTGATTATATATGTGGTGCAGTAGTAGAAATGCATGCTAAATTGATTATGGCATAGAAGGACATTTGAAAAGCATGAAGTATGTGAAGTGTTATGTATGTTTTTGCTACCTATATGGGTGACATGATATATATATATATATATATATATATTTTTTTTTGCGTGATTGCATATGGTTGTAAGAAAGCATGCTAGTTACTTGTAGTAAATGCATGCCTTGAGTGAAAGCATGATTATATTTGTGCTAATATAAATGTATATGTGATTATATGCAGGATATGACATATATATATATTGTGTATGTGCAAATGTGACTATGAATGATTTCTGTGAAAAGTGTGTTCATTGGTGAAAAACGTGAAAATGTGATGTTTATAGATTTATGCATAAAAGATATGACTTTCTTAAAAAATGCATAAGCATGATGATTTCCATGATGTGAGTGTGATAACACTGTGACAATCTTGAGGAGAAAGGAAAATGCATTGATTTGACAAAAATGCATTGTATGGTGTGGATAAGTGCATTGATGTGATTATGTGCACTATGTGAAAAGCGAGGTTTTTGGGGCATGTGTGAGAATTAATAGGGTATTGAACTTTAGGGTGAAAGACTCAAAACTTGGCCAAGCGGGTGTCGCTTCCGTCGGGTTAGTAGCCTGAAAAGCATGAGCAGAGTATGTGGTCCCAAAGCGAGCCTTACTATGGATTGTGACAAGAGAAGTCCTTAGTTGAATTGATTTTCAGAAATTTGTGGCGTGAGTTATATATACGAAATGTGACTGTCAAGTTGATATACATATATATATATATATATATATATATATATATATCTATGTATATGCATTGAGGTGGAAAGCATCACACATGATTCGAAAAACATGATTGTTTATGGGTAAAAAGCATGTATACATATCATGTAGACATGTAGCGATTTAATGTGCATTTATGCATGACTCTATGGATCTTGTTGAGTAGGTGATGTGGTATTTGATTTACATTGTTCATGTAAATGCTTCTATTCATATATGTTTTCTATACATAATGATGTTGGATGTGTATTGTTTTGAACATGTTGTAAATGATTTTCATAAGTCAGGTGTAGTGGAATTAAATGTTCATAAGTACTAGAACTGCCATGTGCATTGTTGGTTCATGTATGCTAGGAGGGGCATGACTTTAAATATGGTGATATATTTAAGTGCATGTATATTTTTGAGAATATGTGAGGATCGACCTGCTGCTATGATGATAGTATGGTTCTACATACCTTGTTGGGCCTCTGAGCTCACCCCCTCCCAGGTTTTGCAGGTGTTGCTAGTTTTGGAGTCAGTTGGGGGATTGATAGCACCAGTTGCTGAGGTAGTGATTAATCTCCTTAGAATCTGACTTATGTTCAGGATTTTAGATAGACGCATTACATTTGGATTAAATGTATGAAGCGATTACGTTGATTCAGTTCATTCAGTTGTATCTTATTCATGTGATGTATGTATTTATACGGACATTCAAGGACTGAGACATGTATATTTTTGATTCTATTATGCATGTTGTAGAAATGCTGGGGGGACACGTGCCCAGAATTGTCCATTTTGATTGTTAGATATAAATGTTGGGGGAACACGTGCCTAGAAGTGTCCATTTGAATTGAAAACAGGTATAACATGCCAGGATCTGAATTATTAGAATGGGTCATGCCCGATTTTCGTGAAAATAATAGGAGATTGAGATGGTATGATCAGGTGGTGGTTATAGCGTGAGGTTGAGGAAACGGGTTCGTGACTCGGGGTCCGGGTCGGTCCGGGGGAGTCCGGCGGTTCGGATTCCGGGGCGTGACACGATTTCTGTTAGGAAATGATATTTTCGAATCAAAATGACTCAAACAAACAGGATGAAGATCGGATTAGCATGCTCGTTATTATTTTTGGACATTTAAACTATCTAATTTGGTAAAAAGTAACGTATTTTTTTAATTGTGGCACGATGTCTATGGAAGAGGGATTTTTGATTCAATACCACTCAAATGAAACTAGTTTAGAATATTTTTCACCATACTCGTTTCTTTTGGATGTCCAGACGGTCGAATCTAGCACAAAGCACCATTCAGTTTTGGTCATGCATGATATTTGTTAGGAATTACTTTTTTTGTATTAGAATGACTCGAACAAAAAAGGAAGAAGATAGGATTTGAATGCTCTTTGTTTCTTTTGGATGTATGGACGGTCGAATTTTACGAAAACCAGCGTATGATTCTGATTGTGACATGGTTTCTCTAAAAATGAGAGTTTTTGATTCAAAACAGCTCAAACAAAACTAGTTTCAAACATTTTTCCCATGCCCATTTCTTTTGGATGTCTAGATAGTCGACTATGGCACAAAGCACGATACGGTTGTGATCACGCATGATTTCTGCTAGGAATTGTTCTTTTCGAATCAGAAGGACTCAAACAAAACTAGATAAAGATCGTATTGGCATGCTCATTAGTTCTTTTGGATGTTTAAATGATCTAATTTGACAAAAAGCAACTTACAATTCTGATTGTGGCACGATTTCTTAAGAAATGGACTTTTCGAATCGAAACAACTAAAACGAAAGCAGTTTTGAATTGTTGTAGCCATACTCATTTCTTTTGGATGTTTAGACGATCGAATCTGGCACAAAGCACCGTACGGTTTTGATCATGCACAATATTTTCTAGGAATTGCTCTTTTCGTACTAGAGTGACTAAAACAAAAAAGGATAAATATAGGATAAGCATTCTCTTTGTTTCTTTTGGCCGTCCAAACATTCGAATTTCGCAGAAAGCAGCGGATGATTCTAATTGTGGCGCGGTTTCTAAACAAATGGGACTTTTTGAGTCAAAACAACTCGAACAAAACTAGTTTAAATGATTTTTCTTGTGGTCACACACGATTCTTCTAGGAAATGCTCTTTTCGAATCAGAGCAACTCAAACAAAACTGGATGAAGAAAGGATCAGCATGTTTATTGTTTCTTTTGGACATTTAGATGATCTAATTAAGCAAAAAGCAATGGTCAAGCACGAGTTTAGAATCGTTGTCGCCATACTCGTTTCTTTTGGATGTCTAGACAGTAGACTATGGCACATAGCACCAAACGATTGTAATCATGGCTCAAATCATCATAGGATTCTCACCATGTCCGATATTTGCTAGGAATTGCTCTTTTCATATTTGAACGACTCAAACAAAAAAGTATGAAGATAGGATAAGCATGCTCGTTGTTTCTTCTGGACGTCTAGACGGTCGAATTTGGCAAAAAGAAGCGTATTATTCTAATTGGGGCACGATTTCAATGAAAATGGGACTGTTCGAGTCAAAATGACTCAAATGAACCCAGTTTAAATCATTTCTCCCATGATAGTTTCTTTTGGATGTTCAGATAGTCGAATCTGGCACAAAACACCATACTATTGTGATCATGGCACAAAGCACCATAATGTTTTGATCTTGTACGATATTTGCTAGGAATTGCTCTTTTCATAGTAGAACGACTCAATCAAAAAAGGATGAACATAGGATAAGCATGCTCGTTGTTTCTTTTGGTCCTCTAGACGGTCGAATTTGGCAAAAAGCATAGTATGATTCTAATTGTGGAACGATTTCTATAGAAGTAAGACTTTTTGAGTCAAAACAACTTAAACGAAACTAGTTTAAAATCATTTTTCCCATGGTCGTTTCTTCTAGATGTTTAAAAACTCAAATCTGGCATAAGACACCATACGGTTGTGATCACGCACTATTTCAGCTAAAAATTGGTCTTTCCGAATCAAAGTGACTCAAATAAGGCTAGATAAAGATCGAATCGGCATGCTCATTGTTTCTTTTGGATGTTTAAACTATCTAATTTGGTAAAAAGCACGTACAATTCTAAATGTGGGACGATTTTTATCAAAGGGGACTTTTCGAATTGAAACAACTCAAACGAAACTAGTTTCAAATCAGTCTCTCCATACTCATTTCTTTTGGATGTCCAGATGGTCGAATCTCGCACAAAGCACTACACGGTTTTAATCATGTACAATATTTGCTAGGAATTACTCTTTTCAAATTAAAATGACTCAAACAAAAATATATGAAGATAGGATAAGCATACTCGTTGTTTCTTTTGGATGTCTAGACTGTCGAATTTGGTAAAAAGTAGCGTATGATTCTGATTATAGCACGATTTCTCTATACATGGGACATTTGCTTTTTTATTTGGAAAGGTTAGTGTGTTGCATTCATTCAACAAAAATAAGATGTTCCAAGTCACAACAACTCAAACGAAACTAGTTTAAATCATTTTTCCCATTCTGATTTTTTCGGGATGTCCAGACAGTGGAATCTGGCCTAAGGCACCATTCGGTTTTGATCACGCACGATTTTTTCTAGGAAATTCTCTTTTTGAATAAAAATGACTCAAACAAAATAGTATGAAGACCGGATCAACATGCTCGTTATTTTTTTTTGGATGTTTAGACTATCTAGTTTGGCAAAAAGCAACGTACTATTCTAATTGTGGCACGATTTCTATAGAAGAGGGAATTTTTGATTCAATACCACTCAAATGATACTAGTTTAGAATATTTTTCGCCATACTCGTTTCTTTTGGATGTCCAGACGGTCAGATCTGGCACAAAGCACCATTTGGTTTTGGTCATGCATGATATTTGTTAGGAATTGCTCTTTTCGTATTAGAACGACTCAAACAAAAAAGGAAAAGGATAGGATTTGAATGCTCGTTGTTTCTTTTGGACGTATAGACGGTCGAATTTTACAAAAACCAGCGTATGATTCTGATTATGGCATGATTTCTCTAGAAATGAAAGTTTCAAACATTTTTCCCACACCCATTTCTTTTGGATGTCCAAATAGTTGAATATGGCACAAAGCACCATACGGTTGTGATCACGCATGATTTCTGCTAGGAATTGCTCTTTTTGAATTAGAAGGTCTCAAATAAAACTGGATGAAGATCGTATCAGCATGCTCATTAGTTCTTTTGGACGTTTAAACGATCTAATTTGACAAAAAGCAACATACAATTCTAATTGTGGCACGATTTATTAAGAAATGGACTTTTTGAATCGAAACAACTAAAATGAAAGCAGTTTTGAATCATTCTAGCCATACTCGTTTCTTTTGGATGTCTAGACGGTTGAATGTGGCACAAAGCACCGTACAGTTTTGATAATGCACGATATTTGGTAGGAATTTCTCTTTTCGTACTAGAGAGACTGAAACAAAAAAGGATGAAGATAGGATAAGCATTGCCTTTGTTTCTTTAGGCCGTCTAGACGGTCGAATTTGGCAAAAAGCAGCGGATGATTCTAATTGTGGCGCGATTTCTAAACAAATGGGACTTTTTGAGTTAAAACAACTCAAACGAAACTAGTTTAAATGATTTTTCTTGTGATCATGCACGATTTCTACTTGGAAATGCTCTTTTCGAATCAGAGTGACTCAAACAAAACTGGATGAAGAAAGGATCTGCAAGCTTATTGTTTCTTTTGGACGTTTACATGATCTAATTAGGTAAAAAGCAACGGTCAAGCACAAGTTTAGAATCGTTGTCGTCATACTCATTTCTTTTGGGTGTCCAGATAGTAGAATATGGCACATAGCACCATACGGTTGTGATTACGGCACAAAGCACCATACGGTTCTCACCATGCCCGATATTTGCAAGGAATTACTCTTTTCATATTAGAACGACTGTAAGGACCAGAAGAATTTTGACCGGTTTCGGGTAAAATTTTGACCGGATTTATTTTTTTCGAATGAATTAGATTCGAAAAGAATGTGGATATACATATATATATATATATATATGGAATTATATATATATTGATGGAGGACGTAGTTATATATATATATATAGATATATATATATATAGTTGTGGTAAGTGTATTTATATTAAATTATAAATACACGTGAATGTATGTGTGTGTAGTGTAATATGTATATGTATAGTATAGGTATGTATACATGTATATGTACTCCTTTTCTTGCACATGGGCTGATTTGGATATATATATATATATAAGTATGTTATATATATATATGTGGCTGAGGAAGAATAAGGATAAAAGGAGAGTGACCCAAGTGGGTCGGCTGACTAAGAGAAAAGAAGAAAGAAAAGAAAGAAAGAAAAGAAGAAAGAAAAGAAAAGAAAAAGAAAAAGATAAAGGGAGAGAAAATCGAGGAGAGAGAAAACCGAGAAGAGAGAGAGAGGGAGAAGCCGAAGGCGAGATCGGCTGGCAGTGCTCACGGCGGGGCTTCGCCCGGGCGACGGCGACGGCGACGGTAGAGGCTTCGGATGGGGCTGGGTTTGGTCCGATCTGGGGGTTGAACTCGGCTGGAGCGGCTGCTCGCGATGGCTGGAGGAGGCCGAGGTTGATCCAATTTTGGGTTTGGTTCGCTGGTTCGATGGGGGGTTTCGATTATGGCGAGATGGTCCCGTGAGGCTTCGGGTTCGGTTCGGACAACTTGGTGGGTGGCCGGGTTCCATGGTTTTTGTAATACCCCGCTCCAACACATGGTATGATATTGTCCGCTTTGGGCCTGAGCCCGCACGGTTTTGCTCTTGGGTTTTACCCCAAAAGGTGTCATACCATTTGAAGAGAACATACTACATATAAGCACATCCCCTTTTCTACACCCAGGCGATGTGGGATTGAGCACCCTGTACCCTGTCAGTGTGGTAGCTCAGCCCAGTGTCTATCTTCGCACCCGCCCACTCACACCCGTCCACAAGGGTTACTACAATCCACCCCCCTACGAGGCCCGACGTCCTCGTCGGCACACTTCCGGCTGGGTTCAGGCTCTGATACCAATTGTAATACCCCACTCCAACACATGGTATGATATTGTCCGCTTTGGGCCTGAGCCCGCACGGTTTTGCTCTTGGGTTTTACCCCAAAAGGCCTCATACCATTTGAAGAGAACATACTACATATAAGCACATCCCCTTTTCCACACCCAGGCGATGTGGGATTGAGCACCCTGTACCCTGTCAGTGTGGTAGCTCAGCCCAGTGTCTATCTTCGCACCCGCCCACTCACACTCGTCCACAAGGGTTACTACAGTGTTCGGCTGGAGCAAGGTGGAGCCCCGGATGAGTTTTCCACAGCTGGGTTTTGGGGTGGTTTTAGGTGGCTTGGGCATGGCTACTATGGCTGTGTATGGTGGTGCTCGATGGTTAAGTGGCTCGGTTGAGGTGGTTAATGGGTCCGGGTTGTTGTGCTCGGGTGGGCTCTTCTATGTGGGTTCAATTTCAAGGTTTTCATGGCGGATTGGGTCCGACTATGGGTCTTCACCGAAGTGGTGGGTGATGGTGGTTTCGGCCATGGAGCTGGGGTTTCACGGTTGTTTGGGCAGCTTGTTGGGGTGGTTCGGCTTGGCCGTGAGGTGGCCGGGAAAGGTTTGTTTGGGTGGTCTCGGTGTGGCCATTGTAGGCTGGCCGTGTGGACTGGTTTTGGATTGTTTGGCAGCAAGGTGATGGCTCAGTTTGGGGCTATTTGGGTTCTTTGCTGGTAGGTTGTATTCAGAAGGGAATCTAGCTGGGTTTTTTTGATTGCTTACTTCGTTTGGACAGCCGTGGTGGTTGGTTTGTGGGTGCTTGCTGCGGGTTCAGTTTGGACAGCTAGTAGTGGTCACGATTCGTGGTGGTTAGGGGCCAGAATGGTTACCTTGTGGCGTTGGGCCTTGACGGCCATAGTGGGGGAGCCTGACTTAGTTGTCCATGGTGGAAGCAACCATGGTGAAGGTTGAAGATGGTTCCAAATTGGGTTGATTCACTTTATTTGGGTTGGACCGAAAATGAATAAGGAAACGAAGTGGCCCGATGGATTGTTCGGGTGGGTTTTGACACAGGACTGGACCGGACCGGACTTGGTAGAGGCCGATTTGCAGGCACGGACCGGTTGAGAGCTAGACCTAAGGCAAGTTGATTCTTGCCTCTATCTCTTACGTAGATTTTATTTACGTTAAGTAATTTACATATGTCTTAATTTGATCGTATGTGGTATGTGTATATACATATATATGTAGGCGCTTATATATATGTGTGTATAGGGAATGTGGTACATACATGGGATGTGAGAGGATATACATATGTGTGTGTGTATATATATGTATGTGCGGGTTTGGGAAGCGATAACATGTTAGATTTATCGCCTAATTGCATTGTGATATGCATGTATGTATAGATTAAAGTCTATGAAGAGTATGCTAAATAATACATGTTTAGCTATATGTTGTCTTGTATGCATATGTGGCTTTTATGCATGAGGTTCAGTATATATATAGGTGATTATATATATGGTTGCAGCGGTAGAAATGCATGCTAAGTATGAATTTAACTTTTGGCGAGCATTTGAAAAACATGAAATGTGCTAAGTGCTTTATATGCTCTTGATACATATGTGGGTGACGTAATATATATGTGTGTATATATATTGTGATTGGAATGCATGTTAGCTACTTGTAGTGAATACATGCATTGAATGAGAGCATGACTGTACTTATGCTAGTGTACGTGCATATAGGACTTATATGCAAGATTGGACATATATGTGTTTATATGTGGGAATGTGAATGTGAGATGCATGCTAGCTTCATATATATATATATATATATATTGAATGTATGCATTGGTCCTAGCATGATAAAAACGTGCTAAGTTGAAGTTGTTGCATATATGAGGTGTTATGCAAGTTTGTGAACATGTATGTGCTATATGTGTTGGAATGTGATGAAAAGCATGCCAAATGCTTCTTTTTAGTATTTATAGGCATGTGTTGACGCATGAAAATATCATGTTATGTATATATGCATCCATATTGCATATATAGGAGGGAAATGACACATACGTGGTTATATGTGGGTCTATGTTGATAAGTGTTCAATTTTATGCATTTGAACCGTCTTTATTGCATACGTTAGTTCCGTTTTTGCGTTTACCGAGATATGTTTACAGTATTTTTGTGTTTTTGATGTTTTGCAGGTATTGGAGTAAATGGAGCAAAGTTTGAAGCTTTCTGCAGTAAAGAGAAGAAATCAGAAAATGCAGGAAAGGCATCTCGATCAATCGAGATGTTGATCTCGATTAATCGAAATCTCGATTGATCGAGATCTCATTTCGATTGATCGAAATCTCGATCAATCGAGATTCTGCAGAACCCACTTGGCCACTTGCTCACCTGCTCTCCCACTTGCAACAAAATCTCCCTTTTTGCACGACTTAGGGGGATTGTCTGACTTGAACGAGACTCTTGGGGGCCTTATTAATGCAATAGATATATATAGTGATATATATATATATATGGTGGGGCCCAAGGTTGAAAAGGAAGCCAAAAAGCACACAAAAAGAGCCATATCTCTCATATCTCATATATCTCTCAACACACATCATAATACTTCAGAGGAGAGACCTTCGGGAGAGGAAGAGGAGAAGCTGAACCAGACCAAGAAGCTTCACTTTCTTCATCAATGGAAGGGTGCAAGGCAACCATGAGCAACTAACTCTTCTACTAGGGTGTTGGTTTCAACCCCTAGCCATGTAAACTTGTTCATCTTTGTAGCTCTTGGGATTTGTAATTAAATGTTGATTATTTAGCCTAGTGATTATGTAGAGACCGTGCCCAATTTTGGCCGGTTTTTCAATTTTTGTCATTTATTGCTTTAAGTGCATTTTAAATGATGTTTAACATGTTTTGAATGTGGGGAACATGTTTAGAGGGTTGGAATAGGGTTTTGGAAAGTTTTGGGGACTTTTCGCAAAAATTGACTTTTTTGAGTTTGGTCAACCTAGGGGCGTGGGCCTTGTGGGCCCAGAAATTTTAAAAGTGTCGGAATGGCTTCAAAATTTGAGGATAGCTTAAATAAAATATTTGACGCGCAACGGAGTTGATTTCGTGTCAATCCGAGTTACGGAACTCCGAAAATGAGCCCGATAGCTATAAATACTAAGAGAGATCAGCTATTCTCTCATTTTCCATTCCAGCAGCCGAGAGAGAGAGATATATATACGTATATACATACAAGCTTCATCTCTTCCTCTTCTTCACTAGATTTGAGGGCCTTAGAGTGGAATTTTGATTTTACCAAAGAAGGAAGAAACGATCTACACATCAAGGGCTCGAGATTGATCGGTTCAAAAAATCGTTTCGGAGGAAGTTGGGTTTTGAGAGATTGGGGAAAATCAATTGGAAGCTCTTCCAATTTGAGGTAGGGGTGCTAGACTCACTTCTACTTTGATCTTGTGGTCCCTTTCTAAATATCATAAGAGATAGCTTTTGATTTCTTGAACCTAGGTCTATGTATATATATATATACGTATACCATGGTGATTTATGCATGTATAAGTGTCTAATATGTTAGTTAGGGCTTATGCATGGTATGTGTGTGCAAATGTGACTATAATGCTTTTGGTGAAAAATGTGTTTGTTTGATGAAAACATGAAAAATATGATTTTCTAGAAAAATCCATGATTATAGTGATTTTCATGATGTGAGTGTGATAGCATTGTGACAATCTTGAGTTGGAAGGAAAATGCATTGATTTGAGGAAAAATGCATGCATTGTGTGACTATGTGCATTGGTGTGATTATGTGCACTATATGATGATTTTGGGGCATGAGTGTGAAATTAAGATAAGGGGAAGGCCCCTAGGGTGAAAGACCCAAAACTTGGCCAAGAGGAGGTGCTCCCTTCGGGTTAGTAACCCGATAAAGCACAAGCAGAGTTTGGGTGCCGAAGAGACCCTTACTATTGGAGTGATGAGAAAGCCCCTTTGGATTGATTTGGTGTGAGTTATATATATATAAGTTGTGACTTGTCCAATTTGATATATATATATGTATATATACATATGTATTTGCACTTTATGTGAAGCATCATGCATGATTTGAAAAACGTGGATGTTTGGGTAAAAATGCATGAGCATGTGCATTCATGCATGGCTTACGGGTTAGAGTGGGGATGGGTGGATCATTTCTACTGAGCCATTGAGATGCTCACCCCATTATATTAAACATTTTCAGATAAGGCGCCAATGGAAGACGAAGCATGATTAGCTCTATGGATATGTTGAGCTTATTTTTGGACTTTTGCTCTTTTGAGATGTAGATAAATGTCCATGCCGGCTTGTGGCATGTAGACAATGGTTGTGGTGTTGCCTTTACATTTGTACCTTCTTATGTATGTGAAATTCAAATGTAAGTGCCACACTTGTAGGAAAGTGATTTTTGAGAAATGTATGTATAATGACTTCCTTCATTTGAGACTTGTAGAATTTATGCAAAAAGAGCCATTTGAATTCTTATGTGTATGGTTCCATGGATTATGTATGGATTTGGATTTTAAATGGATGAATGCATTCTTTTGTCTCTCGTATTTTAATTTCGTGGCTATGAAGGTTTAGAGTTGTGGATTTATGTGGAATCATGGTTGTAGGATCTCAATGTACAAGTTAGATTGTATGGTTGGATTAATGAAGATCACCTTTGAAAAAAATGAGGATGTTGGGTTCACTTGAAATTTTATGTACATGGTGGACTTTAGATGAATTTTCTATGATTGTACAAGATTTGAGATTCAAATGTATAGGTTGATGTGTGAGTATGATATTATTCCAATGGTAGATGATTTATATGAGTTATGAATGATCTAAGGTGGTTTGGTTGAGATTTGGGTTCAGTTTGATCTTGTAGAGGTGTTTGAGAAATTCTGGGCAGTGCATTTCGATTAATCGAAATGCCCATTTCGATTAATCGAGATGCCCATCTCGATTGATCGAAATGGTTGCGAGTTTTTATGGATTTTTAAGCCTTATTTCGATCAATCGAAGTCCCAACTTCGATCAATCGAAATATTGCAGGTCCAAAGTACCGAGAGGGTGTTTTCTTCGATTGATGGGGTCAAAATCTCGATTAATCGAGATGAATTTCGATTGATCGAAATCCAATTTCGATTGATCGAAATTACTATTCACAGTAAGGTTCAAAAATTGTCCAAACTTCGTTTCGATGCCATTTCTTCGTTTTAAATCGGAATTGAGCGTGGTTTTTTTTGAAATTGAGTATTTTTGAAATCTCTATCCAATGGTGTAGGTTACAGAGTCAGATTCCATCTGTGTAAAAAGTTGAGGTCCAGAACTTAGTGGTTTATATGTATGGAACCAAAGGTGAAAATCATTTGCAAGGGCCTTTGATGATCTAATGCCACTTGAAGGGCGTGCATATAGAATGCTTCCGCAATAGAAATGATTATAATGAGATTAAGGTGTGAGAACTTGAGGTGAAATTATGGATTCACCCCCATTTCCTTCGCTCCTAACCGGGTGTCGGAAACCGGGGCGTGACAACATGGTATCAGAGCGTAACCAGGTTTGAATACCTAGGGACGAAGGGAAATGGTTGGATCATATATGGGATTTTGAGGAGTAGATTAAGTGCATATTGCATGGAAAATTTTTTATGTGCTTATTTATTTGATATGATATGTTACTTATGAAGTATATAAGTATGTTGAGTATGCATGAAGTGAATTGTACATGACATTCATGCTTTGAAAATTTTAAGTATCTTCTTGTCATCCATACAGAGGGATGCCACCAAGAAGAGCTCGTGAAGTGACACCGGAAGTGGTCCCTATTGGAGGGGAGCAATTCATGCGCGACATGGTCGCTACCATGCGCCAAATTGCGAGGGAGACACGACGGGAAACTCAAGAGGAGACACAAGCTCCACCAAGAGCAGCTCCTCCTAGCCGAATGATAACGGCACTGGGACACTTTAAGAAACACAATCCACCAACCTATTCTGGGGGATCCGATCCCATGGTAGCAGAAAATTGGTTGGATCAGATTATCAAGCTTCTCACCGTGCTGGAAATAGAGGAAGAATTGAGGGTGAAAGTGGCCACGCACTATTTAGTAGACGAGGCTAGTCGTTGGTGGAAGTTCATCGGTGATTACCATGACACCGAGGTTATGGATTGGGACACATTTCAAGTACTCTTCCTTGAGAAGTACTTCCCAATGACAGTAAGGGATAGTATGAGGAGAGAATTCCTCAATTTGACTCAGGGCAACATGACAGTGATGGAATACGAGACTAAATTCACATCTTTAGCTCGGTTTGCCAAGGAAATAATTCCAACAGAAGGGTTGAAGGTTAAGCAGTTCATTTGGGGCCTACGACCGTATTTGCGAGATAGAATTGAACTTCTAGGTCTAACCAACTATGCAGCAGTGGTGGAAAGGGCCTTGGTAGCTGAGGGGTTTAGTAATGATAACCAAAGGATTAGGGAAGCGCAGAACCAAGCAAAGGCCACGGGATCTCTTGTGGATAACCGTGCTAAGAAGAAGCGAAAGAATAATGAGTCATCCTCACAAGGGCCACAAACTCAATCTGTGACTTCCGTGGCTATACCTTCTGGATCCTTACGATCTAGAATAGTTTGTTACAACTGTCAGAAGCCAAGACACAGAATGGTTGAGTGTACACAAGGGCAAGTTCCTTCAGTGGTAGAGAAGAGGTGCTTCAATTGTCATCAGTTGGGGCATATGAGCTGGGATTGTCCACAAAAGAAGAGTGCACAGGGTGGTATGAGTTCACAGCAGCGTCTTGCACAACCTACTACTTCACAGTCAGGTTCTAGGGCATTGCCACCACCACAGACGGTGCCTTCAGCTCAGAGCTCGCAGACACCGGCTAGAGGAGTTGCATCTAGTGCTCCTAGTCAGCAGTCTGGATATCGAGGTACAGGACAGCAGGGCCAGAGGACCCCGGGCCGTGTCTTTACTCTTGCTCCAGGAGAGACCTCAGCGGGACCGTCAGTGGTCCGAGGTATATTTCTTGTATCTAGCTCGTGGGCTAGGGTTTTAGTAGATTCAGGTGCATCACATTCATTCATATCATATGTATTTGTTTGTGCTTTGGGGTTGGAGGTGTCATCTTTGGAATCGGTCTTATCCATTGATACGCCAGTTGGTGGTAGAGTGGTTTTGAGTGATGTGTGCCGATCTTGCGAGATCGAGATTTTGGGACATCGACTAGTGTTTGATTTCATTCTCCTTGATATGTCTAGCTTTGATGTGATCTTGGGTATGGATTGGCTATCGACCTATAGAGCCAACATTGATTGTTACAGGGGAAGAGTGACCTTGCATACGCCGGAAGGTGTTAGAATTTGTTTTGTGGGAGAGCGGGATGACTTCTACTTGTCGTCTCCACTTGGTTCTAGTGATCAGAAAGGGCTTGGGTATTTCTTGGCGAGCCTACTCGTTGATGGTGATGATCAGACACTTGGAGAGCTTCCTCGTGTTGTGTGTGAGTTTATGGACGTATTTCCGGGGGAATTAACACGGTTGCCTCCGAAACGAGAAGTGGAGTTTGTGATAGATCTTGCTCCAGGTACCGCGCCCATTTCTATGGCACTGTACCGAATGGCACCGGCGGAGTTGAAAGAGTTGAAGGACCAATTACAAGAGCTACTAGACAAGGGATTTGTACGCCCTAGTACATCGCCTTGGGGAGCTCCGATTCTTTTTGCTAAGAAGAAGGACGGGTCTTTGCGGCTTTGCATTGACTATAGGAAGCTGAATCGGGCAACAATCAAAAATAAGTATCCCTTGCCAAGGATAGATGACTTGTTCGATCAACTTAAGGGTTCGAGGTGTTTCTCAAAGATAGACTTGAGATCGGGCTACTATCAGTTGGGGATTAGAGAGGCGGACATTCCAAAAACTGCTTTTCGCACACGATACGGGGCATTATGAATTTTTGGTGATGCCATTTGGTTTGACAAATGCACCGGCGGCATTCATGGATCTAATGCATAGAGTGTTCAATGCTTACTTGGACAAGTTTGTGGTTGTGTTCGTTGATGACATCCTAGTGTACTCGTCTTTGGAAGGGGAGCACGAGGGTCACCTGAGGATTGTGTTGCAGCTTCTAAGAGAACATCAATTATATGCCAAATATGAAAAATGCGAATTTTGGCTAGCGGAAGTGAAATTCCTTGGGCATGTTGTGTCTAAAGGAGGGGTTTCCATAGATCCATCCAAGATAGAAGCGGTGATGAGTTGGGAAAGACCTAAGAGCGTATTTGAGATACGTAGTTTCTTGGGATTAGCCGGGTATTATCGGAGGTTTGTGAAGGACTTTTCGAGGCTAGCTGCACCTATGACGAAGCTTACCCGAAAAGGAGTGAAGTTTGTATGGGATGATGCTTGCGAGCATGCATTCATGGAATTGAAGAGTCGATTGACTTCGGCTCCAATTTTGATCATTCTAGAACGTGGGTTGGGGTACACAATTTATTGTGACGCTTCACGACTCGGTTTGGGATGTGTGCTAATGCAAACTGAACGAGTAGTGGCGTATGGTTCGAGGCAATTGAAAACACATGAGCAGAATTATCCAGTACATGATTTGGAGTTGGCGGCGGTGATCTTTGCACTTAAGGTGTGGAGACATTATTTGTATGGCGAGAAGTTTGAAGTGTTCTCAGATCATAAAAGTCTCAAATACCTTTTCTCACAAAAGGATTTGAATATGAGGCAACGGAGGTGGATGGAGTATATGGAGGACTATGACTTCGACTTACAATATCATCCGGGAAAGGCCAATGTAGTGGCGGATGCATTGAGTAGGAAGTCACATGGTAGCTTAGCGAGCTTAGCCATACGGGAGTGGAAGATGATGGAAGACATCTCAGAAATGGGATTACATTTCAGTGAGGATGATGGACTGGCGGTGTTATTTACTCTTATCGCTCAACCAACTCTTGTGAGTAGAGTGATTGAAGAGCAGAGGAAGGATAGAGAGGTTGAGGCTATTCGCACGCGAATTTTGGGTGGCGAAGTAGTGGAAGGATGGACAGTTCATTCAGATGAGAGCATGAAATTCCAAGGGAAGATGTTTGTTCCCTTAGCTTGTCGGGACGAGATTCTGAGAGAGTTTCACAACTCGAGGCTAGCAGTACATCCAGGTGGTACCAAGATGTACCATAACCTACGCCGACAGTATTGGTGGAAGGGTATGAAAAAGGATGTAGCTCAGTTTGTGGCGAGGTGCCTCACTTGTCAACAAGTGAAGGCCGAGCATCAGAGACCAGCGGGGTTGTTGCAGCCATTGCCTGTGGCTATGTGGAAATGGGAGCATGTCACTATGGATTTTGTGATGGGGCTTCCAAGGTCGAGGAAGGGTCACGACGCAGTTTGGGTGGTCGTTGACAGATTGACGAAGGTAGCTCACTTTATTCCCATTAGAGTGACAGATGATGTGGATACTCTTAGTAGATTGTATATTGAGCAGATCCTTAGGCTTCATGGCGTGCCAGTTTCTATTATTTCAGATAGAGACCCGCGATTTACATCTCGATTTTGGCAGAGTTTCCAGGCAGCACTTGATACGGACCTTCACTTTAGTACGGCTTTTCATCCTCAGACTGATGGTCAGTCCGAGCGTACTATACAGATTTTGGAGGATATGCTACGGGCATGTGTACTTGATCTTCGGGGTAGTTGGGAGGATCACCTTCCTTTGGTGGAGTTTGCATACAATAATAGCTATCAAGCTAGCATTGAGATGGCTCCATTTGAGGCTTTGTATGGTAGACCGTGCAGGTCACCTGTCTGTTGGACAGAGGTTGGAGAGACAGTTTCTTTGGGACCGGATTTAGTTCGAGAAACTACGAAGAAGATCAAGGTAATCCGGCAGAGATTGCTTATGGCTCAGAGTCGTCAGAAAAGCTACGCCGATAGGAGACGGCGACCACTAGCATTTGAGGTGGGAGATCATGTCTTTTTGAAGGTCTCGCCATGGAGAGGTTTGATGAGGTTTGGTCATAGTGGCAAGCTTGCACCATGATTTATCGGGCCATTTGAGATTTTGGATCGAGTAGGAGAGGTTGCTTATCGCTTGGCATTGCCACCACAATTGTCAAGTGTGCACAACACTTTCCATGTGTCTATGTTGAGGAAGTATGAACCGGACCCTTCACATGTGCTTGATTGGACAGACCTTGAGGTGGAGGAGGACGTGTCATACGAGGAAAGACCGATTCAGATTTTGGACACTAGAGAACAAGTGCTTCGGGGCAAAACCATTCCATTGGTTAAGGTGCTTTGGAGGCATCATGGTGTGGAAGAAGCTACATGGGAGCGAGAACGAGAAGTCCACTCAAAGTATCCTGAGTTGTTCACCACTTGAGGTAAATTCTAATTTCGAGGACGAAATTCTTATAAGGTTGGGAGGTTGTAGAGACCGTGCCCAATTTTGGCCGGTTTTTCAATTTTTGTCATTTATTGCTTTAAGTACATTTTAAATGATGTTTAACATGTTTTGAATGTGGGGAACATGTTTAGAGGGTTGGAATAGGGTTTTGGAAAGTTTTGGGGACTTTTCGAAAAAGTTGACTTTTTTGAGTTTGGTCAACCTAGGGGCGTGGGCCCAGAAATTTTAAAAGTGTCGGAATGGCTTCAAAATTTGAGGATAGCTTAAATAAAATATTTGACGCGCAACGGAGTTGATTTCGTGTCAATCCGAGTTACGGAACTCCGAAAATGAGCCCGAGAAGGTTTTGCAAAAAGGTGATGGCAAACTAGTAATTAAGAGGAGGTCACTTAGCTATAAATACTAAGAGAGATCAGCTATTCTCTCATTTTCCATTCCAGCAGCCGAGAGAGAGAGAGATATATACGTATATACATACAAGCTTCATCTCTTCCTCTTCTTCACTAGATTTGAGGGCCTTAGAGTGGAATTTTGATTTTACCAAAGAAGGAAGAAACGATCTACACATCAAGGGCTCGAGATTGATCGGTTCAAAAAATCGTTTCGGAGGAAGTCGGGTTTTGAGAGATTGGGGAAAATCAATTGGAAGCTCTTCCAATTTGAGGTAGGGGTGCTAGACTCACTTCTACTTTGATCTTGTGGTCCCTTTCTAAATATCATAAGAGATAGCTTTTGATTTCTTGAACCTAGGTCTATGTATATATATATATACGTATACCATGGTGATTTATGCATGTATAAGTGTCTAATATGTTAGTTAGGGCTTATGCATGGTATGTGTGTGCAAATGTGACTATAATGCTTTTGGTGAAAAATGTGTTTGTTTGATGAAAACATGAAAAATATGATTTTCTAGAAAAATCCATGATTATAGTGATTTTCATGATGTGAGTGTGATAGCATTGTGACAATCTTGAGTTGGAAGGAAAATGCATTGATTTGAGGAAAAATGCATGCATTGTGTGACTATGTGCATTGGTGTGATTATGTGCACTATATGATGATTTTGGGGCATGAGTGTGAAATTAAGATAAGGGGAAGGCCCCTAGGGTGAAAGACCCAAAACTTGGCCAAGAGGAGGTGCTCCCTTCGGGTTAGTAACCCGATAAAGCACAAGCAGAGTTTGGGTGCCGAAGAGACCCTTACTATTGGAGTGATGAGAAAGCCTCTTTGGATTGATTTGGTGTGAGTTATATATATATAAGTTGTGACTTGTCCAATTTGATATATATATATGTATATATACATATGTATTTGCACTTTATGTGAAGCATCATGCATGATTTGAAAAACGTGGATGTTTGGGTAAAAATGCATGAGCATGTGCATTCATGCATGGCTTACGGGTTAGAGTGGGGATGGGTGGATCATTTCTACTGAGCCGTTGAGATGCTCACCCCATTATATTAAACATTTTCAGATAAGGCGCCAATGGAAGACGAAGCATGATTAGCTCTATGGATATGTTGAGCTTATTTTTGGACTTTTGCTCTTTTGAGATGTAGATAAATGTCCATGCCGGCTTGTGGCATGTAGACAATGGTTGTGGTGTTGCCTTTACATTTGTACCTTCTTATGTATGTGAAATTCAAATGTAAGTGCCACACTTGTAGGAAAGTGATTTTTGAGAAATGTATGTATAATGACTTCCTTCATTTGAGACTTGTAGAATTTATGCAAAAAGAGCCATTTGAATTCTTATGTGTATGGTTCCATGGATTATGTATGGATTTGGATTTTAAATGGATGAATGCATTCTTTTGTCTCTCGTATTTTAATTTCGTGGCTATGAAGGTTTAGAGTTGTGGATTTATGTGGAATCATGGTTGTAGGATCTCAATGTACAAGTTAGATTGTATGGTTGGATTAATGAAGATCACCTTTGAAAAAAATGAGGATGTTGGGTTCACTTGAAATTTTATGTACATGGTGGACTTTAGATGAATTTTCTATGATTGTACAAGATTTGAGATTCAAATGTATAGGTTGATGTGTGAGTATGATATTATTCCAATGGTAGATGATTTATATGAGTTATGAATGATCTAAGGTGGTTTGGTTGAGATTTGGGTTCAGTTTGATCTTGTAGAGGTGTTTGAGAAATTCTGGGCAGTGCATTTCGATTAATCGAAATGCCCATTTCGATTAATCGAGATGCCCATCTCGATTGATCGAAATGGTTGCGAGTTTTTATGGATTTTTAAGCCTTATTTCGATCAATCGAAGTCCCAACTTCGATCAATCGAAATATTGCAGGTCCAAAGTACCGAGAGGGTGTTTTCTTCGATTGATGGGGTCAAAATCTCGATTAATCGAGATGAATTTCGATTGATCGAAATCCAATTTCGATTGATCGAAATTACTATTCACAGTAAGGTTCAAAAATTGTCCAAACTTCGTTTCGATGCCATTTCTTCGTTTTAAATCGGAATTGAGCGTGGTTTTTTTTGAAATTGAGTATTTTTGAAATCTCTATCCAATGGTGTAGGTTACAGAGTCAGATTCCATCTGTGTAAAAAGTTGAGGTCCAGAACTTAGTGGTTTATATGTATGGAACCAAAGGTGAAAATCATTTGCAAGGGCCTTTGATGATCTAATGCCACTTGAAGGGCGTGCATATAGAATGCTTCCGCAATAGAAATGATTATAATGAGATTAAGGTGTGAGAACTTGAGGTGAAATTATGGATTCACCCCCATTTCCTTCGCTCCTAACCGGGTGTCGGAAACCGGGGCGTGACAGATTATGTACACAAATACATCTCTTATATATATTCATTTGATATGAAATTTATTCTTGTCTTAGAGTAGATTTTGTCACTTGAATGCACAACATTTGCATATTCCACAAGAAGTGCAAATGATGGCTAGATAATGGTGTTTAAATGAATGTGTGATGTTAGTTTGTATAGACCATGCCAAGACAAGGTAGTTTGGATGCATGTAGTGTTCACTTAGAGAGTAGAGTAATTAGGTAGTTAGTTAGGTTGAAGAGCTATGCTTGTTGAAGATGGATTATGATAGGTTAGCACACACATTGATCTTTTGATATGTCATTGAGGTCACAAGCCTAATGACATTGTTAGGCATTTAATTAATGAATCCCATGCTTGCTACACTTATGAACATGTGAATGGCTAGTGGTGGAAACCAACCCTAGTTCTCTCTCCCAACTTTAAACTCTTTACTTTTCTTGTCATTTCATTCATGCAATAGTTTATAAACACAAATTCAAAAATCTGTTTTTCGAATTAAAGTAGAATTAATCTTCCTTTAAGACAATTGCGACTAGTCCTCGTGAGATCGATACCCTCTATATAGAACCTTATCTACAAAGATTCGTGCTCTTGCGAGTGGTTAAATTATATTTTGATAAAAAGGGCAAAATTAAGCTTACAATATAATTTAGTTCTGACCACATCAAAATTTTGGCGCCGTTGCCGGGGACTACGGTTTAATTGTCGCCATGGGAAGATTAAATCTGGTTTAATTCTTAGGCTAGAAATTCTTTCATTCTTTTTGTATATATTTTGTTCTTATTACTCAAACTTCTTGATTTTAGATATACCACATGGCGGGCATCTAAAAGGAGTAAACTTGGAACCCTTTGTGAGTATAACGCCTAAAATTAGTGGTTTGAATTCATTCATTCTTTTTGTATAGATTATTGTTACTTTGTGTATTGAGGTGTTGTTCGATTGTTAATGCATGCTAGGTAGACCGTCCTTGTCACTTCCTTTGCTTCCGTGTAACATTGAACTTGAACGAACACTTAGACAACGTAGAGGAACCTCTAGGGACCCTATATTGCCTAGGACTGAAAACATGGATCCAAATGAGAGATAACCTCCCGGACTACCTCCTTTTAATCATGAACAACCACCTCCACCACCACCTCCTCAAGGAGAGTTGCTTATGGACTTTTACCTTCCGACTACATTTGAAGTACCTTCATGTATCCAATTTCCGGATGTAGCGGCAACTCAATTCAAAATAAAGTCTTCCACCATCAATCTTCTTAATAGCTTCCACGGTCTCCCTAATGAGGATCCGTACCGGCACTTAGATTACTTCCTTTCCGTGTGTTCCACTATTCGTGTACCACACTTTACGGAGGATGACCTAAAGCTGCGTATGTTCCCCTTCTCCCTAAAAGATAAAGCTAGAAGTTGGTTCAACTCCTTAGAACCTAACTCAATCCATTCTTGGGCGGAAATGCAAATAGAGTTCTTGAAAAAATACTTCCCAATGGGTAAGATAAGTGATATTCGGCGAGCAATCACCGGATTCACCCAAATTGACCAAGAACAATTCCATGAGACGTGGGAGAGGTTAAAAGATCTTTTAAAAAAATGATAGACTCCGCGTGTGGGGGTGGGTACCTTTTGAAAAGACCCGATGAGGCATGGAAACTTTTTCAAACCCTAAGCAACAATTCAGCTCAACGCTCCTCCACTAGGAAAGGGAAGGCCACCCAACCTTGTAGAGGAGTGCATGAAATTTCACGGGTAGATGAGGTTGCCATGCAAGTAGAAGCCCTATCCCAAAAAATGGATTTAATCATGAAAAATGGGCTGCCTACTCCAAACCAATCTGTCCAAAATCAGGAAGGGTGTTCGTTTTGCTATAGCACTTCGCATTTTGTGCGAGATTGTCCTATTGCCGGACAATCTCCCGATTATGCTCAAGAGCAAGCGAATGCCTTGTACTCTAAACAAATGAATGATCTATATTCAAACATGTACAATCCTGGTTACAAGAACCATCCGACTTTTTCATGGAAACCTCAAGAATCAAGTCCCTCTTTCCAAGGGCAAAATTCTTTCAATTCCCAATCTCAACAGCCTCATTATAGGCCAAATCCTCAACCTTACAATCAAAGATCTAATTACCAACAACCACCACCTCCTCCGAGAAGCCAAAGCTTTGAAGAAAGAGTGATAAGCAATCTTGAGGCCAATACCCGCTTATTGCAAACTCACTCTCAATCAATCTCTAAGCTTGAAGCCAATGCTCAATCTATGGCTAGGTTAGAAGCTCAAATCGGGCAACTAGCTAATGCCTTAAATAGAAGGGAGGAAGGTAAGTTGCCGAGTCAACCGGTGGTGAATCCCAAAGGTGTCCATGTGATTGAGGATCCATCATCTTCAACTTGTAATGCTCCTCCGGAGCAAGTTCAATCAATCACCACCTTAAGGAGTGGAAAAATCATCAATTCTAAAGTAGGGGAGGAAGAGAGAAAGGAATTCCAAGAGCAACCTAAAAATCCAAAAGAATCCCAATTAAATCCAAAATTGTTTCCGTTAAATCCAAATTTGCAAATTACCCCTTCAAATCCAAAAGGAAAGGCAAGTGAAGTTGTGTCGTCATCGATTCCAAATCTTGACACCTCTTATGAACCTCCGGTTCCTTTTCCTCAAAGATTGAAGGAACCTTCTCATTTCGGGAAGCAAGGAGAGAAAATCCAAGACATGATGGAGATCTTCAAGCAAGTAAAGATCAATCTCCCTCTCCTTGATGCTATTCGACAAATTCCCTCCTATGCGAAATTCTTGAAGGACTTGTGCACTCAAAAGCGCAAATCTAGGAATGATGTTCCTAAGAAAGTCCTCTTAACTGAGCACATAAGCTCCATTTTCCAACACCAAGCCCCTCCTAAATTCAAAGATCCGGGTGCTCCGACCATTTCGTGCACCATCGGAAATCAATCTTTTGAAAAGGCACTTCTTGATCTAGGGGCTAGTGTCAATTTGCTTCCATTCTCAGTTTACCAACAACTAGGTTTGGGGGAACTTAAGCATACCACGGTTGTGTTGCAACTCGCCGACCACTCGGTGAAGCAACCACGTGGCATAATTGAGGATGTCATCATTCAAGTGGACAAATTCTATTTTCTGGTGGACTTCATAGTCCTTGACACGGAACCGGTCCAAAATTCGAATCGTCATATTCCTATCATTCTAGGTCGTCCATTCTTGGCCACGGCAAACGCTTGCGTTAATTGCCATACCGGAGTGATGGACATCTCTTTTGGGAATATGAAAGTCCGCTTGAACATTTTCAATGCTTCCCACCACACATCCGACGACGAAAGTGAGTGCTTTTGTGTTGATGTTGTGGAAGACCTTGTTCAAGAAGCACTTCCTTTTATTATTTCCAAGGATCCTTTAGAGGCATGCCTAAATCACTTCAACTATGATGATTTTGACATTGAGCAATCCATATGTGAAGTCAATTCCATGCTCGATGTTAATACTGTCATGGATTTGCCTAAATGGAGAGTTCTGAGAGAACCCTTGCTCCCTTTGTCCAAAACTTCCCAAACTCCTTTTTTAATTTCCCCACCACAACTTGAGCTCAAGCCCCTACCGGCTACACTCAAGTATGTTTTCTTGGGCGCTAATGAGACCCTTCCAGTCATTATTGCTTCCAATCTTACCAATGATCAAGAGATGGAACTTATAAAGGTGCTAAAAGAGCACAAGGAGGCAATAGGATGGAGTGTGACAGATCTTAAGGGAATAGACCCTTCTATTTGTATGCACCGCATACACTTGGAAGAGGATGCAAAGACCTCAAGGGAGGCACAACGTCGATTAAATCCAAACATGAAGGACATTGTAATGAAGGAGGTGGTGAAGTTACTAGATGCGGGAATCATTTACCCCATCTCAGATAGCAAGTGGGTTAGTCCCACTCAAGTGGTTCCAAAGAAGTCTGGTATTACGGTGCAACATAATGATAAGGGTGAATTAGTTCCCCAACGCACCACCACAGGATGGAGAGTGTGTATTGATTATTGGAAATTAAATTCAGCCACTCGGAAAGATCACTTCCCCCTCCCATTTATTGATCAAATATTGGAGAGATTAGCCGGGCAAAGTTTTTATTGCTTTTTGGATGGATATTCTGGCTATAATCAGGTTGCTATAGACCCGAGGGACCAAGAGAAAACCACATTTACATGTCCCTTCGGCACATTTGCTTATAGACGCATGCCCTTTGGGTTGTGCAATGCACCGGCGACTTTTCAACGGTGTATGATGTCTATCTTCTCGGACATGGTGGAAAAATTCTTGGAAGTGTTCATGGATGATTTTTCCATTTTTGGGCTTTCATTTGAATCATGCCTCCAAAATCTAGCTTGTGTTCTCAAACGATATCAAGAGACCAACCTAATTCTTAGTTGGGAAAAGAGCCATTTTATGGTTCAAGAGGGTATTGTCCTAGGGCACATTGTGTCTAAGAGAGGAATAGAGGTTGATAAAGCCAAGATTGAACTCATTTCTAAGCTTCCTCCACCATTAACGGTGAGAGAGATTCGTTCATTCCTTGGGCATGCGGGCTTTTATCGCCGTTTCATCAAAGACTTTAGCAAGATCTCTCAGCCTTTGTGTCGCCTTCTTGAAAAAGAGTCTTGCTTTACCTTTGATGAAGCGTGCCTTAACGCTTTTGAAAAACGCCGCACCATGCTTACAACCGCTCCAATTCTAATCCCTCCAAATTGGGCTCTCCCATTTGAGATTATGTGTGATGCATCCGATTATGCCATGGGTGCTGTCTTAGGGCAACGAGTAGACAAACTGCCACATGTCATCTACTACGCAAGTAAAACCCTTTCTGAGGCTCAAATCAATTATACCACAACGGAAAAGGAATTGCTTGCGGTAGTATTTGCATTAGACAAATTTCGAGCTTATTTATTAGGTTCAAAGGTCATTGTCTATTCGGACCATGCTGCCCTCCGGCATCTTTTGGCCAAAAAGGACACCAAGCCTAGGTTGATCCGATGGATACTCTTATTGCAAGAGTTCAATTTTGAGATTAGAGACAAAAAGGGAACTGAAAATGTGGTGGCTGACCACCTGTCTAGAATTCTTGTTGAATCCCTCCATAATTCCATTCCAGTTTGTGAATCCTTCCCGGATGAACAACTCTTTGTCATCTCTCAAGAGAGTATCCCTTGGTATGCGGATGTGGTTAATTACTTGGCAACCGGTAAAATACCATCTTCTTGGACCAAGCAAGAGAATGATCGTTTTCTCTCCCAATCACGATCATATTATTGGGACGATCCTCAATTGTTCAAATATTGCCCCGACTAAATAATTCGAAGGTGTGTACCCAACAGTGAATTCCAAAGCATTCTCAAGTTTTGTCATACACTCGCTTGTGGGGGACACTTTAGTGCTAAGAAAACTGCAGCAAAAATTCTTCAATGCGGATTTTTCTGGCCGACACTTCATCGGGATGCATATTCATTCTGCCGCTCTTGTGAGCGATGTCAGCGCCTTGGTGCGATGTCTCGGAAGGACATGATGCCTCTTAACCCTATTCTTATCGTTGAAATATTTGATGTGTGGGGCATTGACTTCATGGGACCATTTCCACCCTCTACTGGTCATGAGTACATACTTGTGGCGGTGGACTACGTATCTAAGTGGATAGAGGCCGTTGCTACCATAACCAATGATCACGCAGTCGTGGTTAAATTCATTCAAGCTAATATTTTTAGCCGGTTTGGTACGCCTCGGGCCATCATCAGTGACGGAGGTAAACATTTCTATAACCGGTTCCTTCGAACCTTGCTTACCAAATACTCCGTCACACACAAAGTAGCCACCCCATACCATCCTCAAACCAGTGGCCAAGTAGAAGTATCCAATAGGGAGATTAAGAACATTCTTCAGAAAACTGTTCGGCCCGATCGGAAAGATTGGTCATTGCGACTAAATGATGCATTATGGGCATACCGAACTGCATATAAAACTCCCATTGGAATGTCACCTTATCGGTTGGTTTATGGCAAGGCATGCCATCTTCCAGTTGAATTGGAGCATAAAGCTATGTGGGCCACCAAAACTTTCAATTTTGACATGCAAAAGGCCGGATCTAATCGAAAGCTTCAATTAAATGAATTGGAAGAATTACGACATGACGCGTATGAGAATGCGAAAATCTATAAGGCAAAGTCCAAAGCCTTTCATGATCGTAATATTCGAGTCAAAACATTTTCGCCGGGCCAAAAAGTATGGTTGTACAACTCACGCCTCCATTTATTTCCCGAAAAACTTTGCTCCCGTTGGGATGGTCCATTTTTGGTTAATTCCGTCGCTCCCCACGGAGCGGTGGAATTGAAGGACTTGAAAGACGGCTCGTTGTTCAAAGTAAACGGGCAGCGCTTAAAAGTGTGCGTGGATGACCAAGTCACCACCGAATACGTGGATGTCGTCACTTTGACGGATCCCGTGTATTTTGACTCGTGAGCCGATCCGGACGTCGCGCCATAGACGTGTAAGGTGGCGAAGCCATGGTAGCTATCATGCTTCCATCATGTCCCTTTAATCCAAAGTAGGTTTGTATCTAAGCAATGTAGTATCTAATTCCCAAATATCCAAGTCCCTAAAGCATAACTCAAGCTGACTATTTTTGAGCATCTCGATTGATCGAAACCAGGATCTCGATCAATCGAGATTTCGATTGATCGAGATTTCAGTTTTGATCGATCGAAAAATTGCAGAGAATTTGCCAAGTCCAAAGTCCCGAGAGGTAGTATTCTTCGATTGCACTTCGATAGGTCTTCGATCGATCAAAGATTTTGATTGATCGAAATAAAATTTCGATTGAATGAATTAAAAGTTCGATTGATCGAAGTAAAAACTCGATTCAGTGAACGAATTTTCGATTGATCGAGGAAAGAATTTCGATCGATCGATGCTGATTTCGATTGATCGAAGTGAGATTTCGATCAATCGAAATCTCGATTGATCGAAATGCACATCTCGATCAATCAAGATGCACGCGATGCCTGCACGTGATATGAAAGCTTATTTAAACCGTTGGGCTTCCCTCTCATTTCAAAACAACCATCCGACTTCCTTCTCTCCTCCGTGCGATCCAGACCTTCTCCAAGCACTCCCGAGCACTCGATCTACCATTCCCGATCATCTGCCGCCATCCGACACAGTACGAAGCCGCCGCTAGCACTCGCACTATCTTCTCTTCGCGGCTGCGAGTGGGTCTTCTTCTGTTTGAGCCGTTCATCTTCTTCCTCTTGAGGTAAGTGATGCATGGCTACTTTTTGTATACTTTTTCGCCATTTTTGATAGTTTTACAGCGTAATAAACATATTTAGATGATATTGGGTTGGATGGGTGCATTTGCGGTGTTTGTAATGAGATTTTGCAAGTTTCGGGGGGTAGGAGTATATATAGGGTTGAGATTTTTCATTCTCTCTGTTTCAAATGCTTAGTGTACGGGTTGCAACTGCAACCCTTCGTTTCGGTTGCATCAGTTCGCACCGCTTCTTTAAGAGAGACTTTTTGAATTCTTGTCAGTGCCAAGGACTTGGACCTCATTTTCATTTTTTCTTCTTTTAGTTTATTCTTAGTTTAGTTTTCTTCTTATTTATCTTTTATTTACGTAGTTTTTGGAATCAAGTGCAGACTGTTCCGAGACTATGGCGAGGGTGAAGAACGCCGCCGGTTCTGTTCGAGACGTGCCCGGGCGAGTCTTCCGGTCTCGGAAGTTCCACCCGGAGCAGATTTTTGACTTAACAGAGTTCGAGAGGCGTCCCGACACCGGGTGGACGGTTGCCGAGCTCAGGAGGCGTCGCCTCGACCGGCTATGTGTGCCTCCCACCAACGTGGCACACGAGCGCTTAGTGCAGGTCTTTTACGATCACATGACCTACTCCTGCACCGCGCCGGATACACTAGAGACAGTTGTGGGCACTGTCACGATCACGATTACGCCGAGCCGGATTGCTCAGATGCTCGGCATCCCTCACCAGCAGCCACCGGACATGGTTGGCCCGGATGGTCAGCCACTTTTTAGGGCCGCACTCCCCGCAGACACGACACTGTTCTCGATCGTGATGGACATGTGTGGCAGGGCGTTTACCACACCCAGTCACAACTGCACGTCCAAATCGATGTGCCCGAGCAGGTTTTGGTTCCTGGACACCGTTCTCATCAAGAACGCGTGTCCGCTGCAGCACGTGGCAGAGCGCAGGGGCGACCTCCTCCGTTGCCTCTATGCTTTCCACACGGGCACTTGGTTTTCGATCCCGTCGCTGATTTGGGGGCAGATGTTCAAGGTCTGGGACGGCCTCGTGAACAAGAGGATGCGGAGAGCAGCGAGTTGGCGGCTTCCCTTTCCTTTCCTAATAGCCGCTTTTCTCAGCAGTGCCAATATACCGGTCAGTCGTAGTGACATTCAGTTGGCACCGCCCACCCGCTTCACATCTACTCAGGGTGATCCACCAGACGATGTAGATATGGATGCCCCGGTGGAGACGGATGAGGGCGAGCCAGCAGAGGGTGAGTCCGATGACGAGGAGATGGAGGAGGAGGAGATGGATATGGCTGCAGAGCGGCATGATATTTTAGCGACGGGCTATTCCTGCTTGGCGGCTGACGTAGAGCGGCTCCAGCAGGGTTTTGACGAGCATGTCCAGGTGACGCAGAGTCAGCTGGCAGGCATTCGGACGGACATTTCTTCTCTGGCACAAGGCCAGAGAGCGATTCTAGACAAGTTTCGAGCCCTCTGGCAGGACCTGCAGTTCCTGTTCGCAGGTCGAGCTTCCACCTCCACTTCTACTCCCACCGAGCCACCACCACCACCACCCGCCCTCGAGTAGCTGCATTTCTTTGTCTTTTATGTTTTATTTTCGACTATTTTTCTTTCTTTATGTTTGATAGGCCATGTTGGCCATGTTTTCTTTCATTTTTAGCTTCTTTTTGAGTATTCCACCTACATGTACACTTTGTACTGAAACTCATTTTCATCTATATGGAATACATTTATATTTTCTTTTGCACCATGTGTTATCTTTACTGTCTTTATTTTTGCTTTCTGTCAATATATCTGTTCTCTATACTTTGACTATGTATGTAGTACCACTTGTCTACTTGTTGTATGCGATTCAGTTGATGATTTCCGTTTATTACCGCCTGGTTTCGATTCCCAATACTGTTGAGATTGCTTCAACACAGTATGGCGGTAATAAAGAAAGGCAGCCCCTTTGCGTGCTATACGTTAGCGTGCCTGGATAGTCAATATCTTATCGCATAGACCTCTTAGATAATTGGGAAACACCAGTTCAGACCCTTAGATATACAGTGATATTGGCATTGTCTGTTTGTGCATAATTATTTCATTATGTTCTATTTATCTACTTTTTGTTCCTTTTAATGCTCGTGGTATCCAGTTGGTGTTCTGTGTAGGTTTTTCTTAATTACAGGATAACCGCTGCTGTGGAATACCATTTTTGTCGCCTTCTGCCATCCCGGTAACTTCTTTCCTTATTCTTCTTGTCCAAACATTGAGGACCATGTTGCATATAAGTTTGGGGGTGCGGTATGCTATACCACTTGCATATGCATGCAATGTTCAGTCGTTATATTGAGTGTCATTGTAGAGCAGTTTTCTTGATATTTTGCATACTTGCCATGATGTCTTGCTTTTTAAAGGAAGTCATTCGAATAAATGTCCGAGGTAAATGCAGCAGGTAGTTAAGAACTTTAACATTGTAAATACCCGCACTTTTGCAAGCTTTATAGTAGGCTAGAACGGTCTACATTTTTGTCCAAATTTGAGCACGTACAGTTCTTGCCCTAAATTTGTCCTTAACCGCACAAATTCGCACACATGCATTTTAAATTGTGGGGTATAAGTCTGAGGGAGAATTTTTGAAAATTTCTGTTTTTATCTGAACAACTTAAAGAATAAGTTCTTCCGGTTGTTGTAAAAAAAAAAAGGAAAAAGAAAGAAAAAGAGAAAAATATGCAATAAGCCTTCTCACTCAATAAACTGAATTTCTATGCCTCAAAGCAGGGAATATTCGCGTAAAAGTGTGTAAGGTTGAGCAATAATAAGCGGGTGGCTTGCTTACGCTCATCGCCTTGTAAGCTCGGTCATTAAGTCCGAGGGGTGCTTCTTCACCTAATGCCCTAAAACCAATTGGTTTGGGAGTCATTGGCCCAACACCGCTACATGGGCTTGCAAGAAAGCAAAAAGAGCTAAGCATTGCACGGTCATCCGCACATGAGCAATCATGAATGTTTTGTGATAATGAACGGCCGTGTCGAGCGTTTTCAATGAGTTTTTCTCTTAAAAACAGATTTGTTCGTTTTCTTCTCCAAATATGACAAAAGCCACACGTTAGAATGCATGTTCACTTTTCAAAGAGGATTTTGGGGTTGGAATTGTTATGTTTGTTCGGGCTGGCCATTATGTGGGGACTGTCGTTCAATTATAGCTTGTGAAAGTCCATTTTTGCTAATGACCACATAGTTCTGTAATACTTGTTGCATTTGCCAAATGTGAAATGAACGGATGATCGCCCTTTATCTAGTTGATGACTGAGCATGATTAAACTTTTGTATAAGATAGTTGATTCCATTTTTGTAATATTGTATTGCTAAGGGACTAGCAATATGTAAGTTTGGGGGTGTGATAAGTGTTCAATTCTATGCATTTGAACCCTCTTTATTGCATACGTTAGTTCCATTTTTACGTTTGACGAGATATGTTTACGGTATTTTTGTGTTTTTGATGTTTTGCAGGTATTGGAGTAAATGGAGCAAAGTTTGAAGCTTTCTGCAGTCAAGAGAAGAAATCAGAAAATGCAGCTAAAGGCATCTCGATCAATCGAGATGTTGATCTCGATTAATCAAAATCTCGATTGATCGAGATCTCATTTCGATTGATCGAAATCTCGATCAATCGAGATTCAATCTCGATCAATCGAGATTCTGCAGAACCCACTTGGCCACTTGCTCACCTGCTCTCCCACTTGCAACAAAATCCCCCTTTTTGCACGACTTAGGGGGATTGTCTGACTTGAACGAGACTCTTGGGGGCCTTATTAATGCAATAGATATATATAGTGATATATATATATATATATGGTGGGGCCCAAGGTTAAAAAGGAAGCCAAAAAGCACACAAAAAGAGCCATATCTCTCATATCTCATATATCTCTCAACACACATCAGAATACTTCAGAGGAGAGACCTTCGGGAGAGGAAGAGGAGAAGCTGAACCAGACCAAGAAGCTTCACTTTCTTCATCAATGGAAGGGTGCAAGGCAACCATGAGCAACTAACTCTTCTACTAGGGTGTTGGTTTCAACCCCTAGCCATGTAAACTTGTTCATCTTTGTAGCTCTTGGGATTTGTAATTAAATGTTGATTATTTAGCCTAGTGATTATGTACACAAATACATCTCTTATATATATTCATTTGATATGAAATTTATTCTTGTCTTAGAGTAGATTTTGTCACTTGAATGCACAACATTTGCATATTCCACAAGAAGTGCAAATGATGGCTAGATAATGGTGTTTAAATGAATGTGTGATGTTAGTTTGTATAGACCATGCCAAGACAAGGTAGTTTGGATGCATGTAGTGTTCACTTAGAGAGTAGAGTAATTAGGTAGTTAGTTAGGTTGAAGAGCTGTTGTTCGACGTGCAAAACATAGATAAAATAATATGGAATAATGTCGTTGTTGTTTTACACCTCGACAAAAAAAAGAATTTATAAAACCCTACAAATACTCTACTAAAATTAGTAAAGTGGTGAGTAGGGGTCGAACCCACAGAGATTGCATTGGTTGTGTTGTTAAGCTATCAATCTTGTCTAATTTAATTGAAAGAGAATTTGTTTTGTTTTTAAATTAAGTTGCTGAAATTAAATAACATAAATAAATGATGGATACTGGAGATAGAGGGTCCTGGGAATTAACTTCACCACTAACCTTCTGACAATGAAAGTTGTATTAATTTGGGACGTTTAATCTATGCATTCAGAAAAGAATGGCTACAAGCCAAATTCAGTTCTATCAAGAGGATTCATTCAACATACAATTAAGCATAACTCGTCTTCGCTAAGCATGGCCTATACATCTGACTAACTAATGATATGATAACCCATCTTCGCTTAGTACGAATTATAAAAACTCTAAATTGAATGATCTGTGAAAACTATTGTATAACATGTCTTAACAAAATCACAGAAGTTGAAAAGAACTAAACCCTAATCACTGCAAACATGCATTCATTCTACAAGAACAAAAGTAAATATGCAATGAAATAATCCATTCAAATTAAAACTAACAGCACAACTGTTGTTTATGTCTTGGTTATACAATCAATGCACAAAATAAATAATTCCCAAATTAATATACAAGCTAATACATTGAAGGACAGGTTAGGGTTACATCACTTCCCCGGAATGGTGTTTAGTTGCTCATGATCGGAGGTCCAAGCTTGAACGATGATGAAGTCGCCATCGTCTTGCCCGTATCGTCATTCCCCCCTCCAGAATACCCTAGTTTCCTTCGTTTCGTCGTTTTTACTTTGTGAAACCAAACCAACGGGACACCTCGCCTTCCCAAAGTGGCAAGTGCGCATAAGAAAATGGCACTTGCTCCTCACAAAGTGGCATTTGCGCCCAAAAAGTGGCCGCTGCGCAAATAGGGCAGAAAGTTGATGAAAACGTCCATTTTAGGAAATTTTCGTGAAATATGAAATTGTGCAGAATTGAATTTCCTTCAACCCACGCGGAGTTTGGGTCGTTTCAACAATCGTGTACGGAGATATGGTCTGAATACCAAAACGGGTCCAAGACTTTTTAGGCCTGAATTGGCCCAATCTTCAATGTGAATAAGCCTAACACCATCTGTAACCCGATTGCACCATTATTAGTTAGAATTACCCTTAATCACCTGAAATCCTGAAAAGATTAAAATTATTAATAAAAACATGAAATAAATATTACTAAGACACTAATTTATATAATTTTAAGGGCATTGAATATGCAATATTCATTACTTATCAGCTATGCTTGTTGAAGATGGATTATGATAGGTTAGCACACACATTGATCTTTTGATATGTCATTGAGGTCACAAGCCTAATGACATTGTTAGGCATTTAATTAATGAATCCCATGCTTGCTACACTTATGAACATGTGAATGGCTAGTGGTGGAAACCAACCCTAGTTCTCTTTCCCAACTTTAAACTCTTTACTTTTCTTATCATTTCATTCATGCAATAGTTTATAAGCACAAATTCAAAAATCTATTTTTCGAATTAAAGTAGAATTAATCTTCCTTTAAGACAATTGCGACTAGTCCTCGTGGGATCGATACCCTCTATATAGAACCTTATCTACAAAGATTCGTGCTCTTGCGAGTGGTTAAATTATATTTTGATAAAAAGGGCAAAATTAAGCTTACAATATAATTTAGTTCCGACCACATCATATGTAGAGGGAAATGCATGCTATGTACTTATATACTAGCTGGTGCATTGGGATAGCATAAAATAGAATGCTTAGTTACGTATACATCCATATTGCATATATGGGAGGTTGCGGGAAAATTAACTCAAAAAGAGGTGCACGGGACTTCGGAGTGGTCCAACCGTGTCACGAGAAGTGGTATAACTATCCACTGCGTATGGCCCTCGGAGTGGACCCGCCATACGAAGGCTTTATGCCTAGAATCGGAGTGTGTCCAACGTTTGTGAGCTTCGAAGATTCCCCCTCACAATTAGGCAAACCAATATATTGGCATCGGAGTATGTCCAATAAGTATGGCCCTCGGAGTGGACCCGCCATGCTCAGGCCTAATGCCTGGAATTCGGAGTATGTCCAATGAATGTGAGCCTCAGAGCTGTCCCCTCACATAATGGCAATCCTATACATTGCCAGGGTAGGATGACCTTTCGGAGTGGTCCAGGTCATAGGTTGGTTATCGGAGTTGTCCCAGGTCACATGATCCTCAGAGCGGGCCAATCATGTGGGGTATCGGATGAGGACCGAGAGTGAGAGTATGTGCAAGCTTTGATGCTTGTATCATGTATCGGATTATGACCGTGAAAGGTGAAAATACCTTCATGCTTATGTGTTTATCTGTTAAGCATATTTTTCTGTTTAAATGCATCTATATTGCATTTGAGATGTGCTACTTGACGAGTAGGAGATGTAGTGGTTGATTTACATCGGTTATGTAGATGTGTTGACATATATGTTCTATATACATATTGGTGCTGAATGTTTACTGCTTTCAAGCATGTTGAAAATGATTTCAAAAATCATATATAGTGGATTTTGTATGTTCATATGTGCTAGAGTAGCCATATACATCATTGGTTCATGCATGCTAGGTAGAGCATGGTCTTAAATATTGTGATATATTTAAGTGCATGTATATTTTTGAGAATATGTGAGGATCGACCTGCTGCAGCGGTGATAGTATGGTTCTACATACCTTGTTGGGCCTTTGAGCTCACCCCCTCCCAGGTTTTGCAGGTATTGTTGATTTCGAAGTCAATTAGGGGGATCGGTAGTCCCAGTTGCAGAGGTAGTAAGTAGATTCCTTAGAATCTAATGTATGTCCAGGATAGTGGATAGATAGATGCTTTACATTTGGATTAAATGTATAAAGCGATTTATGTTGATTCAATTCCTTTAGTTGTATTTTATTCATGTGGTGTATGTATTTTAATACGGACATTCAAGGACTGAGGCATGTATATTTATGATTGTATTATGCATGTTGTAGAAATATTGGGGGGACACGGGCCCAGAAGTGTCCATTTTTATTGTTTAGATATAAATACTGGGGGGACACGTGCCCAGAAGTGTCCATATAAACTGTAAAGCAGGTATATCATGCCAAGAGCTGATTATTTAGAATGGGTCATGCCCAATTTTTGTAAAAATAATAGGAAATTAAGATTGTATGATCAGGTGGTAGTTATAGCGTGAGGGTGATCTCACGGAGTTCATACCTCGGTTTCCAGGCCTCGGGAATCGGGGCGTGACAGGATGGTATCAGAGCTCTAGGTTGGAATACCTAGGGACGATGGGTGATGGACATATCACATGTATGGTTTGAGAATATTGGATTATGTACCTGATGCCAGAATGGTGTGTAGAGACCGTGACCAATTTTGGCCGATTTTGTTTTTTTTGCATAATAATTGCCATAAATGCATTTTGAGTAATGTTTAACATGTTTTGAGTGTGGGGAACATGTTTGGGGAGTGTTTTAAAGGTTTTGGGAACTTTTTGGAAGATTTGGAGAAGTTTGACTTTTTGGTCAAATCGGGGCCCGAGATGTGACTTAAGTGGGCCCGGGAGTCCGGAAAATTTCCAAAAATAATTATTTTTGAGAATGGCATAGATGAAATGTTTAGAGAGTAGAGGAAGTGGTTTCAAGACCGTAGGAGTTTTTGAAATCAAAAATGGAGCCCGGGAAGGTACGTTAAGTGGCCGAGGGGCATTTTAGTCATTTTCCATGCCTTAGATATTTTAAATATCTGGCTGAGGTTGATCCCAGCCATTTCACATGGATCCTTCTCTCTCTAACATTTCCCTCTTCTCCTCTCTACCTTCTCTCTACATTTCGGAGCCGTTCGGGTGCGATTCGGGTTTTGCCGAAGAAGGGAGATACGTAGGGGACGGCTAGGGCTTCCCTTTGAACCGATCAAAGTTGCGATTCAAAAAGGTAGACGTCGCTAGAATTTTGGTGAAGTGCTTGGAAGGCCTTCATTTTCGAGGTAGGGGTTCTTCTTCTCTTCTAATTATCGATTCTAGGGTTTCGGGTGAAGAAGAGAGGTGTAGGTTGTGTTTCACATGCTTTAGGATGGTGAGAGGTGTGGAAAGTTGTATTTTCTCCTTCTCTAGAGTCCTATCTTTTCACAATCGTGTCCATTGTGTTGGTGGTAGCATGTGGGTTTGAAGTGGGTGAGTGTGAGAAATTGATACATAGGCATTATGTGCTCAATTTGGTGTATATGTGAAAAATGTGTGCCAAGTGTCATATATGTGATTATATGTGGAATTGTAGTTGTTGAATGCATATTAGTTCTATGTACTAAAATTATGCATTGAGTGTAGCATGAGTAAAATATGCTAATTTTGAAGTTGTATGCATATGAGATGATATATGCATGTGTTATACATATATGTGCTATATGTGGTGTGTGGTGGTGAGAAACATGCTTTTTACTTCTTTTTAGTATTAATGAGCATGAGTTGAGCATGAAAATAAAATATCATGTGTTTATGCATTTATATTGCATATGTGGGGAGTTGCGGGATAATGACGTAAATAAGGTGCATGGGGCTTCGGAGTGGTCCAACCGTGTGGTGGAATGTGGTGAAATTATCCACTATGTATGGCCCTCGGAGTGGACCCGCCATACTATGGCTTAATGCCCTAGGATCGGAGTATGTCCAATACTAATGACCCCTCGGAGTTGTCCCGGTCATTGGATGGTTATCGGAGAATGTCCAAGATTTGTGAGCCTCGGAGTTGTCCCCTCACTTTATGGCAATCCTATACATTGCTATGGTAGAATGACCTTTCGGAGTTGTCCCGGTCATTGGATGGTTAGAGGAGGTGTCTAAGGTTACATGATCCTCGGAGCGGGCCAATCATGTGGGGTATCGGATGAGGACCGAGAGAGAGAGCATTTACTTTCCTTAATGCTTTTATGCTTGAACATGTTATACATGATTCGTGAATTATGCAATCCTCTTTAATTGCATTTGTTAAATTATTTATGAGATTGTGGACGTGGCATGTAGTGTATTCATATGCATTCCATATAGGTCAGTGTCGAGTCGGCACTTAGAAGGGTTGGGGAACCTTTACTGAGCCGCAGTGGTGCTCACCCCTTTATTCTAAACTCTTTTACAGATAAAGCGTCGATGACGGACGGGACTTGAGTGTCCAAGAAGAGTTCTACTTATATTTTGCTATATTTTGGACATATGTACTTTTGGCTATCTGTGCCGGCTTGTGGCACGGTAATGATCTAGTTGTAGTCATGGTAGAATTTGTTGCACTTTGAACCTTTGGCATGAATTCTTGTAATGACTATAAACTTGGAAGAACCATATGAATGATATATATACATATCTTTTGAGAAAAGTGTGTGTTGGAGATGTATGGTACAATAGGACCATTTTCCTCTTTAGTTATAATTTCTTGTATGGTTAATCATGAGCAAATAGAGTATGGAAAGTATGTATGCATGAGTTATGGAGTGAAGATGGTAAGAAAAATAGATGGAATTACATTTCAAGTATGAAATGCATGTTATGTGAATTTATTTGATGGCCATTGAGGCATTAGAGTAGCCATTGGGGAGACACATGCCCCAAAGTGTTCATTTTGAGTTCAAGGAGTGAATGGAATTTATGTATATAGTAAGAGAATTGTGTTAGCTTCGATTTGATAGGTCATGGACCTTGTTCGGATTTAAATTGAGAAAGATATGCATGTTTTAGTGCAAGAGTGGTTAATCTGACCCACACCCACTAATTTGAGCATAACTTGAGTTGTGGTTGGTATTTTGGGATGATTCAAATTTTGTTAGGAACTAGACATGTTGAAGATGATCCATGTCAAATTTCAAGTCAAACGGACTTACGGATTGAGAGATATTCGCATTTGAAGTCAGGTTGAGGAGTGCTGTCAAAAATCCCGGTCTGGTGCAGTTTGAGGCGACTCAAAGTCAACTTTGAGGCGCCTGGAAATCTTTGAGGCGGCTCAAAGTGAGTTTGAGGTGCCTCAAAGTGCTATTTTTGAAATTTTGAACTCACTGGAAGTTCCAGGGGCCTCAAAATCGAGTTTGAGGTGCTTCAAAGTCCTGAAAACCTTAAAAATGGGGAATTTTATGATTTTTCATGATCTAAGAGTGGAAATGGAATGTCATGGATACATAGACCGATGTGTGGCCCATTGGGATGGATAGCGAAGAGAATACGCATAGATAATTACATGTGTATGATTAGCTTCCGCGGTAATTCGAGGGAATTGAGGAGGTTCATTGGGGTTAATGAACGGGTTCACCTCCGGTTTCCCAGGAGTCGGGAAATTGGGGCGTGACATGGTATCTGTCAGAGCACTAGGTTGGAATGCCTAGGGGCAACGGGTAAGGATTGAGGACTTGAGGAACTCTGGATTGCTGTTAAAGCATTAGGTTTGAAAACCTAGGGTATCAAAGTCGTAGGTTCGAATACCTAAGGACGGAAGGTCAAATCATGTGTGGATTTGGGGATAGGCAATGGTTGATAGTTGTCTAGACGATAGGTTTGATTACCTATGGACGGTAGTGGAATGACTTGCTCGGTTTGAGCAATCCTAATGAAAGAGCAAAGTGTTGATATGGAATTGAATTGAGTTGGTAAAACTCCCAGAGTTGGTTGAGTTTAGACCTTTGGATTTGGTGATTAAGTCTCATTAATGAGCAATGAAGAGATATCGCAAGGAAGTTTGTGAGTGTTTAAGTCCTTACAGACACTTAGGGGCTTATGATGTGTTGTTGGTAAGTGTATTGCCGAGGTTGACAATTGGGATTGAGATGGGATACAAGGAAGGCATGTTGCCAGAGTTGGGCTAACTGGGAAAAGTGGCCTGGCCAGACATTTTTCTTGGATTAGTGTTTCTCTTACAATACGCCGGCTCTTGTAGACGTTGAGTTGTTTCGTCCAGATGACGATGGATAAAGAATTCCCAATAGTAGGGATATGTCACTGAAAGTGATGGGTATTGACAGTCAAGGTTGCTACCTGAGACTACAAATGTGGATAAATTGGTAGGTGTTTACCAATGAGTACAGAGGATGAGAGTAGGTTGGTTGAGCCACTCTGGATTTTGTGTTCTAGTATGTGTGTGTACTAGGGGGACTGGGCCGTGTTTTACACGCTTGCTCAGGCAGAGGAGGATAATTTCTTACTGTGAAGGGGAGAGGTGGACGCAGTGGACGTGTAGACGCAGTGGGCTACGGCCACTGTATGGCTGCTGTTTGGCTATTGTAGGTGACCTCAAACTTTCATTGGTAAGGGTTGTCTAAAGTGAAGTGCTGATATGAAAGGAATTCTCTCAAATTATCAACTGGTTCTTTGGTGTGAAAGATAAAAATGGGAAATAGTTCTCCTTTTGAATAATGAGATTGTGAAATCAGTGGGATGTGAGATCCTGGACTTGGCATTGGATTCCAGTGGGTTGTAGTCTATGAGACTGGGCAGGATTATGTGGCTTGCTGTGGCAAGTACACTGTTTGTGTTGTTTTTATCGGCGAGTACACTGTCATGTGCCTTGCTGGTGAGTGCGCTTGTGATGTGCACTGGATTGATGTGGATTGTGTTGTGATGATGCCCAGGATATTGGACTAAGCCCGGGAATGATATGCTAGAGATTGAAAGTCATGTCTGATAATAAAAGAATGACTTTGAGTATTGATGATCCCGGATTATAGGGGAAGTATCACTGTGAGTGATGGGAATGATTAGTCGAAGGTGTTGCCTTAGACTAGAGATGGAGATGGACTGGGTAGGTCTTGAGGTAAATACTATGGACTCTAGGAAGCAAGTCGATATGCACTGTTGTGCAAGACTTGAGAGTTATGAGTTAGGTGTTACAAGTGTAACGCCTAGGGTATGTGGAAAGGGAAAGTGACGATCATTGGCGAGGATGACGTCTGGTAAGAATTGGTTTTGGAAAGACCATGACTATGCAAATTTCGAGGACAAAATTCCTTGAAGGAGGGGAGGTTGTAAGGACCGGAAGAATTTTGACCGGTTCCGGGTGAAATTTTGACCGGATTTATTTTTTTCGAATGAATTAGATTCGAAAAGAATGTGGATATACATATATATATATATGGAATTATATATATATTGATGGAGGACGTAGTTATATATATATATATATATATAGTTGTGGTAAGTGTATTTATATTAAATTATAAATACACGTGAATGTATGTGTGTGTAGTGTAATATGTATATGTATAGTATAGGTATGTATACATGTATATGTACTCCTTTTCTTGCACATGGGCTGATTTGGATATATATATATATATAAGTATGTTATATATATATATGTGGCTGAGGAAGAATAAGGATAAGAGCAGAGTGACCCAAGTGGGTCGGCTGACTAAGAGAAAAGAAGAAAGGAAAGAAGAAAGAAAAGAAAAGAAAAAGAAAAAGAGAAAGGGAGAGAAAATCGGGGAGAGAGAAAACTGAGAAGAGAGAGAGAGGGAGAAGCCGAAGGCGAGATCGACTGGCAGTGCTCACGGCGGGGCTTCGCCCGGGCGACGGCGACGGCGACGGCGACGGTAGAGGCTTCGGATGGGGCTGGGTTTGGTCCGATCTGGGGGTTGAGCTCGGCTGGAGCGGCTGTTCGCGACGGCTGGAGGAGGCCGAGGTTGATCCGATTTTAGGTTTGGTTCGCTGGTTAGATGGGGGGTTTCGGTTGTGGCGAGATGGTCCCGTGAGGCTTCGGGTTCGGTTCGGACAACCTGGTGGGTGGCCGTGTTCCATGGTGTTCGGCTGGAGCAAGGTGGAGCCTCGGATGAGTTTTCCACGGCTGGGTTTTGGGGTGGTTTTGGGTGGGTTGGGCATGGCTACTATGGTCGTGTATGGTGGTGCTCGAAGGTGAAGTGGCTCGGTTGAGGTGGTTAATGGGTCCGGGTTGTTGTGCTCGGGTGGGCTCTTGTAAGGACCGGAATTATTTTGACCGGTTTCGGGCGATTTTGGACCGGACCGATTTTTTTTCAAATAAATTAAGATTCGAAAATATGTTATATATATATATATATAGATATATATATATATATATGAAGTTGGAGGATATAGATATATATATATAGGAATATATATATATATGCACATGGTGGGTCTATATGTAATTATAGAGAAGTAAAGAGGGACTTTTATAATTACATAAGTTAATGTGGGAAAATACATGTGAATTCATGTATTTTGTGATATTATGTATATATAAATAAATAATGTATATATATATGTGGCTGAAGGAGAAAAAGAAGAAAAGAAGAAAGAAAAGAGAAAGAAAAGGAAAAAGAAAAGAAAAGAAAAGAAGAAAAGAGAAATCGGGGAGAGAGAAGAGAGAGGGAAACCGAGGAGAGAGAGAAGCCGAGAGAGAGGGGCGGTCCGGCACCGACGGTGGCCGTGACGGCCGACCAGCTTCGGCCTGGCGACGGCGATGGCTGGGATGCTCGCGGTGGGGCTTCGGCCTGGCGACAGCGGCGGTTGGGCTGTTCGCAAAGGGGGTCCGACGGATGCTTGCGGTTGGGGTTTCTTCCTTGGTTGGGCTGTTCGCAAAGGAACCGGAGGTTCAAAAGAAGTGTCAAGATTTGGAATGGATGACGACACAACTTCACTTGCCTTTCCTTTTGGATTTAAAGGGATGATATTCACATTTGGATTTAAAGGAAACAATTTTGGATTTAATTGGGATTCTTTTGGATTTTTAGATTGCTCTTGGAATTCCTTTCTCTCTTCCTCCCCTACCTTGGAGTTAATGATTTTACCACTCCTTAAGGTTGTGATTGATTGAACTTGCTCCGGAGGAGCATTACAAGTTGCCCGATTTGAGCTTCTAACCTAGCCATTGATTGAGCATTGGCTTCAAGCTTAGAGATTGATTGAGAGTGAGTTTGTAATAAGCGGGTATTGGCCTCAAGATTGCTTATCACTCTTTCTTCAAAGCTTTGGCTTCTCGGAGGAGGTGGTGGTTATTGGTAACTGGATCTTTGATTGTAAGGTTGAGGATTTGGCCTATAATGAGGCTGTTGAGATTGGGAATTAAAAGAATTTTGCCCTTGAAAAGAGGGACTTGATTCTTGAGGTTTCCATGAAAAAGTCGGATGGTTCTTGTAACCAGGATTGTACGTGTTTGAATATGGATCATTCATTTGTTTAGAGTACAAGGCATTCGCTTGCTCTTGAGCATAATCGGGAGATTGCCCGGCAATAGGACAATCTCGCACAAAATGCGAAGTGCTATAGCAAAACGAACACCCTTCCTAATTTTGGACAAATTGGTTTGGAGTAGGCAGCCCATTTTTCATGATTAAATCCATTTTTCGGGATAGGGCTTCTACTTGCATGGCAACCTCATCTACCCGTGAAATTTCATGCACTCCTCTACAAGGTTGGGTGGCCTTCCCTTTCCTAGTGGAGGAGCGTTGAGCTGAATTGTTGCTTAGGGTTTGAAAAAGTTTTCATGCCTCATCGGGGCTTTTCAAAAGGTACCCACCCCCACATGCGGAGTCTATCATTTGTCTATGTTGCTCACTCACCCCATCATAAAAACTTTGCACAAGCTGCCATTTTGGGACAGCATGATGCGGACAAGATTTTAATAGATCTTTTAACCTCTCCCATGTCTCATGGAATTGTTCTTGGTCAATTTGGGTGAATCCGGTGATTGCTCGCCGAATATCACTTGTCTTACCTATTGGGAAGTATTTTTTCAAGAACTCTATTTGCATCTCCGCCCAAGAATGGATTAAGTTAGGTTCTAAGGAGTTGAACCAACTTCTAGCTTTATCTTTTAGGGAGAAGGGGAACATACGCAGCTTTAGATTGTCACGCCCCGATTCCCAAGGATCGAAAACCGAGGTGTGAACCCCGTGAGATCACCCTCACGACATAACCTCCACCTGATCATACAATTCAATTTCCTATTATTTTTACGAAAATCGGGCATGACCCATTCTAAATAATCAGCTCCTGGCATATTACACCTGCTTTACAATTCATATGGACACTTCTGGGCATGTGTCCCCCCCATCATTTATATCTAACAGTAAATATGGACACTTCTGGGCCCGTGTCCCCCCAATATTTCTACAACATGCATAAACAATCATAAATATACATGCCTCAGTCCTTGAATGTCCGTATTAAATACATATATCACATGAATAAATACAACTGAAGGAACTGAATCTACGTAATCGCCTCATACATTTAATACAAATGTAATACATCTATCTATCCAAAATCCTGAACATAAATTAGATTCTAAGGAATCTAATTACTACCTCTGTAACTGGTGCTATCAGTTTCCCCAACTGACTCCAAAACCAGCAACACCTGCAAAACCTAGGAGGGGGTGAGCTCAAAGGCCCAACAAGGTATGTAGAACCATACTATCACTGCTGCAGCAGGTCGATCCTCACATATTCTCAAAAATATACATGCACTTAAATATATCACAATATTTAAGACCATGCCCCACCTAGCATGCATGAACCAATGATGTATATGGCTACTCTAGCACATATGAACATACAAAATCCACAACACATGATTTTTGAAATCATTTGCAACATGCTTGAAAGCAGTAACCATTCCGCACCAATATGTATATAGAACATATATGTCAAAGCATTTACATGACCAATGTAAATCATCTACCACATTTCCTACTCGACAAGTAGCAATCCCAAATGCAATGAAGATGCATTTAAACAGGAAAACATGCTTAACAGATAAACACATAAGCATAAAGGTATTTTTCACCTTCCACGGTCATAATCCGATACATAAGACAAGCATCAAAGCTTGCACATACTCTCACTCTCGGTCCTCATCCGATACCCCACATGATTGGCCCGCCCCGAGGATCATGTGACCTAGGACAACTCCGATAACCATCCTATGACCTTGACCTACTCAGCCAACGTCATACTTCCGGGGCAATATTTTGGTTTGCCCATTGGTGATTAGACCATATCAGCACCGTCACCAATTATTTGTCTACTCAAGGTGATTAGACCATATCAGCACCTTCACCGAGTATTGGGTAACTCAAAGTGGTTAGACCATATCAGCACCGCCACTGAGCTTATTTTGACTCAAGATGATTAGACCATATCAGCACCGTCACCGAGTCTTAGATGGTTCAAGGTGGTTAGACCATATCAGCACCGCCACCGAGTATTTACCTACTCCAAGGTGGATAGACCACTGTCACCGAGTATTTACCTACTCCAAGGTGACATAACCGCTCCAACGCCCTCACCGTGACCGAGTATTGACCTACTCTGGGTGGTTTGCCTACTTTATGACCACAACCATACCCGAGTATTAACCTACTCTAGGTAATTCAACCACACTTCCCCATTTCCTCACAACGGCCCCATATATGCATTTCAAACATATAAACACTAAGCACTCAATTTTGTGCTTCACAATGTACAAGCTAGTTTTAAGAAAACATAGTGTACATTTCATCTCCGCATAACCACACATCTAATTACCTATACATGTAAACCCACGTACAATCACGTATGTGTCATTTCCCTCCTATACATGCAATATGGATGCATATATAAACAGCATAGTACTTTCATGCTTCAACCCATGCTTATGAATACTAAAAAGAAGTATCTAGCATGCTTCTCATCACATTCCAACACATATAGCACATATATGTTCAATACCCGCATAACACATCACATATGCCAACAATTTCAACCCTAGCACTTATTTATCATGCTATAACCCATGCATACATTTTCTATAAACAGATAGCATGCATTTCATTCCCGTAAACCCACATGTAATCACGTACATGTCAAATCATGCATATAAATCACATATGCACCTACACTAGCATAAATACAGTCATGCTCTCATTCAATGCATGTATTCATTACAAGTAGGTAACATGCATTCCAATCACAATATATATATACATATATATTACATCACCCACATATGTATCAAAAACATATTAAACACTTAGCACATTTCATGCTTTTCAAATGCTCGCCATAAGTTACATTCAACTTAGCATGCATTTCTACCACTGTAACCATATATATATAATCACCTATATATATACTTAACCTCATGCACAAGAGCCACATATGCATATAATATAACACATAGCTAAACAGATATTATTTAGCAAACTTTTCATGAATTTTAATCTATACATACATGCATACCACAATGCAAATAGGCGATAAATCTAACATGTTATCACTTCCCAAACCCACACATACATATATATATACACACGCATATATATATCCTCTCATATCCCATGTATGCACAACATCCACCTATACCCACATATATATAAGCACATATATATATATGTATATACACATACCACATATGATTAAATTAATAACATATGTAAATTACTCAACATAAATAAAAAGTACGTAAGAGGTAGAGGCAAGAATCAACTTGCCTTAGGTCCTGCTCTCAACCGGTCCGTGCCCGCCAAGCTGTCCATTTCCTTGCTCAGTCAAGTCCCGTGTCCAAGTCACGCACGAACCTTCTCCCTTTCCATTTATTTCCATGTTTGGCCCAATAATCCATAATTAACCAAACAATTCCAACTCTTGGGCCAATTTGCATTCTAAGCCCAATTTAATTGCCTAGGCTCACTCCGAAAGCAAAACCCATGGCTGCCAAACAGCCCTCACCACGCATGAGTAGGCCCATTTTTGCACCCAATAATAGTCTAAGCAATCCCCAACACCACCTACACCAAGTGTCAACCCATGATGCCTCAAGGATTCACAAATTTGTGCACTATAACCATCTCAAACGGTTGCTATCACCAGCCGTGAACCCAGCTCGTGGAACCACCTCTACCACTCGCCCAAGCAGCCTGCCATGCAAGACCCATTAGCCTGTCACCATAGACAATTACCATGGCCATTGAGACCATTTCAGCCGAACCCACAACCTCCAACCGAGCCGCCATCATGCTCCCAAACACCCATGAACAAACCTCCATCAATCCAGCCCAGCCCGCTACCGGGCACCGCCAACCGAACCCATTTACCACATCAATCGAGAGTCACCCATGTACCCACCATAACAGCCGTACACACTCCCCTTTCCTTGTCGGAACCACCCGGAAACCCACCATGATCGGACCCAAAATCGAGCCAAACCACAGCCAACCCAAACACAACTATCGACCAAACAGTCCCCAGCCGAAACCCCCTTTCGAACCAAACACGGCCCAATCACTTACCGCCGGAACAATCGCCGTCCTCACCACCAGCCGAAGCTCACAATTTGGCAAACCAAAATATATTGCCATCGAAGTATAGATAGATGCTTTACATTTGGATTAAATGTATAAAGTGATTTATATTGATTCAGTTCCTTCAATTGTATTTATTCATGTGATGTATGTATTTAATACGGATATTCAAGGACTGAGGCATGTATATTTATAATTGTTTATGCATGTTGTAGAAATATTGGGGGGACACGGGCCCAGAAGTGTCCATATTTATTGTTAGATATAAATGCTGGGGGGACACGTGCCCAGAAGTGTCCATATGAATTGTAAAGCAGGTGTAATATGCTAGGAGCTGATTATTTAGAATGGGTCATGCCCGATTTTCGTAAAAATAATAGGGAATTGAATTGTATGATCAGGTGGAGGTTATGTCGTGAGGGTGATCTCATGGGGTTCACACCTCGGTTTCCGGGCCTCGGGAATCAGGGCGTGACAGTGATCATACTGAGAAATATAGAGAAAGGTAGTTGAAGTGGTGGCCGGAGTTGTTGGGTTTTCAAACGGTGGAGACTCGGCTGGGGTTCTCAATGGTGGCTGATGATTTGACTGTGCGTGGGTGATCGGTTGGAGCAGCTGGTGGTCGTTCATGCGGTTATTCCGACAGTGGACCGTCGAGGAAGACGGAAGAAAAGACGGCTGTTCTGGTTCGCCGTTTCGACCGACGGTTGCGCACTGGTTTTTGACAGTGGTTTCGACAGGTTTTAAATTGTTTTGGAGGTTAGTTCATGGGTGATGATGGTCACGGAACAGGGAGGGCTCGCATGATGGGGTTGGTTGGTGCTAGCGGCTGTCCGAGGAGGTGACAGTCTGACGGTTGGAGTGATGGTGCCGGCGAGAATTGGTTGGGCTTTGGCTGATGTGAGCTTGGCTATTCAGGGCTGCCATGTGGGTTCACGGTGAGGCCAAGATGGTGGTTAACATGTGAAGGGGAAGGCTGGATTGGCCATGGTGGTGAGTAATGGTGAACACGGCTTGAAAGTGAGCTGGGTTTGTTCGGCTACTCCATTGTTGTTGTTTGAGGAGATTGATTTAAGCATGATGATGGTGGTGTGGGCTGTTTTGTTCATGGGTTATGAGCTTTCGGTGCTCCATGGCTTGGATTAAGTTTCTTGTGGTGAAGGCTGCGCATGGCTGGGTGAGGGAATTCTCGACTGTGAGGATGGTGGTGCTGGTGGGTTGTTGGGCTGAGGCGGCTCATGGAGGTGGCAGGTTGGTCACGGTTTGGATTGCTTGTGGGTCTACTGATTTGAGTCTTGTTGGGCTGCAATATGGGGTTTAATTATGGTGAAGGAACTGGGTTAGTGAAGAATATCTTGGGCTGAATTGGGTTTCAATAATTGGTTTAACCATGGATTAGTTTTGGGCTAATGAAGGGGTAGAGATTGCATGTGGATGATGGGCCAAAGTTGGATTTAGTTGATTTTTAATTTAATTGGACTGTTTGGTTGTGAAAATGGTGGCCTTGTGGTGTCGGCATGGACAGTGGGCCGAAGTTGAGTCTTGAGTTGATTGGGTTGGATTGTAAGTGAACTCGGTAATTGATCTTTGGACTCTTTTGGTAGCAAGATGATGGCTTGGTTATGGGCTGTTTTAACTCGGGTTTATAGAGCGTATGGTGACTGGTTTGTGAGTTGAATTGATTAGAATGGGCTGCCATTTTAGATCAATTAACTTGGGCCAAGCATGGAAATTGAAAAGGAAGGGAAAATGGTTCAGTTGGATCAGTGGTGTGGACTACGGTATTGGGCTGGATCGAGATCGGGTCTGGACCGCTTTGCAGATGCGGACTTAGCGAAAGCGGGACCCAAGGCAAGTTGATTCTTGCCTCTATCTCTATGTATATTTGACTATGTTGATTAATTTTACATATGTTCTTAATTTGGTCACATGTGGTGTTTGCATATATATATATGTGCATATATATATATAAAGGTGGATATATATATATATATATATATATATATACGTGGGAGGTGAGGATATATATATATATGTGGGTATATATATATATACGTGGGCTTGGAGGGTAAGAGCATTGTTAAATGTAGAGGTCGATTTGCATGGTTATATGCATATTTAGGGATTGAGCCATGTAAAGTATGCTAAATTGTATATGTACATTTAACTAGATGTTGTCTTGCTTGCATATATGATTCTTATGCATGAGTTGAATATATGTAAGTATATATGTGATTATGTATTTGGTGCAGTAATAGAAATGCATGCTAAATTGATTATAGCATAGAAGGGGCATTGGAAAAGCATGAAGTATGTGAAGTGTTATGTATGTTTTCACTACCTATATGAGTGACATGATATATATATATATATATATATATATATTTGCGCGATTGCATATGGTTGTAAGAATGCATGTTGGTTGCTCGTGGTAAATGCATGATTGGAGTGAAAGCATGATTGTTTTATACTAATATACGTATACATGTGATTATATGCAAGATGTGACATCTTTATATATGTTGTGTATGTGCAAATGAGATTATGAATGATTTCCTTGAAAAGTGTGTTATTGGTGAAAACGTGAAGATGTGGTGTTTACAGATTTATGCATGAAAGAAATGACTTTCTTGAAAAATGCATAAGCATGATGGTTTCTATGATATGAGTGTGATGACATGGTGACAATCTTGAGCTGAAAAGAAAATGCATTGATTTGATGAAAATGCATTCATGGTGTGGATAAGTGCATTGATGTGATTATGTGCACTATTTGAAAAGCGAGTTTTTGGGGCGTGACAACATTGAAAATTAAGATAAGGGGATGACCCCTAGGGTGAAAGACCCAAGACTTGGCCAAGCGGATGGCGCATCCGTTGGAATAGTGAACCGAGAAGCGTAAGCAGAGTTTGGGTGCCGAAGAGACCCTTACTATGGATGGAGTGATAAGCTAGTCCCCATTGAAGTGATTTTTGGAAATTTGTGGCGTGTGTTATATATACGAAATGTGACTGTCAATTTGATATATATATATATACATATATATCTATGTATATGCATTGAGGTGGAAAGCATCACGCATGATTTGAAAAACGTGATTGTTTATGGGTAAAATGCATGAATATCTGTCATGTAGCCATGTAGCGATTTCATGTGCATTTATGCATGATTCAATGGATCTTGTTGAGTAGGTGACGTGGTATTTGATTTACATTGTTCATGAAAATGCTTCAATTCATATATGTTTTCTATACATATTGATGCTGGATGTGTATTACTTTTGAACATGTTGTAAATGATTTTCATAAGTCATGTGTAGTAGATTTAAATGTTCATAAGTGCTAGAACTGCCATGTGCATTGTCGGTTCATGTATGCTAGGAGGGGCATGACGTTAAATATTGTGATATATTTAAGTGCATGTATATTTTTGAGAATATGTGAGGATCAACCTGCTGCTGCGATAATAGTATGGTTCTACATACTTTGTTGGGCCTTTGAGCTCACCCCCTCCCAGGTTTTGCAGGTATTGCTGATTACGGAGTCAGTTGGAGGACTCATAGTACCAGTGGCAGAGGTAGTAGTTAAATTCTTTAGAATTTAATATATAACTAGGACATTTGGATTAGATGTATGGAGCAATTATGGTGATTCAGTTCCTTCAGAAGTATTTCATTCATGTGATGTATGTATATAATACGGACATTCAAGGATTGAGACATGTATCCTTTTGATTATTTTATGCATGTTGTAGAAATGCTGGGGGGGACACGTGCCCAGAAGTGTCCATTTTTTTTGTTTAGATATAAATGCTGGGGGGACACGTGCCCAGAAGTGTCCATATGAATTGTGAAGCAGGTGTTATATGCCAGGAGATGATTATTTAGAATGGGTCATGCCCGATTTTCGTGAAAATCCTTTGCAAGGGCCATTGATGATCTTATGTCACCTGAATGGTGTACATATAGAATGCTTCCGCAATAGAATAGATTAAAATGAGATTAAGGTGTGGGAACTTGAGGTGAAATTACGGGTTCACCCCCGTTTCCCTCGCTCCTAACTGGGTGTCGGGAACCGGGGCGTAACAACATGGTATCAGAGCACTAAGTTGGAATACCTAGGGGCGATGGGTAAAGGTTGAGGATTTGAGGAACTCTGGATTGATGTTAAAGCATTAGGTTTGAAAAACCTAGGGTATTAAAGTCGTAGATTCGAACACCTAAGGACGGATGGCCAAACCATAACGTAGTTTGGAGATAGGCAATTGTTGATAGTTGTCTAAATAATAGGTTTGATTACCTATGGACGGTAGCGGGATGATTTGCTCGGTTTGAGCAATCCAAATAAAAGAACAAAGTGTTGGTGTGTGAAACTGGTTTTGATTGGTAATAACTCCCAGAATTGGTTGAGTTTAGATCTTTGATTGGGTGATTAAGTCTCATTAGTGAGTAATGAAGAGGTACCGCAAGGAAGTTTGCGAGTGTTTTAAGTCCTTACAGATACTTAGGGGCTTATGATGTGTTGTTGGTAAGTATATTGCCGAGGTTGGCAATCGGGATTGAGATGGAATACAAGGAAGGCATATTGCCGGGGTTGGGTTAACTGGGAAAAGTGGCCTAGCTAGACATTTTTCTTGGATTAGGGCTTCTCTTACAATACGCTGGCTCTTGTAGGCGTTGAGTTGTTTCGTCTGGATGACGACAGATAAAGAATTCCCAATAGTAGGGATACGTCACTGAAAGTGATTGGTATTGATAGTCAAGGTTGCTACCTGAGACTACAGATGTGGATAGATTGGTAGGTGGTTACCAATGAGTCCAGAGGATGAGAGTAGGTTGGTTTTAACCGCTCTAGAATTTGTGTCCGAATATGTGTGTAGTAGGGGGACTGGGCCGTTTTTCACACTTGCTCAAGCAGAGGAAGTACTGAGACCGTGTACGGTCAGGGGTATTTTCCTAGTGTTAGCCTGAGGGCTAAGGTTTTGATTTGATTTGATGCATCATATTTCATATCATGCACGGTATGTGTTTATTTGATTAACATGTTGTATGATATATGCTATGTGCTATACGTGATTCATGTGACTGTGCATTACTTTTTTTTTTTTGTGTTACATTTGGCGTCACATGGCTAGTAGTGACATGTAGTCACCTAGAAATTTCAGTCTTGAGAATTGGTAAACTTGGGTAGAGGTTTGAAACTGAGTAGACTACGATGTTGAAATAGACATGTAGTGGTAGGCTTTGAGAGTATCAGTCTGGAATTGTGGGGAAAGGTATGGTTTACCTTGTAGTTTCCCAAACCAAGAGTTTGGTGACTCAAATTTGCGTTGTAATCATTGCACAATGATGAGGACTAGGAATTGACCTAATTCTTGGAGTCAGCGGACACATGATGACTTAATGCAATGGTAATGCATGGAAGGATTTGTGGGGTCCTAGATGAAGCAGTCAGGATCTTGGGGTCTCAAGTGAGATGCTGGAAAGGAATGGATAAATACCCGAGCAGTCGGAAACGTCCGTTAGGATTAATGGACGAGTAAGTGAGATTCATTCGTCGAGGAATGAGATTGTGAAGTTAAGGGCATGTAAAACCCTAATCTTGGCACTAAATGCCAATGGAATGTAGTCCACAAAAATGGACAGGACTAGATGATTTGTTTTGACAAGTGCACTCCTTATGTGCCTTGACCTTAGTGGTGTACTATGATATGCGCATGATTGATGCAGTTGGATTGAGTGTGGATATGATGTTAAGAGAAGGATAAGTTGATAATGGATGAGGATCCTGACATATGGTATCCGAAGTGAGGATAGTTTCTTACCATGAAGGGGAGAGGTGGACGCAGTGGATGTGTAGATGTAGTGGGCTGCGGCCACTGTATGATTGCTGATTGGTTACTGTAGGCGACCTCAAACTTTCATTGGTAAGGGTTGTCTAAAGTGAAGTGCTAATATGAAAGGAATTCTCTCTAATTGTCAACCGATTCCTTGGTGTGAAGGATGAAAAAGAGTAAATATTTCTCCTCTTAAATAAAGAGATTGTGAAATCAGTGGGATGTAAGATCCTGGACTCGGCATTGGATTCCAGTGGGTTGTGGTCTATGAGACTGGGCAGAGTTATGTGGCTTGCTGCAGCGAGTACACTACTTATGTGGTTTGTATCGGCAGGTGCACTGTCATGTGCCTTGCTGGTGAGTGCGCTTGTGATGTGCACTGGATTGATATGGTTTGTGTTGTGATGATGCCTAGGATATTAGACTAAGCCCGGGAATGGTATGCCAGAAATTGAAAGTCATATTGGATATTAAAAGAATGACTTTGAGTATTGATGATCCCGGATTATAGGGAAGTATCACTGTGAGTGATTGGAATGATTAGTCGCAGGTGTTGCCTTAGACTAGTGATAAAGATGGACTAGATAGGTCTCGAGATGGACACTGTGGAGTCTACGAAGCAAGTGCTTCGGAGGTTTTTGTGAGTGAACCGTACATGGGCTTAGGAGTCACTCAGCCATGTCACGGAAGTGGTTATATTGCCTTACGGCAGTTAAGATGCACAGATTGTGCAAGACTTGAGTGTTATGAGTTAGGTGTTGCAAGTGTAGCGCCTAGGGTACGTGGAAAGGGAAAGTGACAATCATTGGCGAGAATGACGTCTGATAAGGATTGGTTTTGGGAAGACCATGACTATGCTAATTTCGAGGATGAAATTCCTTGAAGGAGGGGAGGTTGTAAGGACCGGAATAATTTTAACCGGTTTCGGATTATTTTTGGACCGGGTTATTTTTTTCGAATTAATTAAATTCGAAAATGCGAATATATATATATGGATGAAATTATATATATATTTATATGGAGGTGGAGGATATGGATACCTATAGATATATAGGATTATATATATAGTTGAAGAGAATATATATATATATATGTATATAGCGAGTGCGTTTATTTTTAATTATAAATACTTGTAGATGCATATATATATTATTATATGTATGTATGAGATTGTGTGGATGAGAGTGGTGCACAGAATATGTGGTGTGTGAGTGTGCAAGAAAATGATTCAAAATAAAGAGAGACCCACGTGGGTCGGCTGGAGATAAGGGAGGAAAGAAAGAAAGAAAAGGAGAAAAGAAGAAAAAGAAAAGGAAAAAGAAAAGAGAAGAAGAAAGAGAGAAACCGAGAAGAGAAGAGAGAAATGAAAGAAAAAGAAAGAAGAAAATGGTTAGAAAGAGAAAGTGATCATACTGAGAAATATAGAGAAAGGTAGTTGAAGTGGTGGCTGGAGTTGCTGGGTTTTCAAACGGTGGAGACTCGACTGGGGTTCTCAATGGTGGCTGATGATTTGACTGTGCGTGGGTGATCGGTTGGAGCAGCTGGTGGTCGTTCATGGGGTTATTCCGACAGTGGACCGTCGAGGAAGACGGAAGAAAAGACGGCTGTTCTGGTTCGTCGTTTCGACCGACGGTTGCGCGCTGGTTTTTGACAGTGGTTTCGACAGGTTTTAATTGGTTTTGGAGGTTAGTTCATGGGTGATGATGGTCACGGAACAGGGAGGGCTCGCATGATGGGGCTGGTTGGTGCTAGCGGCTGTCCGTGGAGGTGACAGTCTGACGGTTGGAGTGATGGTGCCGGCGAGAATTGGTTGGGCTTTGGCTGATGTGAGCTTGGCTATTCAGGGCTGCCATGTGGGTTCACGGTGAGGCCAAGATGGTTGTTAACATGTGAAGGGGAAGGCTGGATTGGCCATGGTGGTGAGTAATGGTGAACACGGCTTGAAAGTGAGCTGGGTTTGTTCGGCTACTCCATTGTTGTTGTTTGAGGAGCTTGATTTGAGCATGATGATGGTGGTGTGGGCTATTTTGTTCATGGGTTATGAGCTTTCGGTGCTCCATGGCTTGGATTAAGTTTCTTGTGGTGAAGGCTGCGCATGGCTGGGTGAGGGAATTCTCGGCTGTGAGGATGGTGGTGCTGGTGGGTTGTTGGGCTGAGGCAGCTCATGGAGGTGGCAGGTTGGTCACAGTTTGGACTGCTTGTGGGTCTACTGATTTGAGTCTTGTTGGGCTGCAATATGGGGTTTAATTGTGGTGAAGGAACTGGGTTAGTGAAGAATATCTTGGGCTGAATTGGGTTTCAATAATTGGTTTAACCACGGATTAGTTTTGGGCTAATGAAGGTGTAGAGATTGCATGTGGATGATGGGCCAAAGTTGGATTTAGTTGATTTTTAATTTAATTGGACTGTTTGGTTGTGAAAATGGTGGCCTTGTGGTGTCGGCATGGACAGTGGGCCGAAGTTGAGTCTTGAGTTGATTGGGTTGGATTGTAAGTGAACTCGGTAATTGATCTTTGGACTCTTTTGGTAGCAAGATGATGGCTTGGTTATGGGCTGTTTTAACTCGGGTTTATAGAGCGTATGGTGACTGGTTTGTGAGTTGAATTGATTAGAATGGGCTGCCATTTTAGATCAATTAACTTGGGCCAAGCATGGAAATTGAAAAGGAAGGGAAAATGGTTCAGTTGGATCAGTGGTGTGGACTACGGTATTGGGCTGGATCGAGATCGGGTCTGGACCGCTTTGCAGATGCGGACTTAGCGAAAGCGGGACCCAAGGCAAGTTGATTCTTGCCTCTATCTCTATGTATATTTGACTATGTTGATTAATTTTACATATGTTCTTAATTTGGTCACATGTGGTGTTTGCATATATATATATGTGCATATATATATATAAAGGTGGATATATATATATATATATATATATATATATACGTGGGAGGTGAGGATATATATATATATGTGGGTATATATATATATACGTGGGCTTGGAGGGTAAGAGCATTGTTAAATGTAGAGGTCGATTTGCATGGTTATATGCATATTTAGGGATTGAGCCATGTAAAGTATGCTAAATTGTATATGTACATTTAACTAGATGTTGTCTTGCATGCATATATGATTCTTATGCATGAGTTGAATATATATAAGTATATATGTGATTATGTATTTGGTGCAGTAATAGAAATGCATGCTAAATTGATTATAGCATAGAAGGGGCATTGGAAAAGCATGAAGTATGTGAAGTGTTATGTATGTTTTCACTACCTATATGAGTGACATGATATATATATATATATATATATATATATATATATATTTTTTTTTTTTTTTTGCGCGATTGCATATGGTTGTAAGAATGCATGTTGGTTGCTCGTGGTAAATGCATGATTGGAGTGAAAGCATGATTGTTATATACTAATATACGTATACATGTGATTATATGCAAGATGTGACATCTTTATATATGTTGTGTATGTGCAAATGTGATTATGAATGATTTCCTTGAAAAGTGTGTTATTGGTGAAAACGTGAAGATGTGGTGTTTACAGATTTATGCATGAAAGAAATGACTTTCTTGAAAAATGCATAAGCATGATGGTTTCTATGATATGAGTGTGATGACATGGTGACAATCTTGAGCTGAAAAGAAAATGCATTGATTTGATGAAAATGCATTCATGGTGTGGATAAGTGCATTGATGTGATTATGTGCACTATTTGAAAAGCGAGTTTTTGGGGCGTGACAACATTGAAAATTAAGATAAGGGGATGACCCCTAGGGTGAAAGACCCAAGACTTGGCCAAGCGGATGGCGCATCCGTTGGAATAGTGAACCGAGAAGCGTAAGCAGAGTTTGGGTGCCGAAGAGACCCTTACTATGGATGGAGTGATAAGCTAGTCCCCATTGAAGTGATTTCTGGAAATTTGTGGCGTGTGTTATATATACGAAATGTGTAAGGACCGGATTATTTTGATCGGTTTCGGATTATTTTTGGACCGAATTAAATTTTTTTTTTTTCGAATTAATTAAATTCGAAAATGCGAATATATATATATAGATAGATGAAACTATATATATATATATATTTATACGGAGGTGAAGAAGATGAATACCTATATATATATGGGATTATATATATAGTTGAAGGATATACATATATATATATATATATATATATATATGTGGACATGTGTATATTATATATATATATATCGGGTGTATTTATATTTAATTATAAATACTTTTAGACATATATATACTATATGTATGTGGAGAATGAGTGATATATTTATGGAAGGAGATATTTATATATATATTATGGAAATATATATATATAACATATGATTTTATGTGGTTTAGAATTGTGGGAATTATAAGTGGTGGAGAATGAACTATGAAAAAGGTGGTACACATTTTATTTAATGATGAAAGCAACAAGGCCATGTGTGGCCGGCTGGAGGGGTACATATATATAGATATATTATATTATATATTTACATATTTATGTGTTATGTGTGCACGTGACTGAGAGTGAATGAGGAGATGTGTAGTGTGTAAGAATAGGGAAAATGAAGATAAGATAGAAGTGAAATGATAAGAGAGGAGCAGGTGGTCGGCTGATAGATAGGATGGGAGTGAAAAGAAAGAAGAAAAGGTAGAAAGATGTTTTACTGTGATAAAATATCAGAAGATGATGAGTTGGGGTTGGCTGTTGGTGCGCTTAAGGTGTTGGGTGTTCTCAAAGAAGCTCGGCTGAGGTGGTGCACGATGGTGGTTTATGGTGGTGCTCCGACTTGGCTGTGGTGACGGGCTGGCCGTGAGGGCCTGTTTGGAGTGGTTGTGGGTCTATGGTTGCGCCGAGGAGGGTGGCCGATTGTGGTGATGATGGCTTAGTGTTCGACAGCGAAGGAGAAGGTGGTGCTGTGTGGGCTATTGTAGGTGGCCGGAATTGATGGTGGGGACTGCTTGGCCGTGCATGGTAGTGGTTCACGGCTGGGCTGGGTTTTCTCCTTGGCTCGGCTTGTGGGTGGTCTTGATATGGGTTCGGTTATGGTGGGTGGAGCTCGGCTCGGCAGGTGGTAGTGTGCGTGGAGCTAGGATGGGTTAAGTGATGAAGTTGTGGTTGTTGTTTTGGCCGGAAATGGTGTCGGAAGAGACTGCCAGCATGTAGGAGCAGTTGATGAGCACGAAGAAGATGATGAATAGTGTGCACCGATGCGCATAGGGGGACACGTGAGCACTGTTCCGATGAGCTGTAGGTGACCGGAAGTGGTGGGTTTGGTGGCTTCGGCCAGTGGGTTGTTTATGGTGGCTAGATGTGGTTTCGGCTGGGTAGCTAATGGAGATTGAAGGTGGTGGTTGAGGGTGCATGGTTTGGTTGAGCCGTGGGTCTTCTTGATTGGTTTCGATTGGTGATGTGTGTGTGTGTGTGTGTGTATATATATATATATATATATATATGAGAGAAGATATTAATGCATTTGCAAAATGTTACTTGTGCTGTTTGGCAACCATGGGGTGTGTTTATGGATTGGACCTAGGCAATTAAATTAGGCCTCTGTTTTGGGGTTGTTGAATGTGATGATTAAATTGGGCTTGTGTAGTTGAATTGGACCGCATGGTTAAATTGAGCAAATGAAGGGGTTAAGATTACATGTGGATGATGGGTCAATGTTGGATTTGGTACATGATGGACCTACATATATGAATTGGGCCAAACCCAAGGATGAGAAATTTGGACACATGATTTGGGTTTGACATTTGGACTGGGCCAGAAATTTAAAATAGGCCCAGTAGTTTTTAAGAGAAATAAATGTAGGATTTGGTGCTGGGCTGGACCGGCATTGGGCATAGGCCCAATCTCATTTAAAAATGGAGATTTTCCCTTGGAATCGGATATGCAAGGACGTTTAACACAATCCCGGCAAAGCAGTGGGAGGCGATCTTTTCAGCCTTCTCAGAAATTGGAGATTTTTGGAGTTCTCACTCCAAATTGAGGTAGGGGTGCTAGACTCATCCTTACTTTAATTCTATAGGTCCCTTATCTGTGACATGAAAGATAGGATTGTGATTTCTTGAGTTTAGGGTATTGTGTATTTATATGTAAATAGAAATGTGAATTATGCATATGTATATGTCTAACATGTTAGTTAGGACTTATATATATGTGCTGCATATGTGATATTGAGATTATGAATGCTTTTGTTGAAATTGTGTTCAGTTGATGAAAATGTGAAAATATGATTTTCAATGTAAAGCCGTGCATGAAAGATATGATTTTCTTGAAAATGCATAAGCATGATGATTTTCATGAAGTGAGTGAATGACATTGTGACAATCTTGAGTTGAGATGGAAAATGCATTGATTTGATAAAATGTATTTTATTATGTGGATAACTCCATTGATGTCATTATGAGCACTATGTGAAAAGCGAGGTTTTTGAGGCATGTGTGAGAATTAATAAGGGTTTCGAACCCTAGGGTGTAAGACCCAAAACTTGGCCAAGCGGGTGTCGCTTCCGTCGGGTTAGTAGTCCGAAAAGCGTGAGCAGAGTATGTGGTCCCAAAGCGACCCTTACTACGGATTATGACAAGCGAAGTCCTCAGTTGAATTGATTTTCGGGAATTTGTGGCGTGGGTTATATATATTTTAATTGTGACTTGTCCAATTTGATATATAAATGTATATGCATTGAAATGTGAAGCATCACGCATGATTTGAAAAACGTGATTGTTTATGAGTAAAAAGTATGGATATCTATCATGTAGAAATGTAATGATTTCATATGCATCCATGCATGGCCGCCTGAGTTAGAGTAGAGTTGGGTGGATCATTCCTACTGAGCCGCAGTGGTGCTCACCCCCTATATATAAATTTTTTTCAGATAAAGCATCACCGAAGGATGAGGCTTAGAGGGCTAGAGTGATTTGAAAGAATACCTTAGAATTTCTTTTGGATACAGTGTTATAAATTGTATATTTGGCTATCCATGCCGGCATGTGGCATGTGGATTATATTGATGTGAGATTGCAATTACATTTATGTAACTTGTTTTTATATGGGTCCATGGACATTAGAAATGTGAGTTAGTGTTTATACATTGTGCAAAAACTTGTATAAGGATTATAAGAGTGTTGAGATATAAATTGATGATTTAGAGTATGTATGTTTTACGCTTCCGCATTGACTTAAGGGTTGAGACCTCGGCACGGTGATGGAATCTCCGGTGACTGAGGCTTTGATGTGTGATTCTACCCGTTCACACCCTGCTTCCTTCGCTCCTAACCGGGTGTCGAAAGTTGGGGCGTGACAAAATGTGACTGTCAATTTGATATATATATATATATATACATATATATCTATGTATATGCATTGAGGTGGAAAGCATCACGCATGATTTGAAAAACGTGATTGTTTATGGGTAAAACGCATGAATATCTGTCATGTAGCCATGTAGCGATTTCATGTGCATTTATGCATGATTCAATGGATCTTGTTGAGTAGGTGACGTGGTATTTGATTTACATTGTTCATGAAAATGCTTCAATTCATATATGTTTTCTATACATATTGATGCTGGATGTGTATTACTTTTGAACATGTTGTAAATGATTTTCATAAGTCATGTGTAGTAGATTTAAATGTTCATAAGTGCTAGAACTGCCATGTGCATTGTCGGTTCATGTATGCTAGGAGGGGCATGACGTTAAATATTGTGATATATTTAAGTGCATGTATATTTTTGAGAATATGTGAGGATCGACCTGCTGCTGCGATGATAGTATGGTTCTACATACCTTGTTGGGCCTTTGAGCTCACCCCCTCCCAGGTTTTGCAGGTATTGCTGATTACGGAGTCAGTTGGAGGACTCACAGTACCGGTGGCAGAGGTAGTAGTTAAATTCTTTAGAATTTAATGTATAACTAGGACATTTGGATTAGATGTATGGAGCAATTATGGTGATTCAGTTCCTTCAGAAGTATTTCATTCATGTGATGTATGTATATAATACGGACATTCAAGGATTGAGACATGTATCCTTTTGATTATTTTATGCATGTTGTAGAAATGCTGGGGGGGACACGTGCCCAGAAGTGTCCATTTTTTTTGTTTAGATATAAATGCTGGGGGGACACGTGCCCAGAAGTGTCCATATGAATTGTGAAGCAGGTGTTATATGCCAGGAGCTGATTATTTAGAATGGGTCATGCCCGATTTTCGTGAAAATCCTTTGCAAGGGCCATTGATGATCTTATGTCACCTGAATGGTGTACATATAGAATGCTTCCGCAATAGAATAGATTAAAATGAGATTAAGGTGTGGGAACTTGAGGTGAAATTACGGGTTCACCCCCGTTTCCCTCGCTCCTAACTGGGTGTCGGGAACCGGGGCGTAACAACATGGTATCAGAGCACTAAGTTGGAATACCTAGGGGCGATGGGTAAAGGTTGAGGATTTGAGGAACTCTGGATTGATGTTAAAGCATTAGGTTTGAAAAACCTAGGGTATTAAAGTCGTAGATTCGAACACCTAAGGACGGATGGCTAAACCATAACGTAGTTTGGAGATAGGCAATTGTTGATAGTTGTCTAAATAATAGGTTTGATTACCTATGGACGGTAGCGGGATGATTTGCTCGGTTTGAGCAATCCAAATAAAAGAACAAAGTGTTGGTGTGTGAAACTGGTTTTGATTGGTAATAACTCCCAGAATTGGTTGAGTTTAGATCTTTGATTGGGTGATTAAGTCTCATTAGTGAGTAATGAAGAGGTACCGCAAGGAAGTTTGCGAGTGTTTTAAGTCCTTACAGATACTTAGGGGCTTATGATGTGTTGTTGGTAAGTATATTGCCGAGGTTGGCAATCGGGATTGAGATGGAATACAAGGAAGGCATATTGCCGGGGTTGGGTTAACTGGGAAAAGTGGCCTAGCTAGACATTTTTCTTGGATTAGTGCTTCTCTTACAATACGCTGGCTCTTGTAGGCGTTGAGTTGTTTCGTCTGGATGACGACAGATAAAGAATTCCCAATAGTAGGGATACGTCACTGAAAGTGATTGGTATTGATAGTCAAGGTTGCTACCTGAGACTACAGATGTGGATAGATTGGTAGGTGGTTACCAATGAGTCCAGAGGATGAGAGTAGGTTGGTTTTAACCGCTCTAGAATTTGTGTCCGAATATGTGTGTAGTAGGGGGACTGGGCCGTGTTTCACACTTGCTCAAGCAGAGGAAGTACTGAGACCGTGTACGGTCAGGGGTATTTTCCTAGTGTTAGCCTGAGGGCTAAGGTTTTGATTTGATTTGATGCATCATATTTCATATCATGCACGGTATGTGTTTATTTGATTAACATGTTGTATGATATATGCTATGTGCTATACGTGATTCATGTGACTGTGCATTACTTTTTTTTTTTGTGTTACATTTGGCGTCACATGGCTAGTAGTGACATGTAGTCACCTAGAAATTTCAGTCTTGAGAATTGGTAAACCTGGGTAGAGGTTTGAAACTGATAAGTGTTCAATTCTATGCATTTGAACCCTCTTTATTGCATATGTTAGTTCCGTTTTTGCGTTTACCGAGATATGTTTACGGTATTTTTGTGTTTTTGATGTATTGCAGGTATTGGAGTAAATGGAGCAAAGTTGGAAGCTTTCTGCAGTCAAGAGATGAAATCAGAAAATGTTGCCAAGGCATTTCGATCAATCGAGATGTGGATTTCGATCAATCGAAATTTCGATTGATCGAAATCTCATTTCGATTGATCGAAATCTCGATCAATCGAAATGCAATTTCGATCAATCGAAATGCTGCAGAGCCCACTTGGCCACTTGCTCACCTGCTCTCCCACTTGCAACAAAATCCCCCTTTTTGCACGACTTAGGGGGATTGTCTGACTTGAACAAGACTTTTGGGGGCCTTCTTGATACAAGAGATATATATAATGATATATATATATATATGGTGGGCCCAAAGGAGCCAAAAAGCATACAAAAAGCACCAAAAAGCCACATATCTCATATCTCTCAATATACAAATCAGAGGAAGAAGAGAGAGACCTTCGGGAGAGGAAGAGAAAAGCTGAACCAGACCAAGAAGCTTCATTCTCTTCATCAATGGAAGGGTGCAAGGCAACCATGAGCAACTAACTCTTCTACTAGGGTGTTGGTTTCAACCCCTAGCCATGTAAACTTGTTCATCTTTGTAGCTCTTGGGGATTTGTAATTAAATGTTGATTATTTAGCCTAGTGATTATGTACACAAATACATTTCTTATATATATTCATTTGATATGGAATTTATTCTTGTCTTAGAGTAGGTTTTGTCACTTGAATGCACAACATTTGCATATTCCACAAGAAGTGCAAATGATGGTTAGATAATGGTGTTTAAATGAATGTGTGATGCTAGTTTGTATAGACCATGCCAAGACAAGGTATTTTGGATGCATGTAGTGTTTACGTAGAGAGTAGGGTAATTAGGTAGTTAGTTAGGTTGAAGAGCTATGCTTGTTGAAGATGGATTATGATAGGTTAGCACACACATTGATCTTTTGATATGTCATTGAGGTCACAAGCCTAATGACATTGTTAGGCATTTAATTAATGAACCCCATGCTTGCTACACTTATGAACATGTGAATGGCTAGTGGTGGAAACCAACCCTAGTTCTCTCTCCCGACTTTACTCTTTAATTTTATCGTCATTTCATTTACGCAATAGTTTTAAACACAAAACCAAAAACCTGTTTCTTTAGAATTAAAGTAGAATTAATCTTTCTTTATGACAATTAACGACTAGTCCTCGTGGGATCGATACCCTCTATATAGAACCTTATCTACAAAGATTCGTGCTCTTGCGAGTGGTTAAATTATATTTTGATAAAAAGGGCAAAAATTAAGCTTACAATATAATTTAGTTCCGACCACATCAAAATTTTGGCGCCGCTGCCGGGGACTACGGTTTAATTGTCGCCATTGGAAGATTAAATCTGGTTTAATTCTTAGGCTAGAAATTCTTTCATTCTTTTTTTGTATATACCTTGTTCTTATATCTCAAACTTCTTGGTTTTAGGTATACCACATTGCGGGCATCTAGAAGAATTCAAATTGGAACCCTTTGTGAGTATAGCTTCAAAACTTGGTGGTTTGAATCATTCACATTCTTTTGTATATATGATTGTTACTTTGTGTGTAGAGGTGCTGTTCAATTGTTAATGCATGCTAGGTAGACGGTCATTGTCACTTCCTTTGCTTCCTTGTAATAGTGAACTGGAACGAACACTTAGACAACGTGAAGGAACCTCTAGGGACCCTATTTTGCCTAGAACTGAAAACATGGAACCAAATGAGAGACAACCTCCCGGTCTACCTCCTTTTAATCATGAACAACCGCCTCCACCACCACCTCCTCAAGGAGAGTTGCTTATGGACTTTTACCTTCCGACTACATTTGAAGTACCTTCGTGTATTCAATTTCCGGATGTAGCGGCAAATCAATTTGAAATAAAGTCCTCCACCCTCAACCTTCTTAACAGCTTTCACGGTCTTCCTAATGAGGATCCATACCGGCACTTAGATTACTTCTTTTCCGTGTGTTCCACCATTCGTGTACCACACTTTACGGAGGATGATCTAAAGCTACGTATGTTTCCATTTTCCCTAAAAGATAAGGCTAGAAGTTGGTTCAATTCCCTAGAACCCAACTCAATCCATTCTTGGGCGGAAATGCAAATAGAGTTCTTAAAAAAATACTTCCCAATGGGTAAGACAAGTGATATTCGGCGAGCAATCACCGGATTCACCCAAATTGACCAAGAACAATTCCATGAGACGTGGGAGAGGTTAAAAGATCTCTTAAAATCTTGTCCGCATCATGCTGTCCCAAAATGGCAGCTAGTGCAAAGTTTTTATGATGGGGTGAGTGAGCAACATAGACAAATGATAGACTCCGCGTGTGGGGGTGGGTACCTTTTGAAAAGCCCCGATGAGGCATGGAAACTCTTTCAAACCCTAAGCAACAATTCAGCTCAACGCTCCTTCACTAGGAAAGGGAAGGCCACCCAACCTTGTAGAGGAGTGCATGAGATTTCAAGGGTAGATGAGGTAGCCATGCACGTAGAAGCCTTGTCCCGAAAAATGGATTTAATCATGAAAAATGGGCTGCCTATTCCTAACCAATCTGTCCAAAATCAGGAGGGGTGTTCGTTTTGCTATAGCACTTCGCATTTTGTGCGAGATTGTCCTATTGCCGGGCAATCTCCCGATTATGCTCAAGAGCAAGCGAATGCCTTGTACGCTAAACAAATGAATGATCCATATTCGAACACGTACAATCCTGGTTACAAGAACCATCCAGCTTTTTCATGGAAGACTCAAGAATCAAGTCCCTCTTTCCAAGGGCAAAGTTCTTTTAATTCCCAATCTCAACAGCCTCTTTATAGGCCAAACCCTCAACCTTACAATCAAAGATCAAATTACCAACAACCACCACCTCCTCCAAGAAGCCAAAGCTTTGAAGAACGAGTGATAAGCAATCTTGAGGCCAACACCCGCTTATTGCAAACTCACTCTCAATCAATCTCTAAGCTTGAGGCCAATGCTCAATCTATGGCTAGGTTAGAAGCTCAAATCGGGCAACTAGCTAATGCCTTAAATAGAAGGGAGGAAGGTAAGTTGCCAAGTCAACCGGTGGCGAATCCCAAGGGTGTGCATATGATTGAAGATCCATCATCTTCAACTTGTAATGCTCCTCCAGAGCAAGTTCAATCAATCACAACCTTGAGGAGTGGTAAAATCATTAACTCCAAGGTAGGGGAGGAAGAGAGAAAGGAATTTCAAGAGCAACCTAAAAATCCAAAAGAATCCCAATTAAATCCAAAATTGTTTCCGTTAAATCCAAATTTGCAAAATACCCCTTCAAATCCAAAAGGAAAGGCAAGTGAAGTTGTGGCATCATCGATTCCAAATCTTGACACCTCTTATGAACCTCCGGTTCCTTTTCCTCAACGATTGAATGAACCTTCTCATTTCGGGAAGCAAGGAGAGAAAATCCAAGACATGATGGAGATCTTCAAACAAGTAAAGATCAATCTCCCTCTCCTTGATGCTATTCGACAAATTCCCTCTTATGCGAAATTCTTGAAGGACTTATGCACTCAAAAGCGCAAATCTAGGAATAATGTTCCTAAGAAAGTCCTCTTAACTGAGCACATAAGCTCCATTTTCCAACACCAAGCCCCTCCTAAATTCAAAGATCCGGGTGCTCCGACCATTTCGTGCACTATCGGAAATCAATCTTTTGAAAAAGCACTTCTTGACCTAGGGGCTAGTGTCAATTTGCTTCCCTTCTCAGTTTACCAACAACTAGGTTTGGGGGAACTCAAGCATACCACGGTTGTGTTGCAACTTGCCGACCGTTCGGTGAAGCAACCACGTGGCATCATTGAGGATGTCATCATTCAAGTGGACAAATTCTATTTTTCGGTGGACTTCATAGTCCTTGACACGGAACCGGTCCAAAATCCGAATCATCATATTCCTATCATTCTAGGTCGTCCATTCTTGGCCACGGCAAACGCTTGCGTTAATTACCGTACTGGAGTGATGGACATCTCTTTTGGGAATATGAAAGTCCGCTTGAACATCTTCAATGCTTCCCACCACACACCCGACGATGAAAGTGAGTGCTTTTGTGTCGATGTGGTGGACGACCTTGTTCAAGAAGCACTTCCTTCTATTCTTTCCACGGACCCCTTAGAGGCATGCCTAAATCATTTTAACCATGACGATTTTGACATTGAGCAATCCATATGTGAAGTCAATTCCATGCTCGATGTTAATACTGTCATGGATTTGCCTAAGTGGAGAGTTCCGAGAGAACCCTTGCCCCCTTTGTCCAAAACTCCCCAAACTCCTTCTTTAATTTCCCCACCACAACTTGAGCTCAAGCCTCTTCCAGCTACACTCAAGTATGTTTTCTTGGGCGCAAATGAGACCCTTCCAGTCATTATTGCTTCCAATCTCACAAATGCTCAAGAATTGGAACTCATAAAGGTGCTCAAAGAGCGCAAAGAAGCAATAGGATGGAGTGTGGTAGATCTTAAGGGAATAGACCCTTCTGTTTGTATGCATCGCATACACTTGAAAGAGGATGCAAAGACCTCAAGGGAGGCACAACGTCGATTGAATCCAAACATGAAGGACGTTGTAATGAAGGAGGTGGTGAAGTTACTAGATGCGGGGATCATATACCCCATCTCTGATAGCAAGTGGGTTAGTCCCACTCAAGTGGTTCCAAAGAAGTCTGGTATTACGGTGCAACCTAATGATAAGGGTAAATTAGTTCCCCAACGCACCACCACAGGATGGAGAGTGTGCATTGATTATAGGAAATTAAATTCAGCCACTCGGAAAGATCACTTCCCCCTCCCATTCATTGATCAAATATTGGAGAGATTGGCCGGGCAAAGCTTTTATTGCTTTTTGGATGGATATTCCGGCTATAATCAGGTTGCTATAGACCCGAGGGACCAAGAGAAAACCACATTTACATGTCCCTTCGGCACATTTGCTTATAAACGCATGCCCTTTGGGTTGTGCAATGCACCGGCAACTTTTCAACGGTGTATGATGTCTATCTTCTCGGACATGGTGGAAAAATTCTTAGAAGTGTTCATGGATGATTTTTCCGTTTTTGGACCTTCATATGAATCATGCCTCCAAAATCTAGCTTGTGTTCTCAAAAGATGTCAAGAAACCAACCTAATTCTTAGTTGGGAAAAGAGTCACTTTATGGTTCAAGAGGGTATTGTCCTAGGGCATATTGTGTCTAAGCGAGGAATAGAGGTTGATAAAGCCAAGGTTGAGCTCATTTCCAAACTTCCTCCACCATCCACGGTGAGAGAGATTCGTTCATTCCTTGGGCATGCGGGCTTTTATCACCGTTTCATCAAAGACTTTAGCAAGATTTCTCGGCCTTTGTGTCGCCTTCTTGAAAAAGAGTCTTGCTTTACCTTTGATGAAGCGTGCCTTGATGCTTTTGAAAAACTCCGCGCCATGCTTACAACCGCTCCAATTCTAATCCCTCCAAATTGGACTCTCCCATTTGAGATTATGTGTGATGCATCCGACTATGCCATGGGTGCGGTCTTGGGGCAACGAGTAGACAAACTGCCACATGTCATCTATTACGCAAGTAAAACCCTTTCTGAAGCTCAAATCAATTATACCACAACGGAAAAGGAATTGCTTGCGGTAGTATTTGCATTAAACAAATTTCGAGCTTATTTATTAGGTTCAAAGGTCATTGTCTATTCGGACCATGCTGCCCTCCGGCATCTTTTGGCAAAAAAGGACACTAAGCTAGGTTGATCCGATGGATACTCTTGTTGCAAGAGTTCAATTTTGAGATTAGAGACAAAAAGGGAACTGAAAATGTGGTAGCTGACCACCTTTCTAGAATTCTTGTTGAATCCCTCCATAATTCCATTCCAGTTTGTGAATCCTTCCCGGATGAACAACTCTTTGTCATCTCTCAAGAGAGTATCCCTTGGTATGCGGATGTGGTTAATTATTTGGCAACCGGTAAAATACCATCTTCTTGGACCAAACAAGAGAAGGATCGTTTTCTCTCCCAATCACGATCATATTATTGGGACGATCCTCAATTGTTCAAATACTGCCCCGATCAAATAATTCGTAAGTGTGTACCCAACAGTGAATTCCAAAGCATTCTTAAATTTTGTCATACACTCGCTTGTGGGGGACACTTTAGTGCTAAGAAAACCGCAGCAAAAATTCTTCAATGCGGATTTTTCTGGCCGACACTTCATCGGGATGCATGTTCATTCTGCCGCTCTTGTGAGCGATGTCAGCGCCTCGGCGCGATGTCTCGGAAGGACATGATGCCTCTTAACCCTATTCTTGTCATTGAAATATTTTATGTGTGGGGCATTGACTTCATGGGACCATTTCCACCCTCTACTGGTCATGAGTACATACTTGTGGCGGTGGACTACGTATCTAAGTGGATAGAGGCCGTTGCTACCAAAACCAACGATCACGCAGTCGTGGTTAAATTCATACAAGCTAACATTTTTAGCCGGTTTGGTACGCCTCGGGCCATCATCAGTGACGGAGGTAAGCATTTCTGTAACCGGTTCCTTCGAACCTTGCTTCTCAAATACTCCGTCACACACAAACTAGCCACCCCCTACCATCCTCAAACTAGTGGCCAAGTAGAAGTATCCAATAGGGAGATTAAGAACATTCTTCAGAAAACTGTTCGGCCTGACCGGAAGGATTGGTCATTGCGACTAAACGACGCATTATGGGCATACCGAACCGCATATAAAACTCCCATTGGAATGTCACCTTATCGGTTAGTTTATGGCAAGGCGTGCCATCTTCCGGTTGAATTGGAGCATAAAGCTATGTGGGCTACCAAGACCTTCAATTTTGACATGAAAAAGGCCGGTTCTAATCGAAAGCTTCAATTAAATGAATTGGAAGAATTGCGACATGACGCTTATGAGAATGCGAAAATCTATAAGGCAAGGTCCAAGGCCTTTCACGATCGTAATATTCGAGTCAAAACATTTTTGCCGGGCCAAAAAGTTTGGTTGTACAACTCACGCCTCCATTTGTTTCCCGAAAAACTTCGCTCCCGTTGGGATGGTCCATTTTTGGTTAATTCCGTCGCGCCCCACGGAGCGGTGGAATTGAAGGACTTGAAAGATGGTTCGATATTCAAAGTAAACGGGCAGCGCTTAAAAGTGTGCGTGGATGACCAAGTCACCACCGAATACGTGGATATCGTCACTTTGACGGATCCCGTGTATTTTGACTCGTGAGCCGGCTCGGACGTCGCGCCATAGACGTGTAAGGTGGCGAAGCCATGGTCGCTATCAAGCTTCCATGGTGTCCCTTTAATCCAAAGTAGGTTTGTATCTAAGCAATGTAGTATCTAATTCCCCAATATCCAAGTCCCTAAAGCATATTTTAAACTGACTGTTTTTGAGCATTTCGATTGATCGAAACCAAGATTTCGATCAATCGAAAATTTCGATTGATCGAAATTTTGGTTTCGATTGATCGAAAAATTGCAGAGATTTGCCAAGTCCAAAGTCCCGAGAGGTGGTATTCTTCGATTGCACTTCGATAGGTCTTCGATCGATCGAAACTTTCGATTGATCGAAATGGGATTTCGATTGATCGAACTAAAAGTTCGATTGCATCAATTAAATGTTCGATTGATCGAAGTAAAAATGTGATTTAGGGAAGGAATGTTCGATTGATCGAAGAGACAATCTCGATCCATCGAAGTTAGTTTCGATTGATCGAAGCAAGATTTCGATCAATCGAAATTTTGATCGATCGAAATGCACATTTCGATCAATCAAAATGCACGCGGAGCCTGCACGTGAGCCGAAAATCTATTTAAACCGTTGGGCTTCCCTCCCATTTTAAAAGACCATCCGACTTCTTCTCTCCCTCTGTGCGATCCAAGCCCTCTCCAAGCACTCCCGAGCACTCGATCTTCCATTCCCGATCATCCGCCGCCATCCGACGCAGTCCGATCCGCCGCAAGCATCTGCGCGATCTTCTCTTCGCGGCTGCGCGTGGAGTTTTCTTCGGTTGAGCCGTTCATCTTCTTCCTCACGAGGTAAGTGATGCATGGCTACTTTTTGTTTATTCTCTCGCCATTTTTGATAGTTTTACAGCGGAATAAACATAGTTAGATCATGTTGGGGTGGATGGTTGCGATTGCGATGTCCGAATCCAGTTTTTGTGGGTTTCGGGGGGGGGGGGTAGGAATTCAAGCAGGAGTGGGATTTGGCATTTTCTTCATTTCAAACGCTTAGTGTTCGGTGTATAACCGCGGCACCTTCGTTTCGGTTGCGCCCGTTCACATTGCCTCTTCGAGTGCAACTTTTTGTATTTTTTTCAGTACCTTGGACTAGGACTTCATTTTTATTTTTATTCTTTTAGTCTAGTAGTAGTTTAACTTTCTTCTTATTCATCTTTTATTTACGTACCTTTTGGAATCCAGTGCAGACTGTTCCGCGGCCATGGCAAGAGTGAAGAACGCCGCCGGTGCTGTTCGTGACGTGCCCGGGCGAGCCTTCCGGTCTCGGAAGTTCCACCCGGAGCAGGTTTTCGACTTAGCCGAGTTTGAGAGGCGTCCCGACACCGAGTGGACGGTTGCCGAGCTCAGGAGGCGTCGCCTCGACCGGCTATGTGTGCCTCCCACCGACATGGCACACGAGCGCCTAGTGCAGGTCTTTTACGAGCACATGACCTACTCCTGTACAGCGCCAGATACACTCGAGACTACCGTGGCCACAGTCACGATCACGATTACGCCGAGCCGGATTGCTCATATGCTCGGCATTCCTCACCAGCAGCCGCCGGACATGGTTGGCCCGGACGGTCAGCCACTCTATAGTGCCGCGCTCCCAGCAGATACCACGCTCTTCTCGATAGTGATGGACATGTGTGGCGGGGCGTTTACCATGCCCAACCACAACTGCATGTCCAAGTCGATGTGCCCGAGCAGATATTGGTTCCTGGACACCGTTCTCCTCAAGAACGCGTGTCCGTTGCAGCACGTGGCCGAGCGCAAGGGTGACCTTCTCCGTTGCCTCTATGCTTTCCATACGGGCGCTTGGTTTTCTGTCCCATCGCTTATCTGGGGGCAGATGCACAAAGTTTGGGATGGCCTCGTCAACAAGAGGAAGAGGAGAACAGCGAGTTGGCGGCTTCCCTTTCCATTCCTGATCGCTGCTTTTCTCAGCAGTGCCAGTACACCGGTCAGTCGGACTGACATTCAGTTGGCACCGCCCACCTGCTTCACATCTACTCAGTGGGATCGGGTGAGGCGGCACTTAGAGCGACAGGACCATCAGGGTGATCCACCAGACGATGTAGATATGGATGCCCCGGTGGAGATGGATGAGGGAGAGCCAGCAGGGGCGGAGTCAGAGGACGCGGAGTCAGAGGAGGATGAGATGGATGTCGCTGCAGAGCGGCATGATATCTTAGCGACAGGCTATTCCTGCTGGCAGCTGACGTAGAGCGGCTCCAGCAGGGTTTTTACGAGCATGTCCAGGTGACGCAGAGTCAGCTGGCAGGTATTCAGACGGACATTTCTTCTCTGGTGCAGGGCCAGAGAGCGATTTTAGATGAGTTCCGAGCCTTCCGGCAGGATCTGCAGTTCCTGTTCGCAGGTCAAGCCTCCACCTCCACTTCTGCTCCCACCGACCCACCACCACCACCACCCGCCCTCGAGTAGCTGCACTTTATTCATCTTTTCTGCTTTATTTTCTGTATTTTTCTTTCTTTCTTTCTTTTTATTTATTTTTTTTGATAGGCCATGTTGGCCATGTTTAGTTTCTTTTTGAGTATTCCACCTGCAGGTACACTTTGTACTAAAACTCATTTTCACTTATATGGAATACCTTTTTTTATTTTATTTTCTTTTATGCCATGTGTTGTCTTTACTGTCATTATTTTGCTTTCCGTCAACCTATCTGTTCTCTATACTTTGACTATGTATGTAGTACCACTTGTCTAATAGTTATATGCGATTCAGTTGATGATTTCCGTTTATTACCGCCTGGTTTCAATTCCCAATACTGTTGATATTACTTCAACACAGTATGGCGGTAATAAAGAAAGGCAGCCCCTTTGCGTGCTATACGTTAGCGCGCCTGGATAGTGAATATCTTATCGCATAGACCTCTTAGACAATCGGGAAACACCAGTTCAGACCATTAGATTTACAGTGATATTGGCATTGTCTGTTTGTGCATAAGTATTTCATTATGTTCTATTTATCTACTTTTTGTTCCTCGTAATGCTCGTGGTATCCAGTTGGTATTCTGTGCAGATTTTTCTTATTTACAGGATGACCGCTGCTGTGGAATTCCATTTTTCTCGCATTCTGCCATCCCGGTAACTTCTTTCCTTGCTCTTCTTGTCCAAGCATTGAGGACAATGTTGCATATAAGTTTGGGGGTGCGGTATGCTATACCACTTGCATATGCATGCAATGTTCAGTCATTATATTGAGTGTCATTGTAGAGCAGTTTTTTTCTGTGATATTTTTGCATGCTTGCTATGATGTCTTGCTTTTTAAAGGAAGATCATTCGAATAAATGTCCGAGGTAAATGCAGCAGATAGTTAAGAACTTTAACATTGTAAATACCCGCGCTTTTGCAAGCTTGATAGTAAGCTAGAACGGTCTACATTATTGTCCAAACTCGAGCACGTACAATTCTTGCCCTAAATTTGTCCTTAACCGCACAAATTCACACACATGCAGTTTAAATTGTGGGGTATAAGTCTGAGGGAGAATTTTTGAAATTTCTGTTTTTATCTGAACAGCTTAGAGAATAAGTTCTTCCGGTTGTTGAAAAAAAAAAAATAATAATAATAATAATAATAATAAAAAGAGAAAAATATGCAATAAGCCTTCTCACTAAATAAACCGGATTTCTATGCCTCAAAGCAGGAAATATTCGTGTAAAAGTGTGTAAGGTTGAGCAGTAATAAGCGGATGGCTTGCTTACGCTCATCGCCTTGTAAGCTCGGTTATTAAGTCCGAGGGGTGCTTCTTCGCCTAATGCCCTAAAACCAATTGGTTTGGGAGTCATTGGCCCAATGCCGCTACATGGGCTTACAAGAAAGCAAAAAGAGCTAAGCATTGCACGGTCATCCGCACATGAGCAATCATGAATGTTTTGTGATAATGAAACAGCCGGGTTGAGCATTTTCAATGAGTTTTTCTCTTAAAAACAGATTTGTTCGTTTTCTTCTCCAAATATGACAAAAGCCACACGTTAGAATGCATGTTCACTTTTCAAAGAGGATTTTGGGGTTGGAATTGTTATAGTTGTTCGGGCTGGCCAGCATGTGGGGACTGTCGTTCATTTATAGCTTGTGAAAGTCCATTTTTGCTAATGACCACATAGTTCTGTAATACTTGTTGCATTTGCCAATTGTGAAATGAATGGATGAGCGCCCTTTATCTAGTTGATGGCTGAGCATGATTAAACTTTTGTATAAGATAGTTGATTTCATTTTTGTAATATTCTATTGCTAAGGGACTAGCAATATGTAAGTTTGGGGGTGTGATAATTGTTCAATTCTATGCATTTGAACCCTCTTTATTGCATATGTTAGTTCCATTTTTGCGTTTACCGAGATATGTTTACGGTATTTTTGTGTTTTTGATGTATTGCAGGTATTGGAGTAAATGGAGCAAAGTTGGAAGCTTTCTGCAGTCAAGAGATGAAATCAGAAAATGTTGCCAAGGCATTTCGATCAATCGAGATGTGGATTTCGATCAATCGAAATTTCGATTGATCGAAATCTCATTTCAATTGATCGAAATCTCGATCAATCGAAATGCAATTTCGATCAATCGAAATGCTGCAGAGCCCACTTGGCCACTTGCTCACCTGCTCTCCCACTTGCAACAAAATCCCCCTTTTTGCACGACTTAGGGGGATTGTCTGACTTGAACAAGACTTTTGGGGGCCTTCTTGATACAAGAGATATATATAATGATATATATATATATATGGTGGGCCCAAAGGAGCCAAAAAGCATACAAAAAGCACCAAAAAGCCACATATCTCATATCTCTCAATATACAAATCAGAGGAAGAAGAGAGAGACCTTCGGGAGAGGAAGAGAAAAGCTGAACCAGACCAAGAAGCTTCATTCTCTTCATCAATGGAAGGGTGCAAGGCAACCATGAGCAACTAACTCTTCTACTAGGGTGTTGGTTTCAACCCCTAGCCATGTAAACTTGTTCATCTTTGTAGCTCTTGGGGATTTGTAATTAAATGTTGATTATTTAGCCTAGTGATTATGTACACAAATACATTTCTTATATATATTCATTTGATATGGAATTTATTCTTGTCTTAGAGTAGGTTTTGTCACTTGAATGCACAACATTTGCATATTCCACAAGAAGTGCAAATGATGGTTAGATAATGGTGTTTAAATGAATGTGTGATGCTAGTTTGTATAGACCATGCCAAGACAAGGTATTTTGGATGCATGTAGTGTTTACGTAGAGAGTAGGGTAATTAGGTAGTTAGTTAGGTTGAAGAGCTATGCTTGTTGAAGATGGATTATGATAGGTTAGCACACACATTGATCTTTTGATATGTCATTGAGGTCACAAGCCTAATGACATTGTTAGGCATTTAATTAATGAACCCCATGCTTGCTACACTTATGAACATGTGAATGGCTAGTGGTGGAAACCAACCCTAGTTCTCTCTCCCGACTTTACTCTTTAATTTTATCGTCATTTCATTTACGCAATAGTTTTAAACACAAAACCAAAAACCTGTTTCTTTAGAATTAAAGTAGAATTAATCTTTCTTTATGACAATTAACGACTAGTCCTCGTGGGATCGATACCCTCTATATAGAACCTTATCTACAAAGATTCGTGCTCTTGCGAGTGGTTAAATTATATTTTGATAAAAAGGGCAAAAATTAAGCTTACAATATAATTTAGTTCCTACCACATCAGAAACCGAGTAGACTACGATGTTGAAATAGACATGTAGTGGTAGGCTTTGAGAGTATCAGTCTGGAATTGTGGGGAAAGGTATGGTTTATCTTGTAGTTTCCCAAACCAAGAGTTTGGTGACTCAAATTTGCGTTGTAATCATTGCACAATGATGAGGACTCAGAATTGACCTAATTCTTGGAGTCAGCGGACACATGATGACTTAATGCAATGGTAATGCATGGAAGGATTTGTGGGGTCCTAGATGAAGCAGTCAGGATCTTGGGGTCTCAAGTGAGATGCTGGAAAGGAATGGATAAATACCCGAGCAGTCGGAAACGTCCGTTAGGATTAATGGACGAGTAAGTGAGATTCATTCGTCGAGGAATGAGATTGTGAAGCTAAGGGCATGTAAAACCCTAATCTTGGCACTAAATGCCAATGGAATGTAGTCCACAAAAATGGACAGGACTAGATGATTTGTTTTGACAAGTGCACTCCTTATGTGCCTTGACCTTAGTGGTGTACTATGATATGCGCATGATTGATGCAGTTGGATCGAGTGTGGATATGATGTTAAGAGAAGGATAAGTTGATAATGGATGAGGATCCTGACATATGGTATCCGAAGTGAGGATAGTTTCTTACCATGAAGGGGAGAGGTGGACGCAGTGGATGTGTAGATGCAGTGGGCTGCGGCCACTGTATGATTGCTGATTGGTTACTGTAGGCGACCTCAAACTTTCATTGGTAAGGGTTGTCTAAAGTGAAGTGCTAATATGAAAGGAATTCTCTCTAATTGTCAACCGATTCTTTGGTGTGAAGGATGAAAAAGAGTAAATATTTCTCCTCTTAAATAAAGAGATTGTGAAATCAGTGGGATGTAAGATCCTGGACTCCGCATTGGATTCCAGTGGGTTGTGGTCTATGAGACTGGGCAGAGTTATGTGGCTTGCTGCAGCAAGTACACTACTTATGTGGTTTGTATCGGCAGGTGCACTGTCATGTGCCTTGCTAGTGAGTGCGCTTGTGATGTGCACTGGATTGATATGGTTTGTGTTGTGATGATGCCTAGGATATTAGACTAAGCCCGGGAATGGTATGCCAGAAATTGAAAGTCATATTGGATATTAAAAGAATGACTTTGAGTATTGATGATCCCGGATTATAGGGAAGTATCACTGTGAGTGATTGGAATGATTAGTCGCAGGTGTTGCCTTAGACTAGTGATAAAGATGGACTAGATAGGTCTCGAGATGGACACTGTGGACTCTACGAAGCAAGTGCTTCGGAGGTTTTTGTGAGTGAACCGTACATGGGCTTAGGAGTCACTCAGCCATGTCACGGAAGTGGTTATATTGCCTTACGGCAGTTAAGATGCACAGATTGTGCAAGACTTGAGTGTTATGAGTTAGGTGTTGCAAGTGTAGCGCCTAGGGTACGTGGAAAGGGAAAGTGACGATCATTGGCGAGAATGACGTCTGATAAGGATTGGTTTTGGGAAGACCATGACTATGCTAATTTCGAGGACGAAATTCCTTGAAGGAGGGGAGGTTGTAAGGACCGGAATAATTTTAACCGATTTTGGATTATTTTTGGACCGGGTTATTTTTTTCGAATGAATTAAATTCGAAAATGCGAATATATATATATGGATGAAATTATATATATATTTATATGGAGGTGGAGGATATGGATACCTATAGATATATAGGATTATATATATAGTTGAAGAGAATATATATATATATATGTATATAGCGAGTGTGTTTATTTTTAATTATAAATACTTGTAGATGCATATATATATTATTATATGTATGTATGAGATTGTGTGGATGAGAGTGGTGCACAGAATATGTGGTGTGTGAGTGTGCAAGAAAATGATTCAAAATAAAGAGAGACCCACGTGGGTCGGCTGGAGATAAGGGAGGAAAGAAAGAAAGAAAAGGAGAAAAGAAGAAAAAGAAAAGGAAAAAGAAAAGAGAAGAAGAAAGAGAGAAACCGAGAAGAGAAGAGAGAAATGAAAGAAAAAGAAAGAAGAAAATGGTTAGAAAGAGAAAGTGATCATACTGAGAAATATAGAGAAAGGTAGTTGAAGTGGTGGCTGGAGTTGCTGGGTTTTCAAACGGTGGAGACTCGGCTGGGGTTCTCAATGGTGGCTGATGATTTGACTGTGCGTGGGTGATCGGTTGGAGCAGCTGGTGGTCGTTCATGGGGTTATTCCGACAGTGGACCGTCGAGAAAGACGGAAGAAAAGACGGCTGTTCTGGTTCGTCGTTTAGACCGACGGTTGCGCGCTGGTTTTTGACAGTGGTTTCGACAGGTTTTAATTGGTTTTGGAGGTTAGTTCATGGGTGATGATGGTCACGGAACAGGGAGGGCTCGCATGATGGGGCTGGTTGGTGCTAGCGGCTGTCCGTGGAGGTGACAGTCTGACGGTTGGAGTGATGGTGCCGGCGAGAATTGGTTGGGCTTTGGCTGATGTGAGCTTGGCTATTCAGGGCTGCCATGTGGGTTCACGGTGAGGCCAAGATGGTGGTTAACATGTGAAGGGGAAGGCTGGATTGGCCATGGTGGTGAGTAATGGTGAACACGGCTTGAAAGTGAGCTGGGTTTGTTCGGCTACTCCATTGTTGTTGTTTGAGGAGCTTGATTTGAGCATGATGATGGTGGTGTGGGCTATTTTGTTCATGGGTTATGAGCTTTCGGTGCTCCATGGCTTGGATTAAGTTTCTTGTGGTGAAGGCTGCGCATGGCTGGGTGAGGGAATTCTCGGCTGTGAGGATGGTGGTGCTGGTGGGTTGTTGGGCTGAGGCGGCTCATGGAGGTGGCAGGTTGGTCACAGTTTGGACTGCTTGTGGGTCTACTGATTTGAGTCTTGTTGGGCTGCAATATGGGGTTTAATTGTGGTGAAGGAACTGGGTTAGTGAAGAATATCTTGGGCTGAATTGGGTTTCAATAATTGGTTTAACCATGGATTAGTTTTGGGCTAATGAAGGTGTAGAGATTGCATGTGGATGATGGGCCAAAGTTGGATTTAGTTGATTTTTAATTTAATTGGACTGTTTGGTTGTGAAAATGGTGGCCTTGTGGTGTCGGCATGGACAGTGGGCCGAAGTTGAGTCTTGAGTTGATTGGGTTGGATTGTAAGTGAACTCGGTAATTGATCTTTGGACTCTTTTGGTAGCAAGATGATGGCTTGGTTATGGGCTGTTTTAACTCGGGTTTATAGAGCGTATGGTGACTGGTTTGTGAGTTGAATTGATTAGAATGGGCTGCCATTTTAGATCAATTAACTTGGGCCAAGCATGGAAATTGAAAAGGAAGGGAAAATGGTTCAGTTGGATCAGTGGTGTGGACTACGGTATTGGGCTGGATCGAGATCGGGTCTGGACCGCTTTGCAGATGCCGACTTAGCGAAAGCGGGACCCAAGGCAAGTTGATTCTTGCCTCTATCTCTATGTATATTTGACTATGTTGATTAATTTTACATATGTTCTTAATTTGGTCACATGTGGTGTTTGCATATATATATGTGCATATATATATATAAAGGTGGATATATATATATATATACGTGGGAGGTGAGGATATATATATATATGTGGGTATATATATATATACGTGGGCTTGGAGGGTAAGAGCATTGTTAAATGTAGAGGTCGATTTGCATGGTTATATGCATATTTAGGGATTGAACCATGTAAAGTGTGCTAAATTGTATATGTACATTTAACTAGATGTTGTCTTGCATGCATATATGATTCTTATGCATGAGTTGAATATATGTAAGTATATATATGATTATGTATTTGGTGCAGTAATAGAAATGCATGCTAAATTGATTATAGCATAGAAGGGGCATTGGAAAAGCATGAAGTATGTGAAGTGTTATGTATGTTTTCACTACCTATATGAGTGACATGATATATATATATATATATATATTTGCGCGATTGCATATGGTTGTAAGAATGCATGTTGGTTGCTCGTGGTAAATGCATGATTGGAGTGAAAGCATGATTGTTTTATACTAATATACGTATACATGTGATTATATGCAAGATGTGACATCTTTATATATGTTGTGTATGTGCAAATGTGATTATGAATGATTTCCTTGAAAAGTGTGTTATTGGTGAAAACGTGAAGATGTGGTGTTTACAGATTTATGCATGAAATAAATGACTTTCTTGAAAAATGCATAAGCATGATGGTTTCTATGATATGAGTGTGATGACATGGTGACAATCTTGAGCTGAAAAGAAAATGCATTGATTTGATGAAAATGCATTCATGGTGTGGATAAGTGCATTGATGTGATTATGTGCACTATTTGAAAAGCGAGTTTTTGGGGCGTGACAACATTGAAAATTAAGATAAGGGGATGACCCCTAGGGTGAAATGTAACGACCTGAATTTTTTTTCGAATTATGATTAAAAGTTAAGTGAATCTTTAAGCATGATTAATTGTTTAATGACATGCTTAGTGGACTTAAATGATCTTTTTTGCGTTTTCGGTTACGGGTATGGGACCGGAATGAGTTCGGGTAACCGAAAGAAATGACTACAAACTCTAGGGAGTGGTGTGGGGGTATGAATGAAGTTTTAAGGGTATAAGTGAAGTTATGAAAAATGAGGAAAGGCTAGTTTGCAAATAAGTGCAAATGACCCATAACAAGGAGCAAATAAGGAGAGGTGGAGGGTTTAGTTGCAAAGGGCCAAATATATTATACATATATGATATATACATGGAAAAAAAGAGGGGAAAATCAGATTTTTCACTTCTCTCTCTCTCTCTTGGCCGGCTCTACCACTCTCTCTCTCTCTACAAGTTTTCTTCTCTCCTTCTCTCTAAGTTTTGAGGGCCTAAAAGTGAGATTTGAGGGTAAAGCCAAGAATTAAAGTTGTTCTCCTCACTCTCCTCTTCGATTTGATCGGTGGAAAGTTGCCGTCGGAGGAGTTTGAAGCTTGGTGAAATTTGGGTCTTCCACTTCTAAGCTTGGGTTTTGAGGTAGGGGTTCTCCTTCTCATCTTTTTGTCGATTCTAGGGCTTGGGTGAAGTGGTGAGAGTTAAGTGTGTATATTGCATGGTTTAGATTGGTAAGAGGGGTGGGAGGTGGTGTTCTACTCTCTTTAGTCTCTATGGTGCAATAGATATGTATATGGTTGTATATACGGTGTAAAGGGGTGAATGTGTGAGAGAGATTAACATGTATGCAATTATGCTAGATTTTGTGCACATATGTGAAAAGGTGTTATTTTGAACATGTATGTATTATGTGTTGTTGAGTGAGGCAAATGCATGCTACTTTTATATAGAAAATGTGTGCATTTATAAAACATGACCAAAATGTGCTTAGGTGATGTTGTGTGAGCATATGTGGATTGTATGCTAGGCCTTGCATGTATAGGTAAATATATATGTGGTATTGTGAGGATAAAAATCATGCTATGTGTTTTATTAATTGGCATATACATTGTGAAGCATGAGATTGAATGCTAAATCGTTATATGTTCGAAATGCATATATTGGAGCCGTTGTGAGGTATACGGGAGAGAGAGTGGTTGTGTAACTTGTTCAATCACCTTGGAGTAGCGAATACTCAGTGATGATCCGATCACCTCGGAGTAGAGAATACTCGGTGACGAATTCTGAAATAATCTAATCACCTCGGAGTAGAGAATGCTCGGTGATAGACTTTGAAACGGTCCAACCACCTCGGAGTAGAGAATACTCGGTGGCGGGTACCTCAACGGTCCAATCACCTCGGAGTAGAGAATACTCGGTGATGGATTTTGTAATTGTGTGGGAAGTGACTCGGTTGGATGATTTGGTCAAAAATCATGTTAGGATATCGGGTTATGTTCGAGGGAGAGAAAATCATATGATTATTGCTTTCATTGTTAAATTATGAAGCATGATTTATGTTACTGCATTTCTTATACACATGCATTACTTGTGAATGAACATGGAATATGTTGGATGGTACATGTAATGTAGTGACATGCATTCATGTAGGTCGTGTCGGGTCGGCACTTAGGTGGGTTGGGGTATCTCTACTGAGCCGCAGTGGTGCTCACCCCTTTATTATAAATGTTTACAGATAAGGCGCCAATGACGGACGGGACTTGAATGTTTAAGCGGGATTTTGGTAGCATTTTGATATATTTTGGGGATGTTGTATATTTGGCTATCCGTGCCGGCTTGTGGCACGTTGTTTATGTAATTGTAGTCATGGTTGGATTTTTAGCATTTTTGGACCTTATGCATGAAATCCCTGTAATGACTATGAACTCGGAATTTATATGTATTGTGGTTATTTCTTGGACTAAACTAAATTATGGATTGTAAAGTTATGGTTTCATCTTATATTATAACTTTATGGTTGGACTTTTCTCAAGTATAAGAATTGGGAATGAATGGAAAGGATATGTGGTATGAATGGATGGACTTTAATTAGGGCTTTGTATAACTATGGTTGAAGTATGATTTGGATGAAATGGATGATTTTGAATGCAAGGATTGTAAATTTATGATTTCATTCAAATGTTGTAAGTTGTTTGAATGTTTTGATGGTGGTCAAGGGATTTGCATAGCCATTTGGGGGAAACATGCCCAAAAAGTGTTCATTTTGGATCCATGGAGTGTTCATGAGAATTTCTATTAGTTTTGGTAGATTTTAATCATGATCTGAGTCATGTTTTGAGTTTGATTTTGAGTTGGTGATGTGATTGAATGCTTTGAGGCTTTAAAAAATCAGGTTTTGGGCTATTTTTAGCACTTTCGGTCGAGTGGGCTCTGCATCGGTCGACCGAAAGTGCAATATCCCGAGAGTTTGCATTTTGTAACAGGTTTCAGTCGACTAGGCAATGTTTCAGTCGACTGAAAGTCCCCTTCGGTCGACCGAAACTACCCATCAGCCGACCGAAAGGAACCTGGGCAGCTCCATTTGCATCCGAACTTTAAACGGGTGTAAATTCTTCGTTTTAGATCGAAATTGAGTGCTGTTTTTTTTGAAATTGGGTGTTTTTAAATCCTCTATCCAATGGTCTGGGTTAAGTCACCACTTATGAACACACTGGTTCGCATGTGTGAAAATATGTAGGCCGCGACTATTTGGTTATACAACCGAGGCATGGTTTGGGGCCCATGGTGGTTGACTAAGGTTTGATGGTGTATATCTTCATGAAAGGTAAAGGTTAGCTTTCATGACAGTTATAGCAGAAATAGAGGGTCCATTGGGATTAATGGATGGGTTAACCTCCGGTTTCCCGGGAGTTGGAAATCGGGGCGTTACATGAAAGACCCAAGACTTGGCCAAGCGGATGGCGCATCCGTCGGAATAGTGAACCGAGAAGCGTAAGCAGAGTTTGGGTGCCGAAGAGACCCTTACTATGGATGGAGTGATAAGCTAGTCCCCATTGAAGTGATTTCCGAAAATTTTTGGCGTGTGTTATATATACGAAATGTGACTGTCAATTTGATATATATATATATACATATATATCTATGTATATGCATTGAGGTGGAAAGCATCACGCATGATTTGAAAAACGTGATTGTTTATGGGTAAAACGCATGAATATCTGTCATGTAGCCATGTAGCGATTTCATGTGCATTTATGCATGATTCAATGGATCTTGTTGAGTAGGTGACGTGGTATTTGATTTACATTGTTCATGAAAATGCTTCAATTCATATATGTTTTCTATACATATTGATGCTGGATGTGTATTACTTTTGAACATGTTGTAAATGATTTTCATAAGTCATGTGTAGTAGATTTAAATGTTCATAAGTGCTAGAACTGCCATGTGCATTGTCGGTTCATGTATGCTAGGAGGGGCATGACGTTAAATATTGTGATATATTTAAGTGCATGTATATTTTTGAGAATATGTGAGGATCGACCTGCTGCTGCGATGATAGTATGGTTCTACATACCTTGTTGGGCCTTTGAGCTCACCCCCTCCCAGGTTTTGCAGGTATTGCTGATTACGGAGTCAGTTGGAGGACTCATAGTACCGGTGGCAGAGGTAGTAGTTAAATTCTTTAGAATTTAATGTATAACTAGGACATTTGGATTAGATGTATGGAGCAATTATGGTGATTCAGTTCCTTCAGAAGTATTTCATTCATGTGATGTATGTATATAATACGGACATTCAAGGATTGAGACATGTATCCTTTTGATTATTTTATGCATGTTGTAGAAATGCTGGGGGGGACACGTGCCCAGAAGTGTCCATTTTTTTTGTTTAGATATAAATGCTGGGGGGACACGTGCCCAGAAGTGTCCATATGAATTGTAAAGCAGGTGTTATATGCCAGGAGCTGATTATTTAGAATGGGTCATGCCCGATTTTTGTGAAAATCCTTTGCAAGAGCCATTGATGATCTTATGTCACCTGAATGGTGTACATATAGAATGCTTCCGCAATAGAATAGATTAAAATGAGATTAAGGTGTGGGAACTTGAGGTGAAATTACGGGTTCACCCCCGTTTCCCTCGCTCCTAACTGGGTGTCGGGAACCGGGGCGTGACATATATTGTGAATGAAAAGCATGCTAATTACTTGTAGTAAATGCATGTCTTGAGTGAAGCGTGATGGTATTTATGCTAGTGTAGGTGCATATGTGATTTATATGCATGATTTGACATGTACGTGATTACATGTGGGTTTACGTGAATGAAATGCATGTTATCTGCATATAGGAATTGTATGCATGGGTGAAGCATGTCTAAAATGTGCCTAAGTGAGGTTTATGAGCATATGTGAACTGTATGCTAGATTTTACATGTATAGGTGAATATATATGTGGCTTTGTGGAGGTGAGATGCATGCTTAGTGTTTTCATAACTTAATTATGCATTGTTTAGCATGACTCTTAGATGCTTGATCATTATATGTTAGAAATGCATATATGGGCCCGTTGTGAGGAGACGGGAAAGTGTGGTTGAATTGCCTAGAGTAGGTCAATACTCGGTGAGGGCGTTGGAGTGGTTGAGTCACCTCAGAGTAGAGAATACTCAGTGACAAATTCTAAAATTTATCTAATCACCTCAGAGTAGAGCATACTCGGTGATGGCTCGATCACCTTGGAGTAGAGAATACTCGGTGACGAATTCAAAAATGATCTAATCACCTTGGAGTAGAGAATACTCGGTGACAGATTTTGAAGCAGTCCGATCACCTTGGAGTAGAGAATACTCGGTGGTGGATTTTATAGCAGTTCATTCACCTCGGAGTAGAGAATACTCGGTGAGGGATTCCGTAATTGTGTGAGAAGTGTCTCGGTCACATGGTTGGTTAAGAACCATGTTAGGGTGTCGGGTGGGACCCGAGAGAGAGTGAGACAAGTTTTTGGAAGTGCTTGCATTATCTATTGTGAAGTATGCTATATGTTTAACGCACTCTTATATATGCGTTGCTTGTGACAGAACATGATATATGTTGGATATCTATTGCTTTTGCGCATATTGTATGATTTAAATGCATCTTTATTGCATTTGAGATGTGCTACTTGACAAGTAGGAGTTGTGGTAGATGATTTACATCGGTTATGTTGACTTATATGTTCTATATACATATTGATGTCTGATGTTTACTGCTTTCAAGCACGTTGAGAATGAGTTCTAGAATCATGTGCTGTGGATTATGTATGTTCATATGTGCTAGAGTAGCCATATACATCATTGGTTCATGCATGCTAGGTGGGGCATGGTCTTAAATATTGTAATATATTTAAGTGCATGTATATTTTTGAGAATATGTGAGGATCGACCTGCTGCAGCGATGATAGCATGGTTCTACATACCTTGTTGGGCCTTTGAGCTCACCCCCTCCCAGGTTTTGCAGGTGTTGTTGGCTTTGGAGTCAGTTTAGGGACTGATAGTACCAGTTGCAGTGGTGGTAATTGAATCCCTTAAAATTTGATGCATGTCCAGGATAGTGGATAGATAGATGCTTTACATTTGGATTAAATGTATAAAGCGATTATGTTGGTTCAGCTCCTTCAATTGTATTTATTCATGTGACGTATGTATTTAATACGGACATTCAAGGACTGAGGCATGTATATTTATGATTGTATTATGCATGTTGTAGAAATATTGGGGGGACACGTGCCCAGAAGTGTCCATTTTTATTGTTAGATATAAATGCTGGGGGGACACGTGCCCAGAAGTGTCCATATGAATTGTAAAGCAGGTGTATCATGCCAGGAGCTGATTATTTAAAATGGGTCATGCCCAATTTTCGTAAAAATGATAGGAAATTGAGGTTTCATGATCAGGTGGTGGTTAGAGCGTGAGGGCGATCTCACGGGGTTCACACCTCGGTTTCTAGGCCTCGGGAATCGGGGCGTGACAGCTCTTCTATGTGGGTTCAATTTCAAGGTTTTCATGGCGGATTGGGTCCGACTATGGGTCTTCACCGAAGTGGTGGGTGATGGTGGTTTCGGTCGTGGAGCTGGGTTTTCACGGTTGTTTGGGCAGCTTGTTGGGGTGGTTCGGCTTGGCCGTGAGGTGGCCGGGAAAGGTTTGTTTGGGTGGTCTCGGTGTGGCCATTGTAGGCTGGCCGTGTGGACTGGTTTTGGATTGTTTGGTAGCAAGGTGATGGCTCAGTTTGGGGCTATTTGGGTTCTTTGCTGGTAAGTTGTATTCAGAAGGGAATCTAGCTGGGTTTTCTTGATTGCTTGCTTCGTTTGGACAGCCGTGGTGGTTGGTTTGTGGGTGCTTGCTGCGGGTTCGGTTTGGACAGCTAGTAGTGGTCATGATTCGTGGTGGTTTGGGGCCAGAATGGTTACCTTGTGGCGTTGGGCCTTGACGGCCATAGTGGGGGAGCCTGACTTAGTTGTCCATGTTGGAAGCAACCATGGTGAAGGTTGAAGATGGTTCCAAATTGGGTTGATTCACTTTATTTGGGTTGGATCGAAAATGAATAAGGAAACGAAGTGGGCCGATGGATTGTTCGGGTGGGTTTTGACACAGGACTGGACCGGACCGGACTTGGTAGAGGCCGATTTGCAGGCACGGACCGGTTGAGAGCTGGACCTAAGGCAAGTTGATTCTTGCCTCTATCTCTTACGTAGATTTTATTTACGTTAAGTAATTTACATATGTCTTAATTTGATCATATGTGGTATGTGTATATACATATATATGTAGGCGCTTATATATATATGTGTATAGGGAATGTGGTACATACATGGGATGTGAGAGGATATACATATGTGTGTGTGTATATATATGTATGTGCGGGTTTGGGAAGCGATAACATGTTAGATTTATCGCCTAATTGCATTGTGATATGCATGTATGTATAGATTAAAGTCTATGAAGAGTATGCTAAATAATACATGTTTAGCTATATGTTGTCTTTTATGCATATGTGGCTTTTATGCATGAGGTTCAGTATATATATAGGTGATTATATATATGGTTGCAGCGGTAGAAATGCATGCTAAGTATGAATTTAACTTTTGGCGAGTATTTGAAAAGCATGAAATGTGCTAAGTGCTTTATATGTTCTTGATACATATGTGGGTGACGTAATATATATGTGTGTATATATATTGTGATTGGAATGCATGTTAGCTACTTGTAGTGAATACATGCATTGAATGAGAGCATGACTGTACTTATGCTAGTGTACGTGCATATAGGACTTATATGCAATATTGGACATATATGTGTTTATATGTGGGAATGTGAATGTGAGATGCATGCTAGCTTCATATATATATATATATATTGAATGTATGCATTGGTCCTAGCATAATAAAAACGTGCTAAGTTGAAGTTGTTGCATATATGAGGTGTTATGCAAGTTTGTGAACATGTATGTGCTATATGTGTTGGAATGTGATGAAAAGCATGCCAAATGCTTCTTTTTAGTATTTATAGGCATGGGTTGACGCATGAAAATATCATGTTATGTATATATGCATCCATATTGCATATATAGGAGGGAAATGACACATACGTGGTTATATGTGGGTCTATGTAGAGGGAAATGCATGCTATGTACTTATATACTAGCTGGTGCATTGGGATAGCATAAAATAGAATGCTTAGTTACGTATACATCCATATTTCATATATGGGAGGTTACGGGAAAATTAACGCAAAAAGAGGTGCACGGGACTTTGGAGTGGTCCAACCGTGTCACGAGAAGTGGTATAACTATCCACTGCGTATGGCCCTCGGAGTGGACCTGCCATACGAAGGCTTTATGCCTAGAATCGGAGTGTGTCCAATGTTTGTGAGCTTCGGAGATTCCCCCTCACAATTAGGCAAACCAATATATTGCCATCGGAGTATGTCCAATAAGTATGGCCCTCGGAGTGGACCCGCCATGCTCAGGCCTAATGCCTGGAATTCGAAGTATGTCCAATGAATGTGAGCCTCGGAGCTGTCCCCTCACATAATGGCAATCCTATACATTGCCAGGGTAGGATGACCTTTCGGAGTGGTCCAGGTCATAGGTTGGTTATCGGAGTTGTCCTAGGTCACATGATCCTCGGAGCGGGCCAATCATGTAAGGACCGGAATAATTTTGACCGGTTCCGGACAAATTTTGACCGAATTTATTTATTTTTGAATAAATTAAATTCGGAGAGATGTGGATATATATATATATGTATGTGGAATTATATATATATATATATATAGTTTGGACGTGGACATTTATATATATATAGGATTATATATATATAAGTGGAGGAAGTGCATATATATATATATGTATATATATATAGTGGGTTTGTACGTAATTGTGGAAAAATAGAGACATCTATATAATTATAGGTATATGTGTGGGGAAATACATGTATTAGGTGGTGTTGAATAGATATATTCATATATGTGTATCATATATGTAAGTGAAGCATATGGCTAGGAGAATAAGGAAAGGTGTGGACCAAAATAGAAGAGACCATGAGTGGTTAGCCAAAAAAAAGAAGAAAAGAAAGAAAGAAAAGAGAAAAAGAAAGAAAAGAAAAGAAAAGGAAAAAGAAAAGAAAAAAGAGAAGAGAGGGGAATCGGGGAGAGGAGAAACCGAGAGAGAAAAGGGAATCGGGAGAGAGGAGGAGGGATCCGGCGCCGGCGATGGATGGGGCTGCCGACCGCTCGCGGTGGAGCTCGGCCGGGGCGACGATGGTGGCTGGTGGTGAGTTGTTGGCCGTGACTGGGGTTTGCGGGTTGGGTTCGTTGGTTCGGTGGGGGATTCAAACGGCGATGGTGAAGGTGGTGCTCCGGTAGCGAGGGTGGCCGGAAGTGGCCTGTTTGTGGGGGAGTACGAGTTGGCTGGAGTGGGTGGTTCCACGAGTTGGGTTCTCAGCTGGTTTGCAGGCTGATGGCCGCGGCTGGGGTTTGCTTCGCCGGGGTTTGAGGGCCTGTCCGTGGTGGTCACTTGTGGGGTGTTCCGGCAGTGAACAGCCGAGGAAGATGGTGAAAATAGGTGGCTCCCGGTGGGTCTTCCATGGGGGTTGCAGTTGGTGGTTCTTGATGGGTACCAAAGGGGATCGTTTGTGGATCTGTTTTGGTGAGCTCCGGCGGCGACTAGCGGTGGTGTTGGCGGTGGTTCACCGTGTTTGGCTTCGGCTGGTAGGTCCGTTGAGGTGAGTCGTTGTGTTCGGTTGCTAGTGGTTGGGTTTGGTTTTTGAATGAGTTCCACTTGTGTATGGTTTGTTGGCTTGGCGAGTACTTTGGGTGGTTCACGGCTGATGGTGGTGAGGCTAGTTGTGGATCAGTTGACAGTGAAATTGGTGATGTCGGAGTTTCAGAAATAAATTTCTAATTTGTTTTTGGAGCCGACAACGATTATTAGAGGTGGTAGTGCTCGGCGGAGAGTTGGGTGGTGTTTGATTGTGGATGTTTTGGTGGGTTCCGAGTGTCCAACGGAGGATTTTAGAATTGGGTTCTGCAGCTTACAAATTCAATTTGAGCAGCCTGTAGTAGCTGGTTTGGGGTTTAAAAAGTGACTGTTTTGGGATCATTTATGCTAGGTTGGGAGTGCTCATAGCTTTGAATCCATGGTAGTGCCGAAGGGGCTCCTATGGTGGGTTTAATTTGTTTGGCAGGAAGGTGAATTATATATACATATATATGTGTGTGGATGATGGTGATGAATCTTTGGTAGTGGGTTAGGTTGGTGGTGGTCAGTTTCGGCAGGTTTCAATTGGTTCTTTGAATGAGATGGATTCTCAATTATTGGCGGTGTATAGTAGTTGCCATGGTTGGACTTCGGGTGATTGTTTCGACAAGAAAGGGGTGGCTGAAGGAGACTTGAATCATAGGTCTTCACTCGGTAGCTACCAAGGTGGTTATGATGGCGTGTAGCAGCGGGTGTGTGTGCGGCTGATTTGGATTTTCCATGGGGGACATGATTAATGACTTGATGGCCATACTTGGAGCTTGGATGGCTTGGGATAGTGGTGTCGAAAGTGATGATTCGCCTGATGGTGAAGGAGCAGCTTGGTGTTGGATTTGAATTTGGAAATGGGCTGAAGATAGCTTGAGTTGGACTTATGATTTGGATTGTGGCGTGGGCTTGACACGGGACTTGACCGGGCAAGGAAATGGACCGCTTTGCAAGCGCGGGCACAGTGAAAGCGAGACTTAAGGCAAGTCGATTCTTGCCTCTATCTCCTATGTATATTTTAGTTATGTTGGTTAATTTTTACATATGTTCTTAATTTGATCATATGTGGTGTTTGTATATATATGTGTGCATATATATATATAAAGGTGGATATTATTTATACATGGGACGTGAGTATATATATATGTGTGTGTATATATATATATGTGGTGGGAAGGAAAGTATGTTATACTGTTTAAATGCCTGTGCATTGTATCTGAATTTGCTGCTTGTTGAGTAGGTGATGTGGTATTTGATTTACATTGTTCATGTAAACGCTTCTATTCATATATGTTTTCTATACATATTGGAGTTAGATGCGTATTGCTTTTAAGCATGTTGTAAATGATTTTCATAAATCATGTGTAGTAGATTTTGTATGTTCATATGTGCTAGAGTAGCCATATACATTGTGAGTTCATACATGCTAGGAGGAGCATGGTCTTAAATATTGTGATATATCTAAGTGCATGTATATTTTTGAGAATATGTGAGGATCGACCTGCTGCAGCGGTGATAGTATGGTTTTGCATACCTTGTTGGGCCTTTGAGCTCACCCCCTCCCAGGTTTTGCAGGTATCGCTGATTACGGAGTCAGTTGGAGAACTGATGGTACTGATGGTTAGATTTCTTAGAATCTAAATTATGTCCAGGAGATTAGATAAATGTTGTACATTTGGATTAAATGTATGAAGTGATTATATTGATTCAATCCCTTCAGTTGTATTTTATTTATGTGATGTATGTATATAATATGGACATTCAAGGACTGAGACATGTATAGTTTTGATTCTATTATGCATGTTGTAGAAATACTGGGGGGACACGTGCCCAGAAGTGTCCATTTTTATTGTTAGATATAAATGCTGGGGGGACACGTGCCCAGAAGTGTCTATATGAATTGTAAAGCAGGTGTAACATGCCAGGATTTGATTATTTAGAATGGGTCATGCCCAATTTTCGTGAAAATAATAGGAACTTGAGATTGTATGATCAGGTGATGGTTATAGCGTGAGGTTGAGTAAATGGGTTCGCGACTCGGGGTTCGGGTCGGTCCGGGGGAGTCCCGGTGGTCCGGGTTTCGGGGCGTGACAAATCATGTGGGGTATCGGATGAGGACCAAGAGTGAGAGTATGTGTAAGCTTTGATGCTTGTATCATGTATCGGATTATGACCGTGAAAGGTGAAAATACCTTCATGCTTATGTGTTTATCTGTTAAGCATGTTTTTCTGTTTAAATGCATCTATATTGCATTTGAGATGTGCTACTTGACGAGTAGGAGATGTAGTGGTTGATTTACATCGGTTATGTAGATGTGTTGACATATATGTTCTATATACATATTGGTGCTGAATGTTTACTGCTTTCAAGCATGTTGAAAACGATTTCAAAAATCATATATAGTGGATTTTGTATGTTCATATGTGCTAGAGTAGCCATATACATCATTGGTTCATGCATGCTAGGTAGAGCATGGTCTTAAATATTGTGATATATTTAAGTGCATGTATATTTTTGAGAATATGTGAGGATTGACCTGCTGCAGCGGTGATAGTATGGTTCTACATACCTTGTTGGGCCTTTGAGCTCACCCCCTCCCAGGTTTTGCAGGTATTGCTGATTTCGAAGTCAGTTAGGGGGATCGGTAGTCCCAGTTGCAGAGGTAGTAAGTAGATTCCTTAGAATCTAATGTATGTCCAGGATAGTGGATAGATAGATGCTTTACATTTGGATTAAATGTATAAAGCGATTTATGTTGATTCAGTTCCTTTAGTTGTATTTTATTCATGTGGTGTATGTATTTTAATACGGACATTCAAGGACTGAGGCATGTATATTTATGATTGTATTATGCATGTTGTAGAAATATTGGGGGGACACGGGTCCAGAAGTGTCCATTTTTATTATTTAGATATAAATGCTGGGGGAACACATGCCCAGAAGTGTTCATATAAACTGCAAAGCAGGCATATCATGCCAGGAGCTGATTATTTAGAATGGGTCATGTCCAATTTTTGTAAAAATAATAGGAAATTGAGATTGTATGATCAGGTGGTGGTTATAGCGTGAGGGTGATCTCACGGAGTTCATACCTCGGTTTCCGGGCCTCGGGAATCGGGGCGTGACAGGATGGTATCAGAGCTCTAGGTTGGAATACCTAGGGACGACGGGTGATGGACATATCACGTGTATGGTTTGAGAATATTGGATTATGTACCTGATGCCAGAATGGTGTCTGTCAGAGCACTAGGTTGGAATGCCTAGGGGCGACAGGTAAAGATTGAGGACTTGAGGAACTCTAGATTGCTGTTAAAGCATTAGGTTTGAAAACCTAGGGTATCAAAGTCGTAGGTTCGAATACCTAAGGCGGAAGGTCAAATCACGTGTGGATTTGGGGATAGGCAATGGTTGATAGTTGTCTAGACGATAGGTTTGATTACCTATGGACGGTAGTGGAATGACTTGCTCGGTTTGAGCAATCCTAATGAAAGAGCAAAGTGTTGATATGGAATTGAATTGAGTTGGTAAAACTCCCAGAGTTGGTTGAGTTTAGACCTTTGGATTTGGTGATTAAGTCTCATTAGTGAGCAATGAAGAGATACCGCAAGGAAGTTTGCGAGTGTTTAAGTCCTTACAGACACTTAGGGGCTTATGATGTGTTGTTGGTAAGTGTATTGCCGAGGTTGGCAATTGGGATTGAGATGGGATACAAGGAAGGCATGTTGCCGGAGTTGGGCTAACTGGGAAAAGTGGCCTGGCCAGACATTTTTCTTGGATTAGTGTTTCTCTTACAATACGCCGGCTCTTGTAGACGTTGAGTTGTTTCGTCCAGATGACGATGGATAAATAATTCCCAATAGTAGGGATATGTCACTGAAAGTGATGGGTATTGATAGTCAAGGTTGCTACCTGAGACTACAGATGTGGATAAATTGGTAGGTGTTTACCAATGAGTACAGAGGATGAGAGTAGGTTGGTTGAGCCACTCTGGATTTTGTGTTCTAGTATGTGTGTGTACTAGGGGGACTGGGCCATGTTTTACACGCTTGCTCAGGCAGAGGAGGTACCAGGACCGTGTATGGTCAGGGGTATTTTCCTAGTGTTAGCCCGAGGGCTAGGGTACTGATTTATGCATCATATGTCATATCATGCATGTTATGTGTTTATTTGATTAGCATGTTATGTGTTATATGCTATGTGGTAGATATGATTCATGTGACTAAGCTTTGCATTTTTGTGTTGCATTTTGTGTCAGATGGTTAGTAGTGACATATAGTCACTTAGAGAGTTCTGGTTTTGAGAATTTCTGAACCTGGGTAGAGTTTTGAACCCGAGTGGGCTGTGATGTTGATTTCTATAGAAATAAGACTTTTTGAGTCAAAATAACTTAAAACAAAACTAGTTTAAAATTATTTTTTCCCATGGTTGTTTCTTTTGGATGTTTAGAGAGTCGAATCTATCACAAGACAACATATGGTTGTGATCACGCACGATTTCAACTAGAAATTGCTCCTTTTGAATCAGAGTGACTCAAATAAAACTAGATGAAGATCAGATCGGCATGCTCATTGCTTCTTTTGGATATTTGAACGATCTAATTTTGTAAAAAGCAACATACAATTCTGATTGTTACACGATTTTTATTGAAGCGGGACTTTTTGAATTGAAATAGCTCAAACTAAACTAGTTTAGAATCGTTGTCACCACACTCGTTTCTTTTGGATGTCCAGACGGTGCAATCTCGCACAAAGCACTACATGGTTTTGATCATGCACGATATTTGTAAGGAATTCCTTTTTTCATATTAGAACGACTCAAACAAAAAAGGATAAAGATAGGATAAGCATGCTCGTTGTTTCTTTTGGCCATCTAGACTGTCGAATTTGGCAAAAACAAGCATATGATTCTGATTGGGCACGATTTTTAAAGAAGTACGACTTCTTGAGTCCAAATGACTAAAATGAACCTAGTTTAATTCATTTCTCCCTTTCTAGTTATTTTTGGATGTTCAGACAATTGAATCTGGCACAAAAGACCATACGGTTGTAATCATGGAACAAAGCACCATAAGGTTTTGATCTTGCACGATATTTGCTATGAATTGCACTTTTCGTAGCAGAACGACTCAATCAAAAAAGGATGAACATAGGATAAGCATGCTCGTTGTTTCTTTCGGTCCTCTAGACAGTCGAATTTGGCGAAAAGCGTAGCATGATTCTGATTGTGGAACGATTTCTATAGAAATAAGACTTTTCGAGTCAAAACAACTTAAACAAAAAAGGAAGAAGATAGGATCAGAACGCTCTTTGTTTCTTTTGGATGTATGGACGGTCGAATTTTATGAAAACCAGCGTATGATTCTGATTGTGAAATGATTTCTCTAAAAATGAGAGTTTTTGATTAAAAACAACTCAAACAAAACTAGTTTCAAACATTTTTCCCACGCCCATTTCTTTTGGATGTCCAGATAGTCGAATATGGCACAAAGAACTATGCGGTTGTCATCACGCATGATTTCTGCTGGGAATTGCTCTTTTCAAATCAGAAGGACTCAAACAAAATTGGATGAAGGTCGTATCGGCATGCTCATTAGTTCTTTTGGACGTTTAAACGATCTAATTTGACAAAAAGTAATATACAATTCTAATTGTGGCACGATTTCTTAAGAAATGGACTTTTCGAATCGAAACAACTAAAATTAAAGCAGTTTTGAATCGTTGAACCCATACTCGTTTCTTTTGGATGTCTAGACGGTCGATTATGGCACAAAGCACCGTGCAGTTTTGATAATGCACGATATTTGGTAGGAATTCCTCTTCTTGTACTAGAGTGACTGAAACAAAAAAGGATGAAGATAGGATAAGCATTGCATTTGTTTCTTTAGGCTGTCTAGATGGTCGAATTTGGCAAAAAGCAGCGGATGATTCTAATTGTGGCTTGATTTCTAAACAAATGGGACTTTTTGAGTCAAAACAACTCAAACGAAACTAGTTTAAATGATTTTTCTTGTGACCACGCACGATTTCTGCTAGGAAATGCTCTTTTCGAATCAGAGTGACTCAAACAAAACTGGATGAAGAAAGGATCTGAATGCTTATTGTTTCTTTTGGACGTTTACATGATCTAATTAGGTAAAAAACAACGGTCAAACACAAGTTTAGAATCGTTGCCATCATACTCATTTCTTTTGGATGTCCAGACAGTAGAATATGGCACATAGCACCATACGGTTGTGATTATGGCACGAAGCACCATATGATTCTCACCATGCCCGATATTTGCAAGGAATTCTTCTTTTCATATTAGAACGACTCAAACCAAAAAGATAAAGATAGGATAAGCATGCTCGTTGTTTCTTTTGGCCATCTAGACTCTCGAATTTGGCAAAAGCAAGCATATGATTCTGATTGGGGCACGGTTTTTAAAGAAGTACGATTTCTTGAGTACAAATGACTGAAATGAACCTAGTTTAAATCATTTCTCCCTTGCTAGTTATTTTTGGATGTTCAGACAATTGAATCTGGCACAAAAGACCATACGGTTGCAATCAAGGAACAAAGCACCATAAGGTTTTGATCTTGCACGATATTTGCTAGGAATTGCACTTTTCGTAGTAGAATGACTCAATCAAAAAAGGATGAACATAGGATAAGCATGCTCGTTGTTTCTTTTGGTCCTCTAGACAGTCGAATTTGGCGAAAAGCGTAGTATGATTGATGTGGTCGGAACTAAATTATATTGTAAGCTTAATTTTTCCCTTTTTATCAAAATATAATTTAACCACTCGCAAGAGCACGAATCTTTGTAGATAAGGTTCTATATAGAGGGTATCGATCCCACGAGGAATAGTCGCAATTGTCTTAAAGGAAGATTAATTCTACTTTAATTCGAAAAACAAATTTTTGAATTTATGTTTAGAAACTATTGCATGAATGAAATGACAAGAAAAGTAAAGAGTTTAAAGTTGGGAGAGAGAACTAGGGTTGGTTTCCACCACTAGCCATTCACATGTTCATAAGTGTAGCAAGCATGGGATTCATTAATTAAATGCCTAACAATGTCATTAGGCTTGTGACCTCAATGACATATCAAAAGATCAATGTGTGTGCTAACCTATCATAATCCATCTTCAACAAGCATAGCTCTTCAACCTAACTAACTACCTAATTACTCTACTCTCTAAGTGAACACTACATGCATCCAAACTACCTTGTCTTGGCATGGTCTATACAAACTAACATCACACATTCATTTAAACACCATTATCTAGCCATCATTTGCACTTCTTGTGGAATATGCAAATGTTGTGCATTCAAGTGACAAAATCTACTCTAAGACAAGAATAAATTCCAAATCAAATGAATATATATAAGAGATGTATTTGTGTACATAATCACTAGGCTAAATAATCAACATTTAATTACAAATCCCAAGAGCTACAAAGATGAACAAGTTTACATGGCTAGGGGTTGAAACCAACACCCTAGTAGAAGAGTTAGTTGCTCATGGTTGCCTTGCACCCTTCCATTGATGAAGAGAATGAAGCTTCTTGGTCTGGTTCAGCTTTTTCTCCTCCTCTCCCGAAGGTCTCTCTCTCCTCTTCTTGTGTGTTGAGAGATATGAGATATGTGTGGCTTTTTGGTGCGAACAAATATAACAATTCCGAACAAATATAACAATTCCAACCCCAAAATCCTCTTTGAAAAGTGAACATGCATTCCAACGTGTGGCTTTTGTCATATTTGGAGAAGAAAATGAACAAATCTGTTTTTAAGAGAAAAACTCATTGAAAATGCTCGACACGGCTGTTCATTATCACAAAACATTCATGATTGCTCATGTGCGGATGACCGTGCAATGCTTAGCTCTTTTTTCTTTCTTGTAACCCCATGTAGCGGTGTTGGGCCAATGACTCCCAAACCAATTGATTTTAGGGCATTAGGTGAAGAAGCACCCCTCAGACTTAATGACCGAGCTTACAAGGCGATGAGCGTAAGCAAGCCACCCGCTTATTATTGCTCAACCTTACACACTTTTACACGAATATTCCCTGCTTTGAGGCATAAAAATCCGGTTTATTGAGTGAGAAGGCTTATTGCAAATTTTTCTCTTTTTATTTCTCTTTTTTTTTTTTTTTTACAACAACCAGAAGAACTTATTCTTTAAGTTGTTCAGATAAAAACAAAAATTTTCAAAAATTCTCCCTCAGACTTATACCCCACAATTTAAAATGCATGTGTGCGAATTTGTGCGGTTAAGGACAAATTTAGGGCAAGAATTGTACGTGCTCGAATTTAGACAAAAATGTAGACCGTTCTAGCCTACTATAAAGCTTGCAAAAGTGCGGGTATTTACAATGTTAAAGTTCTTAACTACCTGCTGCATTTACCTCGGACATTTAATCGAATGACTTCCTTTAATGACCGAACATTGCATGCGTATGCAAGTGGTATAGCATACCGCACCCCCAAACTTATATGCAACATTGTCCTCAATGTTTGGACAAGAGGAACAAGGAAAGAAGTTACCGGGATGGCAGAATGCGAGAAAAATGGTATTCCACAGCAGCGGTCATCTTGTAAATAAGGAAAACCTGCACAGAACACCAACTGAATATCACGAGCATTAAAAGGAACAAAAAGTAGATAAATAGAACATAATGAAATAATCATGCACAAACTGACAATGCCAATATCACTGTATATCTAAGGGTCTGAACTGGTGTTTTCCAATTGGCTAAGAGGTCTATGTGACAAGATATTGACTATCCAGGTACGCTAACGTATAGCATGCAAAGGGGCTGCCTTTCTTTATTACTGCCATACTGTGTTGAAGCAATCTCAACAGTATTGGAAATTGAAACCAGGCGGTAATAAACGGAAATCATCAACTGAATCGCATATAACAATTAGACAAGTGGTACTACATACATAGTCAAAGTATAGAGAACAGATATATTGACAGAAAACAAAAATAAAGACAGTAAAGATAACACATGGTATAAAAGAAAATATAAATGTATTCCATATAGATGAAAATGAGTTTGAGTACAAAGTGTACATGTAGGTGGAATACTCAGAAAGAAACTAAACATGGCCAACATGGCCTATCAAAAATAAAGAAAGAAAAATACAGAAAGTAAAGCATAAAAGATGAATAAAATGCAGCTACTCGAGGGCGGGTGGTGGTGGTGGGGGCTCGGTGGGAGTAGAAGTGGAGGTGGAGGCTCGACCTGCGAACAGGAACTGCAGGTCCTGCCGGAAGGCTCGGAACTCGTCTAAGATCGCTCTCTGACCCTGTGCCAGAGAAGAAATGTCCGTCCGAATGCCTGCCAGCTGACTCTGCGTCACCTGGACGTGCTCGTCAAAACCCTGCTGGAGCCGCTCTACGTCAGCCGCCAGGCAGGAATAGCCCGTCGCTAAGATATCATACCGCTCTGCAGTGACATCCATCTCCTCCTCCTCCATCTCCTCGTCATCGGACTCACCCTCTGCTGGCTCGCCCTCATCCGCCTCCACCGGGGCATCCATATCTACATCGTCTGGTGGATCACCCTGGTGGTCCTGTCGCTCTAAGTGTCGCCTCACCCGCTCCCATTGAGTAGATGTGAAGCGGGTGGGCGGTGCCAACTGGATGTCAGTACGACTGACCGGTATACTGGCACTGCTGAGAAAAGCGGCGATCAGGAAAGGGAAGGGAAGCCGCCAACTCGCTACTCGCCTCATCCTCTTGTTCACAAGGTCGTCCCAGACCTTGAACATCTGCCCCTAGATCAGCGACGGGACAGAAAACCAAGTGCCCGTGTGGAAAGAATAAAGGCAACGGAGGAGGTCGCCCCTACGCTCTGCCACGTGCTGCAGCGGACACGCGTTCTTGATGAGAACGGTGTCCAGGAACCACAGTCTGCTCGGGCACATCGATTTAGATGTGCAGTTGTTATTGGGCGTGGTAAACGCCCCGCCACACATGCCCATCACAATGGAGAACAGCGTCATGTCTGCTGGAAGTGCGGCCCTGAAAAGTGGTCGACCGTCCTCGTCAACCATGTCTGGTGGCTGCTCGTGAGGGATGCCGAGCATATGCGCAATCCGGCTCGGCGTAATCGTGATCGTGACAGTGCCCACGACCGTCTCTAGTGTATCCGGCGCTGTGCAGGAGTAGGTCATGCGCTCATAGAAGACCTGCACTAAGTGCTCGTGTGCCACGTCAGTAGGAGGCACACATAGCCGGTCGAGGCGACGCCTCCTGAGCTCGGCAACCGTCCACGCGGTGTCGGGATGACTCTCGAACTCTGCTAAGTCAAAAATCTGCTCCGGGTGGAACTTCCGAGACCGGAAGACTCGCCCGGGCACGTCTCGAACAGAACCGGCGGCGTTCTTCACCCTCGCCATAGTCTCGGAACAGTCTGCACTTGATTCCAAAAATTACGTAAATAAAAGATAAATAAGAAGAAAGCTAAACTACGATTAAACTAAAAGAATAGAAATAAAAATGAAGTCCTAGTCCATGGTACTGACAAGAATGCAAAAAAAAAAAAAGAAAAAATGCTCTCAAAGAGGCAATGTGAACGGATGCAACCGAAACGAAGGTGTCGCGGTTACACATCATACACTAAGCATTTTAAACAAAAAGAATGCCAAATCTCACTCCTACATGACTTCCTACCCCCCGAAACCCACAAAATCTCATTACAGATATTTCAATCACATCCATCCACCCCAACATCACCTAACTATGTTTATTACGCCGTAAAACTATCAAAAATGGCGAGAGAGTATGCAAAATGTAGCCATGCATTACTTACTTCGAGAGGAAGAAGATGAACAGCTCAACCGAAGAAGATCCACTCGCAGCCACGAAGAGGAGATCGCGCAAGTGCTAGCGGCGGCTTCGTACTGCGTCGGATGGCGGCGGATGATCGGGAATGGTAGATCGAGTGCTCGGGAGTGCTTGGAGAAGGCTTGGATCGCTCGGAGGGAGAGAAGAATTCGGATGGTCTTTTAAAATGGGAGGGAAGCCCAACGGTTTAAATAGACTTTTGGCTCACGTGCAGGCCCCGCGTGCATCTCGATTGATCGAGATGTGCATTTCGATCAATCGAGATTTCGATTGATCGAGATTTCACTTCGATCAATCGAAATCAGCTTCGATCAATCGAGATTGTCTCATCGATCAATCAAAATTTTCGATCTGAATCACACTTTTACTTCGATCAATCGAACATTTAATTCATTCAATCAAAATTTTATTTCAATCAATCAAAATTTTCTTTCGATCAATCAAAATTTTCGATCGATCGAAGACCTATCGAAGTGCAATCGAAGAATACTACCTCTCGGGACTTTGGACTTGGCAAATCTCTGCAATTTTTCGATCAATCGAGATTGAGATCTCGATCAATCGAAATCTCGATTGATCGAGATCCTGGTTTCGATCAATCGAGATGCTAAAAAACAGTCAGCTTAAGTTATGCTTCAGGAACTTGGATATTTGGGAATTAGATACTACATTGCTTAGATACAAACCTACTTTGGATTAAAGGGACATCATGGAAGCATGATAGCTACCATGGCTTCGCCACCTTATACGTCTATGGCACGACGTCCGGATCGGCTCACGAGTCAAAATACACGGGATCCGTCAAAGTGACGACATCCACGTATTCGGTGGTGACTTGGTCATCCACGCACACTTTTAAGCGCTGCCCGTTCACTTTGAACAACGAGCCGTCTTTTAAGTCCTTCAATTCCACCGCTCCGTGGGGAGCGACGAAATTAATCAAAAATGGACCATCCCAACGGGAGCGAAGTTTTCTAGGAAACAAATGGAGGCGTGAGTTGTACAACCATACTTTTTGGCCCGACGAAAATGTTTTGACTCGAATATTACGATCATGAAAGGCTTTGGACTTTGCCTTATAGATTTTCGCATTCTCATACGCGTCATGTCGCAATTCTTCCAATTCATTTAATTGAAGCTTTCGATTAGAGCCGGCCTTTTGCATGTCAAAATTGAAAGTTTTGGTGGCCCACATAGCTTTATGCTCCAATTCAACTGGAAGATGGCACGCTTTTCCATAAACCAACCGATAAGGTGACATTCCAATGGGAGTTTTATATGCGGTTCGGTATGCCCATAATGCATCGTTTAGTCGTAATGACCAATCCTTCCGGTCGGGCCGAACAATTTTCTGAAGAATGTTCTTAATCTCCCTATTGGATACTTCTACTTGGCCACTGGTTTGAGGATGGTATGGGGTGGCCACTTTGTGTGTGACGGAGTATTTGGTAAGCAAGGTTCGAAAGAACCGGTTACAGAAATGTTTACCCCCGTCACTGATGATGGCCTGAGGCGTACCAAACCGGCTAAAAATATTAGCTTGAATGAATTTAACCACGACTGCGTGATTATTGGTTTTGGTAGCAATGGCCTCTAACCACTTAGATACGTAGTCCACCGCCACAAGTATGTACTCATGACCAGTAGAGGGTGGAAATGGTCCCATGAAGTCAATGCCCCACACATCAAATATTTCAATGATAAGAATAGGGTTAAGAGGCATCATGTCCTTCCGAGACATCGTGCCAAGGCGCTGACATCGCTCACAAGAGCGGCAGAATGAATATGCATCCCGATGAAGTGTCGGCCAGAAAAATCCGCATTGGAGAATTTTTGCTGCGGTTTTCTTAGCACTAAAGTGTCCCCCACAAGCGAGTGTATGACAAAACTTGAGAATGCTTTGGAATTCACTGTTGGGCACACACCTTCGAATTATTTGATCGGGGCAATATTTGAACAATTGAGGATCGTCCCAATAATATGATCGTGATTGGGAGAGAAAACGATCCTTCTCTTGCTTGGTCCAAGAAGATGGTATTTTACCGGTTGCCAAGTAATTAACCACATCTGCATACCAAGGGATACTCTCTTGAGAGATGACAAAGAGTTGTTCATCCGGGAAGGATTCACAAACTGGAATGGAATTATGGAGGGATTCAACAAGAATTCTAGACAGGTGGTTAGCCACCACATTTTCAGTTCCCTTTTTGTCTCTAATTTCAAAATTGAACTCTTGCAATAAGAGTATCCATCGGATCAACCTAGGCTTGGTGTCTTTTTTGGCCAAAAGATGCCGGAGGGCAGCATGGTCCGAATAGACAATGACCTTTGAACCCAATAAATAAGCTCGAAATTTGTCTAATGCAAATACAACCGCGAGCAATTCTTTTTCCGTTGTGGTATAATTGATTTGAGCCTCGGAAAGGGTTTTACTTGCGTAGTAGATGACATAAGGCAGTTTGTCTATTCGTTGCCCTAAGACAGCACCCATGGCATAATTGGATGCATCACACATAATCTCAAATGGGAGAGCCTAATTTGGAGGGATTAGAATTGGAGCGGTTGTAAGCATGGTGCGGAGTTCTTCAAAAGCGTTAAGGCACCCTTCATCAAAGGTAAAGCAAGACTCTTTTTCAAGAAGGCGACACAAAGGCCGAGAGATCTTGCTAAAGTCTTTGATGAAACGGCGATAAAAGCCCGCATGCCCAAGGAATGAACGAATCTCTCTCACCATTGATGGTGGAGGAAGTTTAGAAATGAGTTCAACCTTGGCTTTATCAACCTCTATTCCTCTCTTAGACACAATGTGCCCTAGGACAATACCCTCTTGAACCATAAAATGGCTCTTTTCCCAACTAAGAATTAGGTTGGTCTCTTGACATCATTTGAGAACACAAGCTAGATTTTGGAGGCATGATTCAAACGAAGGCCCAAAAATAGAAAAATCATCCATGAACACTTCCAAGAATTTTTCCACCATGTCTGAGAAGATAGACATCATACACCGTTGAAAAGTCGCCGGTGCATTGCACAACCCAAAGGGCATGCGTCTATAAGAAAATGTGCCGAAGGGACATGTAAAGGTGGTTTTCTCTTGGTCCCTCAGGTCTATAGCAACCTGATTATAGCCGGAATATCCATCCAAAGAGTAATAAAAACTTTGCCCGGCTAATCTCTCTAATATCTGATCAATGAATGGGAGGGGGAAGTGATCTTTCCGAGTGGCTGAATTTAATTTCCTATAGTCTATGCACACTCTCCAACCCGTGGCGGTGCGTTGGGGAACTAATTTACTCTTGTCATTTGGTTGCACCGTAATACCTGACTTCTTTGGAACCACTTGAGTGGGACTAACCCACTTGTTATCAGAGATAGGGTATATGATTCCCGCATCTAGTAACTTCACCACCTCCTTCATGACAATGTCCTTCATATTTGGATTTAATCGACGTTGTGCCTCCCTTGAGGTCTTAGCATCCTCTTCCAAGTGTATGCGGTGCATACAAATAGAAGGATCTATTCCCTTGAGATCTGCCACACTCCAGCCTATTGCTTCTTTGTGCTCTTTGAGCACCTTTATGAGTTCCAACTCTTGGTCGTTTGTGAGATTGGAAGCGATAATGACTGGAAGGGTCTCATTTGCACCCAAGAAAACATACTTGAGTGTAGCCGGTAGGGGCTTAAGCTCAAGTTGTGGTGGGGAAATTAAAGAAGGAGTTTGGGAAGTTTTGGACAAAGGGGGCAAGGGTTCTCTCGGAACTCTCCACTTAGGCAAATCCATGACAGTATTAACATCGAGCATGGAATTGACTTCACATATGGCTTGCTCAATGTCAAAATCATCACAGTTGAAGTGATTTAGGCATGCCTCTAAAGGATCCTTGGAAAGAATAGAAGGAAGTGCTTCTTGAACAAGGTCTTCCACAACATCGACACCAAAGCACTCACTTTCGTCGTCGGATGTGTGGTGGGAAGCATTGAAGATGTTCAAGCGGACTTTCATATTCCCAAAAGAGATGTCCATCACTCCGGTGCGACAATTAACGCAAGAGTTTGCCGTGGCCAAGAATGGACGACCTAGAATGATAGGAATATGACGCTTTGGATTTTGGACCGGTTTCGTGTCAAGGACTATGAAGTCCACCAGAAAATAGAATTTATCCACTTGAATGATGACATCCTCAATGATGCCACGTGGTTGCTTCACCGAACGGTCGGCAAGTTGCAACACAACTGTGGTATGCTTGAGTTCCCCCAAACCTAGTTGTTGGTAAATTGAGAATGGAAGCAAATTGACACTAGCCCCTAGATCAAGAAGTGCTTTTTCAAAAGATTAATTTTCGATGGTGCACGAAATGGTCGGAGCACCCAGATCTTTGAATTTAGGAGGGGCTTGGTGTTGGAAAATGGAGCTTATGTGCTCAATTAAGAGGACTTTCTTAGGAACATTATTCCTAGATTTGCGCTTTTGAGTGCACAAGTCCTTCAAGAATTTCGCATAGGAAGGAATTTGTCGAATAGCATCAAGGAGAGGGAGATTGATCTTTACTTATTTGAAGATCTCCATCATGTCTTGGATTTTCTCTCCTTGCTTCCTGAAATGAGAAGGTTCCTTCAATCTTTGAGGAAAAGGAACCAGAGGTTCATAAGAGGTGTCAAGATTTGGAATCGATGACGACCCAACTTCACTTGCCTTTCCTTTTGGATTTGAAGGGGTATTTTGCAAATTTGGATTTAATGGAAACAATTTTGGATTTAATTGGGATTCTTTTGGATTTTTAGGTTTCTCTTGGAATTCCTTTCTCTCTTCCTCTCCTACCTTGGAATTAATGATTTTACCACTCCTTAAGGTTGTGATTGATTGAACTTGCTCCGGAGGAGCATTACAAGTTGAAGATGATGGATCTTCAATCATATGGACACCTTTGGGGTTCGCCACTGGTTGACTCGGTAACTTACCTTCCTCCCTTCTGTTTAAGGCATTAGCTAGTTGCCCGATTTGAGCTTCTAACCTAGCCATAGATTGAGCATTGGCTTCAAGCTTAGAGAATGATTGAGAGTGAGTTTGCAATAAGCAGGTGTTGGCCTCAAGATTGCTTATCACTCTTTCTTCAAAGCTTTGGCTTCTCGGAGGAGGTGGTGGTTGTTGGTAATTAGATCTTTGATTGTAAGGCTGAGGATTTGGCCTATAATGAGGCTGCTGAGAGTGGGAATTGAAAGAGTTTTGCCCTTGGAAAGAGGGACTTGATTCTTGAGGTTTCCATGAGAAAGCCGGATGGTTCTTGTAACCAGGATTGTACGTGTTTGAATATGGATCATTCATTTGTTTAGAGTACAGGGCATTCGCTTGCTCTTGAGCATAATCGGGAGATTGCCCGGCAATAGGACAATCTCGCACGAAATGTGAAGTACTATAGCAAAACGAACAACCTTCCTAATTTTGGACAAATTGGTTTGGAGTAGGCAGCCCATTTTTCATGATTAAATCCATTTTTCGGGATAGGGCTTCTACTTGCATGGCAACCTCATCTACCCGTGAAATCTCATGCACTCCTCTACAAAGTTGGGTGGCCTTCCCTTTCCTAGTGGAGGAGCGTTGAGCTGAATTGTTGCTTAGGGCTTGAAAAAGTTTCTATGCCTCATCGGGGATTTTCAAAAGATATCCACCCCCACACGCGGAGTCTATCATTTGTCTATGTTGCTCACTCACCCCATCATAAAAACTTTGCACTAGCTGCCATTTTGGGACAGCATGATGCGGACAAGATTTTAAAAGATCCTTTAACCTCTCCCACATCTCATGGAATTGTTCTTGGTCAATTTGGGTGAATCCGGTGATTGCTCGCCGAATATCACTTGTCTTACCCATTGGGAAGTATTTTTTCAAGAACTCTATTTGCATCTCCGCCCAAGAATGGATTGAGTTAGGTTCTAAGGAGTTGAACCAACTTCTAGCTTTATCTTTTAGGGAGAAGGGGAACATACGCAGCTTTAGATCATCCTCCGTAAAGTGTGGTACACAAATAGTGGAACACACGGAAAGGAAGTAATCTAAGTGCCGGTACGGATCCTCATTAGGGAGACCGTGGAAGCTATTAAGAAGATTGATAGTGGAGGACTTTATTTCGAATTGAGTTGCAGCTACATCTGAAAATTGGATACATGAAGGTACTTCAAATGTAGTCGGAAGGTAAAAGTCCATAAGCAGCTCTCCTTGAGGAGGTGGTGGTGGATGTGGTTGTTCATGATTAAAAGGAGGTAGTCTGGGAGGTTGTCTCTCATTTGGATCCATGTTTTCAGTCCTAGGCAATATAGGGTCCCTAGAGGTTCCTCTACGTTGTCTAAGTGTTCGTTCAAGTTCAATGTTACACGAAAGCAAAGGAAGTGACAAGGACCGTCTACCTAGCATGCATTAACAATCGAACAACACCTCAATACACAAAGTAACAATAATCTTTACAAAAAGAATGAATGAATTCAAACCACTAATTTTAGGCGTTATACTCACAAAGGGCTCCAAGTTTACTTCTCTTTGATGCCCGCTATGTGGTATACCTAAAATCAAGAAGTTTGAGAAATAAGAACAAAATATATACAAAAAGAATGAAAGAATTTCTAGCCTAAGAATTAAACCAGATTTAATCTTCCAAAGGTGACAATAAAACCGTAGTCCCCGGCAACGGCGCCAAAATTTTGATGTGGTCGGAACTAAATTATATTGTAAGCTTAATTTTTCCCTTTTTATCAAAATATAATTTAACCACTCGCAAGAGCACGAATCTTTGTAGATAAGGTTCTATATAGAGGGTATCGATCCCACGAGGACTAGTCGCAATTGTCTTAAAGGAAGATTAATTCTACTTTAATTCGAAAAATAGATTTTTGAATTTATGTTTAGAAACTATTGCATGAATGAAATGACAAGAGAAGTAAAGAGTTTAAAGTTGGGAGAGAGAACTAGGGTTGGTTTCCACCACTAGCCATTCACATGTTCATAAGTGTAGCAAGCATGGGATTCATTAATTAAATGCCTAACAATGTCATTAGGCTTGTGACCTCAATGACATATCAAAAGATCAATGTGTGTGCTAACCTATCATAATCCATCTTCAACAAGCATAGCTCTTCAACCTAACTAACTACCTAATTACTCTACTCTCTAAGTGAACACTACATGCATCCAAACTATCTTGTTTTGGCATGGTCTATACAAACTAACATCACACATTCATTTAAACACCATTATCTAGCCATCATTTGCACTTCTTGTGGAATATGCAAATGTTGTGCATTCAAGTGACAAAATCTACTCTAAGACAAGAATAAATTCCAAATCAAATGAATATATATAAGAGATGTATTTGTGTACATAATCACTAGGCTAAATAATCAACATTTAATTACAAATCCCAAGAGCTACAAAGATGAACAAGTTTACATGGCTAGGGGTTGAAACCAACACCCTAGTAGAAGAGTTAGTTGCTCATGGTTGCCTTGCACCCTTCCATTGATGAAGAGAATGAAGCTTCTTGGTCTGGTTCAGCTTTTTCTTCTCCTCTCCCGAAGGTCTCTCTCTCCTCTTCTTGTGTGTTGAGAGATATGAGATATGTGTGGCTTTTTGGTGCTTTTTGGCTCCTCTTTCTCCTTTGGGGCCCACCATATATATATATATATCATTATATATATCTCTTGTATCAAGAAGGCCCCCAAAAGTCTTGTTCAAGTCAGATAATCCCCCTAAGTCGTGCAAAAAGGGGGATTTTGTTGCAAGTGGGAGAGCAGGTGAGTAAGTGGCCAAGTGGGCTCTGCAGCATCTCGATTGATCTCGATTGAATCTCGATTGATCGAGATTTCGATCAATCGAAATGAGATCTCGATCAATCGAGATTTCGATTAATCGAGATCAACATCTCGATTGATCGAGATGCCTTGGGCTGCATTTTCTGATTTCTTCTCTTGACTGCAGAAAGCTTCCAACTTTGCTCCATTTGCTCCAATACCTGCAAAACATCAAAAACACAAAAATACCGTAAACATATCTCGATAAACGCGAAAACGGAACTAACGTATGTAAGAAAGAGGGTTCAAATGCATAGAATTGAACACTTATCAATGATTCTGATTGTAGAACGATTTCTATAGAAATAAGACTTTTTGAGTCAAAACAACTTAAAACAAAACTAGTTTAAAATCATTTTTTCGCATGGTCGTTTCTTTTGGATGTTTAGAGAGTCGAATCTATCACAAGATAACATATGGTTGTGATCACGCACGATTTCAGCTAGAAATTGCTCTTTTCGAATCAGAGTGACTCAAATAAAACTAGATGAAGATCAGATCGGCATGCTCATTGTTTCTTTTGGATATTTGAACGATCTAATTTGGTAAAAAGCAACATACAATTCTGATTGTTACACGATTTTTATTGAAGTGGGACTTTTTGAATCGAAATAGCTCAAACTAAACTAGTTTAGAATCGTTGTCTCCACACTCATTTCTTTTGGACGTCCAAACGGTGCAATCTCGCAAAAAGCACTGCACGGTTTTTGTTCATGCACAATATTTGCTAGGAATTGCTCTTTTCAAATCATAATGACTCAATAAAAAGTTATGAAGATAGGATAAGCATACTCGTTGTTTCTTTTGGTTGTCTAGACGGTCGAATTTCGCAAAAAGTAGTGTATGATTCTAATTGTGGCATGATTTCTCTAGACATGGGACTTTTGTTTTTTTATTTAGAAAGGTTAGTGTGTTGCATTCGTTCAACAAAAATAGGACTTTCCAAGTCAAAACAACTCAAACGAAACTAGTTTAAATCATTTTTTCTATTCTCGTTTCTTCGGGATGTCCAGACAGTGGAATCTGGCCCAAGGCACCATTCGGTTTTGATCACGCACGATTTTTTCTAGGAAATAATCTTTTTGAAAAAGAACGACTCAAAAAAAAGGGATGAAGATCGGATCAGCATGCTCGTTATTTTTTTTAGACGTTAAGACTATCTAGTTTGGTAAAAAGCAACGTACTATTCTAATCGTGGCACGATTTCTATAGAAGAGGGAGTTTTTGATTCAATACCACTCAAATGAAACTAGTTTAGAATATTTTTCGCCATACTCATTTCTTTTGGATGTCCGGACGGTCGGATCTGGCACAAAGCACCATTCGGTTTTGGTCGTGCATGATATTTGTTAGGAATTGCTCTTTTCATATTAGAATGACTCAAACAAAAATGGAAGAAGATAGGATTTGAATGCTCTTTGTTTCTTTTGGATGTATGGACGGTCGAATTTTACGAAAACCAGCGTATGATTCTGATTGTGACATGATTTCTCTAAAAATGAGAGTTTTTTATTCAAAACAACTCAAAGAAAACTAGTTTCAAACATTTTTCCCACGCCCATTTATTTTGGAATTCCACATAGTCGAATACGGCACAAAGCACTATACGGTTGTCATCACGCATGATTTCTAGTGGGAATTGCTCTTTTCAAATCAGAAGGACTCAAACAAAACTGGATGAAGGTCGTATCGGCATGCTCATTAGTTCTTTTTGGACGTTTAAACGATCTAATTTGACAAAAAATAACAGACAATTCTAATTGTGGCACGATTTCTTAAGAAATGGACTTTTCGAATCGAAACAACTAAAATTAAAGCAGTTTTGAATCGTTGTACCCATACTCGTTTCTTTTGGATGTCTAGACGGTCGAATCTGACACAAAGCACCGTGCAGTTTTGATAATACATGATATTTGGTAGGAATTGCTCTTTTTGTACTAGAGTGACTGAAACCAAATGGATTAAGATAGGATAAGCATTACATTTGTTTCTTTAGGCTGTCTAGATGGTCGAATTTGACAAAAAGCAACGGATGATTCTAATTGTGGCGCGATTTCTAAATAAATGGGACTTTTTGAGTCAAAACAACTCAAACGAAACTAGTTTAAATGATTTTTCTTGTGATCACGCACGATTTCTACTAGGAAATGCTCTTTTCGAATCAGAGTGACTCAAACAAAACTGGATAAAGAAAGGATCAGCATGCTTATTGTTTCTTTTGGACGTTTACATGATCTAATTAGGTAAAAAACAACGGTCAAGCACAAGTTTAGAATCATTGTCATCATACTCATTTCTTTTGGATGTCCAGACAGTAGAATATGGCACATAGCACCATACGGTTGTGATTATGGCACGAAGCACCATACGATTCTCACCATGCCCGATATTTGCAAGGAATTCCTCTTTTCATATTAGAATGACTCAAACCAAAAAGGATAAAGATAGGATAAGCATGCTCGTTGTAAGGACCGGAATTTTTCGACCGATTCCGAGCGAATTTTGACCGAACTTATTTTTTTTTGAATAAATTAAATTCGAAAAGATGTGGGTACATATATATATATATGGAATTATATATATATATATAGTTTGGATGTGGACAATTATATATATAGGATTATATATATATATAAGTGGAGGAAGTGCATATATATATACACATATATATATAGTGGGTTTGTATGTAATTGTGAAAAAAAAATAGAGACACATATGTAATTATATGTATATGTATGGGGGAAATACATGTAATTGGTGGTGTTAAATAGATATATACATATATATGTAAAATATATGTATATGAAGTATGTGGCTGAGATTGGGGGAAGGATATGTGGACTAAAAGAAAAGAAAAGAAAAGAGAAAAAGAAGAAGAAAAGAAAAGAAGAAAGAAAAGAAAGAGAAAGAAAGAGAGAGAAGGAGAAGTCAGGGAGAGAGAAGAGAAAGGAGACCGAGAAGAGAGAGAGATCGGGGAAGACCGAGAGACGCCGAGAGAGGAGGAGCTCGACGGCGCTCCGGCGGTGCTCCGACGGCGGCTGTTCACGGTGGCGGTGGTAGTTCCTGGCAGAGGTTTTGGCTCACGGTGGTGGGCTGGTGGTGAGGAGACGGGCTCGGTTCACGGCAGCAGCTGGACTGACGTGGGGGTTTCGATTGGCTGAGTTTGGGTTTCTTCTCGGCGGCCGTGGCTGGTAGCGACGGTGGTGGTGACAACCTGTTCCGACGTTCAGAGGTGGGTCGATGGGGTTAAATTTGGGCTTCGCTTGGTTCAATTTTGGGTCGAGCTCAGAAGGGTTCGGCTCATGGCTGGGTTCGGTTCCGCTGAAGAGGGCTGACGGCAGCTGATGGTGGCTGTGATGGTGGTTCCGGCGGTGGTTGCAGGTGGGTTCGGTGGTGCGAGCTGCCTGGTTCGCAGCTTCGGCTGGTGGTGGTTCGGCTGAGCATGACTGGGTCGTGTTTGGCTCGGTTGGGTTTGGGTTCATGGTTCGGCTGAGTTTGCTTCGATGGTCATTGATTAGGAGGTGGTCCGATAGTGTGTGGGTTCGGCCATGACGAGTTTTGCATGGCTCTATATGTTTTGGAGTCGAACTTGGGATGGTGTGGCTTGATTTTGGAGTTTAAATTGTTGGTGGTCTCGGGTCTTCATTGGCAGAGTGCACAGCTTGGTTGCGGCAGTTTTAACAGCTACATGATGTTTGTTTGGGGTTGGATCTTATGCACGGTAGTTTGCTGGGGCATAGTTCAAGGTAATTACAGGGGTTGTGAGTTGTTAAGAGATGATGGTATATATGGTTTTGAATTAAAGTGGGCTGTCATATTGGGTTTACTTGAGATCATTTGGGCTTAGATTATGAAGTTTGGATGCCTTATTGGTCATTGAAATGGGGCTTTGTGAAATTGGGTTTGGTCACCAATTGAATTAAAGATTGGGTTAAGCGTGGAGATGGAAAAGGAAAGGAAAATGGTTCATGGTATTGTTCGTGTGGACTTCGACACTGGACTTGACCGAGCAAGGAAATGGACCGCTTTGCGGGCACGGACACAGTAAAAGCGGGACCTAAGGCAAGTTGATTCTTGCCTCTATCTCTATGTATATTTTAAATATGCTGATTAAATTTACATATGTTCTTAATTTAGTCATATGTGGCGTTTGCATGTATGTATATGCATATATATATATAAAGGTGTTTATATATATATATACGTGGGATGTGAGGATACATATATACGCGGGTATATATATATATATGTGTGGGCTTGGAGGGTAAGAGCATTGTTAGATTCTGATGTTGATTTGCATTGTTATATGCATGTTTAGGGATTGAGCCATGTAAAGTATGCTAAATTATGTATATATATTTAGCTAGATGTTGCCTTGCATGCCTATATGATTCCTATGCATGAGTTGAGTATACATAAATATATACGTGTTTATATATTGGTGTAGTGGTAAATGCATGCTAAATTGGTTATAGCATAGAAGGGTATTGGAAAAGCATGAAATATGTGAATTGTTCTGTATGTTTTTACTACCTATATGGGTGACATGATATATATATATATGTATATGTATATTTGCGTGATTGTATATGGTTGTAAGAATGCATGTTGGTTGCGCGTAGTAAAATGCATAATTGGAATGAAAGCATGATTGTATTTACGCTAATATACGTATATGTTGTGTATGTGTAAACGTGATTATGAATGATTTCTGTGAAAAGTGTGTTCATTGGTGAAAACGTGAAAATGTGATGTTTACAGATTTAAGCATGAAAGATATGACTTTCTTGGAAAATGCATAAGCATGATGAGTTCCATGGTATGAGTGTGATGACATTGTGACAATCTTGAGGTGAAAGGAAAATGCATTGATTTGACAAAAATGCATTCATGGTGTGGATAAGTGCATGAGTGTGATTATATGCACTATATATATGATTTTGGGGCAGGAGTGTGAAATTAAGATAAGGGGAAGGCCCCTAGGGTGAAAGACCCAAAACTTGGCCAAGAGGAGGTGCTCCCTTCGGGTTAGTAACCCGATAAAGCACAAGCAGAGTTTGGGTGCCGAAGAGACCCTTACTATTGGAGTGATGAGAAAGCCCCCTATGAATTAGTTTGGTGTGAGTTATATACGTATGTATTTGCACTTCATGTGAAGCATCATGCATGATTTGAAAAATGTGGATGTTTGGGTAAAAATGCATGAGCGTGTGCATTTATGCATGATTCAATGGATCTTGTTGAGTAGGTGACTTGGTATGTGATTTTCATTGTTCTAATGCTTCTATATATATATATGTTTTCTACACATATGAATGCTGGATAAATCAGGTGTATTAGATTTAAATGTTTATAGTGTTAGAACTGCCATATGCATTGTTGGTTCATGTATGCTAGGAGGGGCATGACTTTAAATAGTGTGATATATTTAAGTGCATGTATATTTTTGAGAATATGTGAGGATCGACCTGCTGCTGCGATGATAGTATGGTTCTACATACCTTGTTGGGCCTTTGAGCTCACCCCCTCCCAGGTTTTGCAGGTATTGCTGATTACGGAGTCAGTTAGAGGACTCATAGTACCAGTGGCAAAGGTAGTAGTTAAATTCTTTAGAATTTAATGTATAACTAGGACATTTGGATTAGATGTATGGAGCAATTATGGTGATTCAGTTCCTTCAGATGTATTTCATTCATGTGATGTATAGATGTAATACGGACATTCAAGGACTGAGACATGTATATTTTGATTATATTATGCATGTTGTAGAAATGCTGGGGGGACACGTGCCCAGAAGTGTCCATTTTTATTATTTAGATATAAATGCTGGGGGGACACGTGCCCAGAAGTGTCCATATGAATTGTAAAGCAGGTGTAATATGCCAGGAGCTGATTATTTAGAATGGGTCATGCCCGATTTTCGTGAAAATCCTTTGCAAGGGCTATCGATGATCTTATGTCACCTGAAGGGTGCACATATAGAATGCTTCCGCAATAGAATAGATTAAAATGAGAGTAAGGTGTGGGAACTTGAGGTGAAATTACGGATTCACCCCCGTTTCCCTCGCTCCTAACCGGGTGTCGGAAACCGGGGCGCGACACTCGTTGTTTCTTTTGGCCATCTAGACTCTCGAATTTGTCAAAAATAAGCATATGATTCTGATTGGGGCACAATTTTTAAAGAAGTACGACTTCTTGAGTCCAAATGACTGAAATGAACCTAGTTTAAATCATTTCTCCCTTGCTAGTTATTTTTGGATGTTCCGACAATTGAATCTGGCACAAAAGACCATATGGTTGTAATCATGGAACAAAGCACCATAAGGTTTTGATCTTGCACGATATTTGCTAGGAATTGCACTTTTCGTAGCAGAACGACTCAATCAAAAAAGGATGAACATAGGATAAGCATGCTCGTTGTTTTTTTTGGTCCTCTAGACAGTCGAATTTGGCGAAAAGCGTAGTATAATTCTAATTATGGAACGATTTCAATAGAAATAAGACTTTTCTAGTCAAAACAACTTAAAATAAAACTAGTTTAAAATCGTTTTTTCCCATGGTCGTTTCTTCTGGATGTTTAGAGAGTCGAATCTGTCACAAGACAACATATGGTTGTGATCATGCATGATTTCAGCTAGAAATTGCTCTTTTCGAATCAGAGTGACTCAAATAAAACTAGATGAAGATCAAATCGGCATGCTCATTGTTTCTTTTGGATATTTGAACGATCCAATCTGGTAAAAAGCAACATACAATTCTGATTGTTACACGATTTTTATTGAAGTGGGACTTTTTGAATCAAAATAGCACAAACTAAACTAGTTTAGAATTGTTGTCTCCACACTCGTTTCTTTTGGATGTCCAGACGGTGCAATCTCGCACAAAGCACTACACGGTTTTGATCATGCACGATATTTGCTAGGAATTGCTCTTTTTAAATTATAATGACTCAATAAAAAAAGTATGAAGATAGGATAAGCATACTCGTTGTTTCTTTTGGTTGTCTAGACGGTCGAATTTCACAAAAAGTAGTGTATGATTCTAATTGTGGCATGATTTCTCTAGACATGGGACTTTTGTTTTTTTACTTAGAAAGGTTAGTGTGTTGCATTCGTTCAACAAAAATAGGACTTTCCAAGCCAAAACAACGCAAACGAAACTAGTTTAAATCATTTTTTATGTTCTCGTTTCTTCGGGATGTCCAGACAGTGGAATCTGGCCCAAGGCACCACTCGGTTTTGATCACGAATGATTTTTTCTAGGAAATAATCTTTTCGAATAAGAATGACTCAAAAAAAACGGGGTGAAGATCGGATCAGCATGGTCGTTATTTTTTTTGGACGTTAAGACTATCTAGTTTGGTAAAAAGCAACGTACTATTCTAATTATGGCACGATTTCTATAGAAGAGGGAATTTTTGATTCAGTACCACTCAAATGAAACTAGTTTAGAATATTTTTTGCCATACTTGTTTCTTTTGGATGTCCGGACGGTCGGATCTGGCACAAAGCACCATTCGATTTTGGTCATGCATGATATTTGTTAGGAATTGCTCTTCTCATATTAGAATGACTCAAACAAAAATGGAAGAAGATAGGATTTGAATGCTCTTTGTTTCTTTTGGATGTATGGACGGTCGAATTTTACGAAAACCAGCGTATGATTCTGATTGTGAGTTGATTTCTCTAAAAATGAGAGTTTTTGATTCAAAACAACTCAAACAAAACTAGTTTCAAACATTTTTCCCATGCCCATTTCTTTTGGATGTCCAGATAGTCGAATATGGCACAAAGCACTATGCGGTTGTCATCACGCATGATTTCTGCTAGCAATTGCTCTTTTCAAATTAGAAGGACTCACACAAAACTGGATGAAGGTCGTATCGGCATGCTCATTAGTTCTTTTGGACGTTTAAACGATCTAATTTGACAAAAAGTAATATACAATTCTAATTGTGGCATGATTTCTTAAGAAATGGACTTTTTGAATCGAAACAACTAAAATTAAAGCAGTTTTGAATCGTTGTACCCATACTCGTTTCTTTTGGATGTCTAGACGGTCGAATCTGGCACAAAGCACCGTGCAATTTTGATAATGCATGATATTTGGTAGGAATTGCTCTTTTTGTACTAGAGTGACTGAAACAGAAAAGGATGAAGATAGGATAAGCATTGCATTTGTTTCTTTAGGCTGTCTAGATGGTTGAATTTGGCAAAAAGCAGCGGATGATTCTAATTGTGGCACGATTTCTAAACAAATGGGACTTTTTGAGTCAAAACAACTCAAACAAAACTAGTTTAAATGATTTTTCTTGTGATCACACACGATTTCTGCTAGGAAATGCTCTTTTCAAATCAGAGTGACTCAAACAAAACTAGATGAAGAAAGGATCTACATGCTTATTGTTTCTTTTGGACGTTTACATGATCTAATTACGTAAAAAACAACGGTCAAGCACAAGTTTAGAATCGTTGCCATCATACTCATTTCTTTTGGATGTCTAGACAATAGAATATGGCACATAGCACCATACGGTTGTGATTATGGCACGAAGCACCATACGATTCTCACCATGCCCGATATTTGCAAGGAATTCCTCTTTTCATATTAGAATGACTCAAACCAAAAAGGATAAAGATAGGATAAGCATGCTCGTTGTTTCTTTTGGCCATCTAGACTCTCGAATTTGGCAAAAACAAACATATGATTCTGATTGTGGCACAATTTTTAAAGAAGTACGACTTCTTGAGTCCAAATGACTGAAATGAACCTAGTTTAAATCATTTATCCCTTGTTAGTTATTTTTGGATGTTCAGACAATTAAATCTGGCACAAAAGACCATATGGTTGTAATCATGGAACAAAGCACCATAAAGTTTTGATCTTGCACGATATTTGCTAGGAATTGCACTTTTCATAGCAGAACGACTCAATCAAAAAAGGATAAACATAGGATAAGCATGCTCGTTGTTTCTTTTGGTCCTCTAGACAGTCGAATTTGACAAAAAGCTTAGTATGATTCTGATCATGGAACGATTTCTATGGAAATAAGACTTTTCGAGTCAAAACAACTTAAAACAAAACTAGTTTAAAATCATTTTTTTCGCATGGTCATTTCTTTTGATTGTTTAGAGAGTCGAATATGTCACAAGACAACATATGGTTGTGTTCACGCACGATTTCAGCTAGAAATTGCTCTTTTCGAATCAGAGTGACTCAAATAAAAGTAGATGAAGATTAGATCGGCATGCTCATTGTTTCTTTTGGATATTTGAACGATCTAATTTGGTAAAAAGCAACATAAAATTCTGATTGTTACACGATTTTTATTGAAGTGGGACTTTTTGAATCGAAATAGCTCAAACTAAACTAGTTTAGAATCGTTGTCTCCACACTCGTTTCTTTTGGTTGTCCAGACGGTGCAATCTCGCACAAAGCCCTACACGGTTTTGATCATGCACGATATTTGCTAGGAATTGCTCTTTTCAAATTATAATGACTCAATAAAAAAAGTATGAAGATAGGATAAGCATACTCGTTGTTTCTTTTGGTTGTCTAGACAATCGAATTTCGCAAAAAGTAGTGTATGATTCTAATTGTGGCATGATTTCTCTAGACATGGGACTTCTGTTTTTTTATTTAGAAAGGTTAGTGTGTTGCATTCATTCAACAAAAATAGGACTTTCCAATTCAAAACAACTCAAACGAAACTAGTTTAAATCATTTTTTCTATTCTCGTTTCTTCAGGATATCCAGACAGTGGAATCTGGCCCAAGGCACCATTCGGTTTTGATCACGCATTATTTTTTCTAGGAAATAATCTTTTCGAATAAGAATGACTCAAAAAAAATGGGATGAAGATCGGATCAGCATGCTAGTTATTTTTTTTGGGCGTTAAGACTATCTAGTTTGGTAAAAAGCAACATACTATTCTAATTGTGGCACGATTTTTATAGAAGAGGGAATTTTTGATTCAATACCACTCAAATGAAACTAGTTTAGAATATTTTTCGCCATACTCGTTTCTTTTGGATGTCCGGACGGTCGGATCTGGCACAAAGCACCATTCGGTTTTGGTCATGCATGATATTTGTTAGGAATTGCTCTTTTCATATTAGAATGACTCAAACAAAAAAGGAAGAAGATAGGATTTGAATGCTCTTTGTTTCTTTTGGATGTATGGACGGTTGAATTTTACGAAAACCAGCGTATGATTCTGATTGTGACATGATTTCTCTAAAAATGAGAGTTTTTGATTCAAAACAACTCAAACAAAACTAGTTTCAAACATTTTTCCCACGCCCATTTCTTTTGGATGTCCACATAGTCGAATACGGCACAAAGCACTATACGGTTGTCATCACGCAAGATTTCTGCTGGGAATTGCTCTTTTCAAATCAGAAGGACTCAAACAAAACTGGATGAAGGTCGTATCGGCATGCTCATTAGTTCTTTTGGACGTTTAAACGATCTAATTTGACAAAAAGTAATATACAATTCTAATTGTGGCACGATTTCTTAAGAAATGGACTTTTCGAATCAAAACAACTAAAATTAAAGCAGTTTTGAATCGTTGTACCCATACTTATTTCTTTTGGATGTCTAGACAGTCGAATCTGGCACAAAGCACCGTGCAGTTTTGATAATGCACGATATTTGGTAGGAATTGCTCTTTTCGTACTAGAGAGACTGAAACAAAAAAGGATGAAGATAGGATAAGCATTGCATTTGTTTCTTTTGGCTGTCTAGATGGTCGAATTTGGCAAAAAGTAGCGGATGATTCTAATTGTGGCGCGATTTCTAAACAAATGGGACTTTTTGAGTCAAAACAACTCAAACGAAACTAGTTTAAATGATTTTTCTTGTGATCACGCACGATTTCTGCTAGGAAATGCTCTTTTCGAATCAGAGTGACTCAAACAAAACTGGATGAAGAAAGGATATGCATGCTTATTGTTTCTTTTGGACGTTTACATGATCTAATTAGGTAAAAAACAACGGTCAAGCACAAGTTTAGAATCGTTGCCATCATACTAATTTCTTTTGGATGTCCAGACAGTAGAATATGGCACATAGCACTATACGGTTGTGATTATGGCACGAAGCTGTAAGGACCGAAATAATTTTTGACCGGTTCCGGGTGATTTTGGGCCGGACCGATTTTTTTTTTCGAATAAATTAAAATTCAGAAATATGTTATATATATATATATATATATATATGGAATTATATATATATATATATGAAGTTGGAGGATATAGATATATATATATATATATATATGGGAATATATAAATATATGCACATGGTGGGCTTATATGCAAATATGAAGAAGTGTGGGTGCACATGCATAATTACATGTATTGTGTAGCATATATCATATATATATTTATATATGAATAATATGTGGACCAAAAAGAAAGAAAAGAAAAGAGAAAAGAAGAAAAGGAAAAAGAAAAGAAAAGAAGAGAGGAGAAAGAGAATCGGGGAGAGAGAGAACCGAGAGGGGAAGAGGAGGCCACGGTTGGCGACACTCACGGCAGGGCTTCGCCTAGGCGACGGTGAACTCCGGCGACGGCTGGGGCGGCGGTTGACGTGGGCCGACGGCAGGTGGTGAGTGCTGGCCGCGACTGGGGGTTTCGTAGCTGGGCCGTTCGCGAAGGGGGGGTTTTGGCTGGTTCGACGGGTGCTCCGGTGGCGGCTGGAATAGCGACTGATGGTGGCTGAAGGCGGTCGTGACGGCGGAAGGAGGCCGGGGTTGGTTCGGTTTTGGACTGAACTCGGCTAGGTTCTACTTGGCTCAGCCATAGCGGTCTGGTTGGGCAACGGTGGTCACAACAGTGGCTGTCCCGGCGTGGTGGTGGCTGGGAACGGCTGGATCTGTTCACGGTGGTAGTGGCTGGCCGTGATGGTGCCGATGGGACTGATTGGCTTGGATCACAGGGTCCATTGAGGTGGGTCTCTAATTCGGTTTCTAGTTGGCTGGGTTCGGTTGGAGCTGTGATGAAGGGTGGCTCGGTTTGTGACTATTTCGGCCATGGTTTCCAGCGCCGACAGTGCTGGTGGCCGGAAGTGGCCTGTTTGGATGGTTTCAGGTGACTGGTCACGGGTTGGCCGTGTGTGGAGCATCTCATGGTGGCATTGGCTGTTTGAGTTTATTGATTGGCTGGATTTTGAGTTGAGTTTGGTTAGTCTTCATGGGCTAGCCACGGTTTGATGGGTTCATGGCAGCAGGTGGTATTTTTCCGACTTTGGGTTGAGCACGGTGGGTTCGGTGGTTGAGTGGACAGCCTGTGGTGGCTAAAATCGGTTTGGGGGTTGCGACTCCCATGGAGGTTCGGCCATTGTGATAGGTTGGCTTGCTTGCGGTTTAGACTGATGGTCACAAGTGTGGCTATGGCTTAGTGCAACCATTGGGTGGTTGGTGTTGGTTAGGCTGCCAGTTGCACATCTAATTAGATTTGTATTCATGAGTGGGATCATTGAAATTGGGCTTTGATATTGGGCTTGTATAATTGGACCTTGAGATTGGTTCCAATTGGACTATGTTTGGACTACCATATTTAAAATGGTCCAAGAATGGAGATTAAAAAGGAAACGAAGTGGTCCGATAGGTTGTTCGTGTGGATTTCGACATGGGACTGGACCGGGACTTGGAAATGGACCGCCTTGCAGACGCGGATTCATTGGAGAGCGGGACCTAAGGCAAGTTGATTCTTGCCTCTATCTCTTACGTATATTTTATTTACGTTGAGTAATTTACATATGTTTTAATTTGATCATATGTGGTATGTGTATATACATGTATATATAGGCGCTTATATATATGTGTGTATAGGGAATATGGTACATACATGGGATGTGAGAGGATATATATATGTGTGTGTGTATATAGATGTATGTGCGGGTTTGGGAAGCGATAACATATTAGATTTATCGCCTATTTGCATTGTGATATGCATGTATGTATAGATTAAAGTCTATGAAAAGTATGCTAAATAATAAACGTTTGGCTATGTGTTGTCTCGTATGCATATGTGGCTCTTATGCATGATGTTCAGTATATATATGTGATTATATATATGGGTGCAGTGGTAGAAATTCATGCTAAGTATGAATATGACTTTTGGCGGACATTTGCAAAGCATGATTATGATATGCTAGATGTTTTATATGTTCTTATTGCATATGTGGGTGACGTAATATATATGTGATTATATATTGTGATTTGAAATGCATGTTAGCTACTTGTAGTGAATACATGTATTTAATGAGAGCATGACTGTATTTATGCTAGTGTATGCGCATATGTGATTTATATGCATGATTTGACATGTACGTGATTACATGTGGGTTTACGTGAATGAAATGCATGCTATCTGTCTATAGAAAATGTATGCATTGGTTATAGCACGATAAATATGTGCTAGGGTTGAAGTTGTTTGCATATGTGAGGTGTTATGCAAGTCTTGGAACATGTATGTGCTATATGTGTTGGAATGTGATGAAAAGCATGCTAAATACTTCTTTTTAGTATTCATAAGCATGAGTGGAAGCATGAAAGTATTATGCTGTGTATATATGCATTCATATTGTATGTATAAGAGGGAAATGACACAGATGTGGGTATATGTGGGTTTATGTGGAGATGAAATGCAGGTTATGTTCTTTTCACTAGCTTAGGCATTGTGAGGCGTGAACATTGAATGTTCAATTGTTATATGTTCGAAATGCATATATGGTGCCGTTGTGAGAAAACGGGGAAGTGTGGTTGAGTCACCCAGAGTAGGTCATTACTTGGTCACGGTGTCAAAGTGGTCCCATCACCTGGTAGGACCGATGTTCTCGGTGGTGCATGTTGAGATTATCTCATCACTTGGTAGGACCGATGTTCTCAGTGGTGCATTTCGAAATTTCCTCATCACCTGGTAGGACCGATGTTCTCGGTGGTGCATTCTAAAATGGTCTCATCACTTGGTAGGACCGATGTTCTCAGTGGTGCATTCCAAAATTATCTCATCACTTGGTAGGATCGATGTTCTCAGTGATGTAAATTCTAAAATTTCGTGGGAAGTGTCTCGGTCACATGATTGGTTGAGAATCATGTTAGGGTATTGGGTTGAGTCCGACAGAGGGACAAGTGGGTGAACTTGCTTACATTATCTATTGTGAAGCATGTTATGTATTTAACGCATTCTTATATATGCGTTGTCTGTGATTGAACATGATATATGTTGGATATTTATTGCTTTTGAGCATGTTATATGATTTAAATGCATCTTTATTGCATTTGAGATACGCTACTTGACGAGTAGAAGATGTGATAGTTGATTTACATCGTTTATATAAATGTGTTGATTTATATGTTCTATATACATATTGATGCCTGATGTTTACTGCTTTCAAGCATGTTGAAAATGATTTCTAAAATCATGTATAGTGGATTTTGCATGTTCATATGTGCTAGGGTAGCCATATGCATCGTTGGTTCATGCATGCTAGGTAGAGCATGGTCTTAAATATTGTGATATATTTAAGTGCATGTATATTTTTGAGAATATGTGAGGATCGACCTGCTGCAGCGGTGATAGTATGGTTCTACATACCTTGTTGGGCCTTTGAGCTCACCCCCTCCCAGGTTTTGCAGGTATTGCTGATTTTCGAAGTCAGTTAGGGGGATCGGTAGTCCCAGTTGCAGAGGTAGTAAGTAGATTCCTTAGAATCTAATGTATGTTCAGGATAGTGGATAGATAGATACTTTACATTTGGATTAAATGTATAAAGTGATTATATTGATTCAGTTCCTTCACTTGTATTTATTCATGTGATGTATGTATTAAATACGGACATTCAAGGACTGAGGCATGTATATTCATGATTGTATTATGCATGTTGTATAAATATTGGGGGGACACGGGCCCAGAAGTGTCCATTTTTATTGTTTAGATATAAATGCTGGGGGGATACGTGCCAATAAGTGTCCATATAAATTGTAAAGCAGGTATATCATGCCAGGAGCTGATTATTTAGAATGGGTCATGCCCGATTTTCATAAAAATGATAGAAAATTGAGGTTGCATGATCAGGTGGTGGTTAGAGCGTGAGGGTGATCTCACGGGGTTCACACCTCGGTTTTCTGGCCTCGGGAATCGGGGCGTGACAGAAGCACCAAATGATTCTCACCATGCCCGATATTTGCAAGGAATTCCTCTTTTCATATTAGAATGACTCAAACCAAAAAGGATAAGGATAGGATAAGCATGCTCGTTGTTTCTTTTGGCTATCTAGACTGTCGAATTTTGCAAAAACAAGCATATGATTCTGATTGGGGCACGAATTTTAAAGAAGTACGACTTCTTGAGTCCAAATGACTGAAATGAACCTAGTTTAAATCATTTCTCCCTTGCTAGTTATTTTTGGATGTTCAGACAATTGAATCTGGCACAAAAGACCATATGGTTGTAATCATGGAACAAAGCACCATAAGGTTTTGATCTTGCACGATATTTGCTAGTAATTGCACTTTTCGTAGCAGAACGACTCAATCAAAAAAGGATGAACATAGGATAAGCATGCTTGTTGTTTCTTTTGGTCCTCTAGACAGTCGAATTTGACAAAAAGCGTTGTATGATTCTGATTGTGGAACGATTTCTATGGAAATAAGACTTTTCGAGTCAAAACAACTTAAAACAAAACTAGTTTAAAATCATTTTTTGCATGGTCGTTTCTTTTGGATGTTTAGAGAGTCGAATCTGTCACAAGACAACATATGGTTGTGACCACGCACGATTTCAGCTAGAAATTGCTCTTTTCGAATCAAATGACTCAAATAAAACTAGATGAAGATCAGATCGGCATGCTCATTCTTTCTGTTGGATATTTGAACGATCTAATTTGGTAAAAAGCAACATACAATTCTGATTGTTACACAATTTTTATTGAAGTGGGACTTTTTGAATCGAAATAGCTCAAACTAAACTAGTTTAGAATCGTTGTCTCCACACTCATTTCTTTTGGATGTCCAGATGGTGCAATCTCGCACAAAGCCCTACACGGTTTTGATCATGCACGATATTTGCTAGGAATTGCTCTTTTCAAATTATAATGACTCAATAAAAAAAGTATGAAGATAGGATAAGCATACTCGTTGTTTCTTTTGGTTGTCTAGACGATCGAATTTCGCAAAAAGTAGTGTATGATTCTAATTGTGGCATGATTTCTCTAGACATGGGACTTTTGTTTTTTTATTTAGAAAGGTTAGTGTGTTGCATTCGTTCAACAAAAATAGGACTTTCCAATTCAAAACAACTCAAACGAAACTAGTTTAAATCATTTTTTCTATTCTCGTTTCTTCGGGATATCCAGACAGTGGAATCTGGCCCAAGGCACCATTCGGTTTTGATCACGCAGGATTTTTTCTAGGAAATAATCTTTTCGAATAAGAACGACTCAAAAAAAATGGGATGAAGATCGGATCAGCATGCTCGTTATTTTTTTTGGACGTTAAGACTATCTAGTTTGGTAAAAAGCAACGTACTATTCTAATTGTGGCACGATTTCTATAGAAGAGGGAATTTTTGATTCAATACCACTCAAATGAAACTAGTTTAGAATATTTTTCGCCATACTCGTTTCTTTTGGATGTCCGGACGGTCGGATCTGGCACAAAGCACCATTCGGGTTTGGTCATGCATGATATTTGTTAGGAATTGCTCTTTTCATATTAGAATGACTCAAACAAAAAAGGAAGAAGATAGGATTTGAATGCTCTTTGTTTCTTTTGGATGTATAGACGGTCGAATTTTACGAAAAGTAGCATATGATTCTAATTGTGACATGATTTCTCTAAAAATGAGAGTTTTTGATTCAAAACAACTCAAAGAAAACTAGTTTCAAACATTTTTCCCACGCCCATTTCTTTTGGATGTCCACATAGTCGAAAACGGCACAAAGCACTATACGGTTGTCATCACGCATGATTTCTGCTGGGAATTGCTCTTTTCAAATCAGAAAGACTCAAACAAAACTGGATGAAGGTCGTATCGGCATGCTCATTACTTGATTCGTGTGTGAGTGTGACTCAAAAATATATCAATTAAAAATTTCCACACTTCGCAATAGAACGAATTTCTTGCAGAATAGGGCTATCGAAAGGGGTATCGTACCTCAGGGATTATGGTCTGATGAGTTGGAATACGGAATTAATTCTAATTAAATTTAAGAAAGGAATTCTGATTTTTAAACTAAACTAATTAAAAAGTAAAATAAAATAAATCAAAGATAAATAGATAATGAAGATAATATGAGAGAAATCTAGGGCGTTTGACTTCACCACTAACTCCACAATCAATGGTCAATTGAATCAACTATAGGGGAATTACATCATGCATAAGTGGTGTTGGTGGCTACAAGCTCACCTTCATCCGTCAAGAAGATAACATATGATTAAGGCTAAGCCATGGACTATCTTCGATTGGCATGGGCCATCTGCCTAACTACTCTAATCTAGGGTGCAGTATGGTTCATCTTCTCTAGGCATAATCCATCAAAGCTCATAACAATATATTCAGTGATTACCATTGTGTAATAATCTCTCTCATGATCACAGAAAACAAGAGAGATTGAGTTCAATAATAACAACTAAATATCTAAGACAAGATAAGAAAACATTGAGATGAATTTACAAGACTTTTATTGCTCAATTCTATAATAAGAATCCTCTGAATTACACAATCTATGCATGTATATAAAGGTCCCCAATAATTAAAACAATCAAACCATTGATGCTTTGTTAGGGCTACATCAAAACCCTAGTGGATGAACTAGCCGCTCATGGTAGAAGAAGAAGCTTCAACTGTTGAGGAAGAAGACATCATCTTTCTGAATTCTGCGTATGACTTTGTTCTCCAATGGCTTTGCGAATATGTTTCTGTTCTCTTCTCAGCCCTCTCAGACTCTCCAATCTCTCTGTGTAAGCTCTCTCAACTCAGCCTCCAAGTCTTCACTTTATTCCCCAAGAGAATACACCAAAGTCCTAATCCAATTAGGAATAAATTAGGGTTTCCCGCAGCACTAATCAGGTGGGTTATTCCTGCTGAATTCGGCCCAACTTTTCACCCACTAGAAGTCCGATTTACGGAATTTTCGTGAAATACAAAAGTGTGCAGAATCAAATTTCGTTCAACCTAACGTGAGAATTATGTCGAGTTGAGGCTCAGAAATAAGACTTCTGGTCCATTTTCCAAAACGGGATTAAGACTGTATTATGCGCAGATTTGGGCTTCAGGCCCGAAACCTTCTTAAGCAGTTGTAATTCTCTTGGACCTCTTTCCTGGGCTGAATTGAGTTGAAATAAATGGTTGAATGAATCTCCTTGATGTAGGCTTCATCTCACCATCTTGGATGTCTTCTTTAAAAGCCCAAAAGCTTGGTTTTAACTGAAATAATCCTTAAGGCCCTGAAAATACAGAAAACACTAAAATGAAGTAAAATCACAAAATAATTTATCACTAAGAGAATAAAATACATAAGTTAAGAGGCTAGAATGCGTAACATTCAACGCCGATCACACCCCCAAACTTACATATTGCTAGTCCCTTAGCAATAGAATAAAACAAAACTAAAACAAAGAAACTAACAAATACTAACTAAACTACCCAACTCCACTTTCGTGGGAGAAACGATTGCATTTAGCATATGCAACAAGCCTTTAAACCCCTAGGTTCCCCCTAGTGGACGAGTATAGTCTCGTGAGGGTTTCCAGAAATGTTACCCACAAACATTCAAAATTCTGTTTCAACATTAGTTCAAGAAGAAGATTACAATATATAGTTACAAACTTGCATTGAAGAATAATTTCAAACTTTCAAATTCTATAATTCAAATCAATGGTCCTCATGCATAATTCACATCAACATATCTCAAAAGAACCAACTCTAGCTCCCTGGTGTAAAGTGAACTAGCAATCATCTTATGTAGCATAACCAAGTTCTGAATATATTAAGGCACATACCCCTTCAACTCACTAGCTCCCCTTATTGAACTCATACTTCCCAACATGCATACATGACTTTTTCATCATTTTTTCTTTTCATTCCTTTTTTTTTCATTGCTTTATTGGTTGTGCAATGTCTTGATTTATTAAGCTTTCTGAAAGATCCATGTAGCAAGCTTTCAGTCAGTGACTCCCAAACCAGATGGCTTTAGGGCACTAGGCTTTGAGATACCCTGAAGACCTAATTACTCGAATCAGTCAGGCTACAAATCAAGACAACCAATGCTCATCTTTTCTCACCCTTTCACTTTTGACGCGAACACTCCGTGCTTCCTAAGGCATAGAGGCCCGGTTACTCATGAAAAAGATCAAATTGATTTGCTTATTTATCACTTTTTTTTCTTTCTTTTTTCACTTTTTTTCATTGAAGTCAAGTATAACACATCATCGGTACTCATTCTCAAGAGATACTAATTAATATCAAGCATATGTAACTCAATAACTCAAAACCAAAGTTTATACCCCACAAAATTCTGCTAGTTTGTCTGTGCATGTAAGGAAACTAAAATTAATCACCCCAAAACATGTTATTGCAAACTATGATTAAAACCACTTAATTTAAACCATAGTTTCCAAAAATTTAAAACATACTCAAAAACTGCAAGTTATGCACCTACATAAGGTATTAATCCCTTGAATAATGTCAAAACATTCTATCTAAAAACAAAACCAAATAGAATAAAAACAAATTAAGAAAAAATAAAATAAAATAAAATCCTAATACAAAAAGAATTTCACTCAAATTTTCCCCCATATTGCATTAAAGCAATCAAATAGGCATCGCCTCACCCCCAAACTTAAACTGTACATTGTCCTCAATGTACACCCAATTAAAGCATAAAGAAGAGTAAGAACGATGTTACCAGAAATTCGGAGTAGTGGAAAGAAAATAGAGTACATCACTAGCATGAAGGCAATGAAAGCACTCCCCCAAACTTGAATGTTAAAACCTGTCAAAACAGACCAGTATACCCCAAAGATCAAGTGAAATAGTATGGGTGAAAATAAATATGAAAGAGGAAAATCCTAAAAAAATAAAATATTTTTTTCATTTTTCATTTTTCATTTTTTTTTTCAAATTTTTTTTTTATAATAAGAATTTAACTACAAAAAGAAAAATAAAAAGAAAAAAAAAATAAAAACTAAAAATAAAATAAAATACAAAAGATGGTTACCTCCCTATCAAGGATGTGGTGGTGACTGAGCATCTGGATCCAAGTTTGCTTGACGCATCAGTGCACGCATCATCCTCCTCAACTCTAGTTGCTCTTGGCGAGTGTCACGAAAGTGATCCGCCATCTCTGTTCTCATTTCTCCAAACTATGTGGATACCTCTGTCTGTAGGGTGCCAAACTGGGCTGTCAACCCAGCAATCTGTCCCTCTAAATATTGATAATCATGGCCACCAGCCTGTGCATGCACCTCTTCTTCCTCTGCCTCCATCTCCTCTGGATCTTCCACCGGTTGTGGTATATCTATATGCTCTCCTCCCTGGGCCAACCGAGATACCTTACCAGGCGCCGCTATGACTCTCTGGTGCATATGAGATCGACTCAGGTTCCAGTCATGCGTGCCATAATGAAGATCATGTGGAAAGGCAAGCTCGTCCTCATGGACTGCATACCCCTGTGCCACAAGCAACTGGTGAATAATAGTAGGGAATGGAAACTCCCAGTCACTTGCACTGTCTGGTGCCTTGGCTACAACCTTGGAATAAAACTTCTCCATCTGGCCCTAGACAATCTGTGGAAATGATAGCCAATGCCCAAAATGTATGGCATATAATGATCTGAGGAACTCTTGACGTCTCTCGGTTTTATGTCCAATTGGACATACATTCTTGAGTAGAACAGTGTCAAGGAACCATAAATGATTTGGCATTGAAGATTTAGAAGTTGCATTCTTTTCGGCCTAGAAAATTGGTTGGCACACAAACGTGCAACCACATTACCCACTGACAACTCGTCGGGTAAAGGAGTATAGATATGAGATAAATCAGTTGGGCACTCATGAGGACAACCCATGGCAATGGCAATGGATGACATGTCCACCCGAACTATTGTTCCATCTACGGAAGAAGTAAGCATATCCCGCTCATCAGGTGTCGGCATTAAATTCTGATAAACTACCTTGACAAGCCTCGGGTAAATAGTAGATGAGAGTGGAACAAAAATGGATGCCGACCGACGACGACGGATGTCGGAAATCCCCCATCGTGTCTTGGGAAACATACCATAAAGTTCGGCTATGTCAAACGTGGTTTCAAAGTTCAAAGCCCTTGGATGCCATCTCTCTTAAATACCTTCTCGGCGAGATCGTGAAGAACCTGTGGTCGTGTCACGCCCCAATTTCTGACTCCCAGAAAATCGGAGGTGAACCGGTTCATTAAACCTCAATGAACCTCCTCATATGTCTCGATCACCGTGGAAGCTAAACATGTGCATGTAGTTATCTATGCGTATACTCATCATTCTTTGTCCCAATGGGCCACACATCGGTCTATGTATGCATGACATTTCATTTCCACTCTTAGATCACAAAAAAATCACAAAAAAATACATTTTTAAGGGTTACAGGACTTTCAGTCGCCTGAAAATTAAGTTTGAGTCGCCTGAAAATTCCAGTAGGTTTGCAATTTCAAAACTGGCACTTTCAGCCGCCTGAAAGTGGACTTTCAGCAGGCTGAAAGTGGACTTTCAGCAGGCTGAAAGTGCCTGTGCTTGGACTTTTGACAGCATTCCTCAATCTATCTTCAAATGCTAATATCTCACAATCCTTAAGTCCGTTTGACTTGAAATTTGACATGGGTCATCCTCAACGTGTCTAGTTTCTAACCCAATTTGAATCACTCAAAAATACCAACCACAGCTCAAGTTATACTCAATTTAGTGGGAGTGGGTCAGATTGTCCACTCATGCACTAACACATGCATAACTTTCTCAATTTAAATCCAAACAAGGTCCATAACCTATCAAAATAAAGCTAACGTAATTCTCTTACTATAAACATAAATTCCATTCACTCCTTGAACTCAAAATGGACACTTTTGAGCATTTGTTCCCCCAATGGCTACTTTAATGCCTTAATAGCCATCAAGTATATTCACATAACACGCATTTCACATTTGAAATGTAATTCAATCAATTTTTCTTACCATCTTCACTCAAGAACTCATGCATACATACTTTCCATAATCCATTTGCTCATGAGCAACCATACAAGAAATCACAACCAAAGAGGAAAATGGTCCTAAGGTGCCATACATCTCCAACACACACTTTTCTCAAAAGATACATACCATTCATGTGATTTTTCCAAGTTTATAGTCATTACAAGAATTCACGCATAAGGTTCAAAATGCCATAAATTCTACCATGACTAAAACTAAATCATTACCGTGCCACAAGCCGGCACAGATAGCCAAATGCACAACTGTCCAAAAATATAGCAAAATATAGCTAGAACTCTCTCCTTGGACACTCAAGTCCCATCTGTCATCGGTGCCTTATCTGTAAAAGAGTTTATAATAAAGGGGTGAGCACCACTGCGGCTCAGTAAAGGTTCCCCAACCCTCCTAAGTGCCGACCTGACACGACCTACATGAATGCATGCCACTACATTACATGTATCATCCAACATATACCATGTTCATTCGCAAGCAATGCATATATAAAAGAATGCATTAAACACATAGCATACTTCATAATTTAGAATGGAAGCATTAACCACACTCTTGTCTCTCTCTCGGACTCAACCCGAGACCCTAGCATGATTCTTGACCAACCACACAACCTAGGCTATTTTACACCCAAGCTCAGAATTTTCATCACCGAGAACATCGGTCCGACCAAGTAATGAAACTGTTTTAACACGCATCACCGAGAACATCGGTCCTACCAAGTGATGAGATCATTTTTGGAATGCACCACTGAGAACATCGGTCCTACCAAGTGATGAGATCTTTTTTTTGAAATGCACCACTGAGAACATCGGTCCTACCAAGTGATGAGATATCTTCGGACTACACCACCGAGAACATCGGTCCTACCAAGTGATGAGACCCTTACAAGATTTTCACCGAGAACTCCCACCTCCAAGGTGGTCTAACCACTCCAACGCTCTCACCGAGTGTCCACCTACTCTAGGCAATTCGACCACTTTTCCCCATTTCCTCACAACGGTCCCATATATACATTTCGAACATATTGTACTCAAGCACTCAATATTCATGCTTCACAATGCATTATCTAGTTATAAAGAAACATAGCATGCATTTCATCTCCAAAAAACCACATATACCACATATATGTAAACACATACATATAACCTCTCATATGCATACAACTTCAAAATTTGCATACTTTACTCATGCCACACTAAATGCATAATTTTAGCATATGGAACTAACATGCATTCAACCACCACATATTCCACATATAATCACATAAATGACACAAGGTTAGGCATTTGCACATAACCCCAAATTGAGCACATAAAACCTATATACCCAATTTCTTCATTTCACACACTTTAACCCACATGCTAAACCAACACAAGGATACCAAATGTGCAAAGATAAGACTCAAGAGAAGGAGAAAACACAACTTTTCACATCCCTCACCGTCCTAAATCATGTGATACACAACCTACACATCTCCTCTCCACCCGAAACCCTAGAATCGACAATTAGGAGAGAAGAAGAACCCCTACCTCAAAAATGAAGGCCTTCCAAGCACTTCACCAATTTTCCAGCGGAGTCTACCTTGCCGAATCACCACTTTGATCGGTTCAAAGGGAAGCCCTAGCCGTCCCCTACGTATCTCCCTCCTTCGGCGAGTCTTGAATCCAAGCCGAACGGGTCCGAAATGTAGAGAGAAGGGAGAGCTTTGAAGATGGACAACTTTAGAGAGAGAAAGAGGCGTGAGATCTGCTGAAATGTCCTTGCCACTGATATTTAAAATATCTAGGGCTTGCAAAAAGACCAAAATACCCCTAGGCCACTTAACGCACCTTCCTGGACTCCTTTTTCGATTCTGAAAACTCCTACGGTCTCGAAATCACTTCCTCTACTCTCTAAACATTTCATCTCAGCCATTCTCAAAAATAAATATTTCCGAGAATTTTCCGGATTCCCGGGCCCACTTAAGTCGCACCCCAGGCCCCGGTTTGACCAAAAAGTCAAACTTCTCCAATTCTCCCAAAAACTTTCCAAAACCTTAAAAACATTCCCCAAACATGTTTTCTACACTCAAAACATGTTAAACATCACTCAAAATGCATTTATGGCAATTATAATGCGAAAAATGCAAAACCGGCCAAAATTGGTCAAGGTCTCTACAGGTCGGATCATGCCTCGCTCGGCGAGGATTACGTGAACTTGAAGCACCTTGGTGACTTGCTCTTTTCGGTGCCATAGAAGTAGAAAAAGTGTGGTTGAGGAATTAAATCGAACACTTGGCGTGCACAATTAACTTGTACCCTTCAACCACCTCTTTTCGGCAATTTTTTCACCCAAATCGAACAAATGAATGCACCAAATTGATCCCCCAAACATGGTCTTCAAAAGCCCTCAAAAATATTTGAATAAATTCTTCAAAGAAAAATTTCACTTACTTTGATGTTGAACTTGAAAAAGTGAGATCTTCTTTTGAGAACTAGTGATTTTTGATCCAATTTGATGTTGAAGTTGATGATGATCAATGTTGAATTCTTGTATAATAATCACCAATTGAAGAAAATAATCTTTCGGATGATGTAGGACTTGAATTGGAGTTCAAAGAGACTTAGGATGCATGTGGTAGCAACATAGGAGGATAAGTGGCCTTTATAGGCCTTAAAAATTCGGGCAGCCCCTCCATGGGCCTGGGCGATCGATCGCCCACCTGCTGGTGGGGATCTTCAAAAAATACATTGGGGCGATCGATCCCCCTCCTGAAGGCCTGTTTGACCCTCCATCGCCCAAGTTCGACCGAGACTTGATATTTTTGAGTCTCCATCGCCCAAGGTCGACCGAGAGCACTATTTTTCACCCGTCTTGAGTCCAAATACCTCGGTACACTTCTTGGCATCCTCCGGAAGCAACTTATACATCAAAAACTCAAAGAAAAACCATTAAAACGCAACTAGAATTGAAGAAAAATTTAAGAAAACTAAAATTAAAAATTAAAATTAAAGAAAACTAAAGGAAATAAAGTATAGAAATACATACAAAACCTACAATTTAACGTCCGTAGGAGATGATTGACTCTCCGAAGGGATTAAGTCGGATAGACGGGATCCGTCAAGTCGACGGACTCTACGTCTCTTCTTGGCACACATCCTTCCACACAATGCTTCAACCTTTGGCCATTAACTTTCATCAAAGTATTATCTCGAAAGCTTCGAATTTCCACGGCACCATGAGGAAAAACCAAAATCACTTGGAATGGTCCATCCCACCTTGAACGCAATTTTCCGGGAAACAACCGAAGCTTGGAATTGAAGAGCCACACTTTATCACCTGGAGAGAAGGACTTTCGTGAGATATGTAGATCATGAAATGCTTTCGTCCTCTCTTTGTAAATTCATGAACTTTCATAAGCATCACGTCTAAACTCTTCTAATTCATTCAATTGCAACTTCCTCTCTTCCCCAGCTCTTTTTGCATCGAAATTGAATTTTTGAATTGCCCAGAGTGCCTTGTGCTCGATCTCTACTGGAAGATGACATGCTTTCCCATACACCAACCGATATGGTGACATACCGATAGGGGTCTTGTAAGTAGTCCGATATGCCCATAGTGCTTCACTTAGTCGCAATGACCAATCTCTTCTATCTGGTCTCATTGTCTTCTCGAGAACATGCTTAATTTCTCGATTGGACAGCTCTACTTGCCCACTTGTCTGAGGATGATAAGGCGTCGCCACCTTATGTGTCACTGAATATTTAGCAAGCAAACCTCTCAAGAATTTATTGCAAAAGTGAGTACCACCATCACTGATCAAGGCTCGAGGAATTCCAAATCGACTCAGAATATTCTCATGCATGAATTTGATTACCACCTTGTGATCATTGGTTCGAATTGCAATGGCCTCCACCCACTTGGACACATAATCCACTCCAACCAGAATGTATTCGTAACCAAAAGAAGGTGGAAAAGGTCCCATAAAATCAATTCCCCAAACATCAAAAATCTCCACCACCAGGACGGGGCTCATTGGCATCATATCACGCCTCGACATTGAACCTAATCTTTGACAACGATCACAAGTCTTACAGAAAACATATGCATCGTGAAATAGAGAAGGCCAAAAGAATCCACATTGAAGTACCTTTGCTGCTGTCTTCCTTGCACTGAAGTGGCCTCCACATGCTAATGAGTGGCAGAACTTGAGAATATCTTTAAACTCCTGGTCTGGGACACATCGTCGAATAATCTGATCTGAACAATATTTAAATAACTCTGGATCCTCCCAAAAGTAATGATGAACTTTAGAGAAGAATCGATCATGTTCTCGCTTGGTCTAGTCTCTTGGCACTTTTCCCGTGGCTAAATAGTTCACAATATCTGCATACCATGGTGTGGAGTTGTCAGACACTCCATACAATTGCTCCCTCTGAAGTGTTTTGGAAAGTGTAGTGCATACAGAAGTAACCACCATGGTAGAAATTTGATCTTCAAACACCTTCTTTTCCTTCTGTTCTTCTTGCACCCTTATTTCATTTGTAGATTCAATCACATCTTCAGAGTCCATGAAGAAAACATCAGTCTGATCTGGAGGATTCTCAACAGCATTGAAAATATTAAGTTTAACCTTCATGTTGCCAAATGAAATATCCATGATCCCTGACCTACAGTTTATGCAAGCATCAGCAGTAGCTAAGAAAGGTCGACCAAGGATCACTGGAATGTGCCTCTTCGGATTGTGAACCAGCTCAGTGTCAAGCACAATGAAATCAACAGGAAAGTAGAACTTGTCCACTTTAATGAGCACATCTTCTATGATTCCTTGGGGTTGCTTTGTTGATCTATCTGCAAATTGTAATACCACCGAGGTAGGCTTCAATTCTCCCAAGCCCAATTGTAAGTAGACTGAATAGGGTAGCAAATTCACACTTGCACCCAAATCCAGAAGAGCTTTATCAACATGGTGCTCTCCAATGATGCATGAGATATTTGGAGCACCAGGATCTTTGTACTTGGGAGGAGTACACTGCTGAATTATTGAACTTACTTGTTGTGGCAGCATCACTTTCTTTGGCACATGACTTTTAGAACGCCTTTTCTGAGTGCACAAGTCCTTTAAAAATTTTGCATAAGGAGGAATTTGCTTGATGGCATCAAGGAGTGGCAAATTAATTTTCACTTGGCGAAATACCTCCATCATGTCATGCAGCTTGTCCCCTTGCTTCCCCATTTTAGATGCTTCTAGGAAACGTTGTGGGAAAGGAGCCTTGGGCTCATAAGGAATTTCAGCACTTGGACTTGTGGACACCTTTTCTTCTTCTTTCTTCTCACCCACTTTATTGTCAATTATTTTCCCACTTCTCAAAGTGGTAATAGCTTGGACTTGCTCATGGTGTGGGTTGCTTGTGGAAGCTTGCATCCCTCTTGGATTAGCAATTGGTTGACTAGGGAGCTTCCCTTCTTCTCTTCTGCATAATGAAGTTGCAAGCTGTCCAAACTGAGATTCTAGTTTGGTAATGGATTGAGAATGCGAGTGCACTAGCTGAACTGTAGATTGTACTGTTGCTGCAGTAGCTTGCATTGTCTCTATGAGAGAATCAAGCTTGTCAAATTTAGACAAGGTAAGAGTCAGCTTGTCTTCAATAGCAGAAATTCTTTGGGCCATAGGACTTTGTGTTTGATATTGTTGTTGAGGCACAAAAGTCCTAGGTTGATATGATGGTTGCATTGCTGCCCCTTGATTACTGTAAGAAAAACCAGGATGATTCCTCCATGTGGGATTGTAAGTATTACCTCGTGGAGGATTCATTGGTCCAGTGAAAGTAGCTTGAACTTGCTCATGTTGAATATCAGAAAATTGCCCCACCGAAGGACAATTGCTCACATTATGCATAGGTTTAGAGCAAAATTCACAATGGCCTAGCAATGAAGAATTTGAAGCAGAAGGAGTTTGATTGGCAGCCATAATTGCTGCTACCTTCTGTGTAATTAAATCAATGTCAGTTGGCATAGCTTCTGAAGCACCAACCTCATAAATTCCATTAGTTTTCCTGGTAGTGGCAGGTCTGCTAGAACGAGTAGAGGACACATGTTGTAGAGAGTTGTCACTAAGATTTTCAAATAAGGTCCATGCCTCTTCTTCACTCTTCAACATAAAAGTACCGCCACACGACGCATCAACCATCTGTCTGTTGGCTTCTGTCAGCCCTTCATGAAAACTCTGCACTAGTTGCCACTTAGGAACTTGATGATGGGGACACTTCCTAAGAAGGTCCTTGAATCTTTCCCATGTCTCATAAAATTGTTCCCCCTCATGTTGGGAGAAACCAGTGATAGCACGTCTGAACTGATTGGTCTTCCCTATCGGAAAATACTTCTTGAGAAACTCATGTTGCATCTGAGTCCAAGTCGTGATAGAACCAGCCGGTAGAGAGTTGAACCAATACTTTGCTTTGTCTTTCAGAGAGAATGGAAAAAGTCTCATTCTGAAAGCATCTTCAGAGAAGTTGTGAATTTTTGTAGTTGAGCACACTTCAATGAAGTCATCCAGATGCTTGTAAGGGTCTTCTTGAGTCAGCCCAAAATAAGATGGCAGCATCTGAATAATGCTGGACTTGATCTCATAATTCTGTGCTGTAACATTGGGCAGTTGAAAACCTGCTGGTGAGGTATATGTCTCAGGAACATAGTAGTCCCTAAGCAATCTAGCTCTTTCTCCATCAGCATTAGGAACAAGGTTGTTATTCCTCTCTTTTGCCATGTCTTCAATTATTTCTTCCTCTTGCCCAATTGTATCAACAGGGATGTTCCTCTGTTGTCTAAGAGTACGTTCAGGTTCCGGATCAAGAGGTATTAAAGGATCAGCTATAGAATGACGACCTTGCATATATTTACCAAGAGCACCTGAAAAGAAAACAAAAACAAAATTAAAAATAAAATATAAAAATTTCCTAAACTAAAAATCCAATTAAAACTAATTCTGTAAAATCCAATCAATCAAATAGATAATCCCCGGCAACGGCGCCAAAAATTGATTCGTGTGTGAGTGTAACTCAAAAATATATCAATTAAAAATTTTCACACTTCACAATAGAACAAATTCCTTGCAGAATAGGGCTATCGAAAGGGGTATCGTACCTCAGGGATTATGGTCTGATGAGTTGGAATACGGAATTAATTCTAATTAAATTTAAGAAAAGAATTCTGATTTTTAAACTAAACTAATTAAAAAGTAAAATAAAATAAATCAAAGATAAATAGATAATGAAGATAATATGAGAGAAATTTAGGGCGTTTGACTTCACCACTAACTCCACAATCAATGGTCAATTGAATCAACTATAGGGGAATTACATCATGCATAAGTGGTGTTGGTGGCTACAAGCTCACCTTCATCCGTCAAGAAGATAACATATGATTAAGGCTAAGCCATGGACTATCTTCGATTGGCATGGGCCATCTGCCTAACTACTCTAATCTAGGGTGCAGTATGGTTCATCTTCTCTAGGCATAATCCATCAAAGCTCATAACAATATATTCAGTGATTACCATTGTGTAATAATCTCTCTCATGATCACAGAAAACAAGAGAGATTAAGTTCAATAATAACAACTAAATATCTAAGACAAGATAAGAAATCATTGAGATTGAATTTACAAGACTTTTATTGCTCAATTCTATAATAAGAATCCTCTGAATTACACAATCTATGCATGTATATAAAGGTCCCCAATAATTAAAACAATCAAACCATTGATGCTTTGTTAGGGCTACATCAAAACCCTAGTGGATGAACTAGCCGCTCATGGTAGAAGAAGAAGCTTCAACTGTTGAGGAAGAAGACATCATCTTTCTGAATTCTGCGTATGACTTTGTTCTCCAATGGCTTTGCGAATATGTTTCTGTTCTCTTCTCAGCCCTCTCAGACTCTCCAATCTCTCTGTGTAAGCTCTCTCAACTCAGCCTCCAAGTCTTCACTTTATTCCCCAAGAGAATACACCAAAGTCCTAATCCAATTAGGAATAAATTAGGGTTTCCCGCAGCACTAATCAGGTGGGTTATTCCTGCTAACTTTGGCCCAACTTTTGACCCACTAGAAGTCCGATTTACGGAATTTTCGTGAAATATAAAAGTGTGCAGAATCAAATTTCGTTCAACCTCACGCGAGAATTATGTCGATTTGAGGCCGGAAATAAGACTTCTGGTCCATTTTCCAAAACACGATTAAGACTGTATTATGCGCAGATTTGGGCTTCAGGCCCGAAACCTTCTTAAGCAGTTGTAATTCTCTTGGACCTCTTTCCTGGGCTGAATTGAGTTGAAATAAATGGTTGAGTGAATCTCCTTGATGTAGGCTTCATCTCACCATCTTGGATGTTTTCTTTAAAAGCCCAAAAGCTTGGTTTTAACTGAAATAATCCTTAAGGCCCTGAAAATATAAAAAACACTAAAACGAAGTAAAATCACAAAATAATCTATCACTAAGAGAATAAAATACATAAGTTAAGAGGCTAGAATGCGTAACATTCAACGCCGATAATTAGTTCTTTTGGACGTTTAAACGATCTAATTTGACAAAAAGCAATATACAATTCTAATTGTGGCACGATTTCTTAAGAAATGGACTTTTCGAATTGAAACAACTAAAATTAAAGCAGTTTTGAATCGTTGTACCCATACTCATTTCTTTTGGATGTCTAGACGTTCGAATCTGGCACAAAGCACCGTGCAGTTTTGATAATGCACGATATTTGGTAGGAATTGCTCTTTTCGTACTAGAGAGACTGAAACAAAAAAGGATGAAGATAGGATAAGCATTGCATTTGTTTCTTTAGGCTGTCTAGATGGTCGAATTTGGCAAAAAGTAGCGGATGATTCTAATTGTGGTGCGATTTCTAAACAAATGGGACTTTTGAGTCAAAATAACTCAAACGAAACTAGTTTAAATGATTTTTCTTGTGATCACGCACGATTTCTGCTAGGAAATGCTCTTTTCAAATCAGAGTGACTCAAACAAAACTAGATCAAGAAAGGATCTGCATGCTTATTGTTTCTTTTGGACGTTTACATGATCTAATTAGGTAAAAAACAACGGTCAAACACAAGTTTAGGATCGTTGCCATCATACTCATTTCTTTTGGATGTCCAGACAGTAGAATATGGCACATAGCACCATACGGTTGTGATTATGGCACGAAGCACCATACAATTCTCACCATGCCCGATATTTGCAAGGAATTCCTCTTTTCATATTAGAACGACTCAAACCAAAAAGGGTAAAGATAGGATAAGCATGCTCGTTGTTTCTTTTGGCCATCTAGACTCTTGAATTTGGCAAAAACAAGCATATGATTCTGATTGGGGCACAATTTTTAAAGAAGTACGACTTCTTGTGTAGAGACCGTGACCAATTTTGGCCGGTTTATCAGTTTTTCATCATTTTCGCTATAAATGCGTTTTGAATGATGCTATGGATGTTTCGAGAGTGGAAAACATGTTTGGAAGGTTAATTTGAGGTTTTTGAAAGTTTCTGGAAGATTTGGAGAAGTTTGACTTTTTGGTCAAATCGGGGCCCGGGATGCGACTTAAGTGGGCCCGGGAATCCGAAAAATTCCCAGAAATAATTATTTTTGGGAATGACTTAGATGAAATTTTTAGAGAGTAAAGGAAGTGATTCTGAGGCCGTAGGAGTTTTTGAAATCGAAAACGGAGCCCGGGAAGGTACGTTAAGTGGCCTAGGGGTATTTTGGTCTTTTTGCAGCCTAGGGGCTTTAAATATCAGTGGCAGGGATATTTCTGCAGATCTCACACCTCTTTCTCTCTCTAAAAGACTCCATCTTCATAGCTCTACCTTCTCTCTACATTTTGGAGCCATTCGGGTGCGATTCGGGTTTCGCCGAAGAAGGGAGATGCGTAGGGGATGGCTAGGCCTTTGGTTTGAACCGAACAAAGTCATGATCCGGCAAGGTGGACATTGCTGGGATTTTTGGAAAGTGCTTGGGAGGCCTTCATTTTTGAGGTAGGGGTTCTTCTTCTCTTCTAATTGTCGATTCTAGGGTTTCGGGTGAAGAGGAGAGGTGTAGGTTGTGTATTACATGTTTTAGGAGAGTGAGAGGGGTGGAAAGTCATATTTTCTCCTTCTCTTGAGTCCTATCTTTGCACATTTGGTTTTCCTTGTGTTAGTTTTAACATGTGGGTTAAAGTGTGTGAAATGAAGAAATTGGGTATATAGGTTTTATGTGCTCAATTTGGGGTTTATGTGCAAATGCCTAACCTTGTGTCATATATGTGATTATATGTGGAATATGTGGTGGTTGAATGCATGTTAGTTGTATATGCTAAAATTATGCATTTAGTGAGGCATGAGTAAAGTATGCAAATTTTGAAGTTGTATGCATATGAGAGGTTATATGTATGTGTTTACATATATGTGGTATATGTGGTTTTGTGGAGATGAAATGCATGCTATGTTTCTTTATAACTAGATAATGCATTGTGAAGCATGAATATTGAGTGCTTGAGTACAATATGTTCGAAATGCATATATGGGACCGTTGTGAGAAAACGGGGAAAAGTAGTCGAATTGTCTAGAGTAGGTTAATACTCGGTGAGGGCATTGGAGTGGTTAGACCACCCTGGAGGTAGGAGTTCTCGGTGAAAATCTTGTAAGGGTCTCATCACTTGGTAGGACCAATGTTCTCGGTGGTGTAGTCCGAAGATATCTCATCACTTGGTAGGACCGATGTTCTCAGTGGTGCATTCCAAAAATATCTCATCACTTGGTAGGACCGATGTTCTCAGTGGTGCATTCCAAAAATATCTCATCACCTGGTAGGACCGATGTTCTCGGTGGTATGTATTAAAATGATCTAATCACCTGGTAGGACCGATGTTCTCGGTGATGCGTGTTAAAACAGTTTCATTACTTGGTAGGACCGATGTTCTCGGTGATGAAAATTCTGAGCTTGGGTGTAAAATAGCCTAGGTTGTGTGGTTGGTCAAGAATCATGCTAGGGTCTCGGGTTGAGTCCGAGAGGGAGACAAGAGTGTGGTTAATGCTTCCATTCTAAATTATGAAGTATGTTGTATGTTCAATGCATTCTTATATATATATGCATTGCGTTGTGAATGAACATGGTTTATGTTGGATGATACATGGTATGTAGTGACATGCATTCATGTAGGTCGTGTCGGGTCGGCACTTAGAAGGGTTGGGGAAACCTCTACTGAGCCGCAGTGGTGCTCACCCCTTTATTCTAAACTATTTTACAGATGAGGTGCCAACGATGGATGGGATTGGAATGTCCAAGAAGAGTTCTAGCTATGTTTTGCTATGTTTTGAATATTTGTACATTTGGCTATCCATGCCGGCTTGTGGCATGTGGATTATGTTGGGTTATAATTACATTCATGTTATATGTAACTTGTATGTTCATTTGGACCTGGTATGTATAATAAATGATGTTAGTGTATGGATATGTGGTTTGAATGAATGATATGTACCTTTTGGGAAAAGTGTGTGTGTTGGAGATGTATGGTACCATAGACCATTTTCCTCTTTAGCTATGATTTCTTATATGGTTAATCATGAGCAAATGGAGTATGGAAAGTATGTATGTATGAGTTGTTGAGTGAGGATGGTAAGAAAAATGGATGAAATTGCATTTCAAGTATAAAATGCATGTTATGTGAAATTACTTGATGGCCATTGAGGCATTAGAGTAGCCATTGGGGGGACACATGCCCAAAAGTGTCCCTTTTGAGTTCAAGGAGTGAATGGAATTTATTTTTATAGTAAGAGAATTGTGTTAGCTCCATTTTGATAGGTCATGGACCTTGTTTGGATTTAAATTGAGGAGGATACACATGTTTTGGTGCAAGGGTGGGTAATCTGACCCACAGTCACTAAATTGAGTATAACTTGATTTGTGGTTGGTATTTTTGGATGATTCAAATTGGGTTAGAAACTAGACATGTTAAGGATGATCCATGTCAAATTTCAAGTCAAACAGACTTACGGATTGTCAGATATTAGCATTTGAAGTCAGGTTGAGGAATGCTGTCAAAAACTCAGGCACAGGTATTTTCAGCCTGCTGAAAGTCCACTTTCAGCCAGCTGAAAGTGCACTTTCAGCCTGCTGAAAGTTCACTTTCAGGCGACTGAAAGTGCCAGTTTTGAAAATGCAAGCCCTCTGGAAGTTTCAGGCGACTCAAACTCAATTTTCAGGCGACTGAAAGTCCTGTAACCCTTAAAAATGTGTTTTTTTGTGATTTTTCATGATCTAAGAGTAGAAATTGAATGTCGTGGATGCATAAATCGATGTGTGGCCCATTGGAATGGATAGTGATGAGTATACGCATAGATAATTACTTGCGTATGATTAGCTTCCGCGGTAATCGAGAAATCGGAGGAGGTTCATTGGGATTTAAATGAACAAGTTCACCTCCAATTTTCTGGGAGTCGAGAATTGGGGTGTGACAGGATGGTATCATAGCATAGTACCTTATAGAGGGTAAAAAGGGTCCATTGGGACTAATGGACGTGTTAACCTCCGGTTTCCCGGAGTCGGGGGGGGGAACCGGGGCGTGACATCTTGAGTCCAAATGACTGAAATGAACCTAGTTTTAATCATTTCTCCCTCGCTAGTTATTTTTGGATGTTTAGACAATTAAATCTGGCACAAAAGACCATACAGTTGTAATCATGGAACAAAGCACCATAAGGTTTTGATCTTGCACGATATTTGCTAGGAATTGCACTTTTCGTAGCAGAACGACTCAATCAAAAAAGGATGAACATAGGATAAGCATGCTCGTTGTTTCTTTTGGTCCTCCAGACAGTCGAATTTGACAAAAAGCATAGTATGATTCTGATTGTGGAACGATTTGTATGGAAATAAGACTTTTCGAGTCAAAACAACGTAAAACAAAACTAGTTTAAAATCATTTTTTCGCATGGTCATTTCTTTTGGATGTTTAGAGAGTCGAATCTGTCACAAGACAACATATGGTTGTGATCACACACGATTTCAGCTAGAAATTGCTCTTTTCGAATCAGAGTGACTCAAATAAAACTAGATGAAGATCAGATCGGCATGCTCATTATTTCTTTTAGATATTTGAACGATCTAATTTAGTAAAAAGCAACATACAATTCTGATTGTTACACGATTTTTATTGAAGTGGGACTTTTTGAATCGAAATAGCTCAAACTAAACTAGTTTAGAATCGTTGTCTCCACACTCATTTCTTTTGGATGTCCAGACGGTGCAATATCGCACAAAGCCCTACACAATTTTGATCATGCACGATATTTGCTAGGAATTGCTCTTTTCAAATTATAATGACTCAATAAAAAAAGTATGAAGATAGGATAAGCATACTCGTTGTTTCTTTTGGTTGTCTAGACGGTCGATTTTAGCAAAAAGTAGTGTATGATTCTAATTGTGGCATGATTTCTCTAGACATGGGACTTTTGTTTTTTTATTTAGAAAGGTTAGTGTGTTGCATTCGTTCAACAAAAATAGGACTTTCCAATTCAAAACAACTCAAACGAAACTAGTTTAAATCATTTTTTCTATTCTCGTTTCTTCGGGATATCCAGACAGTGGAATCTGGCCCAAGGCACCATTCGGTTTTGATCACGCAGGATTTTTTCTAGGAAGTAATCTTTTCGAATAAGAACGACTCAAGAAAATGGGATGAAGATCGGATCAGCATGCTCGTTATTTTTTTTGGACGTTAAGACTATCTAGTTTGGTAAAAAGCAACGTACTATTCTAATTGTGGCACAATTTCTATAGAAGAGGGAATTTTTGATTCAATACCACTCAAATGAAACTAGTTTAGAATATTTTTCGCCATACTCCTTTCTTTTGGATGTCCGTACGGTCGGATCTGGCACAAAGCACCATTCGGTTTTGGTCATGCATGATATTTGTTAGGAATTGCTCTTTTCATATTAGAATGACTCAAACAAAAAAGGAAGAAGATAGGATTTGAATGCTCTTTGTTTCTTTTGGAATATGGTTTTCGAATCAAAACAACTCAAATGAAACAAGTTTAAAATGGTTGGTAGCTTGCTAATTGTTTCCTTCAGAGGGTCGAATTTGGAACAAAGCACCATACGGTTGTGATGAAGATCGGATTGACTTGTTCGTCATTTCTTTTGGATGCTTTGATGGTCTAATTTGGAAAAAAGTAACGTACGATTCTGATTATGGCACGACTTCTCAATGAATAGGGTTTTTGAATTAGAACAACTCAAACTAAACTTGTTTAAAATCTTCGATAGCTTGCTAATTGTTTCTTTTACTTGTCTAGATGGTCAAATTTGGCACAAAGCACCATACGGTTGTGATCATTCATGAGTGCAGCAAGGACGTCATCACGGTCGAATTTGGCATAAAGCAACGTATAATTCTAAGTATGGCACGATTTCACTTGGATTGGGACTTTTCGAATCAAAACAAGTCAAACGAAACAAGTTCAAAACCGTTGTTGTGATTCTCTATTCTTCTGCATAGCCAGACGGTCAATTCTAGCACAAAGCAACATACTGTTGTGGTCATGCCTGATTTTTGCAAGGAATTGTTCTTTTCGACTCAGAACAACTCAAACAAACTTGGATGAAGATCGGATCGACATACTCGTCGTTTCTTTAGGACGCTTTGATGGTTTAATTTCAAAATAAGCAACGTACGATTCGTATTATGCCAGGACTGCACCTGAAATGTGGTTTTCGAATCAAAACAACTCAAATGAAACGAGTTTAAAATGGTTGGTAGCTTGCTAATTGTTTCCTTTAGATGTCCAAACGGTCGAATTTGGAACAAAGCACCATACAGTTGTGATGAAGATTGGATTCACATGTTCGCCATTTCTTTTGGATGCTTTGATGTCTAATTTGGAAAAAAGCAACGTACGATTCTGATTATGGCACAACTTCTCCAGGAATTGGGTTTTTGAATCAGAATAACTCAAACTAAACTTATTTAAAATCATCGATAGCTTGCTAATTGTTTCTTTTACTTGTCCAGATGGTCGAATTTGGCACAAAGCACCATACGGTTGTGATAATTCATCAATGCAGCAAGGAATTACTCTTTTCAATTCAGGACGTCCTCACGATCAAATTTGGCATAAAGCAACGTATAATTCTAAGTATGGCACGATTTCACTTGCATTGGGACTTTTCGAATCAAAACAAGTCAAACGAAACAAGTTCAAAACTGTTGTTGTCATTCTCTATTCTTCTGCACATCCAAACGGTCAATTCTAGCACAAAGCACCATACTGTTGTGGTCATGCCTGATTTTTGCAAGGAATTGTTCTTTTCCACTCATAATAACTCAAACAAACTGACGATTTATCTAGAAGTAGGACTTTTCAAGGCAGATGGAGGAGAGTTGAGAGCTTCTCTCTTTAGCTTTCTCTCTCTACAACTGTTCCAAATCTGATTGTTAGACTTAGCGATTCTAGGTCTATGATCGGAGATCTGAACTGTTGTAACTGGTGACTGGGATTGATTTACTTCTGATACTCAGGTTTTGTTATGATCGGAGAGCTGAAGTGTTGTGGCTGGTGACGGGAATTGATTTGGTTTTGGGAGGAGACTGATATGTGCTTTGCGTACTCTTTGATTTCGAATTCTAAGGAGTGTCTTTTTAGTTTGATTGTTATCTATGGCTGAAGATATGGAGAATGGAAAGGAGGTAACAAAGTTCTTTTGTCCAAGCGAAGATGAAGATCCTTATGCAGAGAACGATGTAGAGGTGGAGGATAGAACACAGATGAGTCAAGATAGCAGAGAGGTGCTTGATATACAAAATGCTGTGAGTGTAGTACAGCAAGAGAATCGAGAAATCCGAATGGCTGGGACAAAGAAGGAAAAGGGGGAAAACTCTTATGGAGGTTTTGACAGAGCAAGAGCAAATCGGGGAGAGGGAAGAGGTGATAATGGGAACTTTGGAAGAAGAAAAGGGAATTTCAGAGGTCGTATTGGAATGAATCGGGGGCGTAACTGGCGAGAGGACAGGTATAGCTACGGTTCTGGTGATAAACGAGGTGGAAGAATTGGGGGAGAGGTGATGAAGGTTGCAGAAGCGACGGCGCGTGAGATGAAGGCAAGTGGATCTAACGCGCGGGGGGAGAGTGATGAGAATGGTTGTGGTCACGTGGGAGGGCATATGGATAACACGGGACAGGCACATGACTCGTTTCCACCGATGGGTAGTGAAGGTAATACTGGGGCAAGTATCCAGGGTGAGTGTAACCCGATGGGTACGGGGGTGCTGAAGACATGGGCATCCGTTGCGGGTCAGAACACTGGTAACGGTGGAAAATTTGAATATTTTCCCCCTGAAGAGGAAGAGGAGGGACCTGTGGTATCACCCCCTCCAGAGATTGCTGATGCAGGTATGCAGGATTGGGATGCAACATTGGTCGGATATTTTGTAGACCAAAAATTGCCATACTTCACGGTGAATAACATAGCTCAGAAGTTATGGAGCAGACAGGGGCTTATGGAAGTGTTGGGAACTGACAAGGGGTTTTTCTTCTTTAAATTCATGAGTATGCAAAACAGGGATGATGTATTGGAGCAAGGACCATGGCACTTTTTGGGTCGTCATATTGTTTTGAAGAAATGGCAGGAAGGAATGGAGTTGCATAAGGATAAGCTGGAAAAGATTCCGGTATGGGTGAAATTGTTCAATGTTCTGTTGGAATACTGGACCCCGAAGGGGTTAAGCTATCTTGCTAGTGCAATTGGAGTACCACTATATGCAGACTCGTTAACCCTGTTAAAGAAAATGGTGAGTTTCGCTCGGATTTGTATTGAAGTTTGCCCAGAAAAGGAATTACTGTCTGAATTTAAATTGAAGTTGAAGAATGGGGAGAAAATAGCTATTTACGTGGAGTACCAATGGAAGCCATTGATTTGCAGCAAGTGTCACAGTTTTGGGCATAGAAATATAAACTGTATTATGAAAGGAAGCAATGTTGGACAAGAGAGTATTACTGAGCTATCAAAGACTACTAAAGACCAAGATAATGGGACAATGGATCAGAATAGGAATGAGCATCAAGGTGAATGGAATGTAGTAATAAAGAAGAAAATGCAAGGAAGGGAGGATAAATGTATGGAGAATAAAGGAATTGAAGGGATACGGGAGGAGGTTACAGGGGTTATGGAAGGGCTTGCACAGGAAAAGGTGTCTCCAAATAGATTCCAAGTCCTAAGTGTAATGGAGGAGATAAATGAAGTAGTGGAAGCTGGAAGGGAGGAGTTAAATGTAATGGAAGAGACAAATGAAGTAGTTGAAGTTGGAAGGGAGAAGCAGACAGGGCATAATCAAGATCTCAATACTGAGATGGAGGAGACAAAAGTTAAGGGCACTGCTTATATTACCCTTACTGATGCAAAAGGAAGTAAGAGTAGGAAATCTTCTAGGTTATTAAAGCCAAAGAGGGGTATGTATATAAACCTCCCTAAAACAGGGGTGGGGGAGAGTAGTAAATCCTGTTTATCTTTTAATTCATGAAGGTTGGGATATGGAATATTAGGGGTTTGAATAATCCCAGAAAGCAGAGGGAAGTTAGGAGGATTATAAATCAATTTGATTTGCCTCTGGTGTGTTTAGTTGAAACAAAAATAAAGGAGCATAGGAAGAAAGATGTCCTAAAAGCTATAAATAAGGACTGGGGTATGGTTCACAACTATGAGTACTCTGAAAGGGGCAAGGTTTGGGTGATGTGGGATACTGAGAAGGTGCAGGTTACAGTTTTAAAAGTTTCGGAGCAGATGATTCATTGTGGAATTAAGTCTAATGATGGGTCCTTTAGTTGTGTTGCTACATTTGTTTATGGGTTGAACTGCCATATAGGTAGGAGAAGCCTCTGGAGAGATATCCAAAATCTAGCTGGGGAGTGTAGAGATGTTCCTTGGTTCTTGGCAGGAGATTTTAATGCAGTCAGATACCAGCATGAAAGAGTTGGAGGTACTAGTGAATGGACAGATATTATGAAGGAGTTTGGGCAATGTATTCAAGAGGCTGAACTTCTGGACTTAAGGTATTCTGGAATAAAGTTTACCTGGTCTACGAAGTCCTTATTCAGGAAACTTGATAGAATCTTGGTGAATGAGAAATGGAGCAGTCAGATGAGAAACTCAGAGGCAGTTTTTGAACCTCCTGGGATTTCAGACCATGCTCTGATTCTGTTAAAAGCTCCTAGAGTCCATCAAAAATCAAGGAAGCCATTTAGACTTAATAACTTCCTTATGAATCATAGGGATTTCATCCCTGTTGTAAATGAAGTGTGGCAGAGAAGAGTTAGGGGTACTCCCATGTTTGTGGTCACCCAAAAGTTGAGAATGTTGAAGGTTGAATTGAAGAAGATGAATTGTGCTCATTTTAGTGATCTTTCCAAAAGAGTTAAGGAAGCTAGAGAGGATCTACACAATTTACAAAGGAAAATGGATGAATTCCCTCTGATTGCTGAGTTCAAGAATCAAGAGATGAAACAACTTCATAAGTATCAGAATTTGGAGAATGCAGAGGAAATGTTCTTCAGACAACAATCCAGGGTTCAATGGCTTCAGCATGGAGATAAGAATACTTCATACTTCCATAAAGTAGCTGTGTAGAGAAGGCAAAGGAATAGTATTGTGTCTATTACTAATATAGAGGGGCAGAGGGTGGATCAACAAGAGTTGGTTGCTCAGGAAATTGTGGATTTCTATAAAAGGCTTTTAAGTAGAAGGGAAGGAGAGACTGTTACCCCTGATCTGACTCAATTTGTACAGCATCCTATCAGTATGGATCAAAATGCTCACATGCAGAGGGAAGTGACAACTGAAGAAGTGAGGAATACTATATTTTCACTAAAGGATGATAAAGCTCCAGGAAGTGATGGGTATAATGCTCTGTTTTTCAAAAAATTATGGCACATAATTGGCTGGGATGTAACAAGGGTTGTAAAGGATTTCTTTGTCTCTGGCAAGATTCTAAAGGAGATTAATTCTACCATCATTACTCTAGTCCCGAAAGTGGAAAATCCAACTTACGTGGCAGATTTTAGACCTATATCAGTGTGTAACATGATTTACAAGTGTATTGCAAAGATTATTGCCAACAGATTGAAGCCAGTTCTCCCAGAGGCAATTAGCTTAAACCAAGGAGCTTTTATTCCAGGCAGAAGCATCACTGATAATATTCTGCTTGCTTAAGAATTAATGAAGGGATACCATAAGTCTTTAAGACCTGCTAGGGTAGCTCTGAAGGTGGATATTCAGAAGGCCTATGATACAGTCTCCTGGAATTTCATGGAAGCCACTCTTAAAGCATTTAATATACCTCAGCAGGTGAGAAATTGGATTATGACATGTATATCCACGACAAAGTTTTCTGTGAATGTGAATGGGAATTTGGAGGGATATTTTGGGAGTGGAAGGGGGCTTAGGCAGGGTGATCCTATGTCTCCATACTTGTTTGTGATGGGGATGGAGATCCTTACAGGTTTATTGCAGGTTCGGACTTCTCAAAATGGATTCCAATATCATTGGAAATGTGCTGATCAGAAGCTGAGCAATATTGTGTTTGCTGATGATTTAATGATGTTCTCAGCAGGTGATACTTCTTCTGTGAATGTGCTTATGGCAACTATAAATGAGTTTGGAGCTTTCTCAGGTCTCTTCCCTAACAATGCTAAGAGTATGATGTTTAGCTCGAGTCTGTCTGAAAGGGAAAAGAGTCAAATCCTAAATACTTTATGTTTTCAACAAGGAGACCTTCCTGTTAAATACCTTGGGGTGCCGCTGCTCTCCACCAGACTAAAGGCTACTCACTGTGAGGGGCTTATAAACAAGATTACTGGGAGAGTAAAATCTTGGACAAGTAGATACCTATCGTTTGCAGGGAGGTTGCAACTGATTCAGGCTGTATTATTTTCTACCCAAGTGTACTAGGCTTCAACTTTTGTGCTGCCGAAGGCTGTGCTGAAGGAGGTAAATGCTATAATGAGGAAGTTTTTATGGAAAGGCTCAGATTTAAAGATAGGGGGTGAGAAAGTTGGGTGGAATCAAGTGTGCCATCCAAAAGAGGAGGGCGGATTGGGCATTAAAGATGCTTTAATTTGGAATAATTCAGCAATGGCTAAGCATTTATGGAGGATTATTCAACCGAAGTCTGATTCTTTATGGGCTGCTTGGGTGAAGAAGCACCTCCTCAAGGGCAAGAATTTCTGGAATGTTAAGACTCCAGCTGAGTGCTCCTGGACTTGGAGGAAAATATTAAAAATGAGGAATATGTTTAGATACAATGTGAGATATATGATTGGAAATGGGCTGTACACATCTATGTGGTATGACTATTGGCTGCCAAGTGGTCCTTTGAGCATGCAGTATCACAGAAGAATGATAACTGACTCTGGGCTGGGAGAGGAGGCTACTGTTGCTGCAGTGGTAGATGGGAATCAATGGAAATGGCCAACCACTAATACCATGGAGTGGATGACAATCAGAAGTAGTATTCCAGAAAATTTTAAGCCTAACAGTTCTATTGAAGACAAAGTAATCTGGGAACCATCAGGAAAGGAGTTCTCCATTAGATCTACCTAGGAAGCTTTGAGGTCTAAACAAGTGAAGGTGAATTGGAGGGGTATTATTTGGTTTGCTACAAATATTCCTAAGCATGCTTTTTTCCTAAGGCTTGTGAATCAAAATAGAATATGTACCCAATACAGACTTATGGCATGGGGGGTAGTGTTGAATGGAAACTGCATATTCTGTAAGAGTAGAACTGAGGATAGGGATCATTTGTTCTTTGAATGTAGCTTCACCAATAGACTGTGGAAGTCAATTAAAGAGAAATGTGCTCTGCAATGGCCGGATGGAGATTGGACTGCAATCATGAACTGGGCAGTGCTGACTCTACAAGGGAAGACTTTGATCTCAATTGTGAATAAACTGGCTTTAGCAGCCACTGTTTATGAAATTTGGAATGAAAGGAATAAAAGAATGTATGCTGGTGAGTACAGGGACATTGGTGATGTTAAAGCCAGCATCATTCAAGAGGTGAGATGCAGGATTATATCAATGAAGAGATTTCCTTGCAACGCTAGGAACCAGTGGATTCAGCAGGAATGGAGGTTACCAGCTTCTATCTATGATAGGATCTAGGCTGGAGATGTGGAGATGGGAGGATACGATATATGGTATGAATTGCTGGTATACAACTTGGAGTCTATATTGCTGGTATAGGTTGATGGTTTGGCAGAGATGTAGGGATTACATGCTCGGAAAGGGTACTGTTTGTAGTCTGGCAGCTGAGGAGTTTAGCAGGAGGTCCTGGTGTGCTACGAGACTGGGGTACTATTCCTGTTATGAATCTTGTGGAAGGGATGCAAATAGGAGGTCCAAATAGTTACATTGGTGCTACAGTTGCTGGTGTAGATTGTGGAGATACTGGGACTGCTGTAAGCATGTTTTCTATCTCATAGATACTGCTATAAGCAACTGTTGTAGCAGAGACCTTATGGGAAATGTTTATATTAATGGGTTCAGGTGGCGGGCTAGGAACTGGGGGATGGCTTGTATTTTGCATGCAGGGAAAAGATGTATTGGGTATAACTTTGGGGTTTGGATTTTATATATTTGGTGGATTTGGGGATTCCACAATTGTACATCCTCCTTGGGGTATGCCTCAAGTAATCATGTAACTTGAAGTTGATTCTAATACTAAACCACTTACCTTTCAAAAAAAAAAAAAAAAAAACTCAAACAAACTTGGATGATGATCAGATCGACATGCTCGTCATTTCTTTGGGACGCTTTGGCGGTTTAATTTTGAAAAAAGCAACGTACGATTCGTATTATGGCACGACTTCTCCTGGAATGGGGTTTCGAATCAAAACAACTCAAACGAAACAAGTTTGAAATCATTATTAGCTTGCTAATTGTATCCTTTAAAGCACCATACGGTTGTGATGAAGATCAGATTGACATGTTCGTCATTTCTTTTGGATGCTTTGATGCTGTAATTTGGAAAAAAGCAATGTACGATTCTGATTGTGGCACGACTTCTCCCGAAATGGGGTTTTTGAATTAGAACAACTCAAACTAAACTTGTTTAAAATCATCGATAGCTTGCTAATTGTTTCTTTTACTTGTCCAGATGGTCGAATTTGGCACAAAGCATCATACGATTGTGATCATTCATGGGTGCAGCAAGGACGTCCTCACGGTCGAATTTGGCATAAAGCAACGTATAATTCCAAGTATGGCACAATTTCACTTGGATTGAGACTTTTCGTATCAAAACAAGTCAAACGAAACAAGTTCGAAACCGTTGTTGTCATTCTCTATTCTTCTGGACATCCAGATGGTCAATTCTAGCACAAAGCACCATACGGTTGTGGTCATGCCTGATTTTTGCAAGGAATTGTTCTTTTCGACTCAGAACAACTCCAACAAACATGGATGAAGATCAGATCGACATGCTCGTCGTTTCTTTGGGACGCTTTTACGGTTTAATTTCGAAAAAAGCAACGTATGATTCGTATTATGGCACGACTTCTCCTGGAATATGGTTTTCGAATCAAAACAACTCAAATGAAACAAGTTTAAAATGGTTGGTAGCTTGCCAATTGTTTCCTTTAGAGGGTCGAATTTGAAACAAAGCACCATACGGTTGTGATGAAGATCGGATTGACTTGTTCGTCATTTCTTTTGGATGCTTTGATGGTCTAATTTGGAAAAAAGCAACGTACGATTCTGATTATGGCACGACTTCTCAATGAATAGGGTTTTTGAATTAGAACAACTCAAACTAAACTTGTTTAAAATCTTCGATAGCTTGCTAATTGTTTCTTTTACTTGTCCAGATGGTTGAATTTGGCACAAAGCACCATACGGTTGTGATCATTCATGAGTGCAGCAAGGACGTCGTCACGGTCGAATTTGGCATAAAGCAACGTATAATTCTAAGTATGGCACGATTTCACTTGAATTGGGACTTTTCAAATCAAAACAAGTCAAACAAAACAAGTTCAAAACCGTTGTTGTGATTCTCTATTCTTCTGCATAGCCAGACGGTCAATTCTAGCACAAAGCAACATACTGTTGTGGTCATGCCTGATTTTTGCAAGGAATTGTTCTTTTCGACTCAGAACAACTCAAACAAACTTGGATGAAGATCGGATCGACGTACTCGTCGTTTCTTTGGGACGCTTTGATGGTTTAATTTCAAAATAAGCAACGTACGATTCTTATTATGCCAGGACTTCTCCTGGATTGTGGTTTTCGAATCAAAACAACTCAAAGGAAGCAAGTTTAAAATGGTTGGTAGGTTGCTAATTGTTTCCTTTAGATGTCCGAACGGTCGAATTTGGAATAAAGCACCATACGGTTGTGATGAAGATTGGATTCACATGTTCGTCATTTCTTTTGGATGCTTTGATGCTCTAATTTGGAAAAAAGCAACGTACGATTCTGATTGTGGCACAACTTCTCTAGGAATTGGGTTTTTGAATTGTTACAACTCAAACTAAACTTGTTTAAAATCATCGATAGCTTGCTAATTGTTTCTTTTACTTGTCCAAATGGTCGAATTTGGCACAAAGCACCATACGGTTGTGCTAATTCATCAGTGCAGCAAGGAATTACTCTTTTCAATTTAGGACGTCCTCACGGTCGAATTTGGCATAAAGCAACTTATAATTCTAAGTATGGCACGATTTCACTTGGATTGGGACTTTTCGAATCAAAACAAGTCAAACGAAAAGAGTTCGAAACCGTTATTGTCATTCTCTATTCTTCTGGACATCCAGATGGTCAATTCTAGCACAAAGCACCATATGATTGTAGTCATGCCTGATTTTTGTAATGAATTGTTCTTTTCGACTCAGAACAACTCAAACAAACATGGATGAAGATCGGATCTACATGCTCATCGTTTCTTTGGGACGCTTTGATGGTTTAATTTTGAAAAAAACAATGTACGATTCGTATTATGGCACGACTTCTCCTGTAATGTGGTTTTCGAATCAAAACAACTCAAATGAAACGAGTTTAAAATGGTTGGTAGCTTGCTAATTGTTTCCTTTAGATGTCCAAAAGGTCGAATTTGGAACAAAGCACCATACGGTTGTGATGAAGATCGGATTGACTTGTTCGCCATTTCTTTTGGATGCTTTGATGGTCTAATTTGGAAAAATGCAACGTACGATTCTGATTATGGCACAACTTCTCCAGGAATGGGTTTTTGAATCAGAACAACTCAAACTAAACTTGTCTAAAATCGTGGATAGCTGGCTAATGGTTTCTTTTAGTTGTCCAGATGGTCGAATTTGGCACAAGGCACCATACGGTTGTGATTATTCATGAGTGCAGCAAGGAATTACTCTTTTCGATTCAGGACGTCCTCGAGGTCGAATTTGGCATAAAACAACATATAATTCTAAGTATGGCTCGATTTCACTTGCATTGGGACTTTTCAAATCAAAACAAGTCAAACGAAACAAGTTCAAAACTATTGTTGTCGTTCTCTATTCTTCTGCACATCCAGACGGTCAATTCTAGCACAAAGCACCATACTGTTGTGGTCATGCCTGATTTTTGCAAGGAATTGTTCTTTTCCACTCATAATAACTCAAACAAACTTGGATGAAGATCGGATCGACATGCTCGTCGTTTCTTTGTGACACTTTGGTGGTTTAATTTTAAAAAAGCAACGTACGATTCGTATTATGGCACGACTTCTCCTGGAATGGGGTTTCGAATCAAAACAACTCAAACGAAACAAGTTTGAAATCATTGTTAGCTTGCTAATTGTATCCTTTAAAGCACCATACGGTTGTGATTAAGATCAGATTGACATGTTCGTCATTTCTTTTGGTTGCTATGATGCTGTAATTTGAAAAAAAGCAACGTACGATTCTGATTGTGGCACGACTTCTCCCGGAATGGGGTTTTTGAATTAGAACAACTCAAACTAAACTTGTTTAAAATCATCGATAGCTTGCTAATTGTTTCTTTTACTTGTCCAGATGGTCGAATTTGGCACAAAGCATCATACGGTTGTGATCATTCATGGGTGCAGCAAGGACGTCCTCACGGTCGAATTTGGCATAAAGCAACGTATAATTCTAAGTATGGCACAATTTCACTTGGATTGAGACTTTTCGTATCAAAACAAGTCAAACGAAACAAGTTCGAAACCGTTCTTGTCATTCTCTATTCTTCTGGGCATCCAGACGGTCAATTCTAGCACAAAGCACCATACGGTTGTGGTCATGCCTGATTTTTGCAAGGAATTGTTCTTTTCGACTCAGAACAACTCCAACAAACATGGATGAAGATCAGATCGACATGCTTGTCGTTTCTTTGGGACGCTTTGACGGTTTAATTTCAAAAAAAGCAACGTATGATTCGTATTATGGCACGACTTCTCCTGTAATATGGTTTTCGAATCAAAACAACTCAAATGAAACAAGTTTAAAATGGTTGGTAGCTTCCTAATTGTTTCCTTTAGAGGGTCGAATTTGGAACAAAGCACCATACGGTTGTGATGAAGATCGGATTGACTTGTTCGTCATTTCTTTTGGATGCTTTGATGGTCTAATTTGGAAAAAAGCAACGTACGATTCTGATTATGGCACGACTTCTCAATGAATAGGGTTTTTGAATTAGAACAACTGAAACTAAACTTGTTTAAAATCTTCGATAGCTTGCTAATTGTTTCTTTTACTTGTCCAGATGGTCGAATTTGGCACAAAGCACCATACGGTGGTGATCATTCATGAGTGCAGCAAGGACGTCGTCACGGTCGAATTTGGCATATAGCATCGTATAATTCTAAGTATGACACGATTTCACTTGGATTGGGACTTTTCGAATCAAAACAAGTTCAAAACCGTTGTTGTGATTCTCTATTCTTCTGCATAGCCAGACGGTCAATTCTAGCACAAAGCAACATACTGTTGTGGTCATGCCTGATTTTTGCAAGGAATTGTTCTTTTCGACTCAGAACAACTCAAACAAACGTGGATGAAGATCGGATCGACGTACTCGTCGTTTCTTTGGGACGCTTTGATGGTTTAATTTCAAAATAAGCAACGTACGATTCGTATTATGCCAGGACTTCTCCTGGAATGTGGTTTTCGAATCAAAACAACTCGAAGGAAACAAGTTTAAAATGGTTGGTAGCTTGCTAATTGTTTCCTTTAGATGTCCAAACGGTCGAATTTGGAACAAAGCACCATACGGTTGTGATGAAGATTGGATTCACATGTTCGTCATTTCTTTTGGATGCTTTGATGCTCTAATTTGGAAAAAAGCAACGTACGATTCTGATTGTGGCACAACTTCTCCAGGAATTGGGTTTTTAAATTAGAACAACTCAAACTAAACTTGTTTAAAATCATCGATAGCTTGCTAATTGTTTCTTTTACTTGTCCAAATGGTCGAATTTGGCACAAAGCACCACACGGTTGTGATAATTCATCAGTGCAGCAAAGAATTACTCTTTTTGATTCAGGACGTCCTCGCGGTCGAATTTGGCATAAAGCAACTTATAATTCTAAGTATGGCACGATTTCACTTGGATTGGGACTTTTCGAATCAAAACAAGTCAAACGAAAAGAGTTCGAAACCGTTGTTGTCATTCTCTATTCTTCTGGATATCCAGATGGTCAATTCTAGCACAAAGCACCATACGGTTGTAGTCATGCCTGATTTTTGTAATGAATTGTTCTTTTCGACTCAGAACAACTCAAACAAACATGGATGAAGATCGGATCTACATGCTCATCGTTTCTTTGGGACGCTTTGATGGTTTAATTTTGAAAAAAGCAATGTACGATTCGTATTATGGCACGACTTCTCTTGTGATGTGGTTTTCGAATCAAAATAACTCAAATTAAACGAGTTTAAAATGGTTGGTAGCTTGCTAATTGTTTCCTTTAGATGTCCAAAAGGTCGAATTTGGAACAAAGCACCATACGGTTGTGATGAAGATCGGATTGACTTGTTCGCCATTTCTTTTGGATGCTTTGATGGTCTAATTTGGAAAAATGCAACGTACGATTCTGATTATGGCACAACTTCTCCAGAAATGGGTTTTTGAATCAGAACAACTCAAACTAACCTTGTCTAAAATCGTGGATAGCTGGATAATGGTTTCTTTTAGTTGTCCAGATGGTCGAATTTGGCACGAAGCACCATACGGTTGTGATTATTCATGAGTGCAGCAAGGAATTACTCTTTTCGATTCAGGACGTCCTCGCGGTCGAATTTGGCATAAAGCAACATATAATTCTAAGTATGGCACGATTTCACTTGCATTGGGACTTTTCGAATCGAAACAAGTTCAAAACTGTTGTCGTCATTCTCTATTCTTCTGCACATCCAAACGGTCAATTCTAGCACAAAGCACCATACTGTTGTGGTCATGCCTGATTTTTGCAAGGAATTGTTCTTTTCCACTCATAATAACTCAAACAAACTTGGATGAAGATCGGATCGACATGCTCGTCGTTTCTTTGGGACGCTTTGGCGGTTTAATTTTGAAAAAAGCAACGTACAATTCGTGTTATGGCAGGACTTCTCCTGGAATGGGGTTTCGAATCAAAACAACTCAAACGAAACAAGTTTGAAATCGTTGTTAGCTTGCTAATTGTATCCTTTAAAGCACCATACGGTTGTGATGAAGATCAGATTGACATGTTCGTCATTTCTTTTGGTTGCTTTGATGCTGTAATTTAAAAAAAAGCAACGTACGATTCTGATTGTGGCACGACTTCTCCCGGAATGGGGTTTTTGAATTAGAACAACTCAAACTAAACTTGTTTAAAATCATCGATAACTTGCTAATTGTTTCTTTTACTTGTCCAGATGGTCGAATTTGGCACAAAGCATCATACGGTTGTGATCATTCATGGGTGCAGCAAGGACGTCCTCACGGTCGAATCTGGCATAAAGCAACGTATAATTCCAAGTATGGCACAATTTCACTTGGATTGAGACTTTTCGTATCAAAACAAGTCAAACGAAACAAGTTCGAAACCGTTGTTGTCATTCTCTATTCTTCTGGACATCCAGACGGTCAATTCTAGCACAAAGCACCATACGGTTGTGGTCATGCCTGATTTTTGCAAGGAATTGTTCTTCTCGACTCAGAACAACTCCAACAAACATGGATGAAGATCAGATCGACATGCTCGTCGTTTCTTTGGGACGCTTTTACGGTTTAATTTTGAAAAAAGCAACTTATGATTCGTATTGTGGCACGACTTCTCATGGAATATGGTTTTCGAATCAAAACAACTCAAATGAAACAAGTTTAAAATGGTTGGTAGCTTGCTAATTGTTTCCTTTAGAGGGTCGAATTTGGAACAAAGCACCATACGGTTGTGATGAAGATCGGATTGACTTGTTCGTCATTTCTTTTGGATGCTTTGATGGTCTAATTTGAAAAAAAGCAACGTACGATTCTGATTATGGCACGACTTCTCAATGAATAGGGTTTTTGAATTAGAACAACTCAAACTAAACTTGTTTAAAATCTTCGATAGCTTGCTAATTGTTTCTTTTACTTGTCCAGATGGTTGAATTTGGCACAAAGCACCATACGGTTGTGATCATTCATGAGTGCAGCAAGGACGTCGTCACAGTCGAATTTGGCATAAAGCAACGTATAATTCTAAGTATGGCACGATTTCACTTGAATTGAGACTTTTCAAATCAAAACAAGTCAAACAAAACAAGTTCGAAACCGTTGTTGTGATTCTGTATTCTTCTGCATAGCCAGACGGTCAATTCTAGCACAAAGCAACATACTGTTGTGGTCATGCCTGATTTTTGCAAGGAATTGTTCTTTTCGACTCAGAACAATTCAAACAAACGTGGATGAAGATCGGATCGACGTACTCGTCGTTTCTTTGGGACGCTTTGATGGTTTAATTTCAAAATAAGCAACGTACGATTCGTATTATGCCAGGACTTCTCCTGGAATGTTGTTTTCGAATCAAAACAACTCGAAGGAAACAAGTGTAAAATGGTTGGTAGCTTGCTAATTGTTTCCTTTAGATGTCCAAACGGTCGAATTTGGAACAAAGCACCATACGGTTGTGATGAAGATTGGATTCACATGTTCGTCATTTCCTTTGGATGCTTTGATGCTCTAATTTGGAAAAAAGCAACGTACGATTCTGATTGTGGCCCAACTTCTCCAGGAATTGGGTTTTTGAATTAGAACAACTCAAACTAAACTTGTTTAAAATCATCGATAGCTTGCTAATTGTTTCTTTTACTTGTCCAGATGGTCGAATTTGACACAAAGCACCATACGGTTGTGATTATTCATGAGTGCAGCAAGGAATTACTCTTTTCGATTCAGGACGTCCTCGCGGTCGAATTTGGCATAAAGCAACATATAATTCTAAGTATGGCACGATTTCACTTGCATTGGGACATTTCGAATCAAAACAAGTCAAACGAAACAAGTTCAAAACTGTTGTCGTCATTCTCTATTCTTCTGCACATCCAGACGGTCAATTCTAGCACAAAGCACCATACTGTTGTGGTCATGCTTGATTTTTGCAAGGAATTGTTCTTTTCCACTCATAATAACTCAAACAAACTTGGATGAAGATCGGATCGACATGCTCGTCGTTTCTTTGGGACGCTTTGGCGGTTTAATTTTGAAAAAAGCAACGTACGATTCGTATTATGGCACGACTTCTCCTGGAATGGGGTTTCGAATCAAAACAACTCAAACGAAACAAGTGTGAAATCGTTGTTAGCTTGCTAATTGTATCCTTTAAAGCACCATACGGTTGTGATGAAGATCAGATTGACATGTTCGTCATTTCTTTTGGTTGTTTTGATCCTGTAATTTGAAAAAAAGCAACGTACGATTCTGATTGTGGCATGACTTCTCCCGGAATGGGGTTTTTGAATTAGAACAACTCAAACTAAACTTGTTTAAAATCATCGATAGCTTGCTAATTGTTTCTTTTACTTGTCCAGATGGTCGAATTTGGCACAAAGCATCATACGGTTGTGATCATTCATGGGTGCAGCAAGGACGTCCTCACGGTCGAATTTGGCATATAGCAACGTATAATTCCAAGTATGGCACAATTTCACTTGGATTGAGACTTTTCGTATCAAAACAAGTCAAACGAAACAAGTTCGAAACCGTTGTTGTCATTCTCTATTCTTATAGGCATCCAGACGGTGAATTCTAGCACAAAGCACCATACGGTTGTGGTCATGCCTGATTTTTGCAAGGAATTGTTCTTTTTGACTCAGAACAACTCCAACAAACATGGATGAAGATCAGATCGACATGCTCGTCGTTTCTTTGGGACGCTTTTACGGTTTAATTTTGAAAAAAGCAACGTATGATTCGTATTGTGGCACGACTTCTCCTGGAATATGGTTTTCGAATCAAAACAACTCAAATGAAACAAGTTTAAAATGGTTGGTAGCTTGCTAATTGTTTCCTTTAGAGGGTCGAATTTGGAACAAAGCACCATACGGTTGTGATGAAGATCGGATTGACTTGTTCGTCATTTCTTTTGGATGCTTTGATGGTCTAATTTGGAAAAAAGCAACGTACGATTCTGATTATGGCACGACTTCTCAATGAATAGGGATTTTGAATTAAAACAACTCAAACTAAACTTGGTTAAAATCTTCGGTAGCTTGCTAATTGTTTCTTTTACTTGTCCAGATGGTTGAATTTGGCACAAAGCACCATACAGTTGTGATCATTCATGAGTGCAGGAAGGACGTCGTCACGGTCGAATTTGGCATAAAGCAACGTATAATTCTAAGTATGGCACGATTTCACTTGAATTGGGACTTTTCAAATCAAAACAAGTCAAACAAAACAAGTTCGAAACCGTTGTTGTGATTCTCTATTCTTCTGCATTGCCAGACGGTCAATTCTAGCACAAAGCAACATACTGTTGTGGTCATGCCTGATTTTTGCAAGGAATTGATCTTTTCGACTCAGAACAACTCAAACAAACTTGGATGAAGATCGGATCGACGTACTCGTCGTTTCTTTGGGACGCTTTGATGGTTTAATTTCAAAATAAGCAACGTACGATTCGTATTATGCCAGGACTTCTCCTGGAATGTGGTTTTTGAATCAAAACAACTCAAAGGAAACAAGTTTAAATTGGTTGGTAGCTTGCTAATTGTTTCCTTTAGATGTCCGAACGGTCGAATTTGGAGTAAAGCACCATACGGTTGTGATGAAGATTGGATTCACATGTTCGTCATTCTTTTGGATGCTTTGATGCTCTAATTTGGAAAACAGCAACGTACGATTCTGATTGTGGCACAACTTCTCCAGGAATTGGGTTTTTGAATTGTTACAACTCAAACTAAAGTTGTTTAAAATCATCAATAGCTTGCTAATTGTTTCTTTTACTTGTCCAGATGGTCGAGTTTGGCACAAAGCACCATACGGTTGTGATAATTCATCAGTGCAGCAAGGAATTACTCTTTTCGATTCAGGACGTCCTCACGGTCGAATTTGGCATAAAGCAACTTATAATTCTAAGTATTGCACGATTTCACTTGGATTGGGACTTTTCGAATCAAAACAAGTCAAACGAAAAGAGTTCGAAACCGTTGTTGTCATTCTCTATTCTTCTGGACATCCAGATGGTCAATTCTAGCACAAAGCACCATACGGTTGTAGTCATGCCTGATTTTTGTAATGAATTGTTCTTTTCGACTCAGAACAACTCAAACAAACATGGATGAAGATCGGATCTACATGCTCATCATTTCTTTGGGACGCTTTGATGGTTTAATTTTGAAAGAAGCAATGTACGATTCGTATTATGGCACGACTTCTCCTGTAATGTGGTTTTCGAATCAAAAAAACTCAAATGAAACGAGTTTAAAATGGTTGGTAGCTTGTTAATTGTTTCCTTTAGATGTCCAAAAGGTCAAATTCGGAACAAAGCATCGTACGGTTGTGAAGAAGATCGGATTGACTTGTTCGCCATTTCTTTTGGATGCTTTGATGGTCTAATTTGGAAAAATGCAACGTACGATTCTAATTATGGCACAACTTCTCCAGGAATGGATTTTTGAATCAGAACAACTCAAACTAAACTTGTCTAAAATCGTGGATAGCTGGCTAATGGTTTCTTTTAGTTGTCCAGATGGTCAAATTTGGCACAAAGCACCATACGGTTGTGATTATTCATGACTGCAGCAAGGAATTACTCTTTTCGATTCAGGACATCCTCGCGGTCGAATTTGGCATAAAGCAACATATAATTCTAAGTATGGCACGATTTCACTTGCATTGGGACTTTTCAAATCAAAACAAGTCAAACGAAACAAGTTCAAAACTATTGTTGTCATTCTCTATTCTTCTGCACATCCAGACGGTCAATTCTAGCACAAAGCACCATACTGTTGTGGTCATGCCTGATTTTTGCAAGGAATTATTCTTTTCCACTCATAATAACTCAAACAAACTTGGATGAAGATCGGATCGACATGCTCGTCGTTTCTTTGGGACGCTTTGGCGGTTTAATTTTGAAAAAAGCAACGTACGATTCGTATTATGGCACGACTTCTCCTGGAATGGGGTTTCGAATCAAAACAACTGAAACGAAACAAGTTTGAAATCGTTGTTAGCTTGCTAATTGTATCCTTTAAAGCACCATACGGTTGTGATGAAGATCAGATTGACATGTTCGTCATTTCTTTTGGTTGCTTTGATGCTGTAATTTGAAAAAAAGCAACGTACGATTCTGATTGTGGCACGACTTCTCCCGGAATGGGGTTTTTGAATTAGAACAACTCAAACTAAACTTGTTTAAAATCATCGATAGCTTGCTAATTGTTTCTTTTACTTGTCGAGATGGTCGAATTTGGCTCAAAGCATCATACGGTTGTGATCATTCATGGGTGCAGCAAGGACATCCTCACGGTCGAATTTGGCATAAAGCAACGTATAATTCTAAGTATGGCACAATTTCACTTGGATTGAGACTTTTCGTATCAAAACAAGTCAAACGAAACAAGTTCAAAACCGTTGTTGTCATTCTCTATTCTTCTGGGCATCCAGACGGTCAATTCTAGCACAAAGCACCACACGGTTGTGGTCATGCCTGATTTTTGCAAGGAATTGTTCTTTTTGACTCAGAACAACTCCAACAAACATGGATGAAGATCAGATCGATATGCTTGTCGTTTCTTTGGGACGCTTTGACGGTTTAATTTCGAAAAAAGCAACGTATGATTCGTATTATGGCACGACTTCTCCTGTAATATGGTTTTCGAATCAAAACAACTCAAATGAAACAAGTTTAAAATGGTTGGTAGCTTGCTAATTGTTTCCTTTAGAGGGTCGAATTTGGAACAAAGCACCATACGGTTGTGATGAAGATCGGATTGACTTGTTCGTCATTTCTTTTGGATGCTTTGATGGTCTAATTTGGAAAAAAGCAACGTACGATTCTGATTATGGCACGACTTCTCAATGAATAGGGTTTTTGAATTAGAACAACTGAAACTAAACTTGTTTAAAATCTTCGATAGCTTGCTAATTATTTCTTTTACTTGTCCAGATGGTCGAATTTGGCACAAAGCATCATACGGTTGTGATCATTCATGAGTGTAGCAAGGACGTCATCACGGTCGAATTTGGCATAAAGCAACATATAATTCTAAGTATGGCACGATTTCACTTGGATTGAGACTTTTCGTATCAAAACAAGTCAAACGAAACAAGTTTGAAACCGTTGTTGTCATTCTCTATTCTTCTGGGCATCCAGACGGTCAATTCTAGCACAAAGCACCATACGGTTGTGGTCATGCCTGATTTTTGCAAGGAATTGTTCTTTTCGACTCAGAACAACTCCAACAAACATGGATGAAGATCAGATCGACATGCTCGTCGTTTCTTTGGGACGCTTTGACGGTTTAATTTTAAAAAAAGCAACGTATGATTCGTATTATGGTACGACTTCTCTTGGAATATGGTTTTCGAATCAAAACAACTCAAATGAAACAAGTTTAAAATGGTTGGTAGCTTGCTAATTGTTTCCTTTAGAGGGTCAAATTTGGAACAAAGCACCATACGGTTGTGACGAAGATCGGATTGACTTGTTCGTCATTTCTTTTGGATGCTTTGATGGTCTAATTTGGAAAAAAGCAACGTACGATTCTGATTATGGCACGACTTCTCAATGAATAGGGTTTTTGAATTAGAACAACTCAAACTAAACTTGTTTAAAATCTTCGATAGCTTGCTAATTGTTTCTTTTACTTGTCCAGATGGTCGAATTTGGCACAAAGCACCATACGGTTGTGATCATTCATGAGTGTAGCAAGGACGTCATCACGGTCGAATTTGGCATAAAGCAACGTATAATTCTAAGTATGGCACGATTTCACTTGAATTGGGACTTTTCAAATCAAAACAAGTCAAACAAAACAAGTTCAAAACCGTTGTTGTGATTCTCTATTCTTCTGCATAGCCAGACGGTCAATTCTAGCACAAAGCAACATACTGTTGTGGTCATGCCTGATTTTTGCAAGGAATTGTTCTTTCCGACTCAGAACAACTCAAACAAACTTGGATGAAGATCGGATCGACGTACTCGTCATTTCTTTGGGACGCTTTGATGGTTTAATTTCAAAATAAGAACGTACGATTCGTATTATGCCAGGACTTCACCTGGAATGTGGTTTTCGAATCAAAACAACTCAAAGGAAACAAGTTTAAAATGGTGGTAGCTTGCTAATTGTTTCCTTTAGATGTCCAAACGGTCAAATTTGGAACAAAGCACCATACGGTTGTGATGAAGATCGGATTGACTTGTTCGTCATTTCTTTTGGATGCTTTCATGGTCTAATTTGGAAAAAAGCAACGTACGATTCTGATTATGGCACGACTTCTCAATGAATAGGGTTTTTGAATTAGAACAACTCAAACTAAACTTGTTTAAAATCTTCGATAGCTTGCTAATTGTTTCTTTTACTTGTCCAGATGGTCGAATTTGGCACAAAGCACCATACGGTTGTGATCATTCATGAGTGCAGCAAGGACGTCGTCACGGTCGAATTTGGCATAAAGCAACGTATAATTCTAAGTATGGCACGATTTCACTTGGATTGGGACTTTTCGAATCAAAAAAAGTTCAAAACCGTTGTTGTGATTCTCTATTCTTCTGCATAGCTAGACGGTCAATTCTAGCACAAAGCAACATACTATTGTGGTCATGCCTGATTTTTGCAAGGAATTATTCTTTTCGACTCAGAACAACTCAAACAAACGTGGATGAAGATTGGATCGACGTGCTCGTCATTTCTTTGGGACGCTTTGATGGTTTAATTTCAAAATAAGCAACGTACGATTCGTATTATGCCAGGACTTTTCCTGGAATGTGGTTTTCGAATCAAAACAACTCGAAGGAAACAAGTTTAAAATGGTTGGTAGCTTGCTAATTGTTTCCTTTAGATTTCCAAACGGTCGAATTTGGAACAAAGCACCATACGGTTGTGATGAAGATTGGATTCACATGTTCGTCATTTCTTTTGGTTGCTTTGATGCTCTAATTTGGAAAAAAGCAACGTACGATTCTGATTGTGGCACAACTTCTCCAGGAATTGGGTTTTTGAATTAGAACAACTCAAACTAAACTTGTTTAAAATCATCGATAGCTTGCTAATTGTTTCTTTTACTTGTCCAGATGGTCGAATTTGGCACAAAGCACCATACGGTTGTGATAATTCATCAGTGCAGCAAGGAATTACTCTTTTCGATTCAGGATGTCCTCGCGGTCGAATTTGGCATAAAGCAACTTATAATTCTAAGTATGGCACGATTTCACTTGGATTGGGACTTTTTGAATCAAAATAAGTCAAACGAAAAGAGTTCGAAACCGTTGTTGTCATTCTCTATTCTTCAGGACATCCAGATGGTCAATTCTAGCACAAAGCACTATACGGTTGTAGTCATGCCTGATTTTTGTAATGAATTGTTCTTTTCGACTCAGAACAACTCAAACAAACATGGATGAAGATCGGATCTACATGCTCATCGTTTCTTTGGGACGCTTTGATGGTTTAATTTTGAAAAAAGCAATGTACGATTCGTATTATGGCACGACTTCTCCTGTATTGTGGTTTTCGAATCAAAATAGCTCAATTAAAACGAGTTTAAAATGGTTGGTAGCTTGCTAATTGTTTCCTTTAGATGTCCAAAAGGTCGAATTTGGAATAAAGCACCATACGGTTGTGATGAAGATCGGATTGACTTGTTCGTCATTTCTTTTGGATGCTTTGATGGTCTAATTTGGAAAAAATCAACGTACGATTCTGATTATGGCACGACTTCTCAATGAATAGGGTTTTTGAATTAGAACAACTCAAACTAAACTTGTTTAAAATCTTCGATAGCTTGCTAATTGTTTCTTTTACTTGTCCAGATGGTCAAATTTGGCACAAAGCACCATACGGTTGTGATAATTCATCAGTGCAGCAAGGAATTACTCTTTTCGATTCAGGACGTCCTCGCGGTCGAATTTGGCATAAAGCAACTTATAATTCTAAGTATGGCACGATTTCACTTGGATTGGGACTTTTCGAATCAAAATAAGTCAAACGAAAAGAGTTCGAAACCGTTGTTGTCATTCTCTGTTCTTCAGGACATCCAGATGGTCAATTCTAGCACAAAGCACTATACGGTTGTAGTCATGCCTGATTTTTGTAATGAATTGTTCTTTTCGACTCAGAACAACTCAAACAAACATGGATGAAGATCGGATCTACATGCTCATCGTTTCTTTGGGACGCTTTGATGGTTTAATTTTGAAAAAAGCAATGTACGATTCGGATTATGGGACGACTTCTCCTGTAATGTGGTTTTCGAATCAAAACAGCTCAAATGAAACGAGTTTAAAATGGTTGGTAGCTTGCTAATTGTTTCCTTTAGATGTCCAAAAGGTCGAATTTGGAACAAAGCACCATACGGTTGTGATGAAGATCGGATTGACTTGTTCGTCATTTCTTTTGGATGCTTTGATGGTCTAATTTGGAATAAATCAACTTACGATTCTGATTATGGCACGACTTCTCAATGAATAGGGTTTTTGAATTAGAACAACTCAAACTAAACTTGTTTAAAATCTTCGATAACTTGCTAATTGTTTCTTTCACTTGTCCAGATGGTCGAATTTGGCACAAAGCACCATACGGTTGTGATCATTCATGAGTGCAGCAAGGACGTCGTCCCGGTCGAATTTGGCATAAAGCAACGTATAATTCTAAGTATGGCACGATTTCATTTGGATTGGGACTTTTCGAATCAAAACAAGTTCGAAACCGTTGTTGTGATTCTCTATTCTTCTTCATAACCAGACGGTCAATTCTAGCACAAAGTAACATACTGTTGTGGTCATGCCTGATTTTTCCAAGGAATTGTTCTTTTCGACTCAGGACAACTCAAACAAACTTGGATGAAGATCGGATCGACGTACTCGTCGTTTCTTTGGGACGCTTTGATGGTATAATTTCAAAATAAGCAACGTACGATTCGTATTATGCCAGGACTTCTCCTGGAATGTAGTTTTCGAATCAAAACAACTCAAATGAAACAAGTTTAAAATGGTTGGTAGCTTGCTAATTGTTTCCTTTAGATGTCCAAACGGTCGAATTTGGAACAAAGCACCATACGGTTGTGATGAAGATCGGAGTGACTTGTTCGTCATTTCTTTTGGATGCTTTGATGGTCTAATTTGGAAAAAAAGCAACGTACGATTCTGATTATGGCACGACTTCTCAATGAATAGGGTTTTTGAATTAGAACAACTCAAACTAAACTTGTTTAAAATCTTCGATAGCTTGCTAATTGTTTCTTTTACTTGTTCAGATGGTTGAATTTGGCTCAAAGCACCATACGGTTGTGATCATTCATGAGTGCAGCAAGGACGTCGTCACGGTCGAATTTGGCATAAAGCAACGTATAATTCTAAGTATGGCACGATTTCACTTGGATTGGGACTTTTCGAATCAAAACAAGTCAAACAAAACAAGTTTGAAACCGTTGTTGTGATTCTCTATTCTTCTGCATAGCCAGACGGTCAATTCTAGCACAAAGCAACATACTATTACGGTCATGCCAGATTTTTGCAAGAAATTGTTCTTTTCGACTCAGAACATCTCCAACAAACATGGATGAAGATCAGATCGACATGCTCGTCGTTTCTTTGGGACGCTTTGACGGTTGAATTTCGAAAAAAGCAACGTATGATTCGTATTATGGCACGACTTCTCCTAGAATATGGTTTTTGAATCAAAACAACTCAAATGAAACAAGTTTAAAATGGTTGGTAGCTTGCTAATTGTTTCCTTTAGAGGGTCGAATTTGGAACAAAGCACCATACGGTTGTGATGAAGATCGGATTGACTTGTTCGTCATTTCTTTTGGATGCTTTGATGGTCTAATTTGGAAAAAAGCAACGTACGATTCTGATTATGGCACGACTTCTCAATGAATAGGGTTTTTGAATTAGAACAACTCAAACTAAACTTGTTTAAAATCTTCAATAGCTTGCTAATTGTTTCTTTTACTTGTCCAGATGGTCGAATTTGGCACAAAGCACCATACGGTTGTGATTATTCATGAGTGCAGCAAGGAATTACTCTTTTCGATTCAGGACGTCCTCGCGGTCGAATTTGGCATAAAACAACATATAATTCTAAGTATGGCACGATTTCACTTGCATTGGGACTTTTCGAATCAAAACAAGTCAAATGAAACAAGTTCAAAACTGTTGTTGTCATTCTCTATTCTTCTGCACATCCAGACGGTCAATTCTAGCACAAAGCACCATACTGTTGTGGTCATGCCTGATTTTTGCAAGGAATTATTCTTTTCCACTCATAATAACTCAAACAAACTTGGATGAAGATCGGATCGACATGCTCGTCGTTTCTTTGGGACGCTTTGGCGGTTTAATTTTAAAAAAAGCAATGTACGATTCGTATTATGGCACGACTTCTCCTGGAATGGGGTTTCGAATCAAAACAACTCAAACGAAACAAGTTTGAAATCGTTGTTAGCTTGCTAATTGTATCCTTTAAAGCACCATACGGTTGTGATAAAGATCAGATTGACATGTTCGTCCTTTCTTTTGGATGCTTTGATGCTGTAATTTGGAAAAAAGCAACGTACGATACTGATTGTGGCATGACTTCTCCCGGAATGGGGTTTTTGAATTAGAACAACTCAAACTAAACTAGTTTAAAATCATCGATAGCTTGCTAATTCTTTCTTTTACTTGTCCAGATGGTCGAATTTGGCACAAAGCATTATACGGTTGTGATCATTCATGGGTGCAGCAAGGACGTCCTCACGGTCGAATTTGGCATAAAGTAACGTATAATTCTAAGTATGGCACAATTTCACTTGGATTGAGACTTTTCGTATCAAAACAAGTCAAACGAAACAAGTTCGAAACCGTTGTTGTCATTCTCTATTCTTCTGGGCATCCAGACGGTCAATTCTAGCACAAAGCAACATACTGTTGTGGTCCTGCCTGATTTTTGCAAGGAATTGTTCTTTTCGACTCAGAACAACTCCAACAAACATGGATGAAGATCAGATCGACATGCTCGTCGTTTCTTTGGGACGCTTTGACGGTTTAATTTCGAAAAAAGCAACGTATGATTCGTATTATGGCACGACTTCTCTTGGAATATGGTTTTCGAATCAAAATAACTCAAATGAAACAAGTTTAAAATGGTTGGTAGCTTGCTAATTGTTTCCTTTAGAGGGTCGAATTTAGAACAAAGCACCATACGGTTATGATGAAGATCAGATTGACTTGTTCGTCATTTCTTTTGGATGCTTTGATGGTCTAATTTAGAAAAAAGCAACGTACGATTCTGATTATGGCATGACTTCTCAATGAATAGGGTTTTTGAATTAGAACAACTCAAACTAAACTTGTTTAAAATCTTCGATAGCTTGCTAATTGTTTCTTTTACTTGTCCAGATGGTCGAATTTGGCACAAAGCACCATACGGTTGTGATCATTTATGAGTGCAGCAAGGACGTCGTCACGGTCGAATTTGGCATAAAGCAACGTATAATTCTAAGTATGGCACGATTTCACTTGGATTGGGACTTTTCGAATCAAAACAAGTCAAACAAAATAAGTTCGAAACCGTTGTTGTGATTCTCTATTCTTCTGCATAGCCAGACGGTCAATTCTAGCACAAAGCAACATACTGTTGTGGTCATGCCTGATTTTTCCAAGGAATTATTCTTTTCGACTCAGAACAACTCAAAGAAACTTGGATGAAGATCGGATCGACGTACTCGTCGTTTCTTTGGGACGCTTTGATGGTATAATTTCAAAATAAGCAACGTACGATTCGTATTATGCCAGGACTTCTCCTGGAATGTGGTTTTCGAATCAAAACAACTCAAATGAAATAAGTTTAAAATGGTTGGTAGCTTGCTAATTGTTTCCTTTAGATGTCCAAACGGTCGAATTTGGAACAAAGCACCATACAGTTGTGATGAAGATCGGATTGACTTGTTCGTCATTTCTTTTGGATGCTTTGATGGTCTAATTTGGAAAAAATCAACGTACGATTCTGATTATGGCACGACTTCTCAATGAATAGGGTTTTTGAATTAGAACAACTCAAACTAAACTTGTTTAAAATCTTCGATAACTTGCTAATTGTTTCTTTCACTTGTACAGATGGTCGAATTTGGCACAAAGCACCATACGGTTGTGATCATTCATGAGTGCAGCAAGGACGTCGTCACGGTCGAATTTGGCATAAAGCAACGTATAATTCTACGTATGGCACGATTTCATTTGGATTGGGACTTTTCGAATAAAAAAAAGTCAAACAAAACAAGTTCGAAACCGTTGTTGTGATTCTCTATTCTTCTTCATAACCAGACGGTCAATTCTAGCACAAAGCAACATACTGTTGTGGTCATGCCTGATTTTTCCAAGGAATTGTTCTTTTCGACTCAGGACAACTCAAACAAACTTGGATGAAGATCGGATCGACGTTCTCGTCGTTTCTTTGGGACGCTTTGATGGTATAATTTCAAAATAAGCAACGTACGATTCGTATTATGCCAGGACTTCTCCTGGAATGTAGTTTTCGAATCAAAACAACTCAAATGAAACAAGTTTAAAATGGTTGGTAGCTTGCTAATTGTTTCCTTTAGATGTCCAAACGGTCGAATTTGGAACAAAGCACCATACGGTTGTGATGAAGATCGGATTGACTTGTTCGTCATTTCTTTTGGATGCTTTGATGGTCTAATTTGGAAAAAAGCAACGTACGATTCTGATTATGGCACGACTTCTCAATGAATAGGGTTTTTGAATTAGAACAACTCAAACTAAACTTGTTTAAAATCTTCGATAGCTTGCTAATTGTTTCTTTTATTTGTCCAGATGGTTGAATTTGGCTCAAAGCACCATACGGTTGTGATCATTCATGAGTGCAGCAAGGACGTCGTCACGGTCGAATTTGGCATAAAGCAACGTATAATTCTAAGTATGGCACGATTTCACTTGGATTGGGACTTTTCGAATCAAAACAAGTCAAACAAAACAAGTTTGAAACCGTTGTTGTGATTCTCTATTCTTCTGCATAGCCAGACGGTCAATTCTAGCACAAAGCAACATACTATTATGGTCATGCCAGATTTTTGCAAGAAATTGTTCTTTTCGACTCAGAACATCTCCAACAAACATGGATGAAGATCAGATCGACATGCTCGTCGTTTCTTTGGAACGCTTTGACGGTTTAATTTCAAAAAAAGCAACGTATGATTCGTATTATGGCACGACTTCTCCTAGAATATGGTTTTCGAATCAAAACAACTCAAATGAAACAAGTTTAAAATGGTTGGTAGCTTGCTAATTGTTTCCTTTAGAGGGTCGAATTTGGAACAAAGCACCATACGGTTGTGATGAAGATCGGATTGACTTGTTCGTCATTTCTTTTGGATGCTTTGATGGTCTAATTTGGAAAAAAGCAACGTACGATTCTGATTATGGCACGACTTCTCAATGAATAGGGTTTTTGAATTAGAACAACTCAAACTAAACTTGTTTAAAATCTTCAATAGCTTGCTAATTGTTTCTTTTACTTGTCCAGATGGTCGAATTTGGCACAAAGCACCATACGGTTGTGATTATTCATGAGTGCAGCAAGGAATTACTCTTTTCGATTCAGGACGTCCTCGCGGTTGAATTTGGCATAAAACAACATATAATTCTAAGTATGGCACGATTTCACTTGCATTGGGACTTTTCGAATCAAAACAAGTCAAATGAAACAAGTTCAAAACTGTTGTTGTCATTCTCTATTCTTCTGCACATCCAGACGGTCAATTCTAGCACAAAGCACCATACTGTTGTGGTCATGCCTGATTTTTGCAAGGAATTGTTCTTTTCCACTCATAATAACTCAAACAAACTTGGATGAAGATCGGATCGACATGCTCGTCGTTTCTTTGGGACGCTTTGGCGGTTTAATTTTAAAAAAAGCAATATACGATTCGTATTATGGCACAACTTCTCCTGGAATGGGGTTTCGAATCAAAACAACTCAAACGAAACAAGTTTGAAATCGTTGTTAGCTTGCTAATTGTATCCTTTAAAGCACCATACGGTTGTGATAAAGATCAGATTGACATGTTCATCCTTTCTTTTGGATGCTTTGATGCTGTAATTTGGAAAAAAGCAACGTACGATTCTGATTGTGGCATGACTTCTCCCGGAATGGGGTTTTTGAATTAGAACAACTCAAACTAAACTTGTTTAAAATCATCGATAGCTTGCTAATTGTTTCTTTTACTTGTCGAGATGGTCGAATTTGGCACAAAGCATCATACGGTTGTGATCATTCATGGGTGCAGCAAGGACGTCCTCACGGTCGAATTTGGCATAAAGTAACGTATAATTCTAAGTATGGCACAATTTCACTTGGATTGAGACTTTTCGTATCAAAACCATCCGGCTTACAAGAACCATCCGGCTTTTTCATGGAAGACTCAAGAATCAAGTCCCTCTTTCCAAGGGCAAAGTTCTTTTAATTCCCAATCTCAACAGCCTCTTTATAGGCCAAACCCTCAACCTTACAATCAAAGATCAAATTACCAACAACCACCACCTCCTCCAAGAAGCCAAAGCTTTGAAGAACGAGTGATAAGCAATCTTGAGGCCAACACCCGCTTATTGCAAACTCACTCTCAATCAATCTCTAAGCTTGAGGCCAATGCTCAATCTATGGCTAGGTTAGAAGCTCAAATCGGGCAACTAGCTAATGCCTTAAATAGAAGGGAGGAAGGTAAGTTGCCAAGTCAACCGGTGGCGAATCCCAAGGGTGTGCATATGATTGAAGATCCATCATCTTCAACTTGTAATGCTCCTCCAGAGCAAGTTCAATCAATCACAACCTTGAGGAGTGGTAAAATCATTAACTCCAAGGTAGGGGAGGAAGAGAGAAAGGAATTTCAAGAGCAACCTAAAAATCCAAAAGAATCCCAATTAAATCCAAAATTGTTTCCGTTAAATCCAAATTTGCAAAATACCCCTTCAAATCCAAAAGGAAAGGCAAGTGAAGTTGTGGCATCATCGATTCCAAATCTTGACACCTCTTATGAACCTCCGGTTCCTTTTCCTCAACGATTGAATGAACCTTCTCATTTCGGGAAGCAAGGAGAGAAAATCCAAGACATGATGGAGATCTTCAAACAAGTAAAGATCAATCTCCCTCTCCTTGATGCTATTCGACAAATTCCCTCTTATGCGAAATTCTTGAAGGACTTATGCACTCAAAAGCGCAAATCTAGGAATAATGTTCCTAAGAAAGTCCTCTTAACTGAGCACATAAGCTCCATTTTCCAACACCAAGCCCCTCCTAAATTCAAAGATCCGGGTGCTCCGACCATTTCGTGCACTATCGGAAATCAATCTTTTGAAAAAGCACTTCTTGACCTAGGGGCTAGTGTCAATTTGCTTCCCTTCTCAGTTTACCAACAACTAGGTTTGGGGGAACTCAAGCATACCACGGTTGTGTTGCAACTTGCCGACCGTTCGGTGAAGCAACCACGTGGCATCATTGAGGATGTCATCATTCAAGTGGATAAATTCTATTTTCTGGTGGACTTCATAGTCCTTGACACGAAACCGGTCCAAAATCCAAAGCGTCATATTCCTATCATTGTAGGTCGTCCATTCTTGGCCACGGCAAACTCTTGCGTTAATTGTCGCACCGGAGTGATGGACATCTCTTTTGGGAATATGAAAGTCCGCTTGAACATCTTCAATGCCTCCCACCACACACCCGACGATGAAAGTGAGTGCTTTTGTGTCGATGTGGTGGACGACCTTGTTCAAGAAGCACTTCCTTCTATTCTTTCCACGGACCCCTTAGAGGCATGCCTAAATCATTTTAACCATGACGATTTTGACATTGAGCAATCCATATGTGAAGTCAATTCCATGCTCGATGTTAATACTGTCATGGATTTGCCTAAGTGGAGAGTTCCGAGAGAACCCTTGCCCCCTTTGTCCAAAACTCCCCAAACTCCTTCTTTAATTTCCCCACCACAACTTGAGCTCAAGCCTCTTCTAGCTACACTCAAGTATGTTTTCTTGGGCGCAAATGAGACCCTTCCAGTCATTATTGCTTCCAATCTCACAAATGCTCAAGAATTGGAACTCATAAAGGTGCTCAAAGAGCACAAAGAAGCAATAGGATGGAGTGTGGTAGATCTTAAGGGAATAGACCCTTCTGTTTGTATGCATCGCATACACTTGGAAGAGGATGCAAAGACCTCAAGGGAGGCACAACGTCGATTGAATCCAAACATGAAGGACGTTGTAATGAAGGAGGTGGTGAAGTTACTAGATGCGGGGATCATATACCCCATCTCTGATAGCAAGTGGGTTAGTCCCACTCAAGTGGTTCCAAAGAAGTCTGGTATTACGGTGCAACCTAATGATAAGGGTAAATTAGTTCCCCAACGCACGACCACAGGATGGAGAGTGTGCATTGATTATAGGAAATTAAATTCAGCCACTCGGAAAGATCACTTCCCCCTCCCATTCATTGATCAAATATTGGAGAGATTGGCCGGGCAAAGCTTTTATTGCTTTTTGGATGGATATTCCGGCTATAATCAGGTTGCTATAGACCCGAGGGACCAAGAGAAAACCACCTTTACATGTCCCTTCGGCACATTTGCTTATAGACGCATGCCCTTTGGGTTGTGCAATGCACCGGCAACTTTTCAACGGTGTATGATGTCTATCTTCTCGGACATGGTGGAAAAATTCTTAGAAGTGTTCATGGATGATTTTTCCGTTTTTGGACCTTCATATGAATCATGCCTCCAAAATCTAGCTTGTGTTCTCAAAAGATGTCAAGAAACCAACCTAATTCTTAGTTGGGAAAAGAGTCACTTTATGGTTCAAGAGGGTATTGTCCTAGGGCATATTGTGTCTAAGTGAGGAATAGAGGTTGATAAAGCCAAGGTTGAGCTCATTTCCAAACTTCCTCCACCATCCACGGTGAGAGAGATTCGTTCATTCCTTGGGCATGCGGGCTTTTATCACCGTTTCATCAAAGACTTTAGCAAGATTTCTCGGCCTTTGTGTCGCCTTCTTGAAAAAGAGTCTTGCTTTACCTTTGATGAAGCGTGCCTTGATGCTTTTGAAAAACTCCGCGCCATGCTTACAACCGCTCCAATTCTAATCCCTCCAAATTGGACTCTCCCATTTGAGATTATGTGTGATGCATCCGACTATGCCATGGGTGCGGTCTTGGGGCAACGAGTAGACAAACTGCCACATGTCATCTATTACGCAAGTAAAACCCTTTCCGAAGCTCAAATCAATTATACCACAACGGAAAAGGAATTGCTTGCGGTAGTATTTGCATTAGACAAATTTCGAGCTTATTTATTAGGTTCAAAGGTCATTGTCTATTCGGACCATGCTGCCCTCCGGCATCTTTTGGCGAAAAAGGACACTAAGCTAGGTTGATCCGATGGATACTCTTGTTGCAAGAGTTCAATTTTGAGATTAGAGACAAAAAGGGAACTGAAAATGTGGTAGCTGACCACCTTTCTAGAATTCTTGTTGAATCCCTCCATAATTCCATTCCAATTTGTGAATCCTTCCCGGATGAACAACTCTTTGTCATCTCTCAAGAGAGTATCCCTTGGTATGCGGATGTGGTTAATTATTTGGCAACCGGTAAAATACCATCTTCTTGGACCAAACAAGAGAAGGATCGTTTTCTCTCCCAATCACGATCATATTATTGGGACGATCCTCAATTGTTCAAATACTGCCCCGATCAAATAATTCGTAAGTGTGTACCCAACAGTGAATTCCAAAGCATTCTTAAATTTTGTCATACACTCGCTTGTGGGGGACACTTTAGTGCTAAGAAAACCGCAGCAAAAATTCTTCAATGCGGATTTTTCTGGCCGACACTTCATCGGGATGCATGTTCATTCTGCCGCTCTTGTGAGCGATGTCAGCGCCTCGGCGCGATGTCTCGGAAGGACATGATGCCTCTTAACCCTATTCTTGTCATTGAAATATTTTATGTGTGGGGCATTGACTTCATGGGACCATTTCCACCCTCTACTGGTCATGAGTACATACTTGTGGCGGTGGACTACGTATCTAAGTGGATAGAGGCCGTTGCTACCAAAACCAACGATCACGCAGTCGTGGTTAAATTCATACAAGCTAACATTTTTAGCCGGTTTGGTACGCCTCGGGCCATCATCAGTGACGGAGGTAAGCATTTCTGTAACCGGTTCCTTCGAACCTTGCTTCTCAAATACTCCGTCACACACAAACTAGCCACCCCCTACCATCCTCAAACTAGTGGCCAAGTAGAAGTATCCAATAGGGAGATTAAGAACATTCTTCAGAAAACTGTTCGGCCTGACCGGAAGGATTGGTCATTGCGACTAAACGACGCATTATGGGCATACCGAACCGCATATAAAACTCCCATTGGAATGTCACCTTATCGGTTAGTTTATGGCAAGGCGTGCCATCTTCCGGTTGAATTGGAGCATAAAGCTATGTGGGCTACCAAGACCTTCAATTTTGACATGAAAAAGGCCGGTTCTAATCGAAAGCTTCAATTAAATGAATTGGAAGAATTGCGACATGACGCTTATGAGAATGCGAAAATCTATAAGGCAAGGTCCAAGGCCTTTCACGATCGTAATATTCGAGTCAAAACATTTTTGCCGGGCCAAAAAGTTTGGTTGTACAACTCACGCCTCCATTTGTTTCCCGAAAAACTTCGCTCCCGTTGGGATGGTCCATTTTTGGTTAATTCCGTCGCGCCCCACGGAGCGGTGGAATTGAAGGACTTGAAAGATGGTTCGATATTCAAAGTAAACGGGCAGCGCTTAAAAGTGTGCGTGGATGACCAAGTCACCACCGAATACGTGGATATCGTCACTTTGACGGATCCCGTGTATTTTGACTCGTGAGCCGGCTCGGACGTCGCGCCATAGACGTGTAAGGTGGCGAAGCCATGGTCGCTATCAAGCTTCCATGGTGTCCCTTTAATCCAAAGTAGGTTTGTATCTAAGCAATGTAGTATCTAATTCCCCAATATCCAAGTCCCTAAAGCATATTTTAAACTGACTGTTTTTGAGCATTTTGATTGATCGAAACCAAGATTTCGATCAATCAAAAATTTCGATTGATCGAAATTTTGGTTTCGATTGATCGAAAAATTGCAGAGATTTGCCAAGTCCAAAGTCCCGAGAGGTGGTATTCTTCGATTGCACTTCGATAGGTCTTCGATCGATCGAAACTTTCGATTGATCGAAATGGGATTTCGATTGATCGAACTAAAAGTTCGATTGCATCAATTAAATGTTCGATTGATCGAAGTAAAAATGTGATTTAGGGAAGGAATGTTCGATTGATCGAAGAGACAATCTCGATCCATCGAAGTTAGTTTCGATTGATCGAAGCAAGATTTCGATCAATCAAAATTTTGATCGATCGAAATGCACATTTCGATCAATCGAAATGCACGCGGAGCCTGCGCGTGAGCCAAAAATCTATTTAAACCGTTGGGCTTCCCTCCCATTTTAAAAGACCATCCGACTTCTTCTCTCCCTCTGTGCGATCCAAGCCCTCTCCAAGCACTCCCGAGCACTCGATCTTCCATTCCCGATCATCCGCCGCCATCCGACGCAGTCCGATCCGCCGCAAGCATCTGCGCGATCTTCTCTTCGCGGCTGCGCGTGGAGTTTTCTTCGGTTGAGCCGTTCATCTTCTTCCTCACGAGGTAAGTGATGCATGGCTACTTTTTGTTTATTCTCTCGCCATTTTTGATAGTTTTACAGCGGAATAAACATAGTTAGATCATGTTGGGGTGGATGGTTGCGATTGCGATGTCCGAATCCAGTTTTTGTGGGTTTCGGGGGGGGGGGGGGGGTAGGAATTCAAGCAGGAGTGGGATTTGGCATTTTCTTCATTTCAAACGCTTAGTGTTCGGTGTATAACCGCGGCACCTTCGTTTCGGTTGCGCCCGTTCACATTGCCTCTTCGAGTGCAACTTTTTGTATTTTTGTCAGTATCTTGGACTAGGACTTCATTTTTATTTTTATTCTTTTAGTCTAGTAGTAGTTTAACTTTCTTCTTATTCATCTTTTATTTACGTACCTTTTGGAATCCAGTGCAGACTGTTCCGCGGCCATGGCAAGAGTGAAGAACGCCGCCGGTGCTGTTCGTGACGTGCCCGGGCGAGCCTTCCGGTCTCGGAAGTTCCACCCGGAGCAGGTTTTCGACTTAGCCGAGTTTGAGAGGCGTCCCGACACCGAGTGGACGGTTGCCGAGCTCAGGAGGCGTCGCCTCGACCGGCTATGTGTGCCTCCCACCGACATGGCACACGAGCGCCTAGTGCAGGTCTTTTACGAGCACATGACCTACTCCTGCACAGCGCCAGATACACTCGAGACTACCGTGGCCACAGTCACGATCACGATTACGCCGAGCCGGATTGCTCATATGCTCGGCATTCCTCACCAGCAGCCGCCGGACATGGTTGGCCCGGACGGTCAGCCACTCTATAGTGCCGTGCTCCCAGCAGATACCACGCTCTTCTCGATAGTGATGGACATGTGTGGCGGGGCGTTTACCATGCCCAACCACAACTGCATGTCCAAGTCGATGTGCCCGAGCAGATATTGGTTCCTGGACACCGTTCTCCTCAAGAACGCGTGTCCGTTGCAGCACGTGGCCGAGCGCAAGGGTGACCTTCTCCGTTGCCTCTATGCTTTCCATACGGGCGCTTGGTTTTCTGTCCCATCGCTTATCTGGGGGCAGATGCACAAAGTTTGGGATGGCCTCGTCAACAAGAGGAAGAGGAGAACAGCGAGTTGGCGGCTTCCCTTTCCATTCCTGATCGCTGCTTTTCTCAGCAGTGCCAGTACACCGGTCAGTCGGACTGACATTCAGTTGGCACCGCCCACCTGCTTCACATCTACTCAGTGGGATCGGGTGAGGCGGCACTTAGAGCGACAGGACCATCAGGGTGATCCACCAGACGATGTAGATATGGATGCCCCGGTGGAGATGGATGAGGGAGAGCCAGCAGGGGCAGAGTCAGAGGACGCGGAGTCAGAGGAGGATGAGATGGATGTCGCTGCAGAGCGGCATGATATCTTAGCGACAGGCTATTCCTGCTGGCAGCTGACGTAGAGCGGCTCCAGCAGGGTTTTTACGAGCATGTCCAGGTGACGCAGAGTCAGCTGGCAGGTATTCAGACGGACATTTCTTCTCTGGTGCAGGGCCAGAGAGCGATTTTAGATGAGTTCCGAGCCTTCCGGCAGGATCTGCAGTTCCTGTTCGCAGGTCAAGCCTCCACCTCCACTTCTGCTCCCACCGACCCACCACCACCACCACCCGCCCTCGAGTAGCTGCACTTTATTCATCTTTTCTGCTTTATTTTCTGTATTTTTCTTTCTTTCTTTCTTTTTATTTATTTTTTTTGATAGGCCATGTTGGCCATGTTTAGTTTCTTTTTGAGTATTCCACCTGCAGGTACACTTTGTACTAAAACTCATTTTCACTTATATGGAATACCTTTTTTTATTTTATTTTCTTTTATGCCATGTGTTGTCTTTACTGTCATTATTTTGCTTTCCGTCAACCTATCTGTTCTCTATACTTTGACTATGTATGTAGTACCACTTATCTAATTGTTATATGCGATTCAGTTGATGATTTTCGTTTATTACCGCCTGGTTTCAATTCCCAATACTGTTGATATTACTTCAACACAGTATGGCGGTAATAAAGAAAGGCAGCCCCTTTGCGTGCTATACGTTAGCGCGCCTGGATAGTCAATATCTTATCGCATAGACCTCTTAGACAATCGGGAAACACCAGTTCAGACCATTAGATTTACAGTGATATTGGCATTGTCTGTTTGTGCATAAGTATTTCATTATGTTCTATTTATCTACTTTTTGTTCCTCGTAATGCTCGTGGTATCCAGTTGGTATTCTGTGCAGATTTTTCTTATTTACAGGATGACCGCTGCTGTGGAATTCCATTTTTCTCGCATTCTGCCATCCCGGTAACTTCTTTCCTTGCTCTTCTTGTCCAAGCATTGAGGACAATGTTGCATATAAGTTTGGGGGTGCGGTATGCTATACCACTTGCATATGCATGCAATGTTCAGTCATTATATTGAGTGTCATTGTAGAGCAGTTTTTTTCTGTGATATTTTTGCATGCTTGCTATGATGTCTTGCTTTTTAAAGGAAGATCATTCGAATAAATGTCCGAGGTAAATGCAGCAGATAGTTAAGAACTTTAACATTGTAAATACCCGCGCTTTTGCAAGCTTGATAGTAAGCTAGAACGGTCTACATTATTGTCCAAACTCGAGCACGTACAATTCTTGCCCTAAATTTGTCCTTAACCGCACAAATTCACACACATGCAGTTTAAATTGTGGGGTATAAGTCTGAGGGAGAATTTTTGAAATTTCTGTTTTTATCTGAACAGCTTAGAGAATAAGTTCTTCCGGTTGTTGAAAAAAAAAAAAAAAATAATAATAATAATAATAATAAAAAGAGAAAATTATGCAATAAGCCTTCTCACTAAATAAACCGGATTTCTATGCCTCAAAGCAGGAAATATTCGTGTAAAAGTGTGTAAGGTTGAGCAGTAATAAGCGGATGGCTTGCTTACGCTCATCGCCTTGTAAGCTCGGTTATTAAGTCCGAGGGGTGCTTCTTCGCCTAATGCCCTAAAACCAATTGGTTTGGGAGTCATTGGCCCAATGCCGCTACATGGGCTTACAAGAAAGCAAAAAGAGCTAAGCATTGCACGGTCATCCGCACATGAGCAATCATGAATGTTTTGTGATAATGAAACAGCCGGGTTGAGCATTTTCAATGAGTTTTTCTCTTAAAAACAGATTTGTTCGTTTTCTTCTCCAAATATGACAAAAGCCACACGTTAGAATGCATGTTCACTTTTCAAAGAGGATTTTGGGGTTGGAATTGTTATAGTTGTTCGGGCTGGCCAGCATGTGGGGACTGTCGTTCATTTATAGCTTGTGAAAGTCCATTTTTGCTAATGACCACATAGTTCTGTAATACTTGTTGCATTTGCCAATTGTGAAATGAATGGATGAGCGCCCTTTATCTAGTTGATGGCTGAGCATGATTAAACTTTTGTATAAGATAGTTGATTTCATTTTTGTAATATTGTATTGCTAAGGGACTAGCAATATGTAAGTTTGGGGGTGTGATAAGTGTTCAATTCTATGCATTTGAACCCTCTTTATTGCATATGTTAGTTCCGTTTTTGCGTTTACCGAGATATGTTTACGGTATTTTTGTGTTTTTGATGTATTGCAGGTATTGGAGTAAATGGAGCAAAGTTGGAAGCTTTCTGCAGTCAAGAGATGAAATCAGAAAATGTTGCCAAGGCATTTCGATCAATCGAGATGTGGATTTCGATCAATCGAAATTTCGATTGATCGAAATCTCATTTCGATTGATCGAAATCTCGATCAATCGAAATGCAATTTCGATCAATCGAAATGCTGCAGAGCCCACTTGGCCACTTGCTCACCTGCTCTCCCACTTGCAACAAAATCCCCCTTTTTGCACGACTTAGGGGGATTGTCTGACTTGAACAAGACTTTTGGGGGCCTTCTTGATACAAGAGATATATATAATGATATATATATATATATGGTGGGCCCAAAGGAGCCAAAAAGCATACAAAAAGCACCAAAAAGCCACATATCTCATATCTCTCAATATACAAATCAGAGGAAGAAGAGAGAGACCTTCGGGAGAGGAAGAGAAAAGCTGAACCAGACCAAGAAGCTTTATTCTCTTCATCAATGGAAGGGTGCAAGGCAACCATGAGCAACTAACTCTTCTACTAGGGTGTTGGTTTCAACCCCTAGCCATGTAAACTTGTTCATCTTTGTAGCTCTTGGGGATTTGTAATTAAATGTTGATTATTTAGCCTAGTGATTATGTACACAAATACATTTCTTATATATATTCATTTGATATGGAATTTATTCTTGTCTTAGAGTAGGTTTTGTCACTTGAATGCACAACATTTGCATATTCCACAAGAAGTGCAAATGATGGTTAGATAATGGTGTTTAAATGAATGTGTGATGCTAGTTTGTATAGACCATGCCAAGACAAGGTATTTTGGATGCATGTAGTGTTTACGTAGAGAGTAGGGTAATTAGGTAGTTAGTTAGGTTGAAGAGCTATGCTTGTTGAAGATGGATTATGATAGGTTAGCACACACATTGATCTTTTGATATGTCATTGAGGTCACAAGCCTAATGACATTGTTAGGCATTTAATTAATGAACCCCATGCTTGCTACACTTATGAACATGTGAATGGCTAGTGGTGGAAACCAACCCTAGTTCTCTCTCCCGACTTTACTCTTTAATTTTATCGTCATTTCATTTACGCAATAGTTTTAAACACAAAACCAAAAACCTGTTTCTTTAGAATTAAAGTAGAATTAATCTTTCTTTATGACAATTAACGACTAGTCCTCGTGGGATCGATACCCTCTATATAGAACCTTATCTACAAAGATTCGTGCTCTTGCGAGTGGTTAAATTATATTTTGATAAAAAGGGCAAAAATTAAGCTTACAATATAATTTAGTTCCTACCACATCAGAAACCGAGTAGACTACGATGTTGAAATAGACATGTAGTGGTAGGCTTTGAGAGTATCAGTCTGGAATTGTGGGGAAAGGTATGGTTTATCTTGTAGTTTCCCAAACCAAGAGTTTGGTGACTCAAATTTGCGTTGTAATCATTGCACAATGATGAGGACTCGGAATTGACCTAATTCTTGGAGTCAGCGGACACATGATGACTTAATGCAATGGTAATGCATGGAAGGATTTGTGGGGTCCTAGATGAAGCAGTCAGGATCTTGGGGTCTCAAGTGAGATGCTGGAAAGGAATGGATAAATACCCGAGCAGTCGGAAACGTCCGTTAGGATTAATGGACGAGTAAGTGAGATTCATTCGTCGAGGAATGAGATTGTGAAGCTAAGGGCATGTAAAACCCTAATCTTGGCACTAAATGCCAATGGAATGTAGTCCACAAAAATGGACAGGACTAGATGATTTGTTTTGACAAGTGCACTCCTTATGTGCCTTGACCTTAGTGGTGTACTATGATATGCGCATGATTGATGCAGTTGGATCGAGTGTGGATATGATGTTAAGAGAAGGATAAGTTGATAATGGATGAGGATCCTGACATATGGTATCCGAAGTGAGGATAGTTTCTTACCATGAAGGGGAGAGGTGGACGCAGTGGATGTGTAGATGCAGTGGGCTGCGGCCACTGTATGATTGCTGATTGGTTACTGTAGGCGACCTCAAACTTTCATTGGTAAGGGTTGTCTAAAGTGAAGTGCTAATATGAAAGGAATTCTCTCTAATTGTCAACCGATTCTTTGGTGTGAAGGATGAAAAAGAGTAAATATTTCTCCTCAGTGGGATGTAAGATCCTGGACTCCGCATTGGATTCCAGTGGGTTGTGGTCTATGAGACTGGGCAGAGTTATGTGGCTTGCTGCAGCAAGTACACTACTTATGTGGTTTGTATCGGCAGGTGCACTGTCATGTGCCTTGCTGGTGAGTGCGCTTGTGATGTGCACTGGATTGATATGGTTTGTGTTGTGATGATGCCTAGGATATTAGACTAAGCCCGGGAATGGTATGCCAGAAATTGAAAGTCATATTGGATATTAAAAGAATGACTTTGAGTATTGATGATCCCGGATTATAGGGAAGTATCACTGTGAGTGATTGGAATGATTAGTCGCAGGTGTTGCCTTAGACTAGTGATAAAGATGGACTAGATAGGTCTCGAGATGGACACTGTGGACTCTACGAAGCAAGTGCTTCGGAGGTTTTTGTGAGTGAACCGTACATGGGCTTAGGAGTCACTCAGCCATGTCACGGAAGTGGTTATATTGCCTTACGGCAGTTAAGATGCACAGATTGTGCAAGACTTGAGTGTTATGAGTTAGGTGTTGCAAGTGTAGCGCCTAGGGTACGTGGAAAGGGAAAGTGACGATCATTGGCGAGAATGACGTCTGATAAGGATTGGTTTTGGGAAGACCATGACTATGCTAATTTCGAGGACGAAATTCCTTGAAGGAGGGGAGGTTGTAAGGACCGGAATAATTTTAACCGATTTTGGATTATTTTTGGACCGGGTTATTTTTTTCGAATGAATTAAATTCGAAAATGCGAATATATATATATGGATGAAATTATATATATATTTATATGGAGGTGGAGGATATGGATACCTATAGATATATAGGATTATATATATAGTTGAAGAGAATATATATATATATATATGTATATAGCGAGTGTGTTTATTTTTAATTATAAATACTTGTAGATGCATATATATATTATTATATGTATGTATGAGATTGTGTGGATGAGAGTGGTGCACAGAATATGTGGTGTGTGAGTGTGCAAGAAAATGATTCAAAATAAAGAGAGACCCACGTGGGTCGGCTGGAGATAAGGGAGGAAAGAAAGAAAGAAAAGGAGAAAAGAAGAAAAAGAAAAGGAAAAAGAAAAGAGAAGAAGAAAGAGAGAAACCGAGAAGAGAAGAGAGAAATGAAAGAAAAAGAAAGAAGAAAATGGTTAGAAAGAGAAAGTGATCATACTGAGAAATATAGAGAAAGGTAGTTGAAGTGGTGGCTGGAGTTGCTGGGTTTTCAAACGGTGGAGACTCGGCTGGGGTTCTCAATGGTGGCTGATGATTTGACTGTGCGTGGGTGATCGGTTGGAGCAGCTGGTGGTCGTTCATGGGGTTATTCCGACAGTGGACCGTCGAGGAAGACGGAAGAAAAGACGGCTGTTCTGGTTCGTCGTTTAGACCGACGGTTGCGCGCTGGTTTTTGACAGTGGTTTCGACAGGTTTTAATTGGTTTTGGAGGTTAGTTCATGGGTGATGATGGTCACGGAACAGGGAGGGCTCGCATGATGGGGCTGGTTGGTGCTAGCGGCTGTCCGTGGAGGTGACAGTCTGACGGTTGGAGTGATGGTGCCGGCGAGAATTGGTTGGGCTTTGGCTGATGTGAGCTTGGCTATTCAGGGCTGCCATGTGGGTTCACGGTGAGGCCAAGATGGTGGTTAACATGTGAAGGGGAAGGCTGGATTGGCCATGGTGGTGAGTAATGGTGAACACGGCTTGAAAGTGAGCTGGGTTTGTTCGGCTACTCCATTGTTGTTGTTTGAGGAGCTTGATTTGAGCATGATGATGGTGGTGTGGGCTGTTTTGTTCATGGGTTATGAGCTTTCGGTGCTCCATGGCTTGGATTAAGTTTCTTGTGGTGAAGGCTGCGCATGGCTGGGTGAGGGAATTCTCGGCTGTGAGGATGGTGGTGCTGGTGGGTTGTTGGGCTGAGGCGGCTCATGGAGGTGGCAGGTTGGTCACAGTTTGGACTGCTTGTGGGTCTACTGATTTGAGTCTTGTTGGGCTGCAATATGGGGTTTAATTGTGGTGAAGGAACTGGGTTAGTGAAGAATATCTTGGGCTGAATTGGGTTTCAATAATTGGTTTAACCATGGATTAGTTTTGGGCTAATGAAGGTGTAGAGATTGCATGTGGATGATGGGCCAAAGTTGGATTTAGTTGATTTTTAATTTAATTGGACTGTTTGGTTGTGAAAATGGTGGCCTTGTGGTGTCGGCATGGACAGTGGGCCGAAGTTGAGTCTTGAGTTGATTGGGTTGGATTGTAAGTGAACTCGGTAATTGATCTTTGGACTCTTTTGGTAGCAAGATGATGGCTTGGTTATGGGCTGTTTTAACTCGGGTTTATAGAGCGTATGGTGACTGGTTTGTGAGTTGAATTGATTAGAATGGGCTGCCATTTTAGATCAATTAACTTGGGCCAAGCATGGAAATTGAAAAGGAAGGGAAAATGGTTCAGTTGGATCAGTGGTGTGGACTACGGTATTGGGCTGGATCGAGATCGGGTCTGGACCGCTTTGCAGATGCCGACTTAGCGAAAGCGGGACCCAAGGCAAGTTGATTCTTGCCTCTATCTCTATGTATATTTGACTATGTTGATTAATTTTACATATGTTCTTAATTTGGTCACATGTGGTGTTTGCATATATATATGTGCATATATATATATAAAGGTGGATATATATATATATATACGTGGGAGGTGAGGATATATATATATATGTGGGTATATATATATATACGTGGGCTTGGAGGGTAAGAGCATTGTTAAATGTAGAGGTCGATTTGCATGGTTATATGCATATTTAGGGATTGAACCATGTAAAGTGTGCTAAATTGTATATGTACATTTAACTAGATGTTGTCTTGCATGCATATATGATTCTTATGCATGAGTTGAATATATGTAAGTATATATATGATTATGTATTTGGTGCAGTAATAGAAATGCATGCTAAATTGATTATAGCATAGAAGGGGCATTGGAAAAGCATGAAGTATGTGAAGTGTTATGTATGTTTTCACTACCTATATGAGTGACATGATATATATATATATATATATATTTGCGCGATTGCATATGGTTGTAAGAATGCATGTTGGTTGCTCGTGGTAAATGCATGATTGGAGTGAAAGCATGATTGTTTTATACTAATATACGTATACATGTGATTATATGCAAGATGTGACATCTTTATATATGTTGTGTATGTGCAAATGTGATTATGAATGATTTCCTTGAAAAGTGTGTTATTGGTGAAAACGTGAAGATGTGGTGTTTACAGATTTATGCATGAAATAAATGACTTTCTTGAAAAATGCATAAGCATGATGGTTTCTATGATATGAGTGTGATGACATGGTGACAATCTTGAGCTGAAAAGAAAATGCATTGATTTGATGAAAATGCATTCATGGTGTGGATAAGTGCATTGATGTGATTATGTGCACTATTTGAAAAGCGAGTTTTTGGGGCGTGACAACATTGAAAATTAAGATAAGGGGATGACCCCTAGGGTGAAATGTAACGACCTGAATTTTTTTTCGAATTATGATTAAAAGTTAAGTGAATCTTTAAGCATGATTAATTGTTTAATGACATGCTTAGTGGACTTAAATGATCTTTTTTGCGTTTTCGGTTACGGGTATGGGACCGGAATGAGTTCGGGTAACCGAAAGAAATGACTACAAACTCTAGGGAGTGGTGTGGGGGTATGAATGAAGTTTTAAGGGTATAAGTGAAGTTATGAAAAATGAGGAAAGGCTAGTTTGCAAATAAGTGCAAATGACCCATAACAAGGAGCAAATAAGGAGAGGTGGAGGGTTTAGTTGCAAAGGGCCAAATATATTATACATATATGATATATACATGGAAAAAAAGAGGGGAAAATCAGATTTTTCACTTCTCTCTCTCTCTCTTGGCCGGCTCTACCACTCTCTCTCTCTCTACAAGTTTTCTTCTCTCCTTCTCTCTAAGTTTTGAGGGCCTAAAAGTGAGATTTGAGGGTAAAGCCAAGAATTAAAGTTGTTCTCCTCACTCTCCTCTTCGATTTGATCGGTGGAAAGTTGCCGTCGGAGGAGTTTGAAGCTTGGTGAAATTTGGGTCTTCCACTTCTAAGCTTGGGTTTTGAGGTAGGGGTTCTCCTTCTCATCTTTTTGTCGATTCTAGGGCTTGGGTGAAGTGGTGAGAGTTAAGTGTGTATATTGCATGGTTTAGATTGGTAAGAGGGGTGGGAGGTGGTGTTCTACTCTCTTTAGTCTCTATGGTGCAATAGATATGTATATGGTTGTATATACGGTGTAAAGGGGTGAATGTGTGAGAGAGATTAACATGTATGCAATTATGCTAGATTTTGTGCACATATGTGAAAAGGTGTTATTTTGAACATGTATGTATTATGTGTTGTTGAGTGAGGCAAATGCATGCTACTTTTATATAGAAAATGTGTGCATTTATAAAACATGACCAAAATGTGCTTAGGTGATGTTGTGTGAGCATATGTGGATTGTATGCTAGGCCTTGCATGTATAGGTAAATATATATGTGGTATTGTGAGGATAAAAATCATGCTATGTGTTTTATTAATTGGCATATACATTGTGAAGCATGAGATTGAATGCTAAATCGTTATATGTTCGAAATGCATATATTGGAGCCGTTGTGAGGTATACGGGAGAGAGAGTGGTTGTGTAACTTGTTCAATCACCTTGGAGTAGCGAATACTCAGTGATGATCCGATCACCTCGGAGTAGAGAATACTCGGTGACGAATTCTGAAATAATCTAATCACCTCGGAGTAGAGAATGCTCGGTGATAGACTTTGAAACGGTCCAACCACCTCGGAGTAGAGAATACTCGGTGGCGGGTACCTCAACGGTCCAATCACCTCGGAGTAGAGAATACTCGGTGATGGATTTTGTAATTGTGTGGGAAGTGACTCGGTTGGATGATTTGGTCAAAAATCATGTTAGGATATCGGGTTATGTTCGAGGGAGAGAAAATCATATGATTATTGCTTTCATTGTTAAATTATGAAGCATGATTTATGTTACTGCATTTCTTATACACATGCATTACTTGTGAATGAACATGGAATATGTTGGATGGTACATGTAATGTAGTGACATGCATTCATGTAGGTCGTGTCGGGTCGGCACTTAGGTGGGTTGGGGTATCTCTACTGAGCCGCAGTGGTGCTCACCCCTTTATTATAAATGTTTACAGATAAGGCGCCAATGACGGACGGGACTTGAATGTTTAAGCGGGATTTTGGTAGCATTTTGATATATTTTGGGGATGTTGTATATTTGGCTATCCGTGCCGGCTTGTGGCACGTTGTTTATGTAATTGTAGTCATGGTTGGATTTTTAGCATTTTTGGACCTTATGCATGAAATCCCTGTAATGACTATGAACTCGGAATTTATATGTATTGTGGTTATTTCTTGGACTAAACTAAATTATGGATTGTAAAGTTATGGTTTCATCTTATATTATAACTTTATGGTTGGACTTTTCTCAAGTATAAGAATTGGGAATGAATGGAAAGGATATGTGGTATGAATGGATGGACTTTAATTAGGGCTTTGTATAACTATGGTTGAAGTATGATTTGGATGAAATGGATGATTTTGAATGCAAGGATTGTAAATTTATGATTTCATTCAAATGTTGTAAGTTGTTTGAATGTTTTGATGGTGGTCAAGGGATTTGCATAGCCATTTGGGGGAAACATGCCCAAAAAGTGTTCATTTTGGATCCATGGAGTGTTCATGAGAATTTCTATTAGTTTTGGTAGATTTTAATCATGATCTGAGTCATGTTTTGAGTTTGATTTTGAGTTGGTGATGTGATTGAATGCTTTGAGGCTTTAAAAAATCAGGTTTTGGGCTATTTTTAGCACTTTCGGTCGAGTGGGCTCTGCATCGGTCGACCGAAAGTGCAATATCCCGAGAGTTTGCATTTTGTAACAGGTTTCAGTCGACTGGGCAATGTTTCAGTCGACTGAAAGTCCCCTTCGGTCGACCGAAACTACCCATCAGCCGACCGAAAGGAACCTGGGCAGCTCCATTTGCATCCGAACTTTAAACGGGTGTAAATTCTTCGTTTTAGATCGAAATTGAGTGCCGTTTTTTTTGAAATTGGGTGTTTTTAAATCCTCTATCCAATGGTCTGGGTTAAGTCACCACTTATGAACACACTGGTTCGCATGTGTGAAAATATGTAGGCCGCGACTATTTGGTTATACAACCGAGGCATGGTTTGGGGCCCATGGTGGTTGACTAAGGTTTGATGGTGTATATCTTCATGAAAGGTAAAGGTTGGCTTTCATGACAGTTATAGCAGAAATAGAGGGTCCATTGGGATTAATGGATGGGTTAACCTCCGGTTTCCCGGGAGTTGGAAATCGGGGCGTTACATGAAAGACCCAAGACTTGGCCAAGCGGATGGCGCATCCATCGGAATAGTGAACCGAGAAGCGTAAGCAGAGTTTGGGTGCCGAAGAGACCCTTACTATGGATGGAGTGATAAGCTAGTCCCCATTGAAGTGATTTCCGAAAATTTGTGGCGTGTGTTATATATACGAAATGTGACTGTCAATTTGATATATATATATACACATATATATCTATGTATATGCATTGAGGTGGAAAGCATCACGCATGATTTGAAAAACGTGATTGTTTATGGGTAAAACGCATGAATATCTGTCATGTAGCCATGTAGCGATTTCATGTGCATTTATGCATGATTCAATGGATCTTATTGAGTAGGTGACGTGGTATTTGATTTACATTGTTCATGAAAATGCTTCAATTCATATATGTTTTCTATACATATTGATGCTGGATGTGTATTACTTTTGAACATGTTGTAAATGATTTTCATAAGTCATGTGTAGTAGATTTAAATGTTCATAAGTGCTAGAACTGCCATGTGCATTGTCGGTTCATGTATGCTAGGAGGGGCATGACGTTAAATATTGTGATATATTTAAGTGCATGTATATTTTTGAGAATATGTGAGGATCGACCTGCTGCTGCGATGATAGTATAGTTCTACATACCTTGTTGGGCCTTTGAGCTCACCCCCTCCCAGGTTTTGCAGGTATTGCTGATTACGGAGTCAGTTGGAGGACTCATAGTACCGGTGGCAGAGGTAGTAGTTAAATTCTTTATAATTTAATGTATAACTAGGACATTTGGATTAGATGTATGGAGCAATTATGGTGATTCAGTTCCTTCAGAAGTATTTCATTCATGTGATGTATGTATATAATACGGACATTCAAGGATTGAGACATGTATCCTTTTGATTATTTTATGCATGTTGTAGAAATGCTGGGGGGGACACGTGCCCAGAAGTGTCCATTTTTTTTGTTTAGATATAAATGCTGGGGGGACACGTGCCCAGAAGTGTCCATATTAATTGTAAAGCAGGTGTTATATGCCATGAGCTGATTATTTAGAATGGGTCATGCCCGATTTTTGTGAAAATCCTTTGCAAGAGCCATTGATGATCTTATGTCACCTGAATGGTGTACATATAGAATGCTTCCGCAATAGAATAGATTAAAATGAGATTAAGGTGTGGGAACTTGAGGTGAAATTACGGGTTCACCCCCGTTTCCCTCGCTCCTAACTGGGTGTCGGGAACCGGGGCGTGACATATATTGTGAATGAAAAGCATGCTAATTACTTGTAGTAAATGCATGTATTGAGTGAAGCGTGATGGTATTTATGCTAGTGTAGGTGCATATGTGATTTATATGCATGATTTGACATGTACGTGATTACATGTGGGTTTACGTGAATGAAATGCATGTTATCTGCATATAGGAATTGTATGCATGGGTGAAGCATGTCTAAAATGTGCCTAAGTGAGGTTTATGAGCATATGTGAACTGTATGCTAGATTTTACATGTATAGGTGAATATATATGTGGCTTTGTGGAGGTGAGATGCATGTTTAGTGTTTTCATAACTTAATTATGCATTGTTTAGCATGACTCTTAGATGCTTGATCATTATATGTTAGAAATGCATATATGGGCCCGTTGTGAGGAGACGGGAAAGTGTGGTTGAATTGCCTAGAGTAGGTCAATACTCGGTGAGGGCGTTGGAGTGGTTGAGTCACCTCAGAGTAGAGAATACTCAGTGACGAATTCTAAAATTTATCTAATCACCTCAGAGTAGAGCATACTCGGTGATGGCTCGATCACCTTGGAGTAGAGAATACTCGGTGACGAATTCAAAAATGATCTAATCACCTTGGAGTAGAGAATACTCGGTGACAGATTTTGAAGCAGTCCGATCACCTTGGAGTAGAGAATACTCGGTGGTGGATTTTATAGCGGTTCATTCACCTCGGAGTAGAGAATACTCGGTGAGGGATTCCGTAATTGTGTGAGAAGTGTCTCGGTCACATGGTTGGTTAAGAACCATGTTAGGGTGTCGGGTGGGACCCGAGAGAGAGTGAGACAAGTTTTTGGAAGTGCTTGCATTATCTATTGTGAAGTATGCTATATGTTTAACGCACTCTTATATATGCGTTGCTTGTGACAGAACATGATATATGTTGGATATCTATTGCTTTTGCGCATATTGTATGATTTAAATGCATCTTTATTGCATTTGAGATGTGCTACTTGACAAGTAGGAGTTGTGGTAGATGATTTACATCGGTTATGTTGACTTATATGTTCTATATACATATTGATGTCTGATGTTTACTGCTTTCAAGCACGTTGAGAATGAGTTCTAGAATCATGTGCTGTGGATTATGTATGTTCATATGTGCTAGAGTAGCCATATACATCATTGGTTCATGCATGCTAGGTGGGGCATGGTCTTAAATATTGTAATATATTTAAGTGCATGTATATTTTTGAGAATATGTGAGGATCGACCTGCTGCAGCGATGATAGCATGGTTCTACATACCTTGTTGGGCCTTTGAGCTCACCCCCTCCCAGGTTTTGCAGGTGTTGTTGGCTTTGGAGTCAGTTTAGGGACTGATAGTACCAGTTGCAGTGGTGGTAATTGAATCCCTTAAAATTTGATGCATGTCCAGGATAGTGGATAGATAGATGCTTTACATTTGGATTAAATGTATAAAGCGATTATGTTGGTTCAGCTCCTTCAATTGTATTTATTCATGTGACGTATGTATTTAATACGGACATTCAAGGACTGAGGCATGTATATTTATGATTGTATTATGCATGTTGTAGAAATATTGGGGGGACACGTGCCCAGAAGTGTCCATTTTTATTGTTAGATATAAATGCTGGGGGGACACGTGCCCAGAAGTGTCCATATGAATTGTAAAGCAGGTGTATCATGCCAGGAGCTGATTATTTAAAATGGGTCATGCCCAATTTTCGTAAAAATGATAGGAAATTGAGGTTTCATGATCAGGTGGTGGTTAGAGCGTGAGGGCGATCTCACGGGGTTCACACCTCGGTTTCTAGGCCTCGGGAATCGGGGCGTGACAGCTCTTCTATGTGGGTTCAATTTCAAGGTTTTCATGGCGGATTGGGTCTGACTATGGGTCTTCACCGAAGTGGTGGGTGATGGTGGTTTCGGTCGTGGAGCTGGGTTTTCACGGTTGTTTGGGCAGCTTGTTGGGGTGGTTCGGCTTGGCCGTGAGGTGGCCGGGAAAGGTTTGTTTGGGTGGTCTCGGTGTGGCCATTGTAGGCTGGCCGTGTGGACTGGTTTTGGATTGTTTGGTAGCAAGGTGATGGCTCAGTTTGGGGCTATTTGGGTTCTTTGCTGGTAAGTTGTATTCAGAAGGGAATCTAGCTGGGTTTTCTTGATTGCTTGCTTCGTTTGGACAGCCGTGGTGGTTGGTTTGTGGGTGCTTGCTGCGGGTTCGGTTTGGACAGCTAGTAGTGGTCATGATTCGTGGTGGTTTGGGGCCAGAATGGTTACCTTGTGGCGTTGGGCCTTGACGGCCATAGTGGGGGAGCCTGACTTAGTTGTCCATGTTGGAAGCAACCATGGTGAAGGTTGAAGATGGTTCCAAATTGGGTTGATTCACTTTATTTGGGTTGGATCGAAAATGAATAAGGAAACGAAGTGGGCCGATGGATTGTTCGGGTGGGTTTTGACACAGGACTGGACCGGACCGGACTTGGTAGAGGCCGATTTGCAGGCACGGACCGGTTGAGAGCTGGACCTAAGGCAAGTTGATTCTTGCCTCTATCTCTTACGTAGATTTTATTTACGTTAAGTAATTTACATATGTCTTAATTTGATCATATGTGGTATGTGTATATACATATATATGTAGGCGCTTATATATATATGTGTATAGGGAATGTGGTACATACATGGGATGTGAGAGGATATACATATGTGTGTGTGTATATATATGTATGTGCGGGTTTGGGAAGCGATAACATGTTAGATTTATCGCCTAATTGCATTGTGATATGCATGTATGTATAGATTAAAGTCTATGAAGAGTATGCTAAATAATACATGTTTAGCTATATGTTGTCTTTTATGCATATGTGGCTTTTATGCATGAGGTTCAGTATATATATAGGTGATTATATATATGGTTGCAGCGGTAGAAATGCATGCTAAGTATGAATTTAACTTTTGGCGAGTATTTGAAAAGCATGAAATGTGCTAAGTGCTTTATATGTTCTTGATACATATGTGGGTGACGTAATATATATGTGTGTATATATATTGTGATTGGAATGCATGTTAGCTACTTGTAGTGAATACATGCATTGAATGAGAGCATGACTGTACTTATGCTAGTGTACGTGCATATAGGACTTATATGCAATATTGGACATATATGTGTTTATATGTGGGAATGTGAATGTGAGATGCGTGCTAGCTTCATATATATATATATATATTGAATGTATGCATTGGTCCTAGCATAATAAAAACGTGCTAAGTTGAAGTTGTTGCATATATGAGGTGTTATGCAAGTTTGTGAACATGTATGTGCTATATGTGTTGGAATGTGATGAAAAGCATGCCAAATGCTTCTTTTTAGTATTTATAGGCATGGGTTGACGCATGAAAATATCATGTTATGTATATATGCATCCATATTGCATATATAGGAGGGAAATGACACATACGTGGTTATATGTGGGTCTATGTAGAGGGAAATGCATGCTATGTACTTATATACTAGCTGGTGCATTGGGATAGCATAAAATAGAATGCTTAGTTACGTATACATCCATATTTCATATATGGGAGGTTACGGGAAAATTAACGCAAAAAGAGGTGCACGGGACTTTGGAATGGTCCAACCGTGTCACGAGAAGTGGTATAACTATCCACTGCGTATGGCCCTCGGAGTGGACCTGCCATACGAAGGCTTTATGCCTAGAATCGGAGTGTGTCCAATGTTTGTGAGCTTCGGAGATTCCCCCTCACAATTAGGCAAACCAATATATTGCCATCGGAGTATGTCCAATAAGTATGGCCCTCGGAGTGGACCCGCCATGCTCAGGCCTAATGCCTGGAATTCGAAGTATGTCCAATGAATGTGAGCCTCGGAGCTGTCCCCTCACATAATGGCAATCCTATACATTGCCAGGGTAGGATGACCTTTCGGAGTGGTCCAGGTCATAGGTTGGTTATCGGAGTTGTCCTAGGTCACATGATCCTCGGAGCGGGCCAATCATGTAAGGACCGGAATAATTTTGACCGGTTCCGGACAAATTTTGACCGAATTTATTTATTTTTGAATAAATTAAATTCGGAGAGATGTGGATATATATATATATGTATGTGGAATTATATATATATATATATATATAGTTTGGACGTGGACATTTATATATATATAGGATTATATATATATAAGTGGAGGAAGTGCATATATATATATGTATATATATATATAGTGGGTTTGTACGTAATTGTGGAAAAATAGAGACATCTATATAATTATAGGTATATGTGTGGGGAAATACATGTATTAGGTGGTGTTGAATAGATATATTCATATATGTGTATCATATATGTAAGTGAAGCATATGGCTAGGAGAATAAGGAAAGGTGTGGACCAAAATAGAAGAGACCATGAGTGGTTAGCCAAAAAAAAGAAGAAAAGAAAGAAAGAAAAGAGAAAAAGAAAGAAAAGAAAAGAAAAGGAAAAAGAAAAGAAAAGAGAGAAGAGAGGGGAATCGGGGAGAGGAGAAACCGAGAGAGAAAAGGGAATCGGGAGAGAGGAGGAGGGATCCGGCGCCGGCGATGGATGGGGCTGCCGACCGCTCGCGGTGGAGCTCGGCCGGGGCGACGATGGTGGCTGGTGGTGAGTTGTTGGCCGTGACTGGGGTTTGCGGGTTGGGTTCGTTGGTTCGGTGGGGGATTCAAACGGCGATGGTGAAGGTGGTGCTCCGGTAGCGAGGGTGGCCGGAAGTGGCCTGTTTGTGGGGGAGTACGAGTTGGCTGGAGTGGGTGGTTCCACGAGTTGGGTTCTCAGCTGGTTTGCAGGCTGATGGCCGCGGCTGGGGTTTGCTTCGCCGGGGTTTGAGGGCCTGTCCGTGGTGGTCACTTGTGGGGTGTTCCGGCAGTGAACAGCCGAGGAAGATGGTGAAAATAGGTGGCTCCCGGTGGGTCTTCCATGGGGGTTGCAGTTGGTGGTTCTTGATGGGTACCAAAGGGGATCATTTGTGGATCTGTTTTGGTGAGCTCCGGCGGCGACTAGCGGTGGTGTTGGCGGTGGTTCACCGTGTTTGGCTTCGGCTGGTAGGTCCGTTGAGGTGAGTCGTTGTGTTCGGTTGCTAGTGGTTGGGTTTGGTTTTTGAATGAGTTCCACTTGTGTATGGTTTGTTGGCTTGGTGAGTACTTTGGGTGGTTCACGACTGATGGTGGTGAGGCTAGTTGTGGATCAGTTGACAGTGAAATTGGTGATGTCGGAGTTTCAGAAATAAATTTCTAATTTGTTTTTGGAGCCGACAACGATTATTAGAGGTGGTAGTGCTCGGCGGAGAGTTGGGTGGTGTTTGATTGTGGATGTTTTGGTGGGTTCGGAGTGTCCAACGGAGGATTTTAGAATTGGGTTCTGCAGCTTACAAATTCAATTTGAGCAGCCTGTAGTAGCTGGTTTGGGGTTTAAAAAGTGACTGTTTTGGGATCATTTATGCTAGGTTGGGAGTGCTCATAGCTTTGAATCCATGGTAGTGCCGAAGGGGCTCCTATGGTGGGTTTAATTTGTTTGGCAGGAAGGTGAATTATATATACATATATATGTGTGTGGATGATGGTGATGAATCTTTGGTAGTGGGTTAGGTTGGTGGTGGTCAGTTTCGGCAGGTTTCGATTGGTTCTTTGAATGAGATGGATTCTCAATTATTGGCGGTGTATAGTAGTTGCCATGGTTGGACTTCGGGTGATTGTTTTGACAAGAAAGGGGTGGCTGAAGGAGACTTGAATCATAGGTCTTCACTCGGTAGCTACCAAGGTGGTTATGATGGCGTGTAGCAGCGGGTGTGTGTGCGGCTGATTTGGATTTTCCATGGGGGACATGATTAATGACTTGATGGCCATACTTGGAGCTTGGATGGCTTGGGATAGTGGTGTCGAAAGTGATGATTCGCCTGATGGTGAAGGAGCAGCTTGGTGTTGGATTTGAATTTGGAAATGGGCCGAAGATAGCTTGAGTTGGACTCATGATTTGGATTGTGGCGTGGGCTTGACACGGGACTTGACCGGGCAAGGAAATGGACCGCTTTGCAAGCGCGGGCACAGTGAAAGCGAGACTTAAGGCAAGTTGATTCTTGCCTCTATCTCCTATGTATATTTTAGTTATGTTGGTTAATTTTTACATATGTTCTTAATTTGATCATATGTGGTGTTTGTATATATATGTGTGCATATATATATATAAAGGTGGATATTATTTATACATGGGACGTGACTATATATATATGTGTGTGTATATATATATATGTGGTGGGAAGGAAAGTATGTTATACTGTTTAAATGTCTGTGCATTGTATCTGAATTTGCTGCTTGTTGAGTAGGTGATGTGGTATTTGATTTACATTGTTCATGTAAACGCTTCTATTCATATATGTTTTCTATACATATTGGAGTTAGATGCGTATTGCTTTTAAGCATGTTGTAAATGATTTTCATAAATCATGTGTAGTAGATTTTGTATGTTCATATGTGCTAGAGTAGCCATATACATTGTGAGTTCATACATGCTAGGAGGAGCATGGTCTTAAATATTGTGATATATCTAAGTGCATGTATATTTTTGAGAATATGTGAGGATCGACCTGCTGCAGCGGTGATAGTATGGTTTTGCATACCTTGTTGGGCCTTTGAGCTCACCCCCTCCCAGGTTTTGCAGGTATCGCTGATTACGGAGTCAGTTGGAGAACTGATGGTACTGATGGTTAGATTTCTTAGAATCTAAATTATGTCCAGGAGATTAGATAAATGTTGTACATTTGGATTAAATGTATGAAGTGATTATATTGATTCAATCCCTTCAGTTGTATTTTATTTATGTGATGTATGTATATAATATGGACATTCAAGGACTGAGACATGTATAGTTTTGATTCTATTATGCATGTTGTAGAAATGCTGGGGGGACACGTGCCCAGAAGTGTCCATTTTTATTGTTAGATATAAATGCTGGGGGGACACGTGCCCAGAAGTGTCTATATGAATTGTAAAGCAGGTGTAACATGCCAGGATTTGATTATTTAGAATGGGTCATGCCCAATTTTCGTGAAAATAATAGGAACTTGAGATTGTATGATCAGGTGATGGTTATAGCGTGAGGTTGAGTAAATGGGTTCGCGACTCGGGGTTCGGGTCGGTCCGGGGGAGTCCCGGTGGTCCGGGTTTCGGGGCGTGACAAATCATGTGGGGTATCGGATGAGGACCAAGAGTGAGAGTATGTGTAAGCTTTGATGCTTGTATCATGTATCGGATTATGACCGTGAAAGGTGAAAATACCTTCATGCTTATGTGTTTATCTGTTAAGCATGTTTTTCTGTTTAAATGCATCTATATTGCATTTGAGATGTGCTACTTGACGAGTAGGAGATGTAGTGGTTGATTTACATCGGTTATGTAGATGTGTTGACATATATGTTCTATATACATATTGGTGCTGAATGTTTACTGCTTTCAAGCATGTTGAAAACGATTTCAAAAATCATATATAGTGGATTTTGTATGTTCATATGTGCTAGAGTAGCCATATACATCATTGGTTCATGCATGCTAGGTAGAGCATGGTCTTAAATATTGTGATATATTTAAGTGCATGTATATTTTTGAGAATATGTGAGGATTGACCTGCTGCAGCGGTGATAGTATGGTTCTACATACCTTGTTGGGCCTTTGAGCTCACCCCCTCCCAGGTTTTGCAGGTATTGCTGATTTCGAAGTCAGTTAGGGGGATCGGTAGTCCCAGTTGCAGAGGTAGTAAGTAGATTCCTTAGAATCTAATGTATGTCCAGGATAGTGGATAGATAGATGCTTTACATTTGGATTAAATGTATAAAGCGATTTATGTTGATTCAGTTCCTTTAGTTGTATTTTATTCATGTGGTGTATGTATTTTAATACGGACATTCAAGGACTGAGGCATGTATATTTATGATTGTATTATGCATGTTGTAGAAATATTGGGGGGACACGGGTCCAGAAGTGTCCATTTTTATTATTTAGATATAAATGCTGGGGGGACACATGCCCAGAAGTGTTCATATAAACTGCAAAGCAGGCATATCATGCCAGGAGCTGATTATTTAGAATGGGTCATGTCCAATTTTTGTAAAAATAATAGGAAATTGAGATTGTATGATCAGGTGGTGGTTATAGCGTAAGGGTGATCTCACGGAGTTCATACCTCGGTTTCTGGGCCTCGAGAATCGGGGCGTGACAGGATGGTATCAGAGCTCTAGGTTGGAATACCTAGGGACGACGGGTGATGGACATATCACGTGTATGGTTTGAGAATATTGGATTATGTACCTGATGCCAGAATGGTGTCTGTCAGAGCACTAGGTTGGAATGCCTAGGGGCGACAGGTAAAGATTGAGGACTTGAGGAACTCTAGATTGCTGTTAAAGCATTAGGTTTGAAAACCTAGGGTATCAAAGTCGTAGGTTCGAATACCTAAGGCGGAAGGTCAAATCACGTGTGGATTTGGGGATAGGCAATGGTTGATAGTTGTCTAGACGATAGGTTTGATTACCTATGGACGGTAGTGGAATGACTTGCTCGGTTTGAGCAATCCTAATGAAAGAGCAAAGTGTTGATATGGAATTGAATTGAGTTGGTAAAACTCCCAGAGTTGGTTGAGTTTAGACCTTTGGATTTGGTGATTAAGTCTCATTAGTGAGCAATGAAGAGATACCGCAAGGAAGTTTGCGAGTGTTTAAGTCCTTACAGACACTTAGGGGCTTATGATGTGTTGTTGGTAAGTGTATTGCCGAGGTTGGCAATTGGGATTGAGATGGGATACAAGGAAGGCATGTTGCCGGAGTTGGGCTAACTGGGAAAAGTGGCCTGGCCAGACATTTTTCTTGGATTAGTGTTTCTCTTACAATACGCCGGCTCTTGTAGACGTTGAGTTGTTTCGTCCAGATGACGATGGATAAATAATTCCCAATAGTAGGGATATGTCACTGAAAGTGATGGGTATTGATAGTCAAGGTTGCTACCTGAGACTACAGATGTGGATAAATTGGTAGGTGTTTACCAATGAGTACAGAGGATGAGAGTAGGTTGGTTGAGCCACTCTGGATTTTGTGTTCTAGTATGTGTGTGTACTAGGGGGACTGGGCCATGTTTTACACGCTTGCTCAGGCAGAGGAGGTACCAGGACCGTGTATGGTCAGGGGTATTTTCCTAGTGTTAGCCCGAGGGCTAGGGTACTGATTTATGCATCATATGTCATATCATGCATGTTATGTGTTTATTTGATTAGCATGTTATGTGTTATATGCTATGTGGTAGATATGATTCATGTGACTAAGCTTTGCATTTTTGTGTTGCATTTTGTGTCACATGGTTAGTAGTGACATATAGTCACTTAGAGAGTTCTGGTTTTGAGAATTTCTGAACCTGGGTAGAGTTTTGAACCCGAGTGGGCTGTGATGTTGATTTCTATAGAAATAAGACTTTTTGAGTCAAAATAACTTAAAACAAAACTAGTTTAAAATCATTTTTTCCCATGGTTGTTTCTTTTGGATGTTTAGAGAGTCGAATCTATCACAAGACAACATATGGTTGTGATCACGCACGATTTCAACTAGAAATTGCTCCTTTTGAATCAGAGTGACTCAAATAAAACTAGATGAAGATCAGATCGGCATGCTCATTGCTTCTTTTGGATATTTGAACGATCTAATTTTGTAAAAAGCAACATACAATTCTGATTGTTACACGATTTTTATTGAAGCGGGACTTTTTGAATTGAAATAGCTCAAACTAAACTAGTTTAGAATCGTTGTCACCACACTCGTTTCTTTTGGATGTCCAGACGGTGCAATCTCGCACAAAGCACTACATGGTTTTGATCATGCACGATATTTGTAAGGAATTCCTTTTTTCATATTAGAACGACTCAAACAAAAAAGGATAAAGATAGGATAAGCATGCTCGTTGTTTCTTTTGGCCATCTAGACTGTCGAATTTGGCAAAAACAAGCATATGATTCTGATTGGGCACGATTTTTAAAGAAGTACGACTTCTTGAGTCCAAATGACTAAAATGAACCTAGTTTAATTCATTTCTCCCTTTCTAGTTATTTTTGGATGTTCAGACAATTGAATCTGGCACAAAAGACCATACGGTTGTAATCATGGAACAAAGCACCATAAGGTTTTGATCTTGCACGATATTTGCTATGAATTGCACTTTTCGTAGCAGAACGACTCAATCAAAAAAGGATGAACATAGGATAAGCATGCTCGTTGTTTCTTTCGGTCCTCTAGACAGTCGAATTTGGCGAAAAGCGTAGCATGATTCTGATTGTGGAACGATTTCTATAGAAATAAGACTTTTCGAGTCAAAACAACTTAAACAAAAAAGGAAGAAGATAGGATCAGAACGCTCTTTGTTTCTTTTGGATGTATGGACGGTCGAATTTTATGAAAACCAGCGTATGATTCTGATTGTGAAATGATTTCTCTAAAAATGAGAGTTTTTGATTAAAAACAACTCAAACAAAACTAGTTTCAAACATTTTTCCCACGCCCATTTCTTTTGGATGTCCAGATAGTCGAATATGGCACAAAGAACTATGCGGTTGTCATCACGCATGATTTCTGCTGGGAATTGCTCTTTTCAAATCAGAAGGACTCAAACAAAATTGGATGAAGGTCGTATCGGCATGCTCATTAGTTCTTTTGGACGTTTAAACGAACTAATTTGACAAAAAGTAATATACAATTCTAATTGTGGCACGATTTCTTAAGAAATGGACTTTTCGAATCGAAACAACTAAAATTAAAGCAGTTTTGAATCGTTGAACCCATACTCGTTTCTTTTGGATGTCTAGACGGTCGATTATGGCACAAAGCACCGTGCAGTTTTGATAATGCACGATATTTGGTAGGAATTCCTCTTCTTGTACTAGAGTGACTGAAACAAAAAAGGATGAAGATAGGATAAGCATTGCATTTGTTTCTTTAGGCTGTCTAGATGGTCGAATTTGGCAAAAAGCAGCGGATGATTCTAATTGTGGCTTGATTTCTAAACAAATGGGACTTTTTGAGTCAAAACAACTCAAACGAAACTAGTTTAAATGATTTTTCTTGTGACCACGCACGATTTCTGCTAGGAAATGCTCTTTTCGAATCAGAGTGACTCAAACAAAACTGGATGAAGAAAGGATCTGAATGCTTATTGTTTCTTTTGGACGTTTACATGATCTAATTAGGTAAAAAACAACGGTCAAACACAAGTTTAGAATCGTTGCCATCATACTCATTTCTTTTGGATGTCCAGACAGTAGAATATGGCACATAGCACCATACGGTTGTGATTATGGCACGAAGCACCATATGATTCTCACCATGCCCGATATTTGCAAGGAATTCTTCTTTTCATATTAGAACGACTCAAACCAAAAAGATAAAGATAGGATAAGCATGCTCGTTGTTTCTTTTGGCCATCTAGACTCTCGAATTTGGCAAAAGCAAGCATATGATTCTGATTGGGGCACGATTTTTAAAGAAGTACGATTTCTTGAGTACAAATGACTGAAATGAACCTAGTTTAAATCATTTCTCCCTTGCTAGTTATTTTTGGATGTTCAGACAATTGAATCTGGCACAAAAGACCATACGGTTGCAATCAAGGAACAAAGCACCATAAGGTTTTGATCTTGCACGATATTTGCTAGGAATTGCACTTTTCGTAGTAGAATGACTCAATCAAAAAAGGATGAACATAGGATAAGCATGCTCGTTGTTTCTTTTGGTCCTCTAGACAGTCGAATTTGGCGAAAAGCGTAGTATGATTGATGTGGTCGGAACTAAATTATATTGTAAGCTTAATTTTTCCCTTTTTATCAAAATATAACTCGCAAGAGCACGAATCTTTGTAGATAAGGTTCTATATAGAGGGTATCGATCCCACGAGGAATAGTCGCAATTGTCTTAAAGGAAGATTAATTCTACTTTAATTCGAAAAACAAATTTTTGAATTTATGTTTAGAAACTATTGCATGAATGAAATGACAAGAAAAGTAAAGAGTTTAAAGTTGGGAGAGAGAACTAGGGTTGGTTTCCACCACTAGCCATTCACATGTTCATAAGTGTAGCAAGCATGGGATTCATTAATTAAATGCCTAACAATGTCATTAGGCTTGTGACCTCAATGACATATCAAAAGATCAATGTGTGTGCTAACCTATCATAATCCATCTTCAACAAGCATAGCTCTTCAACCTAACTAACTACCTAATTACTCTACTCTCTAAGTGAACACTACATGCATCCAAACTACCTTGTCTTGGCATGGTCTATACAAACTAACATCACACATTCATTTAAACACCATTATCTAGCCATCATTTGCACTTCTTGTGGAATATGCAAATGTTGTGCATTCAAGTGACAAAATCTACTCTAAGACAAGAATAAATTCCAAATCAAATGAATATATATAAGAGATGTATTTGTGTACATAATCACTAGGCTAAATAATCAACATTTAATTACAAATCCCAAGAGCTACAAAGATGAACAAGTTTACATGGCTAGGGGTTGAAACCAACACCCTAGTAGAAGAGTTAGTTGCTCATGGTTGCCTTGCACCCTTCCATTGATGAAGAGAATGAAGCTTCTTGGTCTGGTTCAGCTTTTTCTCCTCCTCTCCCGAAGGTCTCTCTCTCCTCTTCTTGTGTGTTGAGAGATATGAGATATGTGTGGCTTTTTGGTGCGAACAAATATAACAATTCCGAACAAATATAACAATTCCAACCCCAAAATCCTCTTTGAAAAGTGAACATGCATTCCAACGTGTGGCTTTTGTCATATTTGGAGAAGAAAATGAACAAATCTGTTTTTAAGAGAAAAACTCATTGAAAATGCTCGACACGGCTGTTCATTATCACAAAACATTCATGATTGCTCATGTGCGGATGACCGTGCAATGCTTAGCTCTTTTTTCTTTCTTGTAACCCCATGTAGCGGTGTTGGGCCAATGACTCCCAAACCAATTGATTTTAGGGCATTAGGTGAAGAAGCACCCCTCAGACTTAATGACCGAGCTTACAAGGCGATGAGCGTAAGCAAGCCACCCGCTTATTATTGCTCAACCTTACACACTTTTACACGAATATTCCCTGCTTTGAGGCATAAAAATCCGGTTTATTGAGTGAGAAGGCTTATTGCAAATTTTTCTCTTTTTATTTCTCTTTTTTTTTTTTTTTACAACAACCAGAAGAACTTATTCTTTAAGTTGTTCAGATAAAAACAAAAATTTTCAAAAATTCTCCCTCAGACTTATACCCCACAATTTAAAATGCATGTGTGCGAATTTGTGCGGTTAAGGACAAATTTAGGGCAAGAATTGTACGTGCTCGAATTTAGACAAAAATGTAGACCGTTCTAGCCTACTATAAAGCTTGCAAAAGTGCGGGTATTTACAATGTTAAAGTTCTTAACTACCTGCTGCATTTACCTCGGACATTTAATCGAATGACTTCCTTTAATGACCGAACATTGCATGCGTATGCAAGTGGTATAGCATACCGCACCCCCAAACTTATATGCAACATTGTCCTCAATGTTTGGACAAGAGGAACAAGGAAAGAAGTTACCGGGATGGCAGAATGCGAGAAAAATGGTATTCCACAGCAGCGGTCATCTTGTAAATAAGGAAAACCTGCACAGAACACCAACTGAATATCACGAGCATTAAAAGGAACAAAAAGTAGATAAATAGAACATAATGAAATAATCATGCACAAACTGACAATGCCAATATCACTGTATATCTAAGGGTCTGAACTGGTGTTTCCCAATTGGCTAAGAGGTCTATGTGACAAGATATTGACTATCCAGGTACGCTAACGTATAGCATGCAAAGGGGCTGCCTTTCTTTATTACTGCCATACTGTGTTGAAGCAATCTCAACAGTATTGGAAATTGAAACCAGGCGGTAATAAACGGAAATCATCAACTGAATCGCATATAACAATTAGACAAGTGGTACTACATACATAGTCAAAGTATAGAGAACAGATATATTGACAGAAAACAAAAATAAAGACAGTAAAGATAACACATGGTATAAAAGAAAATATAAATGTATTCCATATAGATGAAAATGAGTTTGAGTACAAAGTGTACATGTAGGTGGAATACTCAGAAAGAAACTAAACATGGCCAACATGGCCTATCAAAAATAAAGAAAGAAAAATACAGAAAGTAAAGCATAAAAGATGAATAAAATGCAGCTACTCGAGGGTGGGTGGTGGTGGTGGGGGCTCGGTGGGAGTAGAAGTGGAGGTGGAGGCTCGACCTGCGAACAGGAACTGCAGGTCCTGCCGGAAGGCTCGAAACTCGTCTAAGATCGCTCTCTGACCCTGTGCCAGAGAAGAAATGTCCGTCCGAATGCCTGCCAGCTGACTCTGCGTCACCTGGACGTGCTCGTCAAAACCCTGCTGGAGCCGCTCTACGTCAGCCGCCAGGCAGGAATAGCCCGTCGCTAAGATATCATACCGCTCTACAGTGACATCCATCTCCTCCTCCTCCATCTCCTCGTCATCGGACTCACCCTCTGCTGGCTCGCCCTCATTCGCCTCCACCGGGGCATCCATATCTACATCGTCTGGTGGATCACCCTGGTGGTCCTGTCGCTCTAAGTGTCGCCTCACCCGCTCCCATTGAGTAGATGTGAAGCGGGTGGGCGGTGCCAACTGGATGTCAGTACAACTGACCGGTATACTGGCACTGCTGAGAAAAGCGGCGATCAGGAAAGGGAAGGGAAGCCGCCAACTCGCTACTCGCCTCATCCTCTTGTTCACGAGGTCGTCCCAGACCTTGAACATCTGCCCCTAGATCAGCGACGGGACAGAAAACCAAGTGCCCGTGTGGAAAGAATAAAGGCAACGGAGGAGGTCACCCCTACGCTCTGCCACGTGCTGCAGCGGACACGCGTTCTTGATGAGAACGGTGTCCAGGAACCACAGTCTGCTCGGGCACATCGATTTAGATGTGCAGTTGTTATTGGGCGTGGTAAACGCCCCGCCACACATGCCCATCACAATGGAGAACAGCGTCATGTCTGCTGGAAGTGCGGCCCTGAAAAGTGGTCGACCGTCCTCGTCAACCATGTCTGGTGGCTGCTCGTGAGGGATGCCGAGCATATGCGCAATCCGGCTCGGCGTAATCGTGATCGTGACAGTGCCCACGACCGTCTCTAGTGTATCCGGCGCTGTGCAGGAGTAGGTCATGCGCTCATAGAAGACCTGCACTAAGTGCTCGTGTGCCACGTCAGTAGGAGGCACACATAGCCGGTCGAGGCGACGCCTCCTGAGCTCGGCAACCGTCCACGCGGTGTCGGGATGACTCTCGAACTCTGCTAAGTCAAAAATCTGCTCCGGGTGGAACTTCCGAGACCGGAAGACTCGCCCGGGCACGTCTCGAACAGAACCGGCGGCGTTCTTCACCCTCGCCATAGTCTCGGAACAGTCTGCACTTGATTCCAAAAATTACGTAAATAAAAGATAAATAAGAAGAAAGCTAAACTACGATTAAACTAAAAGAATAGAAATAAAAATGAAGTCCTAGTCCATGGTACTGACAAGAATGCAAAAAAAAAAAAAGAAAAAATGCTCTCAAAGAGGCAATGTGAACGGATGCAACCGAAACGAAGGTGTCGCGGTTACACATCATACACTAAGCATTTTAAACAAAAAGAATGCCAAATCTCACTCCTACATGACTTCCTACCCCCCGAAACCCACAAAATCTCATTACAGATATTTCAATCACATCCATCCACCCCAACATCACCTAACTATGTTTATTACGCCGTAAAACTATCAAAAATGGCGAGAGAGTATGCAAAATGTAGCCATGCATTACTTACTTCGAGAGGAAGAAGATGAACAGCTCAACCGAAGAAGATCCACTCGCAGCCACGAAGAGGAGATCGCGCAAGTGCTAGCGGCGGCTTCGTACTGCGTCGGATGGCGGCGGATGATCGGGAATGGTAGATCGAGTGCTCGGGAGTGCTTGGATCGCTCGAAGGGAGAGAAGAATTCGGATGGTCTTTTAAAATGGGAGGGAAGCCCAATGGTTTAAATAGACTTTTGGCTCACGTGCAGGCCCCGCGTGCATCTCGATTGATCGAGATGTGCATTTCGATCAATCGAGATTTCGATTGATCGAGATTTCACTTCGATCAATCGAAATCAGCTTCGATCAATCGAGATTGTCTCATCGATCAATCAAAATTTTCGATCTGAATCACACTTTTACTTCGATCAATCGAACATTTAATTCATTCAATCAAAATTTTATTTCAATCAATCAAAATTTTCTTTCGATCAATCAAAATTTTCGATCGATCGAAGACCTATCGAAGTGCAATCGAAGAATACTACCTCTCGGGACTTTGGACTTGGCAAATCTCTGCAATTTTTCGATCAATCGAGATTGAGATCTCGATCAATCGAAATCTCGATTGATCGAGATCCTGGTTTCGATCAATCGAGATGCTAAAAAACAGTCAGCTTAAGTTATGCTTCAGGAACTTGGATATTTGGGAATTAGATACTACATTGCTTAGATACAAACCTACTTTGGATTAAAGGGACATCATGGAAGCATGATAGCTACCATGGCTTCGCCACCTTATACGTCTATGGCACGACGTCCGGATCGGCTCACGAGTCAAAATACACGGGATCCGTCAAAGTGACGACATCCACGTATTCGGTGGTGACTTGGTCATCCACGCACACTTTTAAGCGCTGCCCGTTCACTTTGAACAACGAGCCGTCTTTTAAGTCCTTCAATTCCACCGCTCCGTGGGGAGCGACGAAATTAATCAAAAATGGACCATCCCAACGGGAGCGAAGTTTTCTAGGAAACAAATGGAGGCGTGAGTTGTACAACCATACTTTTTGGCCCGACGAAAATGTTTTGACTCGAATATTACGATCATGAAAGGCTTTGGACTTTGCCTTATAGATTTTCGCATTCTCATACGCGTCATGTCGCAATTCTTCCAATTCATTTAATTGAAGCTTTCGATTAGAGCCGGCCTTTTGCATGTCAAAATTGAAAGTTTTGGTGGCCCACATAGCTTTATGCTCCAATTCAACTGGAAGATGGCACGCTTTTCCATAAACCAACCGATAAGGTGACATTCCAATGGGAGTTTTATATGCGGTTCGGTATGCCCATAATGCATCGTTTAGTCGTAATGACCAATCCTTCCGGTCGGGCCGAACAATTTTCTGAAGAATGTTCTTAATCTCCCTATTGGATACTTCTACTTGGCCACTGGTTTGAGGATGGTATGGGGTGGCCACTTTGTGTGTGACGGAGTATTTGGTAAGCAAGGTTCGAAAGAACCGGTTACAGAAATGTTTACCCCCGTCACTGATGATGGCCTGAGGCGTACCAAACCGGCTAAAAATATTAGCTTGAATGAATTTAACCACGACTGCGTGATTATTGGTTTTGGTAGCAATGGCCTCTAACCACTTAGATACGTAGTCCACCGCCACAAGTATGTACTCATGACCAGTAGAGGGTGGAAATGGTCCCATGAAGTCAATGCCCCACACATCAAATATTTCAATGATAAGAATAGGGTTAAGAGGCATCATGTCCTTCCGAGACATCGTGCCAAGGCGCTGACATCGCTCACAAGAGCGGCAGAATGAATATGCATCCCGATGAAGTGTCGGCCAGAAAAATCCGCATTGGAGAATTTTTGCTGCGGTTTTCTTAGCACTAAAGTGTCCCCCACAAGCGAGTGTATGACAAAACTTGAGAATGCTTTGGAATTCACTGTTGGGCACACACCTTCGAATTATTTGATCGGGGCAATATTTGAACAATTGAGGATCGTCCCAATAATATGATCGTGATTGGGAGAGAAAACGATCCTTCTCTTGCTTGGTCCAAGAAGATGGTATTTTACCGGTTGCCAAGTAATTAACCACATCTGCATACCAAGGGATACTCTCTTGAGAGATGACAAAGAGTTGTTCATCCGGGAAGGATTCACAAACTGGAATGGAATTATGGAGGGATTCAACAAGAATTCTAGACAGGTGGTTTGCCACCACATTTTCAGTTCCCTTTTTGTCTCTAATTTCAAAATTGAACTCTTGCAATAAGAGTATCCATCGGATCAACCTAGGCTTGGTGTCTTTTTTGGCCAAAAGATGCCGGAGGGCAGCATGGTCCGAATAGACAATGACCTTTGAACCCAATAAATAAGCTCGAAATTTGTCTAATGCAAATACAACCGCGAGCAATTCTTTTTCCGTTGTGGTATAATTGATTTGAGCCTCGGAAAGGGTTTTACTTGCGTAGTAGATGACATGAGGCAGTTTGTCTATTCGTTGCCCTAAGACAGCACCCATGGCATAATCGGATGCATCACACATAATCTCAAATGGGAGAGCCTAATTTGGAGGGATTAGAATTGGAGCGGTTGTAAGCATGGTGCGGAGTTCTTCAAAAGCGTTAAGGCACCCTTCATCAAAGGTAAAGCAAGACTCTTTTTCAAGAAGGCGACACAAAGGCTGAGAGATCTTGCTAAAGTCTTTGATGAAACGGCGATAAAAGCCCGCATGCCCAAGGAATGAACGAATCTCTCTCACCATTGATGGTGGAGGAAGTTTAGAAATGAGTTCAACCTTGGCTTTATCAACCTCTATTCCTCTCTTAGACACAATGTGCCCTAGGACAATACCCTCTTGAACCATAAAATGGCTCTTTTCCCAACTAAGAATTAGGTTGGTCTCTTGACATCATTTGAGAACACAAGCTAGATTTTGGAGGCATGATTCAAACGAAGGCCCAAAAATAGAAAAATCATCCATGAACACTTCCAAGAATTTTTCCACCATGTCTGAGAAGATAGACATCATACACCGTTGAAAAGTCGCCGGTGCATTGCACAACCCAAAGGGCATGCGTCTATAAGAAAATGTGCCGAAGGGACATGTAAAGGTGGTTTTCTCTTGGTCCCTCAGGTCTATAGCAACCTGATTATAGCCGGAATATCCATCCAAAGAGTAATAAAAACTTTGCCCGGCTAATCTCTCTAATATCTGATCAATGAATGGGAGGGGGAAGTGATCTTTCTGAGTGGCTGAATTTAATTTCCTATAGTCTATGCACACTCTCCAACCCGTGGCGGTGCGTTGGGGAACTAATTTACTCTTGTCATTTGGTTGCACCGTAATACCTGACTTCTTTGGAACCACTTGAGTGGGACTAACCCACTTGTTATCAGAGATGGGGTATATGATTCCCGCATCTAGTAACTTCACCACCTCCTTCATGACAATGTCCTTCATATTTGGATTTAATCGACGTTGTGCCTCCCTTGAGGTCTTAGCATCCTCTTCCAAGTGTATGCGGTGCATACAAATAGAAGGATCTATTCCCTTGAGATCTGCCACACTCCAGCCTATTGCTTCTTTGTGCTCTTTGAGCACCTTTATGAGTTCCAACTCTTGGTCGTTTGTGAGATTGGAAGCGATAATGACTGGAAGGGTCTCATTTGCACCCAAGAAAACATACTTGAGTGTAGCCGGTAGGGGCTTAAGCTCAAGTTGTGGTGGGGAAATTAAAGAAGGAGTTTGGGAAGTTTTGGACAAAGGGGGCAAGGGTTCTCTCGGAATTCTCCACTTAGGCAAATCCATGACAGTATTAACATCGAGCATGGAATTGACTTCACATATGGCTTGCTCAATGTCAAAATCATCACAGTTGAAGTGATTTAGGCATGCCTCTAAAGGATCCTTGGAAAGAATAGAAGGAAGTGCTTCTTGAACAAGGTCTTCCACAACATCGACACCAAAGCACTCACTTTCGTCGTCGGATGTGTGGTGGGAAGCATTGAAGATGTTCAAGCGGACTTTCATATTCCCAAAAGAGATGTCCATCACTCCGGTGCGACAATTAACGCAAGAGTTTGCCGTGGCCAAGAATGGACGACCTAGAATGATAGGAATATGACGCTTTGGATTTTGGACCGGTTTCGTGTCAAGGACTATGAAGTCCACCAGAAAATAGAATTTATCCACTTGAATGATGACATCCTCAATGATGCCACGTGGTTGCTTCACCGAACGGTCGGCAAGTTGCAACACAACCGTGGTATGCTTGAGTTCCCCCAAACCTAGTTGTTGGTAAATTGAGAATGGAAGCAAATTGACACTAGCCCCTAGATCAAGAAGTGCTTTTTCAAAAGATTAATTTTCGATGGTGCACGAAATGGTCGGAGCACCCAGATCTTTGAATTTAGGAGGGGCTTGGTGTTGGAAAATGGAGCTTATGTGCTCAATTAAGAGGACTTTCTTAGGAACATTATTCCTAGATTTGCGCTTTTGAGTGCACAAGTCCTTCAAGAATTTCACATAGGAAGGAATTTGTCGAATAGCATCAAGGAGAGGGAGATTGATCTTTACTTATTTGAAGATCTCCATCATGTCTTGGATTTTCTCTCCTTGCTTCCTGAAATGAGAAGGTTCCTTCAATCTTTGAGGAAAAGGAACCAGAGGTTCATAAGAGGTGTCAAGATTTGGAATCGATGACGACCCAACTTCACTTGCCTTTCCTTTTGGATTTGAAGGGGTATTTTGCAAATTTGGATTTAATGGAAACAATTTTGGATTTAATTGGGATTCTTTTGGATTTTTAGGTTTCTCTTGGAATTCCTTTCTCTCTTCCTCTCCTACCTTGGAATTAATGATTTTACCACTCCTTAAGGTTGTGATTGATTGAACTTGCTCCGGAGGAGCATTACAAGTTGAAGATGATGGATCTTCAATCATATGGACACCTTTGGGGTTCGCCACTGGTTGACTCGGTAACTTACCTTCCTCCCTTCTGTTTAAGGCATTAGCTAGTTGCCCGATTTGAGCTTCTAACCTAGCCATAGATTGAGCATTGGCTTCAAGCTTAGAGAATGATTGAGAGTGAGTTTGCAATAAGCGGGTGTTGGCCTCAAGATTGCTTATCACTCTTTCTTCAAAGCTTTGGCTTCTCGGAGGAGGTGGTGGTTGTTGGTAATTAGATCTTTGATTGTAAGGCTGAGGATTTGGCCTATAATGAGGCTGCTGAGAGTGGGAATTGAAAGAGTTTTGCCCTTGGAAAGAGGGACTTGATTCTTGAGGTTTCCATGAGAAAGCCGGATGGTTCTTGTAACCAGGATTGTACGTGTTTGAATATGGATCATTCATTTGTTTAGAGTACAGGGCATTCGCTTGCTCTTGAGCATAATCGGGAGATTGCCCGGCAATAGGACAATCTCGCACGAAATGTGAAGTACTATAGCAAAACGAACAACCTTCCTAATTTTGGACAAATTGGTTTGGAGTAGGCAGCCCATTTTTCATGATTAAATCCATTTTTCGGGATAGGGCTTCTACTTGCATGGCAACCTCATCTACCCGTGAAATCTCATGCACTCCTCTACAAAGTTGGGTGGCCTTCCCTTTCCTAGTGGAGGAGCGTTGAGCTGAATTGTTGCTTAGGGCTTGAAAAAGTTTCTATGCCTCATCGGGGCTTTTCAAAAGATATCCACCCCCACACGCAGAGTCTATCATTTGTCTATGTTGCTCACTCACCCCATCATAAAAACTTTGCACTAGCTGCCATTTTGGGACAGCATGATGCGGACAAGATTTTAAAAGATCCTTTAACCTCTCCCACATCTCATGGAATTGTTCTTGGTCAATTTGGGTGAATCCGGTGATTGCTCGCCGAATATCACTTGTCTTACCCATTGGGAAGTATTTTTTCAAGAACTCTATTTGCATCTCCGCCCAAGAATGGATTGAGTTAGGTTCTAAGGAGTTGAACCAACTTCTAGCTTTATCTTTTAGGGAGAAGGGGAACATACGCAGCTTTAGATCATCCTCCGTAAAGTGTGGTACACAAATAGTGGAACACACGGAAAGAAGTAATCTAAGTGCCGGTACGGATCCTCATTAGGGAGACCGTGGAAGCTATTAAGAAGATTGATAGTGGAGGACTTTATTTCGAATTGAGTTGCAGCTACATCTGAAAATTGGATACATGAAGGTACTTCAAATGTAGTCGGAAGGTAAAAGTCCATAAGCAGCTCTCCTTGAGGAGGTGGTGGTGGATGTGGTTGTTCATGATTAAAAGGAGGTAGTCTGGGAGGTTGTCTCTCATTTGGATCCATGTTTTCAGTCCTAGGCAATATAGGGTCCCTAGAGGTTCCTCTACGTTGTCTAAGTGTTCGTTCAAGTTCAATGTTACACGAAAGCAAAGGAAGTGACAAGGACCGTCTACCTAGCATGCATTAACAATCGAACAACACCTCAATACACAAAGTAACAATAATCTTTACAAAAAGAATGAATGAATTCAAACCACCAATTTTAGGCGTTATACTCACAAAGGGCTCCAAGTTTACTTCTCTTTGATGCCCGCTATGTGGTATACCTAAAATCAAGAAGTTTGAGAAATAAGAACAAAATATATACAAAAAGAATGAAAGAATTTCTAGCCTAAGAATTAAACCAGATTTAATCTTCCAAAGGTGACAATAAAACCGTAGTCCCCGGCAACGGCGCCAAAATTTTGATGTGGTCGGAACTAAATTATATTGTAAGCTTAATTTTTCCCTTTTTATCAAAATATAATTTAACCACTCGCAAGAGCACGAATCTTTGTAGATAAGGTTCTATATAGAGGGTATCGATCCCACGAGGACTAGTCGCAATTGTCTTAAAGGAAGATTAATTCTACTTTAATTCGAAAAATAGATTTTTGAATTTATGTTTAGAAACTATTGCATGAATGAAATGACAAGAAAAGTAAAGAGTTTAAAGTTGGGAGAGAGAACTAGGGTTGGTTTCCACCACTAGCCATTCACATGTTCATAAGTGTAGCAAGCATGGGATTCATTAATTAAATGCCTAACAATGTCATTAGGCTTGTGACCTCAATGACATATCAAAAGATCAATGTGTGTGCTAACCTATCATAATCCATCTTCAACAAGCATAGCTCTTCAACCTAACTAACTACCTAATTACTCTACTCTCTAAGTGAACACTACATGCATCCAAACTATCTTGTCTTGGCATGGTCTATACAAACTAACATCACACATTCATTTAAACACCATTATCTAGCCATCATTTGCACTTCTTGTGGAATATGCAAATGTTGTGCATTCAAGTGACAAAATCTACTCTAAGACAAGAATAAATTCCAAATCAAATGAATATATATAAGAGATGTATTTGTGTACATAATCACTAGGCTAAATAATCAACATTTAATTACAAATCCCAAGAGCTACAAAGATGAACAAGTTTACATGGCTAGGGGTTGAAACCAACACCCTAGTAGAAGAGTTAGTTGCTCATGGTTGCCTTGCACCCTTCCATTGATGAAGAGAATGAAGCTTCTTGGTCTGGTTCAACTTTTTCTTCTCCTCTCCCGAAGGTCTCTCTCTCCTCTTCTTGTGTGTTGAGAGATATGAGATATGTGTGGCTTTTTGGTGCTTTTTGGCTCCTCTTTCTCCTTTGGGGCCCACCATATATATATATATATCATTATATATATCTCTTGTATCAAGAAGGCCCCCAAAAGTCTTGTTCAAGTCAGATAATCCCCCTAAGTCGTGCAAAAAGGGGGATTTTGTTGCAAGTGGGAGAGCAGGTGAGTAAGTGGCCAAGTGGGCTCTGCAGCATCTCGATTGATCTCGATTGAATCTCGATTGATCGAGATTTCGATCAATCGAAATGAGATCTCGATCAATCGAGATTTCGATTAATCGAGATCAACATCTCGATTGATCGAGATGCCTTGGGCTGCATTTTCTGATTTCTTCTCTTGACTGCAGAAAGCTTCCAACTTTGCTCCATTTGCTCCAATACCTGCAAAACATCAAAAACACAAAAATACCGTAAACATATCTCGATAAACGCGAAAACGGAACTAACGTATGTAAGAAAGAGGGTTCAAATGCATAGAATTGAACACTTATCAATGATTCTGATTGTAGAACGATTTCTATAGAAATAAGACTTTTTGAGTCAAAACAACTTAAAACAAAACTAGTTTAAAATCATTTTTTTGCATGGTCGTTTCTTTTGGATGTTTAGAGAGTCGAATCTATCACAAGATAACATATGGTTGTGATCACGCACGATTTCAGCTAGAAATTGCTCTTTTCGAATCAGAGTGACTCAAATAAAACTAGATGAAGATCAGATCGGCATGCTCATTGTTTCTTTTGGATATTTGAACGATCTAATTTGGTAAAAAGCAACATACAATTCTGATTGTTACACGATTTTTATTGAAGTGGGACTTTTTGAATCGAAATAGCTCAAACTAAACTAGTTTAGAATCGTTGTCTCCACACTCATTTCTTTTGGACGTCCAAACGGTGCAATCTCGCAAAAAGCACTGCACGGTTTTTGTTCATGCACAATATTTGCTAGGAATTGCTCTTTTCAAATCATAATGACTCAATAAAAAGTTATGAAGATAGGATAAGCATACTCGTTGTTTCTTTTGGTTGTCTAGACGGTCGAATTTCGCAAAAAGTAGTGTATGATTCTAATTGTGGCATGATTTCTCTAGACATGGGACTTTTGTTTTTTTATTTAGAAAGGTTAGTGTGTTGCATTCGTTCAACAAAAATAGGACTTTCCAAGTGAAAACAACTCAAACGAAACTAGTTTAAATCATTTTTTCTATTCTCGTTTCTTCGGGATGTCCAGACAGTGGAATCTGGCCCAAGGCACCATTCGGTTTTGATCACGCATGATTTTTTCTAGGAAATAATCTTTTTGAAAAAGAACGACTCAAAAAAAAGGGATGAAGATCGGATCAGCATGCTCGTTATTTTTTTTAGACGTTAAGACTATCTAGTTTGGTAAAAAGCAACGTACTATTCTAATCGTGGCACGATTTCTATAGAAGAGGGAGTTTTTGATTCAATACCACTCAAATGAAACTAGTTTAGAATATTTTTCGCCATACTCATTTCTTTTGGATGTCCGGACGGTCGGATCTGGCACAAAGCACCATTCGGTTTTGGTCGTGCATGATATTTGTTAGGAATTGCTCTTTTCATATTAGAATGACTCAAACAAAAATGGAAGAAGATAGGATTTGAATGCTCTTTGTTTCTTTTGGATATATGGACGGTCGAATTTTACGAAAACCAGCGTATGATTCTGATTGTGACATGATTTCTCTAAAAATGAGAGTTTTTTATTCAAAACAACTCAAAGAAAACTAGTTTCAAACATTTTTCCCACGCCCATTTCTTTTGGAATTCCACATAGTCGAATACGGCACAAAGCACTATACGGTTGTCATCACGCATGATTTCTAGTGGGAATTGCTCTTTTCAAATCAGAAGGACTCAAACAAAACTGGATGAAGGTCGTATCGGCATGCTCATTAGTTCTTTTTGGACGTTTAAACGATCTAATTTGACAAAAAATAACAGACAATTCTAATTGTGGCACGATTTCTTAAGAAATGGACTTTTCGAATCGAAACAACTAAAATTAAAGCAGTTTTGAATCGTTGTACCCATACTCGTTTCTTTTGGATGTCTAGACGGTCGAATCTGACACAAAGCACCGTGCAGTTTTGATAATACATGATATTTGGTAGGAATTGCTCTTTTTGTACTAGAGTGACTGAAACCAAATGGATTAAGATAGGATAAGCATTACATTTGTTTCTTTAGGCTGTCTAGATGGTCGAATTTGACAAAAAGCAACGGATGATTCTAATTGTGGCACGATTTCTAAATAAATGGGACTTTTTGAGTCAAAACAACTCAAACGAAACTAGTTTAAATGATTTTTCTTGTGATCACGCACGATTTCTACTAGGAAATGCTCTTTTCGAATCAGAGTGACTCAAATAAAACTGGATAAAGAAAGGATCAGCATGCTTATTGTTTCTTTTGGACGTTTACATGATCTAATTAGGTAAAAAACAACGGTCAAGCACAAGTTTAGAATCATTGTCATCATACTCATTTCTTTTGGATGTCCAGACAGTAGAATATGGCACATAGCACCATACGGTTGTGATTATGGCACGAAGCACCATACGATTCTCACCATGCCCGATATTTGCAAGGAATTCCTCTTTTCATATTAGAATGACTCAAACCAAAAAGGATAAAGATAGGATAAGCATGCTCGTTGTAAGGACCGGAATTTTTCGACCGATTCCGAGCGAATTTTGACCGAACTTATTTTTTTTTGAATAAATTAAATTCGAAAAGATGTGGGTACATATATATATATATGGAATTATATATATATATATAGTTTGGATGTGGACAATTATATATATAGGATTATATATATATATAAGTGGAGGAAGTGCATATATATATACACATATATATATAGTGGGTTTGTATGTAATTGTGAAAAAAAAATAGAGACACATATGTAATTATATGTATATGTATGGGGGAAATACATGTAATTGGTGGTGTTAAATAGATATATACATATATATGTAAAATATATGTATATGAAGTATGTGGCTGAGATTGGGGGAAGGATATGTGGACTAAAAGAAAAGAAAAGAAAAGAGAAAAAGAAGAAGAAAAGAAAAGAAGAAAGAAAAGAAAAAGAAAGAAAGAGAGAGAAGGAGAAGTCGGGGAGAGAGAAGAGAAAGGAGACCGAGAAGAGAGAGAGATCGGGGAAGACCGAGAGACGCCGAGAGAGGAGGAGCTCGACGGCGCTCCGGCGGTGCTCCGACGGCGGCTGTTCACGGTGGCGGTGGTAGTTCCCGGCAGAGGTTTTGGCTCACGGTGGTGGGCTGGTGGTGAGGAGACGGGCTCGGTTCACGGCAGCAGCTGGACTAACGTGGGGGTTTCGATTGGCTGAGTTTGGGTTTCTTCTCGGCGGCCGTGGCTGGTAGCGACGGTGGTGGTGACAACCTGTTCCGACGTTCAGAGGTGGGTCGATGGGGTTAAATTTGGGCTTCGCTTGGTTCAATTTTGGGTCGAGCTCAGAAGGGTTCGGCTCATGGCTGGGTTCGGTTCCGCTGAAGAGGGCTGACGGCAGCTGATGGTGGCTGTGATGGTGGTTCCGGCGGTGGTTGCAGGTGGGTTCGGTGGTGCGAGCTGCCTGGTTCGCAGCTTCGGCTGGTGGTGGTTCGGCTGAGCACGACTGGGTCGTGTTTGGCTCGGTTGGGTTTGGGTTCATGGTTCGGCTGAGTTTGCTTCGATGGTCATTGATTAGGAGGTGGTCCGATAGTGTGTGGGTTCGGCCATGACGAGTTTTGCATGGCTCTATATGTTTTGGAGTCAAACTTGGGATGGTGTGGCTTGATTTTGGAGTTTAAATTGTTGGTGGTCTCGGGTCTTCATTGGCCGAGTGCACAGCTTGGTTGCGGCAGTTTTAACAGCTACATGATGTTTGTTTGGGGTTGGATCTTATGCACGGTAGTTTGCTGGGGCATAGTTCAAGGTAATTACAGGGGCTGTGAGTTGTTAAGAGATGATGGTATATATGGTTTTGAATTAAAGTGGGCTGTCATATTGGGTTTACTTGAGATCATTTGGGCTTAGATTATGAAGTTTGGATGCCTTATTGGTCATTGAAATGGGGCTTTGTGAAATTGGGTTTGGTCACCAATTGAATTAAAGATTGGGTTAAGCGTGGAGATGGAAAAGGAAAGGAAAATGGTTCATGGTATTGTTCGTGTGGACTTCGACACTGGACTTGACCGAGCAAGGAAATGGACCGCTTTGCGGGCACGGACACAGTAAAAGCGGGACCTAAGGCAAGTTGATTCTTGCCTCTATCTCTATGTATATTTTAAATATGCTGATTAAATTTACATATGTTCTTAATTTAGTCATATGTGGCGTTTGCATGTATGTATATGCATATATATATATAAAGGTGTTTATATATATATATACGTGGGATGTGAGGATACATATATACGCGGGTATATATATATATATGTGTGGGCTTGGAGGGTAAGAGCATTGTTAGATTCTGATGTTGATTTGCATTGTTATATGCATGTTTAGGGATTGAGCCATGTAAAGTATGCTAAATTATGTATATATATTTAGCTAGATGTTGCCTTGCATGCCTATATGATTCCTATGCATGAGTTGAGTATACATAAATATATACGTGTTTATATATTGGTGTAGTGGTAAATGCATGCTAAATTGGTTATAGCATAGAAGGGTATTGGAAAAGCATGAAATATGTGAATTATTCTGTATGTTTTTACTACCTATATGGGTGACATGATATATATATATATGTATATGTATATTTGCGTGATTGTATATGGTTGTAAGAATGCATGTTGGTTGCGCGTAGTAAAATGCATAATTGGAATGAAAGCATGATTGTATTTACGCTAATATACGTATATGTTGTGTATGTGTAAACGTGATTATGAATGATTTCTGTGAAAAGTGTGTTCATTGGTGAAAACGTGAAAATGTGATGTTTACAGATTTAAGCATGAAAGATATGACTTTCTTGGAAAATGCATAAGCATGATGAGTTCCATGGTATGAGTGTGATGACATTGTAACAATCTTGAGGTGAAAGGAAAATGCATTGATTTGACAAAAATGCATTCATGGTGTGGATAAGTGCATGAGTGTGATTATATGCACTATATATATGATTTTGGGGCAGGAGTGTGAAATTAAGATAAGGGGAAGGCCCCTAGGGTGAAAGACCCAAAACTTGGCCAAGAGGAGGTGCTCCCTTCGGGTTAGTAACCCGATAAAGCACAAGCAGAGTTTGGGTGCCGAAGAGACCCTTACTATTGGAGTGATGAGAAAGCCCCCTATGAATTAGTTTGGTGTGAGTTATATACGTATGTATTTGCACTTCATGTGAAGCATCATGCATGATTTGAAAAATGTGGATGTTTGGGTAAAAATGCATGAGCGTGTGCATTTATGCATGATTCAATGGATCTTGTTGAGTAGGTGACTTGGTATGTGATTTTCATTGTTCTAATGCTTCTATATATATATATGTTTTCTACACATATGAATGCTGGATAAATCAGGTGTATTAGATTTAAATGTTTATAGTGTTAGAACTGCCATATGCATTGTTGGTTCATGTATGCTAGGAGGGGCATGACTTTAAATAGTGTGATATATTTAAGTGCATGTATATTTTTGAGAATATGTGAGGATCGACCTGCTGCTGCGATGATAGTATGGTTCTACATACCTTGTTGGGCCTTTGAGCTCACCCCCTCCCAGGTTTTGCAGGTATTGCTGATTACGGAGTCAGTTAGAGGACTCATAGTACCAGTGGCAAAGGTAGTAGTTAAATTCTTTAGAATTTAATGTATAACTAGGACATTTGGATTAGATGTATGGAGCAATTATGGTGATTCAGTTCCTTCAGATGTATTTCATTCATGTGATGTATAGATGTAATACGGACATTCAAGGACTGAGACATGTATATTTTGATTATATTATGCATGTTGTAGAAATGCTGGGGGGACACGTGCCCAGAAGTGTCCATTTTTATTATTTAGATATAAATGCTGGGGGGACACGTGCCCAGAAGTGTCCATATGAATTGTAAAGCAGGTGTAATATGCCAGGAGCTGATTATTTAGAATGGGTCATGCCCGATTTTCGTGAAAATCCTTTGCAAGGGCTATCGATGATCTTATGTCACCTGAAGGGTGCACATATAGAATGCTTCCGCAATAGAATAGATTAAAATGAGAGTAAGGTGTGGGAACTTGAGGTGAAATTACGGATTCACCCCCGTTTCCCTCGCTCCTAACCGGGTGTCGGAAACCGGGGCGCGACACTCGTTGTTTCTTTTGGCCATCTAGACTCTCGAATTTGTCAAAAATAAGCATATGATTCTGATTGGGGCACAATTTTTAAAGAAGTACGACTTCTTGAGTCCAAATGACTGAAATGAACCTAGTTTAAATCATTTCTCCCTTGCTAGTTATTTTTGGATGTTCCGACAATTGAATCTGGCACAAAAGACCATATGGTTGTAATCATGGAACAAAGCACCATAAGGTTTTGATCTTGCACGATATTTGCTAGGAATTGCACTTTTCGTAGCAGAACGACTCAATCAAAAAAGGATGAACATAGGATAAGCATGCTCGTTGTTTTTTTTGGTCCTCTAGACAGTCGAATTTGGCGAAAAGCGTAGTATAATTCTAATTATGGAACGATTTCAATAGAAATAAGACTTTTCTAGTCAAAACAACTTAAAATAAAACTAGTTTAAAATCGTTTTTTCCCATGGTCGTTTCTTCTGGATGTTTAGAGAGTCGAATCTGTCACAAGACAACATATGGTTGTGATCATGCATGATTTCAGCTAGAAATTGCTCTTTTCGAATCAGAGTGACTCAAATAAAACTAGATGAAGATCAAATCGGCATGCTCATTGTTTCTTTTGGATATTTGAACGATCCAATCTGGTAAAAAGCAACATACAATTCTGATTGTTACACGATTTTTATTGAAGTGGGACTTTTTGAATCAAAATAGCACAAACTAAACTAGTTTAGAATTGTTGTCTCCACACTCGTTTCTTTTGGATGTCCAGACGGTGCAATCTCGCACAAAGCACTACACGGTTTTGATCATGCACGATATTTGCTAGGAATTGCTCTTTTTAAATTATAATGACTCAATAAAAAAAGTATGAAGATAGGATAAGCATACTCGTTGTTTCTTTTGGTTGTCTAGACGGTCGAATTTCACAAAAAGTAGTGTATGATTCTAATTGTGGCATGATTTCTCTAGACATGGGACTTTTGTTTTTTTACTTAGAAAGGTTAGTGTGTTGCATTCGTTCAACAAAAATAGGACTTTCCAAGCCAAAACAACGCAAACGAAACTAGTTTAAATCATTTTTTATGTTCTCGTTTCTTCGGGATGTCCAGACAGTGGAATCTGGCCCAAGGCACCACTCGGTTTTGATCACGAATGATTTTTTCTAGGAAATAATCTTTTCGAATAAGAATGACTCAAAAAAAACGGGGTGAAGATCGGATCAGCATGGTCGTTATTTTTTTTGGACGTTAAGACTATCTAGTTTGGTAAAAAGCAACGTACTATTCTAATTATGGCACGATTTCTATAGAAGAGGGAATTTTTGATTCAGTACCACTCAAATGAAACTAGTTTAGAATATTTTTTGCCATACTTGTTTCTTTTGGATGTCCGGACGGTCGGATCTGGCACAAAGCACCATTCGATTTTGGTCATGCATGATATTTGTTAGGAATTGCTCTTCTCATATTAGAATGACTCAAACAAAAATGGAAGAAGATAGGATTTGAATGCTCTTTGTTTCTTTTGGATGTATGGACGGTCGAATTTTACGAAAACCAGCGTATGATTCTGATTGTGAGTTGATTTCTCTAAAAATGAGAGTTTTTGATTCAAAACAACTCAAACAAAACTAGTTTCAAACATTTTTCCCATGCCCATTTCTTTTGGATGTCCAGATAGTCGAATATGGCACAAAGCACTATGCGGTTGTCATCACGCATGATTTCTGCTAGCAATTGCTCTTTTCAAATTAGAAGGACTCACACAAAACTGGATGAAGGTCGTATCGGCATGCTCATTAGTTCTTTTGGACGTTTAAACGATCTAATTTGACAAAAAGTAATATACAATTCTAATTGTGGCATGATTTCTTAAGAAATGGACTTTTTGAATCGAAACAACTAAAATTAAAGCAGTTTTGAATCGTTGTACCCATACTCGTTTCTTTTGGATGTCTAGACGGTCGAATCTGGCACAAAGCACCGTGCAATTTTGGTAATGCATGATATTTGGTAGGAATTGCTCTTTTTGTACTAGAGTGACTGAAACAGAAAAGGATGAAGATAGGATAAGCATTGCATTTGTTTCTTTAGGCTGTCTAGATGGTTGAATTTGGCAAAAAGCAGCGGATGATTCTAATTGTGGCACGATTTCTAAACAAATGGGACTTTTTGAGTCAAAACAACTCAAACAAAACTAGTTTAAATGATTTTTCTTGTGATCACACACGATTTCTGCTAGGAAATGCTCTTTTCGAATCAGAGTGACTCAAACAAAACTAGATGAAGAAAGGATCTACATGCTTATTGTTTCTTTTGGACGTTTACATGATCTAATTACGTAAAAAACAACGGTCAAGCACAAGTTTAGAATCGTTGCCATCATACTCATTTCTTTTGGATGTCTAGACAATAGAATATGGCACATAGCACCATACGGTTGTGATTATGGCATGAAGCACCATACGATTCTCACCATGCCCGATATTTGCAAGGAATTCCTCTTTTCATATTAGAATGACTCAAACCAAAAAGGATAAAGATAGGATAAGCATGCTCGTTGTTTCTTTTGGCCATCTAGACTCTCGAATTTGGCAAAAACAAGCATATGATTCTGATTGTGGCACAATTTTTAAAGAAGTACGACTTCTTGAGTCCAAATGACTGAAATGAACCTAGTTTAAATCATTTATCCCTTGTTAGTTATTTTTGGATGTTCAGACAATTAAATGTGGCACAAAAGACCATATGGTTGTAATCATGGAACAAAGCACCATAAAGTTTTGATCTTGCACGATATTTGCTAGGAATTGCACTTTTCATAGCAGAACGACTCAATCAAAAAAGGATAAACATAGGATAAGCATGCTCGTTGTTTCTTTTGGTCCTCTAGACAGTCGAATTTGACAAAAAGCTTAGTATGATTCTGATCGTGGAACGATTTCTATGGAAATAAGACTTTTCGAGTCAAAACAACTTAAAACAAAACTAGTTTAAAATCATTTTTTTCGCATGGTCATTTCTTTTGATTGTTTAGAGAGTCGAATATGTCACAAGACAACATATGGTTGTGTTCACGCACGATTTCAGCTAGAAATTGCTCTTTTCGAATCAGAGTGACTCAAATAAAAGTAGATGAAGATTAGATCGGCATGCTCATTGTTTCTTTTGGATATTTGAACGATCTAATTTGGTAAAAAGCAACATACAATTCTGATTGTTACACGATTTTTATTGAAGTGGGACTTTTTGAATCGAAATAGCTCAAACTAAACTAGTTTAGAATCGTTGTCTCCACACTCGTTTCTTTTGGTTGTCCAGACGGTGCAATCTCGCACAAAACCCTACACGGTTTTGATCATGCACGATATTTGCTAGGAATTGCTCTTTTCAAATTATAATGACTCAATAAAAAAAGTATGAAGATAGGATAAGCATACTCGTTGTTTCTTTTGGTTGTCTAGACAATCGAATTTCGCAAAAAGTAGTGTATGATTCTAATTGTGGCATGATTTCTCTAGACATGGGACTTCTGTTTTTTTATTTAGAAAGGTTAGTGTGTTGCATTCATTCAACAAAAATAGGACTTTCCAATTCAAAACAACTCAAACGAAACTAGTTTAAATCATTTTTTCTATTCTCGTTTCTTCGGGATATCCAGACAGTGGAATCTGGCCCAAGGCACCATTCGGTTTTGATCACGCATTATTTTTTCTAGGAAATAATCTTTTCGAATAAGAATGACTCAAAAAAAATGGGATGAAGATCGGATCAGCATGCTAGTTATTTTTTTTGGGCGTTAAGACTATCTAGTTTGGTAAAAAGCAACATACTATTCTAATTGTGGCACGATTTTTATAGAAGAGGGAATTTTTGATTCAATACCACTCAAATGAAACTAGTTTAGAATATTTTTCGCCATACTCGTTTCTTTTGGATGTCCGGACGGTCGGATCTGGCACAAAGCACCATTCGGTTTTGGTCATGCATGATATTTGTTAGGAATTGCTCTTTTCATATTAGAATGACTCAAACAAAAAAGGAAGAAGATAGGATTTGAATGCTCTTTGTTTCTTTTGGATGTATGGACGGTTGAATTTTACGAAAACCAGCGTATGATTCTGATTGTGACATGATTTCTCTAAAAATGAGAGTTTTTGATTCAAAACAACTCAAACAAAACTAGTTTCAAACATTTTTCCCACGCCCATTTCTTTTGGATGTCCACATAGTCGAATACGGCACAAAGCACTATACGGTTGTCATCACGCAAGATTTCTGCTGGGAATTGCTCTTTTCAAATCAGAAGGACTCAAACAAAACTGGATGAAGGTCGTATCGGCATGCTCATTAGTTCTTTTGGACGTTTAAACGATCTAATTTGACAAAAAGTAATATACAATTCTAATTGTGGCACGATTTCTTAAGAAATGGACTTTTCGAATCAAAACAACTAAAATTAAAGCAGTTTTGAATCGTTGTACCCATACTTATTTCTTTTGGATGTCTAGACAGTCGAATCTGGCACAAAGCACCGTGCAGTTTTGATAATGCACGATATTTGGTAGGAATTGCTCTTTTCGTACTAGAGAGACTGAAACAAAAAAGGATGAAGATAGGATAAGCATTGCATTTGTTTCTTTTGGCTGTCTAGATGGTCGAATTTGGCAAAAAGTAGCGGATGATTCTAATTGTGGCGCGATTTCTAAACAAATGGGACTTTTTGAGTCAAAACAACTCAAACGAAACTAGTTTAAATGATTTTTCTTGTGATCACGCACGATTTCTGCTAGGAAATGCTCTTTTCGAATCAGAGTGACTCAAACAAAACTGGATGAAGAAAGGATATGCATGCTTATTGTTTCTTTTGGACGTTTACATGATCTAATTAGGTAAAAAACAACGGTCAAGCACAAGTTTAGAATCGTTGCCATCATACTAATTTCTTTTGGATGTCCAGACAGTAGAATATGGCACATAGCACTATACGGTTGTGATTATGGCACGAAGCTGTAAGGACCGAAATAATTTTTGACCGGTTCCGGGTGATTTTGGACCGGACCGATTTTTTTTTTCGAATAAATTAAAATTCAGAAATATGTTATATATATATATATATATGGAATTATATATATATATATATGAAGTTGGAGGATATAGATATATATATATATATATATGGGAATATATAAATATATGCACATGGTGGGCTTATATGCAAATATGAAGAAGTGTGGGTGCACATGCATAATTACATGTATTGTGTAGCATATATCATATATATATTTATATATGAATAATATGTGGACCAAAAAGAAAGAAAAGAAAAGAGAAAAGAAGAAAAGGAAAAAGAAAAGAAAAGAAGAGAGGAGAAAGAGAATCGGGGAGAGAGAGAACCGAGAGGGGAAGAGGAGGCCACGGTTGGCGACACTCACGGCAGGGCTTCGCCTGGGCGACGGTGAACTCCGGCGACGGCTGGGGCGGCGGTTGACGTGGGCCGACGGCAGGTGGTGAGTGCTGGCCGCGACTGGGGGTTTCGTAGCTGGGCCGTTCGCGAAGGGGGGGTTTTGGCTGGTTCGACGGGTGCTCCGGTGGCGGCTGGAATAGCGACTGATGGTGGCTGAAGGCGGTCGTGACGGCGAAGGAGGCCGGGGTTGGTTCGGTTTTGGACTGAACTCGGCTAGGTTCTACTTGGCTCAGCCATAGCGGTCTGGTTGGGCAACGGTGGTCACAACAGTGGCTGTCCCGGCGTGGTGGTGGCTGGGAACGGCTGGATCTGTTCACGGTGGTAGTGGCTGGCCGTGATGGTGCCGATGGGACTGATTGGCTTGGATCACAGGGTCCATTGAGGTGGGTCTCTAATTCGGTTTCTAGTTGGCTGGGTTCCGTTGGAGCTGTGATGAAGGGTGGCTCGGTTTGTGACTATTTCGGCCATGGTTTCCAGCGCCGACAGTGCTGGTGGCCGGAAGTGGCCTGTTTGGATGGTTTCAGGTGACTGGTCACGGGTTGGCCGTGTGTGGAGCATCTCATGGTGGCATTGGCTGTTTGAGTTTATTGATTGGCTAGATTTTGAGTTGAGTTTGGTTAGTCTTCATGGGCTAGCCACGGTTTGATGGGTTCATGGCAGCAGGTGGTATTTTTCCGACTTTGGGTTGAGCACGGTGGGTTCGGTGGTTGAGTGGACAGCCTGTGGTGGCTAAAATCGGTTTGGGGGTTGCGACTCCCATGGAGGTTCGGCCATTGTGATAGGTTGGCTTGCTTGCGGTTTAGACTGATGGTCACAAGTGTGGCTATGGCTTAGTGCAACCATTGGGTGGTTGGTGTTGGTTAGGCTGCCAGTTGCACATCTAATTAGATTTGTATACATGAGTGGGATCATTGAAATTGGGCTTTGATATTGGGCTTGTATAATTGGACCTTGAGATTGGTTCCAATTGGACTATGTTTGGACTACCATATTTAAAATGGTCCAAGAATGGAGATTAAAAAGGAAACGAAGTGGTCTGATAGGTTGTTCGTGTGGATTTCGACACGGGACTGGACCGGGACTTGGAAATGGACCGCCTTGCAGACGCGGATTCATTGGAGAGCGGGACCTAAGGCAAGTTGATTCTTGCCTCTATCTCTTACGTATATTTTATTTACGTTGAGTAATTTACATATGTTTTAATTTGATCATATGTGGTATGTGTATATACATGTATATATAGGCGCTTATATATATGTGTGTATAGGGAATATGGTACATACATGGGATGTGAGAGGATATATATATGTGTGTGTGTATATAGATGTATGTGCGGGTTTGGGAAGCGATAACATATTAGATTTATCGCCTATTTGCATTGTGATATGCATGTATGTATAGATTAAAGTCTATGAAAAGTATGCTAAATAATAAACGTTTGGCTATGTGTTGTCTCGTATGCATATGTGGCTCTTATGCATGATGTTCAGTATATATATGTGATTATATATATGGGTGCAGTGGTAGAAATTCATGCTAAGTATGAATATGACTTTTGGCGGACATTTGCAAAGCATGATTATGATATGCTAGATGTTCTATATGTTCTTATTGCATATGTGGGTGACGTAATATATATGTGATTATATATTGTGATTTGAAATGCATGTTAGCTACTTGTAGTGAATACATGTATTTAATGAGAGCATGACTGTATTTATGCTAGTGTATGCGCATATGTGATTTATATGCATGATTTGACATGTACGTGATTACATGTGGGTTTACGTGAATGAAATGCATGCTATCTGTCTATAGAAAATGTATGCATTGGTTATAGCACGATAAATATGTGCTAGGGTTGAAGTTGTTTGCATATGTGAGGTGTTATGCAAGTCTTGGAACATGTATGTGCTATATGTGTTGGAATGTGATGAAAAGCATGCTAAATACTTCTTTTTAGTATTCATAAGCATGAGTGGAAGCATGAAAGTATTATGCTGTGTATATATGCATTCATATTGTATGTATAAGAGGGAAATGACACAGATGTGGGTATATGTGGGTTTATGTGGAGATGAAATGCAGGTTATGTTCTTTTCACTAGCTTAGGCATTGTGAGGCGTGAACATTGAATGTTCAATTGTTATATGTTCGAAATGCATATATGGTGCCGTTGTGAGAAAACGGGGAAGTGTGGTTGAGTCACCCAGAGTAGGTCATTACTCGGTCACGGTGTCAAAGTGGTCCCATCACCTGGTAGGACCGATGTTCTCGGTGGTGCATGTTGAGATTATCTCATCACTTGGTAGGACCGATGTTCTCAGTGGTGCATTTCGAAATTTCCTCATCACCTGGTAGGACCGATGTTCTCGGTGGTGCATTCTAAAATGGTCTCATCACTTGGTAGGACCGATGTTCTCAGTGGTGCATTCCAAAATTATCTCATCACTTGGTAGGATCGATGTTCTCAGTGATGTAAATTCTAAAATTTCGTGGGAAGTGTCTCTGTCACATAATTGGTTGAGAATCATGTTAGGGTATTGGGTTGAGTCCGACAGAGGGACAAGTGGGTGAACTTGCTTACATTATCTATTGTGAAGCATGTTATGTATTTAACGCATTCTTATATATGCGTTGTCTGTGATTGAACATGATATATGTTGGATATTTATTGCTTTTGAGCATGTTATATGATTTAAATGCATCTTTATTGCATTTGAGATACGCTACTTGACGAGTAGAAGATGTGATAGTTGATTTACATCGTTTATATAAATGTGTTGATTTATATGTTCTATATACATATTGATGCCTGATGTTTACTGCTTTCAAGCATGTTGAAAATGATTTCTAAAATCATGTATAGTGGATTTTGCATGTTCATATGTGCTAGGGTAGCCATATGCATCGTTGGTTCATGCATGCTAGGTAGAGCATGGTCTTAAATATTGTGATATATTTAAGTGCATGTATATTTTTGAGAATATGTGAGGATCGACCTGCTGCAGCGGTGATAGTATGGTTCTACATACCTTGTTGGGCCTTTGAGCTCACCCCCTCCCAGGTTTTGCAGGTATTGCTGATTTTCGAAGTCAGTTAGGGGGATCGGTAGTCCCAGTTGCAGAGGTAGTAAGTAGATTCCTTAGAATCTAATGTATGTTCAGGATAGTGGATAGATAGATACTTTACATTTGGATTAAATGTATAAAGTGATTATATTGATTCAGTTCCTTCACTTGTATTTATTCATGTGATGTATGTATTAAATACGGACATTCAAGGACTGAGGCATGTATATTCATGATTGTATTATGCATGTTGTATAAATATTGGGGGGACACGGGCCCAGAAGTGTCCATTTTTATTGTTTAGATATAAATGCTGGGGGGATACGTGCCAATAAGTGTCCATATAAATTGTAAAGCAGGTATATCATGCCAGGAGCTGATTATTTAGAATGGGTCATGCCCGATTTTCATAAAAATGATAGAAAATTGAGGTTGCATGATCAGGTGGTGGTTAGAGCGTGAGGGTGATCTCACGGGGTTCACACCTCGGTTTTCTGGCCTCGGGAATCGGGGCGTGACAGAAGCACCAAATGATTCTCACCATGCCCGATATTTGCAAGGAATTCCTCTTTTCATATTAGAATGACTCAAACCAAAAAGGATAAGGATAGGATAAGCATGCTCGTTGTTTCTTTTGGCTATCTAGACTGTCGAATTTTGCAAAAACAAGCATATGATTCTGATTGGGGCACGAATTTTAAAGAAGTACGACTTCTTGAGTCCAAATGACTGAAATGAACCTAGTTTAAATCATTTCTCCCTTGCTAGTTATTTTTGGATGTTCAGACAATTGAATCTGGCACAAAAGACCATATGGTTGTAATCATGGAACAAAGCACCATAAGGTTTTGATCTTGCACGATATTTGCTAGTAATTGCACTTTTCGTAGCAGAACGACTCAATCAAAAAAGGATGAACATAGGATAAGCATGCTTGTTGTTTCTTTTGGTCCTCTAGACAGTCGAATTTGACAAAAAGCGTTGTATGATTCTGATTGTGGAACGATTTCTATGGAAATAAGACTTTTCGAGTCAAAACAACTTAAAACAAAACTAGTTTAAAATCATTTTTTGCATGGTCGTTTCTTTTGGATGTTTAGAGAGTCGAATCTGTCACAAGACAACATATGGTTGTGACCACGCACGATTTCAGCTAGAAATTGCTCTTTTCGAATCAAATGACTCAAATAAAACTAGATGAAGATCAGATCGGCATGCTCATTCTTTCTGTTGGATATTTGAACGATCTAATTTGGTAAAAAGCAACATACAATTCTGATTGTTACACAATTTTTATTGAAGTGGGACTTTTTGAATCGAAATAGCTCAAACTAAACTAGTTTAGAATCGTTGTCTCCACACTCATTTCTTTTGGATGTCCAGATGGTGCAATCTCGCACAAAGCCCTACACGGTTTTGATCATGCACGATATTTGCTAGGAATTGCTCTTTTCAAATTATAATGACTCAATAAAAAAAGTATGAAGATAGGATAAGCATACTCGTTGTTTCTTTTGGTTGTCTAGACGATCGAATTTCGCAAAAAGTAGTGTATGATTCTAATTGTGGCATGATTTCTCTAGACATGGGACTTTTGTTTTTTTATTTAGAAAGGTTAGTGTGTTGCATTCGTTCAACAAAAATAGGACTTTCCAATTCAAAACAACTCAAACGAAACTAGTTTAAATCATTTTTTCTATTCTCGTTTCTTCGGGATATCCAGACAGTGGAATCTGGCCCAAGGCACCATTCGGTTTTGATCACGCAGGATTTTTTCTAGGAAATAATCTTTTCGAATAAGAACGACTCAAAAAAAATGGGATGAAGATCGGATCAGCATGCTCGTTATTTTTTTTGGACGTTAAGACTATCTAGTTTGGTAAAAAGCAACGTACTATTCTAATTGTGGCACGATTTCTATAGAAGAGGGAATTTTTGATTCAATACCACTCAAATGAAACTAGTTTAGAATATTTTTCGCCATACTCGTTTCTTTTGGATGTCCGGACGGTCGGATCTGGCACAAAGCACCATTCGGTTTTGGTCATGCATGATATTTGTTAGGAATTGCTCTTTTCATATTAGAATGACTCAAACAAAAAAGGAAGAAGATAGGATTTGAATGCTCTTTGTTTCTTTTGGATGTATAGACGGTCGAATTTTACGAAAAGTAGCATATGATTCTAATTGTGACATGATTTCTCTAAAAATGAGAGTTTTTGATTCAAAACAACTCAAAGAAAACTAGTTTCAAACATTTTTCCCACGCCCATTTCTTTTGGATGTCCACATAGTCGAAAACGGCACAAAGCACTATACGGTTGTCATCACGCATGATTTCTGCTGGGAATTGCTCTTTTCAAATCAGAAAGACTCAAACAAAACTGGATGAAGGTCGTATCGGCATGCTCATTACTTGATTCGTGTGTGAGTGTGACTCAAAAATATATCAATTAAAAATTTCCACACTTCGCAATAGAACGAATTTCTTGCAGAATAGGGCTATCGAAAGGGGTATCGTACCTCAGGGATTATGGTCTGATGAGTTGGAATACGGAATTAATTCTAATTAAATTTAAGAAAGGAATTCTGATTTTTAAACTAAACTAATTAAAAAGTAAAATAAAATAAATCAAAGATAAATAGATAATGAAGATAATATGAGAGAAATCTAGGGCGTTTGACTTCACCACTAACTCCACAATCAATGGTCAATTGAATCAACTATAGGGGAATTACATCATGCATAAGTGGTGTTGGTGGCTACAAGCTCACCTTCATCCGTCAAGAAGATAACATATGATTAAGGCTAAGCCATGGACTATCTTCGATTGGCATGGGCCATCTGCCTAACTACTCTAATCTAGGGTGCAGTATGGTTCATCTTCTCTAGGCATAATCCATCAAAGCTCATAACAATATATTCAGTGATTACCATTGTGTAATAATCTCTCTCATGATCACAGAAAACAAGAGAGATTGAGTTCAATAATAACAACTAAATATCTAAGACAAGATAAGAAAACATTGAGATGAATTTACAAGACTTTTATTGCTCAATTCTATAATAAGAATCCTCTGAATTACACAATCTATGCATGTATATAAAGGTCCCCAATAATTAAAACAATCAAACCATTGATGCTTTGTTAGGGCTACATCAAAACCCTAGTGGATGAACTAGCCGCTCATGGTAGAAGAAGAAGCTTCAACTGTTGAGGAAGAAGACATCATCTTTCTGAATTCTGCGTATGACTTTGTTCTCCAATGGCTTTGCGAATATGTTTCTGTTCTCTTCTCAGCCCTCTCAGACTCTCCAATCTCTCTGTGTAAGCTCTCTCAACTCAGCCTCCAAGTCTTCACTTTATTCCCCAAGAGAATACACCAAAGTCCTAATCCAATTAGGAATAAATTAGGGTTTCCCGCAGCACTAATCAGGTGGGTTATTCCTGCTGAATTCGGCCCAACTTTTCACCCACTAGAAGTCCGATTTACGGAATTTTCGTGAAATACAAAAGTGTGCAGAATCAAATTTCGTTCAACCTAACGTGAGAATTATGTCGAGTTGAGGCTCAGAAATAAGACTTCTGGTCCATTTTCCAAAACGGGATTAAGACTGTATTATGCGCAGATTTGGGCTTCAGGCCCGAAACCTTCTTAAGCAGTTGTAATTCTCTTGGACCTCTTTCCTGGGCTGAATTGAGTTGAAATAAATGGTTGAGTGAATCTCCTTGATGTAGGCTTCATCTCACCATCTTGGATGTCTTCTTTAAAAGCCCAAAAGCTTGGTTTTAACTGAAATAATCCTTAAGGCCCTGAAAATACAGAAAACACTAAAATGAAGTAAAATCACAAAATAATTTATCACTAAGAGAATAAAATACATAAGTTAAGAGGCTAGAATGTGTAACATTCAACGCCGATCACACCCCCAAACTTACATATTGCTAGTCCCTTAGCAATAGAATAAAACAAAACTAAAACAAAGAAACTAACAAATACTAACTAAACTACCCAACTCCACTTTCGTGGGAGAAACGATTGCATTTAGCATATGCAACAAGCCTTTAAACCCCTAGGTTCCCCCTAGTGGACGAGTATAGTCTCGTGAGGGTTTCCAGAAATGTTACCCACAAACATTCAAAATTCTGTTTCAACATTAGTTCAAGAAGAAGATTACAATATATAGTTACAAACTTGCATTGAAGAATAATTTCAAACTTTCAAATTCTATAATTCAAATCAATGGTCCTCATGCATAATTCACATCAACATATCTCAAAAGAACCAACTCTAGCTCCCTGGTGTAAAGTGAACTAGCAATCATCTTATGTAGCATAACCAAGTTCTGAATATATTAAGGCACATACCCCTTCAACTCACTAGCTCCCCTTATTGAACTCATACTTCCCAACATGCATACATGACTTTTTCATCATTTTTTCTTTTCATTCCTTTTTTTTTCATTGCTTTATTGGTTGTGCAATGTCTTGATTTATTAAGCTTTCTGAAAGATCCATGTAGCAAGCTTTCAGTCAGTGACTCCCAAACCAGATGGCTTTAGGGCACTAGGCTTTGAGATACCCTGAAGACCTAATTACTCGAATCAGTCAGGCTACAAATCAAGACAACCAATGCTCATCTTTTCTCACCCTTTCACTTTTGACGCGAACACTCCGTGCTTCCTAAGGCATAGAGGCCCGGTTACTCATGAAAAAGATCAAATTGATTTGCTTATTTATCACTTTTTTTTCTTTCTTTTTTCACTTTTTTTCATTGAAGTCAAGTATAACACATCATCGGTACTCATTCTCAAGAGATACTAATTAATATCAAGCATATGTAACTCAATAACTCAAAACCAAAGTTTATACCCCACAAAATTCTGCTAGTTTGTCTGTGCATGTAAGGAAACTAAAATTAATCACCCCAAAACATGTTATTGCAAACTATGATTAAAACCACTTAATTTAAACCATAGTTTCCAAAAATTTAAAACATACTCAAAAACTGCAAGTTATGCACCTACATAAGGTATTAATCCCTTGAATAATGTCAAAACATTCTATCTAAAAACAAAACCAAATAGAATAAAAACAAATTAAGAAAAAATAAAATAAAATAAAATCCTAATACAAAAAGAATTTCACTCAAATTTTCCCCCATATTGCATTAAAGCAATCAAATAGGCATCGCCTCACCCCCAAACTTAAACTGTACATTGTCCTCAATGTACACCCAATTAAAGCATAAAGAAGAGTAAGAACGATGTTACCAGAAATTCGGAGTAGTGGAAAGAAAATAGAGTACATCACTAGCATGAAGGCAATGAAAGCACTCCCCCAAACTTGAATGTTAAAACCTGTCAAAACAGACCAGTATACCCCAAAGATCAAGTGAAATAGTATGGGTGAAAATAAATATGAAAGAGGAAAATCCTAAAAAAATAAAATATTTTTTTCATTTTTCATTTTTCATTTTTTTTTTCAAATTTTTTTTTTATAATAAGAATTTAACTACAAAAAGAAAAATAAAAAGAAAAAAAAAATAAAAACTAAAAATAAAATAAAATACAAAAGATGGTTACCTCCCTATCAAGGATGTGGTGGTGACTGAGCATCTGGATCCAAGTTTGCTTGACGCATCAGTGCACGCATCATCCTCCTCAACTCTAGTTGCTCTTGGCGAGTGTCACGAAAGTGATCCGCCATCTCTGTTCTCATTTCTCCAAACTATGTGGATACCTCTGTCTGTAGGGTGCCAAACTGGGCTGTCAACCCAGCAATCTGTCCCTCTAAATATTGATAATCATGGCCACCAGCCTGTGCATGCACCTCTTCTTCCTCTGCCTCCATCTCCTCTGGATCTTCCACCGGTTGTGGTATATCTATATGCTCTCCTCCCTGGGCCAACCGAGATACCTTACCAGGCGCCGCTATGACTCTCTGGTGCATATGAGATCGACTCAGGTTCCAGTCATGCGTGCCATAATGAAGATCATGTGGAAAGGCAAGCTCGTCCTCATGGACTGCATACCCCTGTGCCACAAGCAACTGGTGAATAATAGTAGGGAATGGAAACTCCTAGTCACTTGCACTGTCTGGTGCCTTGGCTACAACCTTGGAATAAAACTTCTCCATCTGGCCCTAGACAATCTGTGGAAATGATAGCCAATGCCCAAAATGTATGGCATATAATGATCTGAGGAACTCTTGACGTCTCTCGGTTTTATGTCCAATTGGACATACATTCTTGAGTAGAACAGCGTCAAGGAACCATAAATGATTTGGCATTGAAGATTTAGAAGTTGCATTCTTTTCGGCCTAGAAAATTGGTTGGCACACAAACGTGCAACCACATTACCCACTGACAACTCGTCGGGTAAAGGAGTATAGATATGAGATAAATCAGTTGGGCACTCATGAGGACAACCCATGGCAATGGCAATGGATGACATGTCCACCCGAACTATTGTTCCATCTACGGAAGAAGTAAGCATATCCCGCTCATCAGGTGTCGGCATTAAATTCTGATAAACTACCTTGACAAGCCTCGGGTAAATAGTAGATGAGAGTGGAACAAAAATGGATGCCGACCGACGACGACGGATGTCGGAAATCCCCCATCGTGTCTTGGGAAACATACCATAAAGTTCGGCTATGTCAAACGTGGTTTCAAAGTTCAAAGCCCTTGGATGCCATCTCTCTTAAATACCTTCTCGGCGAGATCGTGAAGAACCTGTGGTCGTGTCACGCCCCAATTTCTGACTCCCAGAAAATCGGAGGTGAACCGGTTCATTAAACCTCAATGAACCTCCTCATATGTCTCGATCACCGTGGAAGCTAAACATGCGCATGTAGTTATCTATGCGTATACTCATCATTCTTTGTCCCAATGGGCCACACATCGGTCTATGTATGCATGACATTTCATTTCCACTCTTAGATCACAAAAAAATCACAAAAAAATACATTTTTAAGGGTTACAGGACTTTCAGTCGCCTGAAAATTAAGTTTGAGTCGCCTGAAAATTCCAGTAGGTTTGCAATTTCAAAACTGGCACTTTCAGCCGCCTGAAAGTGGACTTTCAGCAGGCTGAAAGTGGACTTTCAGCAGGCTGAAAGTGCCTGTGCTTGGACTTTTGACAGCATTCCTCAATCTATCTTCAAATGCTAATATCTCACAATCCTTAAGTCCGTTTGACTTGAAATTTGACATGGGTCATCCTCAACGTGTCTAGTTTCTAACCCAATTTGAATCACTCAAAAATACCAACCACAGCTCAAGTTATACTCAATTTAGTGGGAGTGGGTCAGATTGTCCACTCATGCACTAACACATGCATAACTTTCTCAATTTAAATCCAAACAAGGTCCATAACCTATCAAAATAAAGCTAACGTAATTCTCTTACTATAAACATAAATTCCATTCACTCCTTGAACTCAAAATGGACACTTTTGAGCATTTGTTCCCCCAATGGCTACTTTAATGCCTTAATAGCCATCAAGTATATTCACATAACACGCATTTCACATTTGAAATGTAATTCAATCAATTTTTCTTACCATCTTCACTCAAGAACTCATGCATACATACTTTCCATAATCCATTTGCTCATGAGCAACCATACAAGAAATCACAACCAAAGAGGAAAATGGTCCTAAGGTGCCATACATCTCCAACACACACTTTTCTCAAAAGATACATACCATTCATGTGATTTTTCCAAGTTTATAGTCATTACAAGAATTCACGCATAAGGTTCAAAATGCCATAAATTCTACCATGACTAAAACTAAATCATTACCGTGCCACAAGCCGGCACAGATAGCCAAATGCACAACTGTCCAAAAATATAGCAAAATATAGCTAGAACTCTCTCCTTGGACACTCAAGTCCCATCTGTCATCGGCGCCTTATCTGTAAAAGAGTTTATAATAAAGGGGTGAGCACCACTGCGGCTCAGTAAAGGTTCCCCAACCCTCCTAAGTGCCGACCTGACACGACCTACATGAATGCATGCCACTACATTACATGTATCATCCAACATATACCATGTTCATTCGCAAGCAATGCATATATAAAAGAATGCATTAAACACATAGCATACTTCATAATTTAGAATGGAAGCATTAACCACACTCTTGTCTCTCTCTCGGACTCAACCCGAGACCCTAGCATGATTCTTGACCAACCACACAACCTAGGCTATTTTACACCCAAGCTCAGAATTTTCATCACCGAGAACATCGGTCCGACCAAGTAATGAAACTGTTTTAACACGCATCACCGAGAACATCGGTCCTACCAAGTGATGAGATCATTTTTGGAATGCACCACTGAGAACATCGGTCCTACCAAGTGATGAGATCTTTTTTTTGAAATGCACCACTGAGAACATCGGTCCTACCAAGTGATGAGATATCTTCGGACTACACCACCGAGAACATCGGTCCTACCAAGTGATGAGACCCTTACAAGATTTTCACCGAGAACTCCCACCTCCAAGGTGGTCTAACCACTCCAACGCTCTCACCGAGTGTCCACCTACTCTAGGCAATTCGACCACTTTTCCCCATTTCCTCACAACGGTCCCATATATACATTTCGAACATATTGTACTCAAGCACTCAATATTCATGCTTCACAATGCATTATCTAGTTATAAAGAAACATAGCATGCATTTCATCTCCAAAAAACCACATATACCACATATATGTAAACACATACATATAACCTCTCATATGCATACAACTTCAAAATTTGCATACTTTACTCATGCCACACTAAATGCATAATTTTAGCATATGGAACTAACATGCATTCAACCACCACATATTCCACATATAATCACATAAATGACACAAGGTTAGGCATTTGCACATAACCCCAAATTGAGCACATAAAACCTATATACCCAATTTCTTCATTTCACACACTTTAACCCACATGCTAAACCAACACAAGGATACCAAATGTGCAAAGATAAGACTCAAGAGAAGGAGAAAACACAACTTTTCACATCCCTCACCGTCCTAAATCATGTGATACACAACCTACACATCTCCTCTCCACCCGAAACCCTAGAATCGACAATTAGGAGAGAAGAAGAACCCCTACCTCAAAAATGAAGGCCTTCCAAGCACTTCACCAATTTTCCAGCGGAGTCTACCTTGCCGAATCACCACTTTGATCGGTTCAAAGGGAAGCCCTAGCCGTCCCCTACGTATCTCCCTCCTTCGGCGAGTCTTGAATCCAAGCCGAACGGGTCCGAAATGTAGAGAGAAGGGAGAGCTTTGAAGATGGACAACTTTAGAGAGAGAAAGAGGCGTGAGATCTGCTGAAATGTCCTTGCCACTGATATTTAAAATATCTAGGGCTTGCAAAAAGACCAAAATACCCCTAGGCCACTTAACGCACCTTCCTGGACTCCTTTTTCGATTCTGAAAACTCCTACGGTCTCGAAATCACTTCCTCTACTCTCTAAACATTTCATCTCAGCCATTCTCAAAAATAAATATTTCCGAGAATTTTCCGGATTCCCGGGCCCACTTAAGTCGCACCCCAGGCCCCGGTTTGACCAAAAAGTCAAACTTCTCCAATTCTCCCAAAAACTTTCCAAAACCTTAAAAACATTCCCCAAACATGTTTTCTACACTCAAAACATGTTAAACATCACTCAAAATGCATTTATGGCAATTATAATGCGAAAAATGCAAAACCGGCCAAAATTGGTCAAGGTCTCTACAGGTCGGATCATGCCTCGCTCGGCGAGGATTACGTGAACTTGAAGCACCTTGGTGACTTGCTCTTTTCGGTGCCATAGAAGTAGAAAAAGTGTGGTTGAGGAATTAAATCGAACACTTGGCGTGCACAATTAACTTGTACCCTTCAACCACCTCTTTTCGGCAATTTTTCCACCCAAATCGAACAAATGAATGCACCAAATTGATCCCCCAAACATGGTCTTCAAAAGCCCTCAAAAATATTTGAATAAATTCTTCAAAGAAAAATTTCACTTACTTTGATGTTGAACTTGAAAAAGTGAGATCTTCTTTTGAGAACTAGTGATTTTTGATCCAATTTGATGTTGAAGTTGATGATGATCAATGTTGAATTCTTGTATAATAATCACCAATTGAAGAAAATAATCTTTCGGATGATGTAGGACTTGAATTGGAGTTCAAAGAGACTTAGGATGCATGTGGTAGCAACATAGGAGGATAAGTGGCCTTTATAGGCCTTAAAAATTCGGGCAGCCCCTCCATGGGCCTGGGCGATCGATCGCCCACCTGCTGGTGGGGATCTTCAAAAAATACATTGGGGCGATCGATCCCCCTCCTGAAGGCCTGTTTGACCCTCCATCGCCCAAGTTCGACCGAGACTTGATATTTTTGAGTCTCCATCGCCCAAGGTCGACCGAGAGCACTATTTTTCACCCGTCTTGAGTCCAAATACCTCGGTACACTTCTTGGCATCCTTCGGAAGCAACTTATACATCAAAAACTCAAAGAAAAACCATTAAAACGCAACTAGAATTGAAGAAAAATTTAAGAAAACTAAAATTAAAAATTAAAATTAAAGAAAACTAAAGGAAATAAAGTATAGAAATACATACAAAACCTACAATTTAACGTCCGTAGGAGATGATTGACTCTCCGAAGGGATTAAGTCGGATAGACGGGATCCGTCAAGTCGACGGACTCTACGTCTCTTCTTGGCACACATCCTTCCACACAATGCTTCAACCTTTGGCCATTAACTTTCATCAAAGTATTATCTCGAAAGCTTCGAATTTCCACGGCACCATGAGGAAAAACCAAAATCACTTGGAATGGTCCATCCCACCTTGAACGCAATTTTTCGGGAAACAACCGAAGCTTGGAATTGAAGAGCCACACTTTATCACCTGGAGAGAAGGACTTTCGTGAGATATGTAGATCATGAAATGCTTTCGTCCTCTCTTTGTAAATTCATGAACTTTCATAAGCATCACGTCTAAACTCTTCTAATTCATTCAATTGCAACTTCCTCTCTTCCCCAGCTCTTTTTGCATCGAAATTGAATTTTTGAATTGCCCAGAGTGCCTTGTGCTCGATCTCTACTGGAAGATGACATGCTTTCCCATACACCAACCGATATGGTGACATACCGATAGGGGTCTTGTAAGCAGTCCGATATGCCCATAGTGCTTCACTTAGTCGCAATGACCAATCTCTTCTATCTGGTCTCACTGTCTTCTCGAGAACATGCTTAATTTCTCGATTGGACAGCTCTACTTGCCCACTTGTCTGAGGATGATAAGGCGTCGCCACCTTATGTGTCACTGAATATTTAGCAAGCAAACCTCTCAAGAATTTATTGCAAAAGTGAGTACCACCATCACTGATCAAGGCTCGAGGAATTCCAAATCGACTCAGAATATTCTCATGCATGAATTTGATTACCACCTTGTGATCATTGGTTCGAATTGCAATGGCCTCCACCCACTTGGACACATAATCCACTCCAACCAGAATGTATTCGTAACCAAAAGAAGGTGGAAAAGGTCCCATAAAATCAATTCCCCAAACATCAAAAATCTCCACCACCAGGATGGGGCTCATTGGCATCATATCACGCCTCGACATTGAACCTAATCTTTGACAACGATCACAAGTCTTACAGAAAACATATGCATCGTGAAATAGAGAAGGCCAAAAGAATCCACATTGAAGTACCTTTGCTGCTGTCTTCCTTGCACTGAAGTGGCCTCCACATGCTAATGAGTGGCAGAACTTGAGAATATCTTTAAACTCCTGGTCTGGGACACACCGTCGAATAATCTGATCTGAACAATATTTAAATAACTCTGGATCCTCCCAAAAGTAATGATGAACTTTAGAGAAGAATCGATCATGTTCTCGCTTGGTCTAGTCTCTTGGCACTTTTCCCGTGGCTAAATAGTTCACAATATCTGCATACCATGGTGTGGAGTTGTCAGACACTCCATACAATTGCTCCCTCTGAAGTGTTTTGGAAAGTGTAGTGCATACAGAAGTAACCACCATGGTAGAAATTTGATCTTCAAACACCTTCTTTTCCTTCTGTTCTTCTTGCACCCTTATTTCATTTGTAGATTCAATCACATCTTCAGAGTCCATGAAGAAAACATCAGTCTGATCTGGAGGATTCTCAACAGCATTGAAAATATTAAGTTTAACCTTCATGTTGCCAAATGAAATATCCATGATCCCTGACCTACAGTTTATGCAAGCATCAGCAGTAGCTAAGAAAGGTCGACCAAGGATCACTGGAATGTGCCTCTTCGGATTGTGAACCAGCTCAGTGTCAAGCACAATGAAATCAACAGGAAAGTAGAACTTGTCCACTTTAATGAGCACATCTTCTATGATTCCTTGGGGTTGCTTTGTTGATCTATCTGCAAATTGTAATACCACCGAGGTAGGCTTCAATTCTCCCAAGCCCAATTGTAAGTAGACTGAATAGGGTAGCAAATTCACACTTGCACCCAAATCCAGAAGAGCTTTATCAACATGGTGCTCTCCAATGATGCATGAGATATTTGGAGCACCAGGATCTTTGTACTTGGGAGGAGTACACTGCTGAATTATTGAACTTACTTGTTGTGGCAGCATCACTTTCTTTGGCACATGACTTTTAGAACGCCTTTTCTGAGTGCACAAGTCCTTTAAAAATTTTGCATAAGGAGGAATTTGCTTGATGGCATCAAGGAGTGGCAAATTAATTTTCACTTGGCGAAATACCTCCATCATGTCATGCAGCTTGTCCCCTTGCTTCCCCATTTTAGATGCTTCTAGGAAACGTTGTGGGAAAGGAGCCTTGGGCTCATAAGGAATTTCAGCACTTGGACTTGTGGACACCTTTTCTTCTTCTTTCTTCTCACCCACTTTATTGTCAATTATTTTCCCACTTCTCAAAGTGGTAATAGCTTGGACTTGCTCATGGTGTGGGTTGCTTGTGGAAGCTTGCATCCCTCTTGGATTAGCAATTGGTTGACTAGGGAGCTTCCCTTCTTCTCTTCTGCATAATGAAGTTGCAAGCTGTCCAAACTGAGATTCTAGTTTGGTAATGGATTGAGAATGCGAGTGCACTAGCTGAACTGTAGATTGTACTGTTGCTGCAGTAGCTTGCATTGTCTCTATGAGAGAATCAAGCTTGTCAAATTTAGACAAGGTAAGAGTCAGCTTGTCTTCAATAGCAGAAATTCTTTGGGCCATAGGACTTTGTGTTTGATATTGTTGTTGAGGCACAAAAGTCCTAGGTTGATATGATGATTGCATTGCTGCCCCTTGATTACTGTAAGAAAAACCAGGATGATTCCTCCATGTGGGATTGTAAGTATTACCTCGTGGAGGATTCATTGGTCCAGTGAAAGTAGCTTGAACTTGCTCATGTTGAATATCAGAAAATTGCCCCACCGAAGGACAATTGCTCACATTATGCATAGGTTTAGAGCAAAATTCACAATGGCCTAGCAATGAAGAATTTGAAGCAGAAGGAGTTTGATTGGCAGCCATAATTGCTGCTACCTTCTGTGTAATTAAATCAATGTCAGTTGGCATAGCTTCTGAAGCACCAACCTCATAAATTCCATTAGTTTTCCTGGTAGTGGCAGGTCTGCTAGAACGAGTAGAGGACACATGTTGTAGAGAGTTGTCACTAAGATTTTCAAATAAGGTCCATGCCTCTTCTTCACTCTTCAACATAAAAGTACCGCCACACGACGCATCAACCATCTGTCTGTTGGCTTCTGTCAGCCCTTCATGAAAACTCTGCACTAGTTGCCACTTAGGAACTTGATGATGGGGACACTTCCTAAGAAGGTCCTTGAATCTTTCCCATGTCTCATAAAATTGTTCCCCCTCATGTTGGGAGAAACCAGTGATAGCACGTCTGAACTGATTGGTCTTCCCTATCGGAAAATACTTCTTGAGAAACTCATGTTGCATCTGAGTCCAAGTCGTGATAGAACCAGCCGGTAGAGAGTTGAACCAATACTTTGCTTTGTCTTTCAGAGAGAATGGAAAAAGTCTCATTCTGAAAGCATCTTCAGAGAAGTTGTGAATTTTTGTAGTTGAGCACACTTCAATGAAGTCATCCAGATGCTTGTAAGGGTCTTCTTGAGTCAGCCCAAAATAAGATGGCAGCATCTGAATAATGATGGACTTGATCTCATAATTCTGTGCTGTAACATTGGGCAGTTGAAAACCTGCTGGTGAGGAAGATCAGATTGACTTGTTCATCATTTCTTTTGGATGCTTTGATGGTCTAATTTGGAAAAAAGTAACGTACGATTCTGATTATGGCATGACTTCTCAATGAATAGGGTTTTTGAATTAGAACAACTCAAACTAAACTTGTTTAAAATCTTCGGTAGCTTGCTAATTGTTTCTTTTACTTGTCCAGATGGTCAAATTTGGCACAAAGCACCATACGGTTGTGATCATTCATGAGTGCAGCAAGGACGTCGTCACGGTCGAATTTGGCATAAAGCAACGTATAATTCTAAGTATGGCACGATTTCACTTGGATTGGGACTTTTCGAATCAAAACAAGTCAAACAAAACAAGTTCGAAACCGTTGTTGTGATTCTCTATTCTTCTGCATAGCCAGACGGTAAATTCTAGCACAAAGCAACATACTGTTGTGGTCATGCCTGATTTTTCCAAGGAATTATTCTTTTCGACTCAGAACAACTCAAACGAACTTGGATGAAGATCGGATCGACGTACTCGTCGTTTCTTTGGGACGCTTTGATGGTATAATTTCAAAATAAGCAACGTACGATTCGTATTATGCCAGGACTTCTCCTGGAATGTGGTTTTCAAATCAAAACAACTCAAATGAAACAAGTTTAAAATGGTTGGTAGCTTGCTAATTGTTTCCTTTAGATGTCCAAACGGTCGAATTTGGAACAAAGCACCATACGGTTGTGATGAAGATCGGATTGACTTGTTCGTCATTTCTTTTGGATGCTTTGATGGTCTAATTTGGAAAAAATCAACGTACGATTCTGATTATGGCACGACTTCTCAATGAATAGGGTTTTTGAATTAGAACAACTCAAACTAAACTTGTTTAAAATCTTTGATAACTTGCTAATTGTTTCTTTCACTCGTCCAGATGGTCGTATTTGGCACAAAGCACCATACGGTTGTGATCATTCATGAGTGCCGCAAGGACGTCGTCACGGTCGAATTTGGCATAAAGCAACGTATAATTCTAAGTATGGCACGATTTCATTTGGATTGGGACTTTTCGAAGCAAAACAAGTCAAACAAAACAAGTTCGAAACCGTTGTTGTGATTCTCTATTCTTCTTTATAACCAGACGGTCAATTCTAGCACAAAGCAACATACTGTTGTGGTCATGCCTGATTTTTCCAAGGAATTGTTCTTTTCGACTCAGGACAACTCAAACAAACTTGGATGAAGATCGGATCGACGTACTCGTCGTTTCTTTGGGACGCTTTGATGGTATAATTTCAAAATAAGCAACGTACGATTCGTATTATGCCAGGACTTCTCCTGGAATGTGGTTTTCGAATCAAAACAACTCAAATGAAACAAGTTTAAAATGGTTGGTAGCTTGCTAATTGTTTCCTTTAGATGTCCAAACGGTCGAATTTGGAACAAAGCACCATACGGTTGTGATGAAGATCGGATTGACTTGTTCGTCATTTCTTTTGGATGCTTTGATGGTCTAATTTGGAAAAAAAGCAACGTACGATTCTGATTATGGCACGACTTCTCATTGAATAGGGTTTTTGAATTAGAACAACTCAAACTAAACTTGTTTAAAATCTTCGATAGATTGCTAATTGTTTCTTTTACTTGTCTAGATGGTTGAATTTGGCTCAAAGCACCATACGGTTGTGATCATTCATGAGTGCAGAAGGACGTCGTCACGGTCGAATTTGGCATAAAGCAACGTATAATTCTAAGTATGGCACGATTTCACTTGGATTGGGACTTTTCGAATCAAAACAAGTCAAACAAAACAAGTTTGAAATCGTTGTTCTGATTCTCTATTCTTCTCCATAGCCAGACGGTCAACTCTAGCACAAAGCAACATACTATTATGGTCATGCCAGATTTTTGCAAGAAATTGTTCTTTTCGACTCAGAACATCTCCAACAAACATGGATGAAGATCAGATCGACATGCTCGTCGTTTCTTTGGGACGCTTTGACGGTTTAATTTCGAAAAAAGCAACGTATGATTCGTATTATGGCACGACTTCTCCTAGAATATGGTTTTTGAATCAAAACAACTCAAATGAAACAAGTTTAAAATGGTTGGTAGCTTGCTAATTGTTTCCTTTAGATGTCCAAACGGTCGAATTTGGAACAAAGCACCATACGGTTGTGATGAAGATCGGATTGACTTGTTCGTCATTTCTTTTGGATGCTTTGATGGTCTAATTTGGAAAAAAGCAACGTACGATTCTGATTATGGCACGACTTCTCAATGAATAGGGTTTTTGAATTAGAACAACTCAAACTAAACTTGTTTAAAATCTTCAATAGCTTGCTAATTGTTTCTTTTACTTGTCCAGATGGTCGAATTTGGCACAAAGCACCATACGGTTGTGATTATTCATGAGTGCAGCAAGGAATTACTCTTTTCGATTCAGGACGTCCTCGCGGTCGAATTTGGCATAAAACAACATATAATTCTAAGTATGGCCCGATTTCACTTGCATTGGGACTTTTCGAATCAAAACAAGTCAAATGAAACAAGTTCAAAACTGTTGTTGTCATTCTCTATTCTTCTGCACATCCAGACGGTCAATTCTAGCACAAAACACCATACTGTTGTGGTCATGCCTGATTTTTGCAAGGAATTGTTCTTTTCCACTCATAATAACTCAAACAAACTTGGATGAAGATCGGATCGACATGCTCGTCGTTTCTTTGCGACGCTTTGGCGGTTTAATTTTAAAAAAAGCAATGTAAGATTCGTATTATGGCACGACCTCTCCTGGAATGGGGTTTCGAATCAAAACAACTCAAACGAAACAAGTTTGAAATCGTTGTTAGCTTGCTAATTGTATCCTTTAAAACACCATACGGTTGTGATGAAGATCAGATTGACATGTTCGTCATTTCTTTTGGTTGCTTTGATGCTGTAATTTGGAAAAAAGCAACGTACGATTCTGATTGTGGCATGACTTCTCCCGGAATGGGGTTTTTGAATTAGAACAACTCAAACTAAACTTGTTTAAAATCATCGATAGCTTGCTAATTGTTTCTTTTACTTGTCCAGATGGTCGAATTTGGCACAAAGCATCATACGGTTGTGATCATTCATGGGTGCAGCAAGGACGTCCTCACGGTCGAATTTGGCATAAAGTAACGTATAATTCTAAGTATGGCACAATTTCACTTGGATTGAGACTTTTCGTATCAAAACAAGTCAAACGAAACAAGTTCGAAACCGTTGTTGTCATTCTCTATTCTTCTGGGCATCCAGACGGTCAATTCTAGCACAAAGCAACATACTGTTGTGGTCCTGCCTGATTTTTGCAAGGAATTGTTCTTTTCGACTCAGAACAACTCCAACAAACATGGATGAAGATCAGATCGACATGCTCGTCGTTTCTTTGGGACGCTTTGAAGGTTTAATTTCGAAAAAAGCAACGTATGATTCGTATTATGGCACGACTTCTCTTGGAATATGGTTTTCGAATCAAAATAACTCAAATGAAACAAGTTTAAAATGGTTGGTAGCTTGCTAATTGTTTCCTTTAGAGGGTCGAATTTGGAACAAAGCACCATACGGTTGTGATGAAGATCAGATTGACTTGTTCATCATTTCTTTTGGATGCTTTGATGGTCTAATTTGGAAAAAAGTAACGTACGATTTTGATTATGGCATGACTTCTCAATGAATAGGGTTTTTGAATTAGAACAACTCAAACTAAACTTGTTTAAAATCTTCGGTAGCTTGCTAATTGTTTCTTTTACTTGTCCAGATGGTCAAATTTGGCACAAAGCACCATACGGTTGTGATCATTCATGAGTGCAGCAAGGACGTCGTCACGGTCGAATTTGGCATAAAGCAACGTATAATTCTAAGTATGGCACGATTTCACTTGGATTGGGACTTTTCGAATCAAAACAAGTCAAACAAAACAAGTTCGAAACCGTTGTTGTGATTCTCTATTCTTCTGCATAGCCAGACGGTAAATTCTAGCACAAAGCAACATACTGTTGTGGTCATGCCTGATTTTTCCAAGGAATTATTCTTTTCGACTCAGAACAACTCAAACAAACTTGGATGAAGATCGGATCGACGTACTCGTCGTTTCTTTGGGACGCTTTGATGGTATAATTTCAAAATAAGCAACGTACGATTCGTATTATGCCAGGACTTCTCCTGGAATGTGGTTTTCAAATCAAAACAACTCAAATGAAACAAGTTTAAAATGGTTGGTAGCTTGCTAATTGTTTCCTTTAGATGTCCAAACGGTCGAATTTGGAACAAAGCACCATACGGTTGTGATGAAGATCGGATTGACTTGTTCGTCATTTCTTTTGGATGCTTTGATGGTCTAATTTGGAAAAAATCAACGTACGATTCTGATTATGGCACGACTTCTCAATGAATAGGGTTTTTGAATTAGAACAACTCAAACTAAACTTGTTTAAAATCTTCGATAACTTGCTAATTGTTTCTTTCACTCGTCCAGATGGTCGTATTTGGCACAAAGCACCATACGGTTGTGATCATTCATCAGTGCCGCAAGGACGTCGTCACGGTCGAATTTGGCATAAAGCAACGTATAATTCTAAGTATGGCACGATTTCATTTGGATTGGGACTTTTCGAATCAAAACAAGTCAAACAAAACAAGTTCGAAACCGTTGTTGTGATTCTCTATTCTTCTTCATAACCAGACGGTCAATTCTAGCACAAAGCAACATACTGTTGTGGTCATGCCTGATTTTTCCAAGGAATTGTTCTTTTCGACTCAGGACAACTCAAACAAACTTGGATGAAGATCGGATCGACGTACTCGTCGTTTCTTTGGGACGCTTTGATGGTATAATTTCAAAATAAGCAACGTACGATTCGTATTATGCCAGGACTTCTCCTGGAATGTGGTTTTCGAATCAAAACAACTCAAATGAAACAAGTTTAAAATGGTTGGTAGCTTGCTAATTGTTTCCTTTAGATGTCCAAACGGTCGAATTTGGAACAAAGCACCATACGGTTGTGATGAAGATCGGATTGACTTGTTCGTCATTTCTTTTGGATGCTTTGATGGTCTAATTTGGAAAAAAAGCAACGTACGATTCTGATTATGGCATGACTTCTCATTGAATAGGGTTTTTGAATTAGAACAACTCAAACTAAACTTGTTTAAAATCATCGATAGCTTGGTAATTGTTTCTTTTACTTGTCCAGATGGTCGAATTTGGCACAAAGCACCATACGGTTGTGATAATTCATCAGTGCAGCACGGAATTACTCTTTTCGATTCAGGACGTCCTCGCGATCGAATTTGGCATAAAGCAACTTATAATTCTAAGTATGGCACGATTTCACTTGGATTGGGACTTTTCGAATTAAAATAAGTCAAACGAAAAGAGTTCGAAACCGTTGTTGTCATTCTCTATTCTTCAGGACATCCAGATGGTCAATTCTAGCACAAAGCACTATACGGTTGTAGTCATGCCTGATTTTTGTAATGAATTGTTCTTTTCGACTTAGAACAACTCAAATAAACATGGATGAAGATCGGATCTACATGCTCATCGTTTCTTAGGGACGCTTTGATGGTTTAATTTTGAAAAAAGCAATGTATGATTCGTATTATGGCACGACTTCTCCTGTAATGTGGTTTTCGAATCAAAACAGCTCAAATGAAACGAGTTTAAAATGGTTGGTAGCTTGCTAATTGTTTCCTTTAGATGTCCAAAAGGTCGAATTTGGAACAAAGCACCATACGGTTGTGATGAAGATCGGATTGACTTGTTCGTCATTTCTTTTGGATGCTTTGATGGTCTAATTTGGAAAAAATCAACGTACGATTCTGATTATGGCATGACTTCTCAATGAATAGGGTTTTTGAATTAGAACAACTCAAACTAAACTTGTTTAAAATCTTCGATAACTTGCTAATTGTTTCTTTCACTTGTCCAGATGGTCGAATTTGGCACAAAGCACCATACGGTTGTGATCATTCATGAGTGCAGCAAGGACGTCGTCACGGTCGAATTTGGCATAAAGCAACGTATAATTCTAAGTATGGCACGATTTCATTTGGATTGGGACTTTTCGAATCAAAATAAGTCAAACAAAACAAGTTCGAAACCGTTGTTGTGATTCTCTATTCTTCTTCATAACCAGACGGTCAATTCTAGCACAAAGCAACATACTGTTGTGGTCATGCCTGATTTTTCCAAGGAATTATTCTTTTCGACTCAGAATAACTCAAACAAACTTGGATGAAGATCGGATCGACGTACTCGTCGTTTCTTTGGGACGCTTTGATGGTATAATTTCAAAATAAGCAACGTACGATTCGTATTATGCCAGGACTTCTCCTGGAATGTGGTTTTCGAATCAAAACAACTGAAATGAAACAAGTTTAAAATGGTTGGTAGCTTGCTAATTGTTTCCTTTAGATGTCCAAACGGTCGAATTTGGAACAAAGCACCATACGGTTGTGATGAAGATCGGATTGACTTGTTCGTCATTTCTTTTGGATGCTTTGATGCTCTAATTTGGAAAAAAGCAACGTACGATTCTGATTGTGGCACAACTTCTCCAGGAATTGGGTTTTTGAATTAGAACAACTCAAACTAAACTTGTTTAAAATCATCGATAGCTTGCTAATTGTTTCTTTTACTTGTCCAGATGGTCGAATTTGGCACAAAGCACCATACGGTTGTGATAATTCATCAGGGCAGCAAGGAATTACTCTTTTCCATTCAGGACGTCCTCGCGGTCGAATTTGGCATAAAGCAACTTATAATTCTAAGTATGGCACGATTTCACTTGGATTGGGACTTTTCGAATCAAAATAAGTCAAACGAAAAGAGTTCGAAACCGTTGTTGTCATTCTCTATTCTTCAGGACATCCAGATGGTCAATTCTAGCACAAAGCACTATACGGTTGTAGTCATGCCTGATTTTTGTAATGAATTGTTCTTTTCGACTCAGAACAACTCAAACAAACATGGATGAAGATCGGATCTACATGCTCATCGTTTCTTTGGGACGCTTTGATGGTTTAATTTTGAAAAAAGCAATGTACGATTCATATTTTGGCACGACTTCTCCTGTAATGTGGTTTTCGAATCAAAACAGCTCAAATGAAACGAGTTTAAAATGGTTGGTAGCTTGCTAATTGTTTCCTTTTAGATGTCCAAAAGGTCGAATTTGGAACAAAGCACCATACGGTTGTGATGAAGATCGGATTGACTTGTTCATCATTTCTTTTGGATGCTTTGATGGTCTAATTTGGAAAAAATCAACGTACGATTCTGATTATGGCACGACTTCTCAATGAATAGGGTTTTTGAATTAGAACAACTCAAACTAAACTTGTTTAAAATCTTCGATAACTTGCTAATTGTTTCTTTCATTTGTCCAGATGGTCGAATTTGGCACAAAGCACCATACGGTTGTGATCATTCATGAGTGCAGCAAGGACGTCGTCACAGTCGAATTTGGCATAAAGCAACGTATAATTCTAAGTATGGCACGATTTCATTTGGATTGGGACTTTTTGAATCAAAACAAGTCAAATGAAACAAGTTCAAAACTGTTGTTGTCATTCTCTATTCTTCTGCACATCCAGACGGTCAATTCTAGCACAAAGCACCATACTGTTGTGGTCATGCCTGATTTTTCCAAGGAATTGTTCTTTTCGACTCAGGACAACTCAAACAAACTTGGATGAAGATCGGATCGACGTACTCGTCGTTTCTTTGGGACGCTTTGATGGTATAATTTCAAAATAAGCAACGTACGATTCGTATTATGCCAGGACTTCTCCTGGAATGTAGTTTTCAAATCAAAACAACTCAAATGAAACAAGTTTAAAATGGTTGGTAGCTTGCTAATTGTTTCATTTAGATGTCCAAACGGTCGAATTTGGAACAAAGCACCATACGGTTGTGATGAAGATTGGATTGACTTGTTCGTCATTTCTTTTGGATGCTTTGATGGTCTAATTTGGAAAAAAACCAACGTACGATTCTGATTATGGCACGACTTCTCAATGAATAGGGTTTTTGAATTTAAACAACTCAAACTAAACTTGTTTAAAATCTTCGATAGCTTGCTAATTGTTTCTTTTACTTGTCCAGATGGTTGAATTTGGCTCAAAGCACCATACGGTTGTGATCATTCATGAGTGCAGCAAGGACGTCGTCACGGTCGAATTTGGCATAAAGCAACGTATAATTCTAAGTATGGCACGATTTCACTTGGATTGGGACTTTTCGAATCAAAACAAGTCAAACAAAACAACTTTGAAACCGTTGTTGTGATTCTCTATTCTTCTGCATAGCCAGACGGTCAATTCTAGCACAGAGCAACATACTACTATGGTCATGCCAGATTTTTGCAAGAAATTGTTCTTTTCGACTCAGAACATCTCCAACAAACATGGATGAAGATCAGATCGACATGCTCGTCGTTTCTTTGGGACGCTTTGACGGTTTAATTTCAAAAAAAGCAACGTATGATTCGTATTATGGCACGACTTCTCCTAGAATATGGTTTTTGAATCAAAACAACTCAAATGAAACAAGTTTAAAATGGTTGGTAGCTTGCTAATTGTTTCCTTTAGATGTCCAAACGGTCGAATTTGGAACAAAGCACCATACGGTTGTGATGAAGATCGGATTGACTTGTTCGTCATTTCTTTTGGATGCTTTGATGGTCTAATTTGGAAAAAAGCAACGTACGATTCTGATTATGGCACGACTTCTCAATGAATAGGGTTTTTGAATTAGAACAACTCAAACTAAACTTGTTTAAAATCTTCAATAGCTTGCTAATTGTTTCTTTTACTTGTCCAGATGGTCGAATTTGGCACAAAGCACCATACGGTTGTGATTATTCATGAGTGCAGCAAGGAATTACTCTTTTCGATTCAGGACGTCCTCGCGGTCGAATTTGGCATAAAACAACATATAATTCTAAGTATGGCACGATTTCACTTACATTGGGACTTTTCGAATCAAAACAAGTCAAATGAAACAAGTTCAAAACTGTTGTTGTCATTCTCTATTCTTCTGCACATCCAGACGGTCAATTCTAGCACAAAGCACCATACTGTTGTGGTCATGCCTGATTTTTGCAAGGAATTATTCTTTTCCACTCATAATAACTCAAACAAACTTGGATGAAGATCGGATCGACATGCTCGTCATTTCTTTGCGATGCTTTGGCGGTTTAATGTTAAAAAAAGCAATGTACGATTCGTATTATGGCACGACTTCTCCTGGAATGGGGTTTCGAATCAAAACAACTCAAACGAAACAAGTTTGAAATCGTTGTTAGCTTGCTAATTGTATCCTTTAAAGCACCATACGGTTGTGATGAAGATCAGATTGACATGTTCGTCATTTCTTTTGGTTGCTTTGATGCTGTAATTTGGAAAAAAGCAACGTACGATTCTGATTGTGGCATGACTTCTCCCGGAATGGGGTTTTTGAATTAGAACAACTCAAACTAAACTTGTTTAAAATCATCGATAGCTTGCTAATTGTTTCTTTTACTTGTCCAGATGGTCGAATTTGGCACAAAGCACCATACGGTTGTGATAATTCATCAGGGCAGCAAGGAATTACTCTTTTCGATTCAGGACGTCCTCGCGGTCGAATTTGGCATAAAGCAACTTATAATTCTAAGTATGGCACGATTTCACTTGGATTGGGACTTTTCGAATCAAAATAAGTCAAACGAAAAGAGTTCGAAACCGTTGTTGTCATTCTCTATTCTTCAGGACATCCAGATGGTCAATTCTAGCACAAAGCACTATACGGTTGTAGTCATGCCTGATTTTTGTAATGAATTGTTCTTTTCGACTCAGAACAACTCAAACAAACATGGATGAAGATCGGATCTACATGCTCATCGTTTCTTTGGGACGCTTTGATGGTTTAATTTTGAAAAAAGCAATGTACGATTCATATTATGGCACGACTTCTCCTGTAATGTGGTTTTCGAATCAAAACAGCTCAAATGAAACGAGTTTAAAATGGTTGGTAGCTTGCTAATTGTTTCCTTTTAGATGTCCAAAAGGTCGAATTTGGAACAAAGCACCATACGGTTGTGATGAAGATCGGATTGACTTGTTCGTCATTTCTTTTGGATGCTTTGATGGTCTAATTTGGAAAAAATCAACGTACGATTCTGATTATGGCACGACTTCTCAATGAATAGGGTTTTTGAATTAGAACAACTCAAACTAAACTTGTTTAAAATCTTCGATAACTTGCTAATTGTTTCTTTCATTTGTCCAGATGGTCGAATTTGGCACAAAGCACCATACGGTTGTGATCATTCATGAGTGCAGCAAGGACGTCGTCACAGTCGAATTTGGCATAAAGCAACGTATAATTCTAAGTATGGCACGATTTCATTTGGATTGGGACTTTTTGAATCAAAACAAGTCAAATGAAACAAGTTCAAAACTGTTGTTGTCATTCTCTATTCTTCTGCACATCCAGACGGTCAATTCTAGCACAAAGCACCATACTGTTGTGGTCATGCCTGATTTTTCCAAGGAATTGTTCTTTTCGACTCAGGACAACTCAAACAAACTTGGATGAAGATCGGATCGACGTACTCGTCGTTTCTTTGGGACGCTTTGATGGTATAATTTCAAAATAAGCAACGTACGATTCGTATTATGCCAGGACTTCTCCTGGAATGTAGTTTTCAAATCAAAACAACTCAAATGAAACAAGTTTAAAATGGTTGGTAGCTTGCTAATTGTTTCATTTAGATGTCCAAACGGTCGAATTTGGAACAAAGCACCATACGGTTGTGATGAAGATTGGATTGACTTGTTCGTCATTTCTTTTGGATGCTTTGATGGTCTAATTTGGAAAAAAACCAACGTACGATTCTGATTATGGCACGACTTCTCAATGAATAGGGTTTTTGAATTTAAACAACTCAAACTAAACTTGTTTAAAATCTTCGATAGCTTGCTAATTGTTTCTTTTACTTGTCCAGATGGTTGAATTTGGCTCAAAGCACCATACGGTTGTGATCATTCATGAGTGCAGCAAGGACGTCGTCACGGTCGAATTTGGCATAAAGCAACGTATAATTCTAAGTATGGCACGATTTCACTTGGATTGGGACTTTTCGAATCAAAACAAGTCAAACAAAACAACTTTGAAACCGTTGTTGTGATTCTCTATTCTTCTGCATAGCCAGACGGTCAATTCTAGCACAAAGCAACATACTACTATGGTCATGCCAGATTTTTGCAAGAAATTGTTCTTTTCGACTCAGAACATCTCCAACAAACATGGATGAAGATCAGATCGACATGCTCGTCGTTTCTTTGGGACGCTTTGACGGTTTAATTTCAAAAAAAGCAACGTATGATTCGTATTATGGCACGACTTCTCCTAGAATATGGTTTTTGAATCAAAACAACTCAAATGAAACAAGTTTAAAATGGTTGGTAGCTTGCTAATTGTTTCCTTTAGATGTCCAAACGGTCGAATTTGGAACAAAGCACCATACGGTTGTGATGAAGATCGGATTGACTTGTTCGTCATTTCTTTTGGATGCTTTGATGGTCTAATTTGGAAAAAAGCAACGTACGATTCTGATTATGGCACGACTTCTCAATGAATTGGGTTTTTGAATTAGAACAACTCAAACTAAACTTGTTTAAAATCTTCAATAGCTTGCTAATTGTTTCTTTTACTTGTCCAGATGGTCGAATTTGGCACAAAGCACCATACGGTTGTGATTATTCATGAGTGCAGCAAGGAATTACTCTTTTCGATTCAGGACGTCCTCGCGGTCGAATTTGGCATAAAACAACATATAATTCTAAGTATGGCACGATTTCACTTGCATTTGGACTTTTCGAATCAAAACAAGTCAAATGAAACAAGTTCAAAACTGTTGTTGTCATTCTCTATTCTTCTGCACATCCAGACGGTCAATTCTAGCACAAAGCACCATACTGTTGTGGTCATGCCTGATTTTTGCAAGGAATTGTTCTTTTCCACTCATAATAACTCAAACAAACTTGGATGAAGATCGGATCGACATGCTCGTCGTTTCTTTGCGACGCTTTGGCGGTTTAATGTTAAAAAAAGCAATGTACGATTCGTATTATGGCACGACTTCTCCTGGAATGGGGTTTCGAATCAAAACAACTCAAACGAAACAAGTTTGAAATCGTTGTTAGCTTGCTAATTGTATCCTTTAAAGCACCATACGGTTGTGATGAAGATCAGATTGACATGTTCGTCATTTCTTTTGGTTGCTTTGATGCTGTAATTTGGAAAAAAGCAACGTACGATTCTGATTGTGGCATGACTTCTCCCGGAATGGGGTTTTTGAATTAGAACAACTCAAACTAAACTTGTTTAAAATCATCGATAGCTTGCTAATTGTTTCTTTTACTTGTCCAGATGGTTGAATTTGGCACAAAGCATCATACGGTTGTGATCATTCATGGGTGCAGCAAGGACGTCCTCACGGTCGAATTTGGCATAAAGTAACGTATCATTCTAAGTATGGCACAATTTCACTTGGATTGAGACTTTTCGTATCAAAACAAGTCAAACGAAACAAGTTCGAAACCGTTGTTGTCATTCTCTATTCTTCTGGGCATCCAGACGGTCAATTCTAGCACAAAGCAACATACTGTTGTGGTCCTGCCTGATTTTTGCAAGGAATTGTTCTTTTCGACTCAGAACAACTCCAACAAACATGGATGAAGATCAGATCGACATGCTCGTCGTTTCTTTGGGACGCTTTGACGGTTTAATTTCGAAAAAAGCAACGTATGATTCGTATTATGGCACGACTTCTCTTGGAATATGGTTTTCGAATCAAAATAACTCAAATGAAACAAGTTTAAAATGGTTGGTAGCTTGCTAATTGTTTCCTTTAGAGGGTCGAATTTGGAACAAAGCACCATACGGTTGTGATGAAGATCGGATTGAATTGTTCGTCATTTCTTTTGGATGCTTTGATGGTCTAATTTAGAAAAAAGCAACGTACGATTCTGATTATGGCATGACTTCTCAATGAATAGGGTTTTTGAATTAGAACAACTCAAACTAAACTTGTTTAAAATCTTCGATAGCTTGCTAATTGTTTCTTTTACTTGTCCAGATGGTCGAATTTGGCACAAAGCACCATACGGTTGTGATCATTCATGAGTGCAGCAAGGACGTCGTCACGGTCGAATTTGGCATAAAGCAACGTATAATTCTAAGTATGGCACGATTTCACTTGGATTGGGACTTTTCGAATCAAAACAAGTCAAACAAAACAACTTTGAAACCGTTGTTGTGATTCTCTATTCTTCTGCATAGCCAGACGGTCAATTCTAGCACAAAGCAACATACTATTATGGTCATGCCAGATTTGTGCAAGAAATTGTTCTTTTCGACTCAGAACATCTCCAACAAACATGGATGAAGATCAGATCGACATGCTCGTCGTTTCTTTGGGACGCTTTGACGGTTTAATTTCAAAAAAAGCAACGTATGATTCGTATTATGGCACGAATTCTCCTAGAATATGGTTTTTGAATCAAAACAACTCAAATGAAACAAGTTTAAAATGGTTGGTAGCTTGCTAATTGTTTCCTTTAGAGGGTCGAATTTGGAACAAAGCACCATACGGTTGTGATGAAGATCGGATTGACTTGTTCGTCATTTCTTTTGGATGCTTTGATGGTCTAATTTGGAAAAAAGCAACGTACAATTCTGATTATGGCACGACTTCTCAATGAATAGCGTTTTTGAATTAGAACAACTCTAACTAAACTTGTTTAAAATCTTCAATAGCTTGCTAATTGTTTCTTTTACTTGTCCAGATGGTCGAATTTGGCACAAAGCACCATACGGTTGTGATTATTCATGAGTGCAGCAAGGAATTACTCTTTTCGATTCAGGACGTCCTCGCGATCGAATTTGGCATAAAACAACATATAATTCTAAGTATGGCACGATTTCACTTGCATTGGGACTTTTCGAATCAAAACAAGTCAAATGAAACAAGTTCAAAACTGTTGTTGTCATTCTCTATTCTTCTGCACATCCAGACGGTCAATTCTAGCACAAAGCACCATACTATTGTGGTCATGCCTGATTTTTGCAAGGAATTATTCTTTTCCACTCAAAATAACTCAAATAAACTTGGATGAAGATCGGATCGACATGCTCGTCGTTTCTTTGCGATGCTTTGGCGGTTTAATGTTAAAAAAAGCAATGTACGATTCGTATTATGGCACGACTTCTCCTGGAATGGGGTTTCGAATCAAAACAACTCAAACGAAACAAGTTTGAAATCGTTGTTAGCTTGCTAATTGTATCCTTTAAAGCACCATATGGTTGTGATGAAGATCAGATTGACATGTTCGTCATTTCTTTTGGTTGCTTTGATGCTGTAATTTGGAAAAAAGCAACGTACGATTCTGATTGTGGCATGACTTCTCCCGGAATGGGGTTTTTGAATTAGAACAACTCAAACTAAACTTGTTTAAAATCATCGATAGCTTGCTAATTGTTTCTTTTACTTGTCTAGATGGTCGAATTTGGCACAAAGCATCATACGGTTGTGATCATTCATGGGTGCAGCAAGGACGTCCTCACGGTCGAATTTGGCATAAAGTAACGTATAATTCTAAGTATGGCACAATTTCACTTGGATTGAGACTTTTCGTATCAAAACAAGTCAAACGAAACAAGTTCGAAACCGTTGTGCTCATTCTCTATTCTTCTGGGCATCCAGACGGTCAATTCTAGCACAAAGCAACATACTGTTGTGGTCCTGCCTGATTTTTGCAAGGAATTGTTCTTTTCGACTCAGAACAACTCCAACAAACATGGATGAAGATCAGATCGACATGCTCGTCGTTTCTTTGGGACGCTTTGACGGTTTAATTTCGAAAAAAGCAACGTATGATTCGTATTATGGCACGACTTCTCTTGGAATATGGTTTTCGAATCAAAATAACTCAAATGAAACAAGTTTAAAATGGTTGGTAGCTTGCTAATTGTTTCCTTTAGAGGGTCGAATTTGGAACAAAGCACCAAACGGTTGTGATGAAGATCGGATTGACTTGTTCGTCATTTCTTTTGGATGCTTTGATGGTCTAATTGTTTCTTTTGGATGCTTCGATAGCTTGCTAATTGTTTCTTTTACTTGTCCAGATGGTCGAATTTGGCACAAAGCACCATACGGTTGTGATCATTCATGAGTGCAGCAAGGACGTCATCACGGTCGAATTTGGCATAAAGCAACGTATAATTCTAAGTATGGCACGATTTCACTTGGATTGGGACTTTTCGAATCAAAACAAGTCAAACAAAACAAGTTTGAAACCGTTGTTGTGATTCTCTATTCTTCTGCATAGCCAAACGGTCAATTCTAGCACAAAGCAACATACTATTATGGTCATGCCAGATTTTTGCAAGAAATTGTTCTTTTCGACTCAGAACATCTCCAACAAACATGGATGAAGATTAGATCGACATGCTCGTCGTTTCTTTGGGACGCTTTGACGGTTTAATTTCAAAAAAAGCAACGTATGATTCGTATTATGGCACGACTTCTCCTAGAATATGGTTTTCGAATCAAAACAACTCAAATGAAACAAGTTTAAAATGGTTGGTAGCTTGTTAATTGTTTCCTTTAGAGGGTCGAATTTGGAACAAAGCACCATACGGTTGTGATGAAGATCGGATTGACTTGTTCGTCATTTCTTTTGGATGCTTTGATGGTCTAATTTTGAAAAAAGTAACGTACGATTCTGATTATGGCACGACTTCTCAATGAATGGGGTTTTTTAATTAGAACAACTCAAACTAAACTTGTTTAAAATCTTCAATAGCTTGCTAATTGTTTCTTTTACTTGTCCAAATGGTCGAATTTGGCACAAAGCACCATACGGTTGTGATTATTCATGAGTGTAGCAAGGAATTACTCTTTTCGATTCAGGACGTCCTCGCGGTCGAATTTGGCATAAAACAACATATAATTCTAAGTATGGCACGATTTCACTTGCATTGGGACTTTTCGAATCAAAACAAGTCAAATGAAACAAGTTCAAAACTGTTGTTGTCATTCTCTATTCTTCTGCACATCCAGACGGTCAATTCTAGCACAAAGCACCATACTGTTGTGGTCATGCCTGATTTTTGCAAGGAATTGTTCTTTTCCACTCATAATAACTCAAACAAACTTGGATGAAGATCGGATCGACATGCTCGTCGTTTCTTTGCGACGCTTTGGCGGTTTAATGTTAAAAAAAGCAATGTACGATTCGTATTATGGCACGACTTCTCCTGGAATGGGGTTTCGAATCAAAACAACTCAAACGAAACAAGTTTGAAATCGTTGTTAGCTTGCTAATTGTATCCTTTAAAGCACCATACGGTTGTGATGAAGATCAGATTGACATGTTCGTCATTTCTTTTGGTTGCTTTGATACTGTAATTTGGAAAAAAGCAACGTACGATTCTGATTGTGGCATGACTTCTCCCGGAATGGGGTTTTTGAATTAGAACAACTCAAACTAAACTTGTTTAAAATCATCGATAACTTGCTAATTGTTTCTTTTACTTGTCGAGATGGTCGAATTTGGCACAAAGCATCATACGGTTGTGATCATTCATGGGTGCAGCAAGGACGTCCTCACGGTCGAATTTGGCATAAAGTAACGTATAATTCTAAGTATGGCACAATTTCACTTGGATTGAGACTTTTCGTATCAAAACAAGTCAAACGAAACAAGTTCAAAACCGTTGTGCTCATTCTCTATTCTTCTGGGCATCCAGACGGTCAATTCTAGCACAAAGCAACATACTGTTGTGGTCCTGCCTGATTTTTGCAAGGAATTGTTCTTTTCGACTCAGAACAACTCCAACAAACATGGATGAAGATCAGATCGACATGCTCGTCGTTTCTTTGGGACGCTTTGACGGTTTAATTTCAAAAAAAGCAACGTATGATTCGTATTATGGCACGACTTCTCTTGGAATATGGTTTTCGAATCAAAATAACTCAAATGAAACAAGTTTAAAATGCTTGGTAGCTTGCTAATTGTTTCCTTTAGAGGGTCGAATTTGGAATAAAGCACCATACGGTTGTGATGAAGATCGGATTGACTTGTTCGTCATTTCTTTTGGATGCTTTGATGGTCTAATTTAGAAAAAAGCAACGTACGATTCTGATTATGGCATGACTTCTCAATGAATAGGGTTTTTGAATTAGAACAACTCAAACTAAACTTGTTTAAAATCTTCGATAGCTTGCTAATTGTTTCTTTTACTTGTCCAGATGGTCGAATTTGGCACAAAGCACCATACGGTTGTGATCATTCATGAGTGCAGCAAGGACGTCGTGACGGTCGAATTTGGCATAAAGCAACGTATAATTCTAAGTATGGCACGATTTCACTTGGATTGGGACTTTTCGAATCAAAACAAGTCAAACAAAACAAGTTTGAAACCGTTGTTGTGATTCTCTATTCTTCTGCATAGCCAAACGGTCAATTCTAGCACAAAGCAACATACTATTATGGTCATGCCAGATTTTTGCAAGAAATTGTTCTTTTCGACTCAGAACATCTCCAACAAACATGGATGAAGATCAGATCGACATGCTCGTCGTTTCTTTGGGACGCTTTGACGGTTTAATTTCAAAAAAAGCAACGTATGATTCGTATTATGGCACGACTTCTCCTAGAATATGGTTTTCGAATCAAAACAACTCAAATGAAACAAGTTTAAAATGGTTGGTAGCTTGCTAATTGTTTCCTTTAGAGGGTCGAATTTGGAACAAAGCACCATACGGTTATGATGAAGATCGGATTGACTTGTTCGTCATTTCTTTTAGATGCTTTGATGGTCTAATTTGGAAAAAAGCAACGTACGATTCTGATTATGGCACGACTTCTCAATGAATAGGGTTTTTGAATTAGAACAACTCAAACTAAACTTGTTTAAAATCTTCAATAGCTTGCTAATTGTTTCTTTTACTTGTCCAGATGGTCGAATTTGGCACAAAGCACCATACGGTTGTGATTATTCATGAGTGCAGCAAGGAATTACTCTTTTCGATTCAGGACGTCCTCGCGGTCGAATTTGGCATAAAGCAACGTATAATTCTAAGTATGGCACGATTTCACTTGCATTGGGACTTTTCGAATCAAAACAAGTCAAACGAAACAAGTTCAAAACTGTTATTGTCATTCTCTATTCTTCTGCACATCCAGACGGTCAATTCTAGCACAAAGCACCATACTGTTGTGGTCATGCCTGATTTTTGCAAGGAATTGTTCTTTTCCACGCATAAGAACTCAAACAAACTTGGATGAAGATCGGATCGACATGCTCGTCGTTTCTTTGGGACGCTTTGGCGGTTTAATTTTGAAAAAAGCAACGTACGATTCGTATTATGGCACGACTTCTCCTGGAATGGGGTTTCGAATCAAAACAACTCAAACGAAACAAGTTTGAAATCGTTGTTAGCTTGCTAATTGTATCCTTTAAAGCACCATACGGTTGTGATGAAGATCAGATTGACATGTTCGTCATTTCTTTTGGTTGCTTTGATGCTGTAATTTGGAAAAAAGCAACGTACGATTCTGATTGTGGCATGACTTCTCCCGGAATGGGGTTTTTGAATTAGAACAACTCAAACTAAACTTGTTTAAAATCATCGATAGCTTGCTAATTGTTTCTTTTACTTGTTCAGATGGTCGAATTTGGCACAAAGCATCATACGGTTGTGATCATTCATGGGTGCAGCAAGGACGTCCTCACGGTCGAATTTGGCATAAAGTAACGTATCATTCTAAGTATGGCACAATTTCACTTGGATTGAGACTTTTCGTATCAAAACAAGTCAAACGAAACAAGTTCGAAACCGTTGTTGTCATTCTCTATTCTTCTGGGCATCCAGACGGTCAATTCTAGCACAAAGCAACATACTGTTGTGGTCCTGCCTGATTTTTGCAAGGAATTGTTCTTTTCGACTCAGAACAACTCCAACAAACATGGATGAAGATCAGATCGACATGCTCGTCGTTTCTTTGGGACGCTTTGACGGTTTAATTTCGAAAAAAGCAACGTATGATTCGTATTATGGCACGACTTCTCTTGGAATATGGTTTTCGAATCAAAATAACTCAAATGAAACAAGTTTAAAATGGTTGGTAGCTTGCTAATTGTTTCCTTTAGAGGGTCGAATTTGGAACAAAGCACCATACGGTTGTGATGAAGATCGGATTGACTTGTTCGTCATTTCTTTTGGATGCTTTGATGGTCTAATTTAGAAAAAAGCAACGTACGATTCTGATTATGGCATGACTTCTCAATGAATAGGGTTTTTGAATTAGAACAACTCAAACTAAACTTGTTTAAAATCTTCGATAGCTTGCTAATTGTTTCTTTTACTTGTCCAGATGGTCGAATTTGGCACAAAGCACCATACGGTTGTGATCATTCATGAGTGCAGCAAGGACGTCGTCACGGTCGAATTTGGCATAAAGCAACGTATAATTCTAAGTATGGCACGATTTCACTTGGATTGGAACTTTTCGAATCAAAACAAGTCAAACAAAACAAGTTTGAAGCCGTTGTTGTGATTCTCTATTCTTCTGCATAGCCAGACGGTCAATTCTAGCACAAAGCAACATACTATTATGGTCATGCCAGATTTGTGCAAGAAATTGTTCTTTTCGACTCAGAACATCTCCAACAAACATGGATGAAGATCAGATCGACATGCTCGTCGTTTCTTTGGGACGCTTTGACGGTTTAATTTCAAAAAAAGCAACGTATGATTCGTATTATGGCACGACTTCTCCTAGAATATGGTTTTCGAATCAAAACAACTCAAATGAAACAAGTTTAAAATGGTTGGTAGCTTGCTAATTGTTTCCTTTAGAGGGTCGAATTTGGAACAAAGCACCATACGGTTGTGATGAAGATCGGATTGACTTGTTCATCATTTCTTTTGGATGCTTTGATGGTCTAATTTGGAAAAAAGTAACGTACGATTCTGATTATGGCACGACTTCTCAATGAATAGGGTTTTTGAATTAGAACAACTCAAACTAAACTTGTTTAAAATCTTCAATAGCTTGCTAATTGTTTCTTTTACTTGTCCAGATGGTCGAATTTGGCACAAAGCACCATACGGTTGTGATTATTCATGAGTGCAGCAAGGAATTACTCTTTTCGATTCAGGACGTCCTCGCGATCGAATTTGGCATAAAACAACATATAATTCTAAGTATGGCACGATTTCACTTGCATTGGGACTTTTCGAATCAAAACAAGTCAAATGAAACAAGTTCAAAACTGTTGTTGTCATTCTCTATTCTTCTGCACATCCAGACGGTCAATTCTAGCACAAAGCACCATACTGTTGTGGTCATGCCTGATTTTTGCAAGGAATTATTCTTTTCCACTCATAATAACTCAAACAAACTTGGATGAAGATCGGATCGACATGCTCGTCTTTTCTTTGCGATGCTTTGGCGGTTTAATGTTAAAAAAAGCAATGTACGATTCGTATTATGGCACGACTTCTCCTGGAATGGGGTTTCGAATCAAAACAACTCAAACGAAACAAGTTTGAAATCGTTGTTAGCTTGCTAATTGTATCCTTTAAAGCACCATACGGTTGTGATGAAGATCAGATTGACATGTTCGTCATTTCTTTTGGTTGCTTTGATGCTGTAATTTGGAAAAAAGCAACGTACGATTCTGATTGTGGCATGACTTCTCCCGGAATGGGGTTTTTGAATTAGAACAACTCAAACTAAACTTGTTTAAAATCATCGATAGCTTGCTAATTGTTTCTTTTACTTGTCCAGATGGTCGAATTTAGCACAAAGCACCATACGGTTGTGATCATTCATGAGTGCAGCAAGGACGTCGTCACGGTCGAATTTGGCATAAAGCAACGTATAATTCTAAGTATGGCACGATTTCACTTGGATTGGGACTTTTCGAATCAAAACAAGTCAAACAAAACAAGTTTGAAACCGTTGTTGTGATTCTCTATTCTTCTGCATAGCCAAACGGTCAATTCTAGCACAAAGCAACATACTATTATGGTCATGCCAGATTTTTGCAAGAAATTGTTCTTTTCGACTCAGAACATCTCCAACAAACATGGATGAAGATCAGATCGACATGCTCGTCGTTTCTTTGGGACGCTTTAACGGTTTAATTTCAAAAAAAGCAACGTATGATTCGTATTATGGCACGACTTCTCCTAGAATATGGTTTTTGAATCAAAACAACTCAAATGAAACAAGTTTAAAATGGTTGGTAGTGTAGAGACCGTGACCAATTTTGGCCGATTTTGCATTTTTCGCATTATATTGCCATAAATGCATTTTGAGTAGTGTTTAACATGTTTTGAGTGTAGAAAACATGTTTGGGAAGTGTTTTTAAGGTTTTGGGAAGTTTTTGGGAGATTTGGAGAAGTTTGACTTTTTGGTCAAACCGGGGCCCGGGATGCGACTTAAGTGGGCCCGGGAATCCGGAAAATTCTCGGAAATATTTATTTTTGAGAATGGCAGAGATGAAATATTTAGAGAGTAGAGGAAGTGATTTCGAGACCGTAGGAGTTTTTAGAATCGAAAAAGGAGCCCGGGAAGGTACGTTAAGTGGCCGGGGGGCATTTTGGTCTTTTTGCAAGCCCTAGATATTTTAAATATCAGTGGCAGAGATGTTCAGCCATATCTCACGCCTCTTTCTCTCTCTAAAGCTCTTCATCTTCAAAGCTCTCCCTTCTCTCTACATTTCGGACCCGTTCGGCTTGGATTCAAGGCTTGCCAAAGGAGGGAGATACGTAGGGGACGGCTAGGGCTTCCATTTGAACCGAACAAAGTGGTGATTCGGCAAGGTAGACTCTGCTGGAAAATTGGTGAAGTGCTTGGAAGGCCTTCATTTTTGAGGTAGGGGTTCTTCTTCTCTCCTAATTGTCGATTCTAGGGTTTCGGGTGGAGAGGAGACGTGTAGGTTGTGTATCACATGATTTAGGACGGTGAGGGGTGTGAAAAGTTATGTTTTCTCCTTCTCTTGAGTCCTATCTTTGCACATTTGGTATCCTTGTGTTGGTTTAGTATGTGGGTTAAAGGGTGTGAAATGAAAAAATTGGGTATATAGGTTTTATGTGCTCAATTTGGGGTGTATGTGCAAATGCCTAACCTTGTGTCATATATGTGATTATATGTGAAATATGTGGTGGTTGAATGCATGTAAGTTCCATATGCTAAAATTATGCATTTAGTGTGGCATGAGTAAAGTATGCTAATTTTGAAGTTGTATGCATATGAGAGGTTATATGTATGTGTTTACATATATGTGGTATATGTGGTTTTGTGAAGATGAAATGCATGCTATGTTTCTTTATGACTAGATAATGCATTGTGAAGCATGAATATTGAGTGCTTGAGTACAATATGTTCGAAATGTATATATGGGACCATTGTAAGGAAATGGGAAAAAGTGGTCGAATTGCCTAGAGTAGGTGGACACTCGGTGAGGGCGTTGGAGTGGTTAGACCACCTTGGAGGTGGGAGTTCTCGGTGAAAATCTTGTAAGGGTCTCATCACTTGGTAGGACCGATGTTCTCGGTGGTGTAGTCCGAAGATATCTCATCACTTGGTAGGACCGATGTTCTCAGTGGTGCATTCCAAAAATGATCTCATCACCTGGTAGGACCGATGTTCTCGGTGATGTGTGTTAAAACAGTTTCATTACTTGGTAGGACCGATGTTCTCGGTGATGAAAATTCTGAGCTTGGGTGCAAAATAGCTTAGGTTGTGTGATTGGTCAAGAATCATGCTAGGGTCTCGGGTTGAGTCCGAGAGAGAGACAAGAGTGCGGTTAATGGTTCCATTCTAAATTATGAAGTATGCTATGTGTTCAATGTATTCTTTTATATATGCATTGCTTGCGAATGAACATGGTACATGTTGGATGATACATGTAATGTAGTGGCACGCATTCATGTAGGTCGTGTCGGGTCGGCACTTAGGAGGGTTGGGGAATCTTTACTGAGCCGCAGTGGTGCTCACCCCTTTATTATAAACTCTTTTACAGATAAGGCGCCGATGACAGATGGGACTTGAGTGTCCAAGGAGAGAATTCTAGCTATTTTTTTTTGCTATATTTTGGACAGTTGTGCATTTGGCTATCTGTGCCGGCTTGTGGCACGGTAATGATTTAGTTTTAGTCATGGTAGAATTTATGGCATTTTGAACCTTATGCGTGAATTCTTGTAATGACTATAAACTTGGAAAAATCACATGAATGGTATGTATCTTTTGAGAAAAGTGTGTGTTGGAGATGTATGGCACCTTAGGACCATTTTCCTCTTTGGTTGTGATTTCTTGTATGGTTGCTCATGAGCAAATGGAGTATGGAAAGTATGTATGCATGAGTTCTTGAGTGAAGATGGTAAGAAAAATTGATGGAATTACATTTAAAATGTGAAACGCATGTTATGTGAATATATTTGATGGCCATTGAGGCATTAGAGTAGCCATTGGGGGGACACATGCCCAAAAGTGTCCATTTTGAGTTCAAGGAGTGAATGGAATTTATGTATATAGTAAGATAATTATGTTAGCTTCATTTTGATAGGTTATGGACCTTGTTTGGATTTAAATTGAGAAAGATATGCATGTGTTAGAGCATGAGTGGACAATCTGACCCACGCCCACTAAATTGAGTGTAACTTGAGCTGTGGTTGGTATTTTTGAGTGATTCAAATTGTATTAGAAACTAGACACATTGAGGATGATCCATGTCAAATTTCAAGTCAAACGGACTTACGGATTGTGAGATATTAGCATTTGAAGACAGATTGAGGAATGCTGTCAAGAGTCCAAGCACAGGCACTTTCAGCCTGCTGAAAGTCCACTTTCAGGCGGCTGAAAGTGCACTTTCAGCCTGCTGAAAGTTCACTTTCAGGCGGCTGAAAGTGCCAGTTTGAAATTGCAAACCTACTGGAATTTTCAGGCGACTCAAACTTAATTTTCAGGCGACTGAAAGTCCTATAACCCTTAAAAATGTGTTTTTTTGTGATTTTTTTGTGATCTAAGAGTGGAAATGAAATGTCATGCATACATAGACCGATGTGTGGCCCATTGGGATAGATAATGATGAGCATACGCATAGATAACTACATGCGCATGTTTAGCTTCCACGGTAATTGAGACATATGAGGAGGTTCATTGAGGTTTAATGAACCGGTTCACCTCTGATTTTTCGGGAGTCGGGAATTGGGGCGTGACAGAATGGTATCAGAGCACTAGGTTGGAATACCTAGGGACGAAGGGTGAAACTTCACTTAGTGATCACTTGAGTTTAAGGATCGGAACATAAGGATTTGAACTTGAGATTATAAATTACTTATGTGGAACTTTATGTATGCTTACATTTCTTAACATGCTGTTGTGGATTAAATAGACATGGCATGTGTAAGCATGATGGAATTTGACTAAGTATGAATGCTTGGACTTAAAATTTTTCTTGTTGTGCATATAGAAAGAAATGCCTCCAAGAAGAGCGCGAGACATTGGCGCTGATGCTCCTCAGGAGCCAACAGATGGAACGCAGTTTATGCGTGATATGGCTGATACTATGAGAAGAATGGCTAGGGAAGCCAGAGAAGAGGAGGTTCAGGCATTGCCTAGGGTTGCCTTGAGCCGCCAAATGGTGGCAATGAAGGAATATGTGAAATTTAAGCCGCCTACCTTTGATGGCGCGCGTGATCCGCTCGTGGCAGAGAGTTGGATAGACCAAACTCATAAACTCATGGTTGCTCTTGCAATCGATGAGGATTTGAAAGTGGGAGTGGCAGCACTTCATTTACAAGGGGAGGCGGATCGGTGGTGGCAATTCATCGGTAATGTCCACAATACCGAGACAATGGACTGGGAAACCTTTAAGGGGTTGTTCTTCGATAAGTTCTTCCCGACTTCGGTGAGAGACCGGATGAGGCAAGAGTTCATTGACTTAGTCCAAGGGGACTTGGATGTGATGGGGTACGAGACCAAATTCACATCATTGGCTCGTTTTGCCCCAGAGATGGTAATGAACGAGGAGCTGAAAGTGAAAAGGTTCGTGAAGGGACTCAAAACCTCTATCAGAAAGAGGGTATCCATTTTAGGTTTGAGGACCTATAATGAAGTGGTTGACAGAGCCTTAGTGGCTGAGGAAGACGACAGAGACACCCAAAGGATATGGGAATCTAAACAACAAGCGAAGAGCGTGGGAGCATCTTTGGGTAGCCAGGGACGGAAGAGGCATAGGGAGAGCAGGTCAGGTTTTCAGGTACAGCAGCAAGCTCGCCCAGTACCTTCATTGGCCTTGCCAACTGGATCTCTACGATCTTCTGTAGAGTGCTACAATTGCCATCAGATTGGCCATTTTAGTAGGGATTGCCCCCAGGGACAGACAGTGACATCAGTGCCAGCTGGGGCAGTGAAGGGAGTGGTATGCTTCTATTGCAAGCAGCCAGGACACGTTAGGGCTAACTGCCCGCAGAGGCAGGTGACGCAGAGTGGTACATTGTCTCAGCAGAGGGCTGGGCAGACAGCTGCAGTTCAGTCTGGCTTTAGGGCATTACCATCACCGCAGCCAGCACAGTCAGTACAGGGATCGCGAGTAGCGAGGGGTCCCACACCTGCTTCTAGTCAGCAGTCAGGGTTACAGGGGACTGGTCAGCAGTCACGGGGTCGTGTGTTCACGCTTGCTCCGGCAGAGGATGTACCGGGACCGTCAGTGGTCAGAGGTATTTTCCTGGTTTCTAGCTCGTGGGCTAGGGTGTTGATAGATTCGGGTGCATCACATTCATTCATATCTGTTGCATTTACTTGTGCCTTGGGACTGCGGGTGTCATCACTGGAGTCACCATTGTCCATTGATACACCAGTTGGGGGTAGGGTTACCCTGGATAGAGTGTGTCGGTCTTGCGAGATCGAGGTTGCCGGGCGTCGACTAGTGTTCGACTTTGTGTTACTAGACATGACCACTTTCGATGTCATTCTAGGTATGGACTGGCTATCTACATTTAGAGCCACGATTGATTGTCTTCGTCGGAGAGTGACAGTGTGCACCCTTGAGGGTGATTGCTTTTACTTTGTGGGAGAGCGGGATGATTTCTACATTCCGTCCTTGCTTAGTTCCGGTGTGTGGGACGGATACTTCCTAGCTAGCTTATTAGCCGAGGAAGATGAGATTGTGACTAGTAGAGGATTTCCACCGGTGGTTAGTGAGTTTGTGGATGTGTTCCCGGAGGACTTGACAGAGTTACCTCCAATGAGAGATGTTGTGTTTAGCATTGATCTTGCTCCTGGTACCGCGCCTATCTCTATGGCACTGTACCGGATGGCACCGGCTGAGTTGAAGGAGTTGAAAGATCAGTTACAAGAATTGTTGGATAAGGGATTTGTACGACCTAGTACATCGCCTTGGGGAGCTTCGGTCCTATTTGCTAAAAAGAAGGACGGATCTTTACGGTTATGCATAGACTACCGTAAGTTGAACCAAGCGACGATTAAAAACAAGTATCCTTTGCCAAGGATAGATGACTTGTTTGATCAGCTTAAGGGTTCGACTTGTTTTTCGAAGATCGACTTGAGGTCGGGGTATTACCAGTTGAGGGTAAGGGAAGAGGACATTCCGAAGACAGCTTTTCGGACTAGATATGGCCACTATGAGTTTCTAGTGATGCCATTTGGTTTGACGAACGCACCAGCAGCGTTCATGGATTTGATGAACCGGATATTCAGGGTGTACTTGGATAGGTTTGTGGTGGTCTTCGTGGACGACATTCTTGTGTATTCTTCTTCTATGGAAGAGCATGAGATCCATTTGAGGACAGTGTTACAGACATTGAGAGAGCACCGTTTGTATGCCAAATTCGAAAAATGTGAATTTTGGCTAACGGAGGTGAAGTTCCTAGGACACGTGGTGTCAGAAGGAGGAGTATCGGTAGACCCTTCTAAGATAGAAGCGGTAATGGATTGGGAGAGGCCTAAGAGCGTATTCGAGATACGTAGCTTCTTGGGGTTGGCAGGATATTACCGGCGCTTCGTGAAAGACTTTTCGAAGTTAGCGGCGCCGATGACCAAACTTACTCGTAAAGGAGTTAAGTTTGAGTGGAACGAGGCTTGCGAGCATTCCTTTATGGAATTGAAGCGTAGATTGACTAGTGCTCCAATATTGATTATTCCCGAGTGTGGTTTGGGTTATGTCATCTACTGTGACGCTTCACGGGATGGTTTGGGATGTGTATTGATGCAGACCGAGAGGGTTGTTGCATATGGTTCCCGACAGTTGAAGATCCACGAGCAGAATTACCCCACTCATGACTTGGAGTTGGCGGCGGTAATTTTTGCTTTGAAAACGTGGAGGCATTATCTCTACGGAGAGAAGTTTGAGGTTTTCTCCGATCATAAGAGTTTGAAGTACCTTTTTACGCAAAAGGACTTGAATATGAGACAGAGGAGATGGGTTGAATACATGGAAGACTACAACTTTGATCTTCAGTATCACCCGGGGAAGGCTAATGTGGTTGCCGATGCATTGAGCAGGAAATCACATGGCACTTTGGCTAGCATCGCCATTCGTGAATGGAAGATGATGGAAGACATCTCAGAAATGGGATTGTGCTTTAGTGAGAGTGATGGGCATGCCACTTTGTTCACACTCATAGCGCAACCAACTCTAGTGAGTAGAGTGGTTGAGGAGCAGAGGGATGACACAGAGTTAGAGAGCATTCGCACTCGGATTACGGGTGGCGGGGCAGTGGAGGATTGGGTTATCCATTCAGACGGAGGTCTGAGGTTCAGGGGCAGGATGGTTGTTCCATTGGCTTGTAGGGATGAGGTCCTGAGGGAGTTTCATGGCTCCAGACTTGCAGTACATCCCGGTGGTACCAAGATGTACCACAACCTTCGTAGACAGTATTGGTGGAAGGGCATGAAAAAGGACGTCGCACGGTTTGTGGCGAGGTGCCTCACTTGTCAACAAGTGAAGGCCGAGCATCAGAGACCGGCAGGTTTGTTACAGCCTTTACCGGTAGCTATGTGGAAGTGGGAACACGTCACTATGGACTTTGTGACGGGGCTACCTAGGACGAGGAAGAGTCATGATGCAGTTTGGGTCATTGTGGATAGATTGACCAAGGTGGCTCATTTTGTAAGGACCGGGGTTATTTTGACCGGTTCCGGGTGAATTTGGACCGGATTGAAATTTTTTCGGATTAATTAAAATTCCGGAAAGGGTAGGGACAATTATGTTTCCATCCAAGTGGAAGGTGTGTGTATATCTATATATATATATATATATATCTATATATATATATATATAGTGCCTATATTTATATTAAATTATAAATATAGGGTGGGCTCATGTGCAAATAAAGGTAAGTGTGGGGGAATACATAGAATACATGTATTTTGTGTATGGTGTGGTATATTATGTATATATATATAATATATATATATATAATGTATGGACCAAAAGTGGTCAACAAAAAGGGAAGACCACATTAGTGGTCGGCTGGGAAAGAAAGAAAAGAAGAAAGAAAGAAAAGAAAGAGAAAAAGAAAAGGGAAAAGAAAAGAGGAAAAAGGAGAGAGAGAAGCCGAGATCGGGGAGAAAGAGGTCGGAGGCTTGAACGGCGACGGTGAGGGCGGAGCTCCGACAGCGGCTGGGCGGACGTGGGTGGCTGTTACGGCGGCCCGGTGGCCGGAAATGGCTGGGATTTCGGGGGTTCCACGGACTGGGTTCGGTCGCCGATGGGATCGCTGGTTCGGTGGGGGATTCGGACGGCGACGGTGCCGACGTGGTGCTCGGCTGTGTTGGACAGTCCTTGGCTCGCGGTGGTCTGCCGGTGGTGTTGCTCGGTGGTTCGGGTTAAGCTCGGCTGGGTTCGACCGTGGTGTTGATGGGGTTCGATTTTGACTCCTTTTGTTCTCGGTTTGGGTTGGCTTCAGGTGGTCCTCGGTGGGCTCTCCTTGGTTGTTTCCGGTGGAGTTGGTGCCGGGAGTGGCCGGCTTGGGTCGGATTTTGGTGAGTTTTTGGGTGGCTGGACGTGGTTGCCGAAGGTGGTTTCGGCTGGGTTTTTGGATGATTTCGGTGAGACCTTGTTAGGTTTCGGCTGATGGGTTGTTCCAGGTGAGTTCGATTGTGGCCGGTTGTGGGTCTTTAGGTTCGAATGGATCTTCCGTGTTGGGTGACCGAACGGTGGCTGGCTGTGGGTTCTGTCCTTGTAATTGTTGGTTCCAGCGGAGTTTCGGAATTGGGTTTTGGATGTAGTTGACGGTTTTAGCTTGGGCATTGAGTGGCTCACGGCTGTTCGTGGCTGGTGGAATTTGGTTGGCCATACATGATGGCCGGTTTGGTTTTGATCTATGGTGGTTAGTGGTGGTTTCTGGCAGTGGTTGTTGGGTTGTGGAAATGGCTGGGTTCGTCCACGGTAGCTTTGATAGTGGACTCGGGTGTGGCCATGGTGGTTTCAGCTAGCCTTTGGTGGTGGTTTGACTCCGTGGTGGAGGTGTTTTCGGTAGGGGGTTCGGACGGTTATATGAGGCTTTTTGGACCTTCACGGTTGATGATGTGGGTTGAGACATCATGGATTGAGCGGTTTGGGCTTGAACTCGGAATTGGGTTATGATGGGGATTGGACCACGACATGAATTGGGCCAAGCGTGAAATTTGAAAAGGAAACGAATTGGTCCAATGGAGTTGCTCGTGTGGACTTCGACACAGGACTGGATCGGGCTTGGAAATAGGCCGTTTTGCAGGCACGGACCGGTTGAGAGCGGGACTTAAGGCAAGTTGATTCTTGCCTCTATCTCCTACGTATATATTTTAAATACGTCGTTAATTTTACATATGTTCCCTTAATTGTTCATATGTGGTATTTATATATATATATATATATAGGTGCTTATATATATATATATAAGTGTGGTTATAGTATATATATATACGGGTATATATATATATAATTGGGATATTGAAGCATGCTAGATTTAAATGCTTGTGTACATTGTGATATTTATAGTTGTAGATTGAGCCCATGTCAAACATGCTAAATTATTTTATGTTTGGCTATGTGTTATTGCTTATGCATAGGTAGATTTTATGCATGGATTGGAATATGTATGTGATTATATGTTGGAAAATGGTAGAGGTGCATGCTAAACATGATTATAGCCTCAATGAACATTTGAGAAGCATGGTTATGCTAAGTGTCATATACGTGCATAATACGTGTATAGGTGATGCAATATGTATATGTTAATATATATATATGATGATTAGAATGAATGTTAGACACTTGTGATGAATGTATGCATTGAATGAGAGTATGACTATATTTATGCTAATGCATGTGCATATGTGATTTATATGCATGATTTAACATGTACGTGACTACATGTGGGATTACATGAATGAAATGCATGCTATCTGTATATAGAGAATGTATGCATGGGTGAAGCATGATAAAAATGTGCTAAAGTTGAAGTGTTTTGCATATGTGAGGTGTTGTGCAAGTGTTGGAACATGTATGTGCTATATGAATTGGAATGTGGTGAAAAGTATGCTAAATACTTCTTTTTAGTATTCATAAGCATGGGTTGAAGCATGAAAGTACTATGCTAGGTATATATGCATCCATATTGCATGTATAGGAGGGGAATGACACATACGTGATTGTACGTGGGTTTACATGTATATGTAATTATATGTGTGGTTATGCGGAGACGAAACGTACACTATGTTTTCTTAAAACTAGCTTGTACATTGTGAAGCACAAAATTGAATGCTTAGTGTTTATATGTTTGAAATGCATATATGGGGCCGTCGTGAGGAAACGGGGAAGTGTGGTTGAATTACCTAGAGTAGGTTAATACTCGGGTATGGCTGTGGTTATAAAGTAGGCAAATCACCCAGAGTAGGTCAATACTCGGTCACGGTGAGGGTGTTGGAGCGGTTATGTCACCTTGGAGTAGGTAAATACTCGGTGACAGTGGTCTATCCACCTTGGAGTAGGTAAATACTCGGTGACAGTGGTCTATCCACCTTGGAGTAGGTAAATACTCGGTGGCGGTGCTGATATGGTCTAACCACCTTGAACCATCTAAGACTCGGTGACGGTGCTGATATGGTCTAATCATCTTGAGTCAAAATAGGCTCAGTGGCGGTGCTGATATGGTCTAACCACTTTGAGTCACCTAATACTCGGTGACGGTGCTGATATGGTCTAATCACCTTGAGTAGACAAATAATTGGTGACGGTGCTGATATGGTCTAATCACCAATGGGCAAACCAAAATATTGCCCCGGAAGTATGACGTTGGCGGAGTAGGTCAAGGTCATAGGATGGTTATCGGAGTTGTCCTAGGTCACATGATCCTCGGAGCGGGCCAATCATGTGGGGTATCGGATGAGGACCGAGAGTGAGAGTATGTGCAAGCTTTGATGCTTGTCTTATGTATCGGATTATGACCGTGGAAGGTGAAAAATACATTTATGCTTATGTGTTTATCTGTTAAGCATGTTTTCCTGTTTAAATGCATCTTCATTGCATTTGGGATTGCTACTTGTCGAGTAGGAAATGTGGTAGATGATTTACATTGGTCATGTAAATGCTTTGACATATATGTTCTATATACATATTGGTGCGGAATGGTTACTGCTTTCAAGCATGTTGCAAATGATTTCAAAAAATCATGTGTTGTGGATTTTGTATGTTCATATGTGCTAGAGTAGCCATATACATCATTGGTTCATGCATGCTAGGTGGGGCATGGTCTTAAATATTGTGATATACTTGAGTGCATGTATATTTTTGAGAATATGTGAGGATCGACCTGCTGCAGCGGTGATAGTATGGTTCTACATACCTTGTTGGGCCTTTGAGCTCACCCCCTCCCAGGTTTTGCAGGTGTTGCTGGTTTTGGAGCCAGTTGGGGAAACTGATAGCACCAGTTACAGAGGTAGTATGTAGATTCCTTAGAATCTAATGTATGTCCAGGATAGTGGATAGATAGATGCTTTACATTTGGATTAAATGTATAAAGCGTTTGTGTAGATTCAGTTCCTTCAGTTGTATTTTATTCATGTGATGTATGTATTTAATACGGACATTCAAGGACGGAGGCATGTATATTTATGATTGAATTATGCATGTTGTAGAAATATTGGGGGGACACGGGCCCAGAAGTGTCCATTTTTATTGTTTAGATATAAATGCTGGGGGGACACGTGCCCAGAAGTGTCCATATAAATTGTGAAATAGGTGTATCATGCCAGGAGCTGATTATTTAGAATGGGTCATGCCCAATTTTCGTAAAAATGATAGGAAATTGAGGTTGTATGATCAGGTGGAGGTTATGTCGTGAGGGTGATCTCACGGGGTTCACACCTCGGTTTCCGGGCCTCGGGAACCGGGGCGTGACAGACTGGTATCAGAGCCTGACCCAGCCGGAAGTGTGCCGAAGGGGACGTCGGGCCTCCTAGGGGGGTGGATTGTGGTGACCCTTGTGGGCGGGTGTGATGTGGGCGGGTGCGAGACACTGGGCGAGCTACCACACTGGCAGGCTACAGGGTGCTCAATCCCACATCGCCTGGGTGTGGAATGGGGAAGTATTATATGTATGATTATCACCCTTCTATGACACAACGCGTTTTAAAGCCGTGATGGTTGTGAACCCACCAGAACTCCACAGTTAAGCGTGCTTAGCTGGGAGTAGTACCAGGATGGGTGACCCCCTGGGAAGTCTCTGGTCTGGGGGAACCAAAAGCGGACAGTATTGTGTCGGGATAGGGTGGGGCGTTACAAATGGTATCAGAGCTCTAGGTTGGAATACCTAGGGACGACGGGTGATGGACATCTCATGTGTATGGTTGAAAAGGTTGGATTATGTACCTAATAGCAGAATGCTATGGGAGCACTAGGTTGGAATACCTAGGGGCGACGGGTAAGATTTGAGGAACTCTGGATTGCTATTAAGGCATTAGGTTTGAAAACCTTGGGTATCAAAGTCGTAGGTTTGAATACCTAAGGACAGATGGTCAAATCACGTGGTGGTTTGGAGATAGGCAATGGTTGATAGTTGTCTAGATGATAGGTTTGATTACCTATGGACGGTTATGGAATGACTTGCTCGGTGTGAGCAATCCTAATAAAAGATCAAAGTGTTGGTGTATGAAACGGGTTCTGATTGGTAATAACTCCCAGAATTGGTTGAGTTTAGACCTTTGATTTGGTGATTAAGTCTCATTAGTGAGCAATGAAGAAATATCGCAAGGAAGTTTGCGAGTGTTTAAGTCCTTAGAGATACTTAGGGACTTATGAGATTGATAAGTGTATTGCCGAGGTTGGCAATTGAGACTGAGATGGGATACAAGGAAGGCATGTTGCCGGAGTTGGGCTAACTGGGAAAAGTGGCCTGGCCAGACATTTTTCTTGGATTAGCGTTTCTCTTACGATACGCCGGCTCTTGTGGATGTTGAGTTGTTTCGTCTGGATGACGATAGATAAAGAATTCCCAATAGCAGGGATATGTCACTGAAAGTGATTGGTATTGATAGTCAAGGTTGCTACCTTAGACTATGGAGGCGGATAGATTAGTAGGTGTTTACCAATGAGTATAGAGGATGAGAGTAGGTTGGTTTGAACCACTCTAGATTTTGTGATTCTAGTATGTGTGTATACTAGGGGGACTGGGCCGTGTTTCACACTTGCTCAGGCAGAGGAGGTACCAGGACCGTGTATGGTCAGGGGAATTTTCCTAGTATTAGCCCGAGGGCTAGGGTATTGATTTATGCATCATATTTCATATCATGCATGGTACGTGTTTATGTGATTAGCATGTTGTATGTTATATGCTATGTGGTATATATGATTCATGTGACTGTGCATTACCTTTTTGTGTTGCATTTTGTGTCACATGGTTAGTAGTGACATGTAGTCACCTAGGAGTTTTGGTTTTGAGGATTGGTAAACCTGGGTAGAGGTTTGAAAATCGAGTGGACTGTGATGTTGAAATAGACAGGTAGTGATATACTTTGAAAGTATGAGTCTGGAATTGTGGGGTCCTAGACGAAGCAGTCAGGATCTTGGTGTCTCAAAGGAGATGCTGGAAAGGAATGGATAAATACCCGGGAAGCCGGAAACGTCCGTTAGGACTAATGGACGAGTGAGTAAATTGGATTCATTCCTTGAGAAATGAGGTTGTGAAGTTAAGGGCATGAAAAACCCTAATCTTGGCACTAAATGCCAATGGAATGTAGTCCAACAAAAATGGACAGGACGGGATGATTTGTTTTGACAAGTGCACTCCTTATGTGCCTTGACCTCAGTGGTGTACTGTGATATGCGCATGATAGATGCAGTTGGATCATAGTGTGGATATGATGTTAAGAGAAGGATGGGTTGATAGTAGACGAGGATCCTGACATATGGTATCTGAAGTGAGGATAATTTCTTACTGTGAAGGGGAGAGGTGGACGCAGTGGACGTGTAGACGCAGTGGGCTGCGGCCACTGTATGGCTGCTGTTCGGCTACTGTAGGTGACCTTAAACTTTCATTGGTAAGGGTTGTCTAAAGTGAAGTGCTAATATGAAAGGAATTCTCTCTAATTGTCAATTGGCTCCTTGGTGTGAAGGATGAAAATGGGAAATGGATCTCCTCTTGAGTAATGAGATTATGAAATCAGTGGGATGTAAGATCCTGGACTTGGCATTGGATTTCGGTGGGTTGTAGTCTATGAAACTGGGCAGGATTATGTTGCCTGCTGCGGCAAGTATACTGTTTATGTGATTTGTATCAGCGGGTACACTGTCATGTGCCTTGCTGGTGAGTGCACTGGTGATGTGCACTAGATTGACGTGGATTGTGTTGTGGCGATGCCCAGGATATTGGACTAAGCCCGGGAATGATATGCCAGAGATTGAAAGTCATGTCTAATAATAAAAGAATGACTTTGAGTATTGATGATCCCGGATTATAGGGGAAGTATCACTGTGAGTGATGGGAATGATTAGTCGAAGGTGTTGCCTTAGACTAGAGATGGAGATGGACTGGGTAGGTCTTGAGGTAGAGATTGTGGACTCTAGGAAGCAAGTGCTTCAGAGGATTTCGTGAGAGAACTGTACATGGGCTTAGGAGTCACTCAGCCATGTCACGGAAAGGGTTATATTGCCTTACGGCAGTCGAGATGCACTGTTGTGCAAGACTTGAGAGTTATGAGTTAGGTGTTGCAAGTGTAACGCCTAGGGTATGTGGAAAGGGAAAGTGACGATCATTGGCGAGAATGACGTCTGGTAAGGATTGGTTTTGGAGAAACCATGACTATGCTAATTTCGAGGACGAAATTCCTTGAAGGAGGGGAGGTTGTAAGGACCGGGGTTATTTTGACCGGTTCCGGGTGAATTTGGACCGGATTGAAATTTTTTCGGATTAATTAAAATTCCGGAAAGGGTAGGGACAATTATGTTTCCATCCAAGTGGAAGGTGTGTGTATATCTATATATATATATATATATATCTATATATATATATATATATATCTATATATATATATATAGTGCCTATATTTATATTAAATTATAAATATAGGGTGGGCTCATGTGCAAATAAAGGTAAGTGTGGGGGAATACATAGAATACATGTATTTTGTGTATGGTGTGGTATATTATGTATATATATATATAATATATATATATATAATGTATGGACCAAAAGTGGTCAACAAAAAGGGAAGACCACATTAGTGGTCGGCTGGGAAAGAAAGAAAAGAAGAAAGAAAGAAAAGAAAGAGAAAAAGAAAAGGGAAAAGAAAAGAGGAAAAAGGAGAGAGAGAAGCCGAGATCGGGGAGAAAGAGGTCGGAGGCTTGAACGGCGACGGTGAGGGCGGAGCTCCGACAGCGGCTGGGCGGACGTGGGTGGCTGTTACGGCGGCCCGGTGGCCGGAAATGGCTGGGATTTCGGGGGTTCCACGGACTGGGTTCGGTCGCCGATGGGATCGCTGGTTCGGTGGGGGATTCGAACGGCGACGGTGCCGACGTGGTGCTCGGCTGTGTTGGACAGTCCTTGGCTCGCGGTGGTCTGCCGGTGGTGTTGCTCGGTGGTTCGGGTTAAGCTCGGCTGGGTTCGACCGTGGTGTTGATGGGGTTCGATTTTGACTCCTTTTGTTCTCGGTTTGGGTTGGCTTCAGGTGGTCCTCGGTGGGCTCTCCTTGGTTGTTTCCGGTGGAGTTGGTGCCGGGAGTGGCCGGCTTGGGTCGGATTTTGGTGAGTTTTTGGGTGGCTGGACGTGGTTGCCGAAGGTGGTTTCGGCTGGGTTTTTGGATGATTTCGGTGAGACCTTGTTAGGTTTCGGCTGATGGGTTGTTCCAGGTGAGTTCGATTGTGGCCGGTTGTGGGTCTTTAGGTTCGAATGGATCTTCCGTGTTGGGTGACCGAACGGTGGCTGGCTGTGGGTTCTGTCCTTGTAATTGTTGGTTCCAGCGGAGTTTCGGAATTGGGTTTTGGATGTAGTTGACGGTTTTAGCTTGGGCATTGAGTGGCTCACGGCTGTTCGTGGCTGGTGGAATTTGGTTGGCCATACATGATGGCCGGTTTGGTTTTGATCTATGGTGGTTAGTGGTGGTTTCTGGCAGTGGTTGTTGGGTTGTGGAAATGGCTGGGTTCGTCCACGGTAGCTTTGATAGTGGACTCGGGTGTGGCCATGGTGGTTTCAGCTAGCCTTTGGTGGTGGTTTGACTCCGTGGTGGAGGTGTTTTCGGTAGGGGGTTCGGACGGTTATATGAGGCTTTTTGGACCTTCACGGTTGATGATGTGGGTTGAGACATCATGGATTGAGCGGTTTGGGCTTGAACTCGGAATTGGGTTATGATGGGGATTGGACCACGACATGAATTGGGCCAAGCGTGAAATTTGAAAAGGAAACGAATTGGTCCAATGGAGTTGCTCGTGTGGACTTCGACACAGGACTGGATCGGGCTTGGAAATAGGCCATTTTGCAGGCACGGACCGGTTGAGAGCGGGACTTAAGGCAAGTTGATTCTTGCCTCTATCTCCTACGTATATATTTTAAATACGTCGTTAATTTTACATATGTTCCCTTAATTGTTCATATGTGGTATTTATATATATATATATATATAGGTGCTTATATATATATATATAAGTGTGGTTATAGTATATATATATACGGGTATATATATATATAATTGGGATATTGAAGCATGCTAGATTTAAATGCTTGTGTACATTGTGATATTTATAGTTGTAGATTGAGCCCATGTCAAACATGCTAAATTATTTTATGTTTGGCTATGTGTTATTGCTTATGCATAGGTAGATTTTATGCATGGATTGGAATATGTATGTGATTATATGTTGGAAAATGGTAGAGGTGCATGCTAAACATGATTATAGCCTCAATGAACATTTGAGAAGCATGGTTATGCTAAGTGTCATATACGTGCATAATACGTGTATAGGTGATGCAATATGTATATGTTAATATATATATATGATGATTAGAATGAATGTTAGACACTTGTGATGAATGTATGCATTGAATGAGAGTATGACTATATTTATGCTAATGCATGTGCATATGTGATTTATATGCATGATTTAACATGTACGTGACTACATGTGGGATTACATGAATGAAATGCATGCTATCTGTATATAGAGAATGTATGCATGGGTGAAGCATGATAAAAATGTGCTAAAGTTGAAGTGTTTTGCATATGTGAGGTGTTGTGCAAGTGTTGGAACATGTATGTGCTATATGAATTGGAATGTGGTGAAAAGTATGCTAAATACTTCTTTTTAGTATTCATAAGCATGGGTTGAAGCATGAAAGTACTATGCTAGGTATATATGCATCCATATTGCATGTATAGGAGGGGAATGACACATACGTGATTGTACGTGGGTTTACATGTATATGTAATTATATGTGTGGTTATGCGGAGACGAAACGTACACTATGTTTTCTTAAAACTAGCTTGTACATTGTGAAGCACAAAATTGAATGCTTAGTGTTTATATGTTTGAAATGCATATATGGGGCCGTCGTGAGGAAACGGGGAAGTGTGGTTGAATTACCTAGAGTAGGTTAATACTCGGGTATGGCTGTGGTTATAAAGTAGGCAAATCACCCAGAGTAGGTCAATACTCGGTCACGGTGAGGGTGTTGGAGCGGTTATGTCACCTTGGAGTAGGTAAATACTCGGTGACAGTGGTCTATCCACCTTGGAGTAGGTAAATACTCGGTGACAGTGGTCTATCCACCTTGGAGTAGGTAAATACTCGGTGGCGGTGCTGATATGGTCTAACCACCTTGAACCATCTAAGACTCGGTGACGGTGCTGATATGGTCTAATCATCTTGAGTCAAAATAGGCTCAGTGGCGGTGCTGATATGGTCTAACCACTTTGAGTCACCTAATACTCGGTGACGGTGCTGATATGGTCTAATCACCTTGAGTAGACAAATAATTGGTGACGGTGCTGATATGGTCTAATCACCAATGGGCAAACCAAAATATTGCCCCGGAAGTATGACGTTGGCGGAGTAGGTCAAGGTCATAGGATGGTTATCGGAGTTGTCCTAGGTCACATGATCCTCGGAGCGGGCCAATCATGTGGGGTATCGGATGAGGACCGAGAGTGAGAGTATGTGCAAGCTTTGATGCTTGTCTTATGTATCGGATTATGACCGTGGAAGGTGAAAAATACATTTATGCTTATGTGTTTATCTGTTAAGCATGTTTTCCTGTTTAAATGCATCTTCATTGCATTTGGGATTGCTACTTGTCGAGTAGGAAATGTGGTAGATGATTTACATTGGTCATGTAAATGCTTTGACATATATGTTCTATATACATATTGGTGCGGAATGGTTACTGCTTTCAAGCATGTTGCAAATGATTTCAAAAAATCATGTGTTGTGGATTTTGTATGTTCATATGTGCTAGAGTAGCCATATACATCATTGGTTCATGCATGCTAGGTGGGGCATGGTCTTAAATATTGTGATATACTTGAGTGCATGTATATTTTTGAGAATATGTGAGGATCGACCTGCTGCAGCGGTGATAGTATGGTTCTACATACCTTGTTGGGCCTTTGAGCTCACCCCCTCCCAGGTTTTGCAGGTGTTGCTGGTTTTGGAGCCAGTTGGGGAAACTGATAGCACCAGTTACAGAGGTAGTATGTAGATTCCTTAGAATCTAATGTATGTCCAGGATAGTGGATAGATAGATGCTTTACATTTGGATTAAATGTATAAAGCGTTTGTGTAGATTCAGTTCCTTCAGTTGTATTTTATTCATGTGATGTATGTATTTAATACGGACATTCAAGGACGGAGGCATGTATATTTATGATTGAATTATGCATGTTGTAGAAATATTGGGGGGACACGGGCCCAGAAGTGTCCATTTTTATTGTTTAGATATAAATGCTGGGGGGACACGTGCCCAGAAGTGTCCATATAAATTGTGAAATAGGTGTATCATGCCAGGAGCTGATTATTTAGAATGGGTCATGCCCAATTTTCGTAAAAATGATAGGAAATTGAGGTTGTATGATCAGGTGGAGGTTATGTCGTGAGGGTGATCTCACGGGGTTCACACCTCGGTTTCCGGGCCTCGGGAACCGGGGCGTGACACATTTCCTCCCTATTCGAGTGACAGATGATGTGGATGTTCTTAGTCGGTTGTATATTGATCAGATTGTGAGACTGCATGGAGTGCCAGTTTCCATTGTGTTTGATAGAGATCCGAGATTCACGTCACGGTTTTGGCAGAGTTTTCAGGTTGCACTTGATACGGACCTCCATTTCAGTACGGCTTTCCATCCCCAGACAGATGGTCAGTCGGAGCGTACTATACAGATTTTGGAGGATATGCTTAGAGCATGTGCACTTGATTTTCGGGGCAGTTGGGAGGATCACCTTCCATTAGTGGAGTTTGCATACAATAATAGCTACCAAGCTAGTATTGAGATGGCTCCATTTGAAGCCTTGTATGGTAGACCTTGTAGGTCACCAGTTTGTTGGACAGAGGTTGGTGAAATGGTGGCCTTGGGGCCGGATATTGTCAGAGAGACTACAGAAAAGATTAAGATTATACGACAGCGTTTGCTTACGGCTCAGAGTCGTCAGAAAAGCTATGCTGACAAAAGGCGGAGGCCTTTGGCATTCGAGGTGGGGGACCATGTCTTCTTGAAGGTCTCGCCACGACGGGGTTTGATGAGGTTTGGGCGTAGCAGAAAGCTAGCCCCACGGTTTATTGGTCCATTCGAGATATTGGATCGTGTGGGTGAGGTTGCATACCGCTTGGCATTGCCACCGTAATTGTCAAGTGTGCACAATACTTTCCACGTTTCGATGTTGAGAAAGTATGAACCAGATCCTTCACATGTGTTAGATTGGACAGATCTTGAGGTGGAGGAGGACGTGTCTTACGAGGAAAGACCGGTACAGGTTTTGGATGCTAGGGAGCAAGTGCTTCGAGGCAAGACGATTCCATTGGTTAAAGTCCTTTGGAGGCATCACGGAGTCGAGGAGGCTACATGGGAGCGAGAACAAGAAGTCCGCTCAAAATACCCTGAGTTGTTCACTACTTGAGGTATGTTTCTAATTTCGGGGACGAAATTTCCTTAAGGGGGGGAGGTTGTAGAGACCGTGACCAATTTTGGCCGGTTTTGCATTTTTCGCATTATATTGCCATAAATGCATTTTGAGTGGTGTTTAACATGTTTTGAGTGTAGAAAACATGTTTGGGAAGTGTTTTTAAGGTTTTGGGAAGTTTTTGGGAGATTTGGAGAAGTTTGACTTTTTGGTCAAACCGGGGCCCGGGATGCGACTTAAGTGGGCCCGGGAATCCGGAAAATTCTCGGAAATATTTATTTTTGAGAATGGCAGAGATGAAATATTTAGAGAGTAGAGGAAGTGATTTCGAGACCGTAGGAGTTTTTAGAATCGAAAAAGGAGCCCGGGAAGGTACGTTAAGTGGCCGGGGGGCATTTTGGTCTTTTTGCAAGCCCTAGATATTTTAAATATCAGTGGCAGAGATGTTCAGCCATATCTCACGCCTCTTTCTCTCTCTAAAGCTCTTCATCTTCAAAGCTCTGCCTTCTCTCTACATTTCGGACCCGTTCGGCTTGGATTCAAGGCTTGCCAAAGGAGGGAGATACGTAGGGGACGGCTAGGGCTTCCATTTGAACCGAACAAAGTGGTGATTCGGCAAGGTAGACTCTGCTGGAAAATTGGTGAAGTGCTTGGAAGGCCTTCATTTTTGAGGTAGGGGTTCTTCTTCTCTCCTAATTGTCGATTCTAGGGTTTCGGGTGGAGAGGAGACGTGTAGGTTGTGTATCACATGATTTAGGACGGTGAGGGGTGTGAAAAGTTATGTTTTCTCCTTCTCTTGAGTCCTATCTTTGCACATTTGGTATCCTTGTGTTGGTTTAGTATGTGGGTTAAAGGGTGTGAAATGAAGAAATTGGGTATATAGGTTTTATGTGCTCAATTTGGGGTGTATGTGCAAATGCCTAACCTTGTGTCATATATGTGATTATATGTGAAATATGTGGTGGTTGAATGCATGTAAGTTCCATATGCTAAAATTATGCATTTAGTGTGGCATGAGTAAAGTATGCTAATTTTGAAGTTGTATGCATATGAGAGGTTATATGTATGTGTTTACATATATGTGGTATATGTGGTTTTGTGAAGATGAAATGCATGCTATGTTTCTTTATGACTAGATAATGCATTGTGAAGCATGAATATTGAGTGCTTGAGTACAATATGTTCGAAATGTATATATGGGACCATTGTAAGGAAATGGGAAAAAGTGGTCGAATTGCCTAGAGTAGGTGGACACTCGGTGAGGGCGTTGGAGTGGTTAGACCACCTTGGAGGTGGGAGTTCTCGGTGAAAATCTTGTAAGGGTCTCATCACTTGGTAGGACCGATGTTCTCGGTGGTGTAGTCCGAAGATATCTCATCACTTGCTAGGACCGATGTTCTCAGTGGTGCATTCCAAAAATGATCTCATCACCTGGTAGGACCGATGTTCTCGGTGATGTGTGTTAAAACAGTTTCATTACTTGGTAGGACCGATGTTCTCGGTGATGAAAATTCTGAGCTTGGGTGCAAAATAGCTTAGGTTGTGTGATTGGTCAAGAATCATGCTAGGGTCTCGGGTTGAGTCCGAGAGAGAGACAAGAGTGCGGTTAATGGTTCCATTCTAAATTATGAAGTATGCTATGTGTTCAATGTATTCTTTTATATATGCATTGCTTGCGAATGAACATGGTACATGTTGGATGATACATGTAATGTAGTGGCACGCATTCATGTAGGTCGTGTCGGGTCGGCACTTAGGAGGGTTGGGGAATCTTTACTGAGCCGCAGTGGTGCTCACCCCTTTATTATAAACTCTTTTACAGATAAGGCGCCGATGACAGATGGGACTTGAGTGTCCAAGGAGAGAATTCTAGCTATTTTTTTTTGCTATATTTTGGACAGTTGTGCATTTGGCTATCTGTGCCGGCTTGTGGCACGGTAATGATTTAGTTTTAGTCATGGTAGAATTTATGGCATTTTGAACCTTATGCGTGAATTCTTGTAATGACTATAAACTTGGAAAAATCACATGAATGGTATGTATCTTTTGAGAAAAGTGTGTGTTGGAGATGTATGGCACCTTAGGACCATTTTCCTCTTTGGTTGTGATTTCTTGTATGGTTGCTCATGAGCAAATGGAGTATGGAAAGTATGTATGCATGAGTTCTTGAGTGAAGATGGTAAGAAAAATTGATGGAATTACATTTAAAATGTGAAACGCATGTTATGTGAATATATTTGATGGCCATTGAGGCATTAGAGTAGCCATTGGGGGGACACATGCCCAAAAGTGTCCATTTTGAGTTCAAGGAGTGAATGGAATTTATGTATATAGTAAGATAATTATGTTAGCTTCATTTTGATAGGTTATGGACCTTGTTTGGATTTAAATTGAGAAAGATATGCATGTGTTAGAGCATGAGTGGACAATCTGACCCACGCCCACTAAATTGAGTGTAACTTGAGCTGTGGTTGGTATTTTTGAGTGATTCAAATTGTATTAGAAACTAGACACATTGAGGATGATCCATGTCAAATTTCAAGTCAAACGGACTTACGGATTGTGAGATATTAGCATTTGAAGACAGATTGAGGAATGCTGTCAAGAGTCCAAGCACAGGCACTTTCAGCCTGCTGAAAGTCCACTTTCAGGCGGCTGAAAGTGCACTTTCAGCCTGCTGAAAGTTCACTTTCAGGCGGCTGAAAGTGCCAGTTTGAAATTGCAAACCTACTGGAATTTTCAGGCGACTCAAACTTAATTTTCAGGCGACTGAAAGTCCTATAACCCTTAAAAATGTGTTTTTTTGTGATTTTTTTGTGATCTAAGAGTGGAAATGAAATGTCATGCATACATAGACCGATGTGTGGCCCATTGGGATAGATAATGATGAGCATACGCATAGATAACTACATGCGCATGTTTAGCTTCCACGGTAATTGAGACATATGAGGAGGTTCATTGAGGTTTAATGAACCGGTTCACCTCTGATTTTTCGGGAGTCGGGAATTGGGGCGTGACAGGTAGCTTGTTAATTGTTTCCTTTAGAGGGTCGAATTTGGAACAAAGCACCATACGGTTGTGATGAAGATCGGATTGACTTGTTCGTCATTTCTTTTGGATGCTTTGATGGTCTAATTTGGAAAAAAGTAACGTACGATTCTGATTATGGCACGACTTCTCAATGAATGGGGTTTTTTAATTAGAACAACTCAAACTAAATTTGTTTAAAATCTTCAATAGCTTGCTAATTGTTTCTTTTACTTGTCCAGATGGTCGAATTTGGCACAAAGCACCATACGGTTGTGATTATTCATGAGTGTAGCAAGGAATTACTCTTTTCGATTCAGGACGTCCTCGCGGTCGAATTTGGCATAAAACAACATATAATTCTAAGTATGGCACGATTTCACTTGCATTGGGACTTTTCGAATCAAAACAAGTCAAATGAAACAAGTTCAAAACTGTTGTTGTCATTCTCTATTCTTCTGCACATCCAGACGGTCAATTCTAGCACAAAGCACCATACTGTTGTGGTCATGCCTAATTTTTGCAAGGAATTATTCTTTTCCACTCATAATAACTCAAACAAACTTGGATGAAGATCGGATCGACATGCTCGTCGTTTCTTTGCGATGCTTTGGCGGTTTAATGTTAAAAAAAGCAATGTACGATTCGTATTATGGCACGACTTCTCCTGGAATGGGGTTTCGAATCAAAATAACTCAAACGAAACAAGTTTGAAATCGTTGTTAGCTTGCTAATTGTATCCTTTAAAGCACCATACGGTTGTGATGAAGATCAGATTGACATGTTCGTCATTTCTTTTGGTTGCTTTGATGCTGTAATTTGGAAAAAAGCAACGTACGATTCTGATTGTGGCATGACTTCTCCCGGAATGGGGTTTTTGAATTAGAACAACTCAAACTAAACTTGTTTAAAATCATCGATAGCTTGCTAATTGTTTCTTTTACTTGTCTAGATGGTCGAATTTGGCACAAAGCATCATACGGTTGTGATCATTCATGGGTGCAGCAAGGACGTCCTCACGGTCGAATTTGGCATAAAGTAACGTATAATTCTAAGTATGGCACAATTTCACTTGGATTGAGACTTTTCGTATCAAAACAAGTCAAACGAAACAAGTTCGAAACCGTTGTGCTCATTCTCTATTCTTCTGGGCATCCAGACGGTCAATTCTAGCACAAAGCAACATACTGTTGTGGTCCTGCCTGATTTTTGCAAGGAATTGTTCTTTTCGACTCAGAACAACTCCAACAAACATGGATGAAGATCAGATCGACATGCTCGTCATTTCTTTGGGACGCTTTGACGGTTTAATTTCGAAAAAAGCAACGTATGATTCGTATTATGGCACGACTTCTCTTGGAATATGGTTTTCGAATCAAAATAACTCAAATGAAACAAGTTTAAAATGGTTGGTAGCTTGCTAATTGTTTCCTTTAGAGGGTCGAATTTGGAACAAAGCACCATACGGTTGTGATGAAGATCGGATTGACTTGTTCGTCATTTCTTTTGGATGCTTTGATGGTCTAATTGTTTCTTTTGGATGCTTCGATAGCTTGCTAATTGTTTCTTTTACTTGTCCAGATGGTCGAATTTGGCACAAAGCACCATACGGTTGTGATCATTCATGAGTGCAGCAAGGACGTCGTCACGGTCGAATTTGGCATAAAGCAACGTATAATTCTAAGTATGGCACGATTTCACTTGGATTGGGACTTTTCGAATCAAAACAAGTCAAACAAAACAAGTTTGAAACCGTTGTTGTGATTCTCTATTCTTCTGCATAGCCAAACGGTCAATTCTAGCACAAAGCAACATACTATTATGGTCATGCCAGATTTTTGCAAGAAATTGTTCTTTTCGACTCAGAACATCTCCAACAAACATGGATGAAGATCAGATCGACATGCTCGTCGTTTCTTTGGGACGCTTTAACGGTTTAATTTCAAAAAAAGCAACGTATGATTCGTATTATGGCACGACTTCTCCTAGAATATGGTTTTCGAATCAAAACAACTCAAATGAAACAAGTTTAAAATGGTTGGTAGCTTGTTAATTGTTTCCTTTAGAGGGTCGAATTTGGAACAAAGCACCATACGGTTGTGATGAAGATCGGATTGACTTGTTCGTCATTTCTTTTGGATGCTTTGATGGTCTAATTTGGAAAAAAGTAACGTACGATTCTGATTATGGCACGACTTCTCAATGAATGGGGTTTTTTAATTAGAACAACTCAAACTAAACTTGTTTAAAATCTTCAATAGCTTGCTAATTGTTTCTTTTACTTGTCCAGATGGTCGAATTTGGCACAAAGCACCATACGGTTGTGATTATTCATGAGTGTAGCAAGGAATTACTCTTTTCGATTCAGGACGTCCTCGCGGTCGAATTTGGCATAAAACAACATATAATTCTAAGTATGGCACGATTTCACTTGCATTGGGACTTTTCGAATCAAAACAAGTCAAATGAAACAAGTTCAAAACTATTGTTGTCATTCTCTATTCTTCTGCACATCCAGACGGTCAATTCTAGCACAAAGCACCATACTGTTGTGGTCATGCCTGATTTTTGCAAGGAATTGTTCTTTTCCACTCATAATAACTCAAACAAACTTGGATGAAGATCGGATCGACATGCTCGTCGTTTCTTTGCGACGCTTTGGCGGTTTAATGTTAAAAAAAGCAATGTACGATTCGTATTATGGCACGACTTCTCCTGGAATGGGGTTTCGAATCAAAACAACTCAAACGAAACAAGTTTGAAATCGTTGTTAGCTTGCTAATTGTATCCTTTAAAGCACCATACGGTTGTGATGAAGATCAGATTGACATGTTCGTCATTTCTTTTGGTTGCTTTGATGCTGTAATTTGGAAAAAGGCAACGTACGATTCTGATTGTGGCATGACTTCTCCCGGAATGGGGTTTTGAATTAGAACAACTTAAACTAAACTTGTTTAAAATCATCGATAGCTTGCTAATTGTTTCTTTTACTTGTCTAGATGGTCGAATTTGGCACAAAGCATCATACGGTTGTGATCATTCATGGGTGCAGCAAGGACGTCCTCACGGTCGAATTTGGCATAAAGTAACGTATAATTCTAAGTATGGCACAATTTCACTTGGATGGAGACTTTTCGTATCAAAACAAGTCAAACGAAACAAGTTCGAAACCGTTGTGCTCATTCTCTATTCTTCTGGGCATCCAGACGGTCAATTCTAGCACAAAGCAACATACTGTTGTGGTCCTGCCTAATTTTTGCAAGGAATTGTTCTTTTCGACTCAGAACAACTCCAACAAACATGGATGAAGATCAGATCGACATGCTCGTCGTTTCTTTGGGACGCTTTGACGGTTTAATTTCGAAAAAAGCAACGTATGATTCGTATTATGGCACGACTTCTCTTGGAATATGGTTTTCGAATCAAAATAACTCAAATGAAACAAGTTTAAAATGGTTGGTAGCTTGCTAATTGTTTCCTTTAGAGGGTCGAATTTGGAACAAAGCACCATACGGTTGTGATGAAGATCGGATTGACTTGTTCGTCATTTCTTTTGGATGCTTTGATGGTCTAATTGTTTCTTTTGGATGCTTCGATAGCTTGCTAATTGTTTCTTTTACTTGTCCAGATGGTCGAATTTGGCACAAAGCACCATACGGTTGTGATCATTCATGAGTGCAGCAAGGACGTCGTCACGGTCGAATTTGGCATCAAGCAACGTATAATTCTAAGTATGGCACGATTTCACTTGGATTGGGACTTTTCGAATCAAAACAAGTTTGAAACCGTTGTTGTGATTCTCTATTCTTCTGCATAGCCAAACGGTCAATTCTAGCACAAAGCAACATACTATTATGGTCATGCCAGATTTTTGCAAGAAATTGTTCTTTTCGACTCAGAACATCTCCAACAAACATGGATGAAGATCAGACCGACATGCTCGTCGTTTCTTTGGGACGCTTTGACGGTTTAATTTCAAAAAAAGCAACGTATGATTCGTATTATGGCACGACTTCTCCTAGAATATGGTTTTCGAATCAAAACAACTCAAATGAAACAAGTTTAAAATGGTTGGTAGCTTGCTAATTGTTTCCTTTAGAGGGTCGAATTTGGAACAAAGCACCATACGGTTGTGATGAAGATCGGATTGACTTGTTCGTCATTTCTTTTGGATGCTTTGATGGTCTAATTTGGAAAAAAGCAACGTACGATTCTGATTATGGCACGACTTCTCAATGAATAGGGTTTTTGAATTAGAACAACTCAAACTAAAATTGTTTAAAATCTTCAATAGCTTGCTAATTGTTTCTTTGACTTGTCCAGATGGTCGAATTTGGCACAAAGCACCATACGGTTGTGATTATTCATGAGTGCAGCAAGGAATTACTCTTTTCGATTCAGGACGTCCTCGCGGTCGAATTTGGCATAAAACAACATATAATTCTAAGTATGGCACGATTTCACTTGCATTGGGACTTTTCGAATCAAAACACAAAACCAATATGTAAGTTTGGGGGTGTGATAAGTGTTCAATTCTATGCATTTGAACCCTCTTTATTGCATACGTTAGTTCCGTTTTTGCGTTTACCGAAATATGTTTACGGTATTTTTGTGTTTTTGATGTATTGCAGGTATTGGAGTAAATGGAGCAAAGTTGGAAGTTTTCTGCAGTCAAGAGATGAAATCAGAAACTGTTGCCAAGGCATTTCGATCAATCGAGATGTGGATTTCGATCAATCGAAATTTCGATTGATCGAAATCTCATTTCGATTGATCGAAATCTCGATCAATCGAAATGCAATTTCGATCAATCGAAATGCTGCAGAGCCCACTTGGCCACTTGCTCACCTGCTCTCCCACTTGCAACAAAATCCCCCTTTTTGCACGACTTAAGGGGATTGTCTGACTTGAACAAGACTTTTGGGGGCCTTCTTGATACAAGAGATATATATAATGATATATATATATATATATGGTGGGCCCAAAGGAGCCAAAAAGCATACAAAAAGCACCAAAAGCCACATATCTCATATATCTCTCAACACATAGAAATCAAAGGAAGAGAGAGACCTTCGGGAGAGGAAGAGGAAGAGCTGAACCAGACCAAGAAGCTTCATTCTCTTCATCAATGGAAGGGTGCAAGGCAACCATGAGCAACTAACTCTTCTACTAGGGTGTTGGTTTCAACCCCTAGCCATGTAAACTTGTTCATCTTTGTAGCTCTTGGGACTTGTAATTAAATGTTGATTATTTAGCCTAGTGATTATGTACACAAATACATTTCTTTTATATATTCATTTGATATGGAATTTATTCTTGTCTTAGAGTAGGTTTTGTCACTTGAATGCACAACATTTGCATATTCCACAAGAAGTGCAATTGATGGCTAGATAATGGTGTTTAAATGAATGTGTGATGCTAGTTTGTATAGACCATGCCAAGACAAGGTAGTTTGGATGCATGTAGTGTTCACTTAGAGAGTAGAGTAAGTAGGTAGTTAGTTAGGTTGAAGAGCTATGCTTGTTGAAGATGGATTATGATAGGTTAGCACACACATTGATCTTTTGATATGTCATTGAGGTCACAAGCCTAATGTCATTGTTAGGCATTTAATTAATGAATCCCTTGCTTGCTACACTTATGAACATGTGAATGGCTAGGGGTGGAAACCAACCCTAGTTCTCTCTCCCAACTTTACTCTTTAATTTTATTGTCATTTCCTTTATGCAATAGTTTCTAAACACAAAACCAAAAATCTGTTCTGTTTGAATTAAAGTAGAATTAATCTTTTTCTATGACAATTAACGACTAGTCCTCGTGGGATCGATACCCTCTATATAGAACCTTATCTGCAAAGATTCGTGCTCTTGCGAGTGGTTAAATTATATTTTGATAAAAAGGGCAAAAATTAAGCTTGCAATATAATTTAGTTCCGACCACATCAAAATTTTGGCGCCGTTGCCGGGGATCTACGGTTTAATTGTCGCCATTGGAAGATTAAATCTGGTTTAATTCTTAGGCTAGAAATTCTTTCATTCTTTTTGTATATATTTCTTGTTCTTATATCTTAACCTCTTGATTTTAGGTATACCACATTGCTGGCATCTAAAAGAATTCAAATTGGAACCCTTTGTGAGTATAACTTCAAAAACTGGTGGTTTGAGTTCATTCACATTCTTTTGTATATATTTTTGTTACTTCTGTGTATAGAGGTGTTGTTCAATTGATAATGCATGCTAGGTAGACGGTCATTGTCACCTCCTTTGCTTCCTTGTAATAGTGAACTTGAACGAACACTTAGACGACGTAGAGGAACCTCTAGGGACCCTATTTTGCCTAGGACTGAAAACATGGATCCAAATGAGAGACAACCTCCCGGTCTACCTCCTTTTAATCATGAACAACCGCCTCCACCACCACCTCCTCAAGGAGAGTTGCTTATGGACTTTTACCTTCCGACTACATTTGAAGTACCTTCGTGTATTCAATTTCCGGATGTAGCGGCAAATCAATTTGAAATAAAGTCCTCCACTCTCAACCTTCTTAACAGCTTTCACGGTCTTCCTAATGAGGATCCATACCGGCACTTAGATTACTTCTTTTCCGTGTGTTCCACCATTCGTGTACCACACTTTACGGAGGATGATCTAAAGCTACGTATGTTTCCATTTTCCCTAAAAGATAAGGCTAGAAGTTGGTTCAATTCCCTAGAACCCAACTCAATCCATTCTTGGGCAGAAATGCAAATAGAGTTCTTAAAAAAATACTTCCCAATGGGTAAGACAAGTGATATTCGGCGAGCAATCACCGGATTCACCCAAATTGACCAAGAACAATTCCATGAGACGTGGGAGAGGTTAAAAGATCTCTTAAAATCTTGTCCGCATCATGCTGTCCCAAAATGGCAGCTAGTGCAAAGTTTTTATGATGGGGTGAGTGAGCAACATAGACAAATGATAGACTCCGCGTGTGGGGGTGGGTACCTTTTGAAAAGCCCCGATGAGGCATGGAAACTTTTTCAAACCCTAAGCAACAATTCAGCTCAACGCTCCTCCACTAGGAAAGGGAAGGCCACCCAACCTTGTAGAGGAGTGCATGAGATTTCACGGGTAGATGAGGTAGCCATGCAAGTAGAAGCCTTGTCCCGAAAAATGGATTTAATCATGAAAAATGGGCTGCCTACTCCTAACCAATCTGTCCAAAATCAGGAGGGATGTTCGTTTTGCTATAGCACTTCGCATTTTGTGCGAGATTGCCCTATTGCCGGGCAATCTCCCGATTATGCTCAAGAGCAAGCGAATGCCTTGTACGCCAAACAAATGAATGATCCATATTCGAACACGTACAATCCTGGTTACAAGAATCATCCGGCTTTTTCATGGAAGAATCAAGAATCAAGTCCCCCTTTCCAAGGGCAAAATTCTTTTAATCCCCAATCTCAACAGCCGCATTATAGGCCAAACCCTCAACCTTACAATCAAAGATCTAATTACCAACAACCACCACCTCCTCCGAGAAGCCAAAGCTTTGAAGATCGAGTGATAAGCAATCTTGAGGCCAACACCCGCTTATTGCAAACTCATTCTCAATCAATCTCTAAGCTAGAAGCCAATGCTCAATCTATGGCTAGGTTAGAAGCTCAAATCGGGCAACTAGCTAATGCCTTAAATAGAAGGGAGGAAGGTAAGTTGCCAAGTCAACCGGTGGCGAATCCCAAGGGTGTGCATATGATTGAAGATCCATCATCTTCAACTTGTAATGCTCCTCCAGAGCAAGTTCAATCAATCACAACCTTGAGGAGTGGAAAAATCATTAACTCCAAGGTAGGGGAGGAAGAGAGAAAAGAATTTCAAGAGCAACCTAAAAATCCAAAAGAATCCCAACTAAATCCAAAATTGTTGCCGTTAAATCCAAATTTGCAAAATACCCCTTCAAATCCAAAAGGAAAGGCAAGTGAAGTTATGTCACCATCGATTCCAAATCTTGACACCTCTTATGAACCTCCGGTTCCTTTTCCTCAACGATTGAAGGAACCTTCTCATTTCGGGAAGCAAGGAGAGAAAATCCAAGACATGATGGAGATCTTCAAACAAGTAAAGATCAATCTCCCTCTCCTTGATGCTATTCGACAAATTCCCTCTTATGCGAAATTCTTAAAGGACTTATGCACTCAAAAGCGCAAATCTAGGAATAATGTTCCTAAGAAACTCCTCTTAACTGAGCACATAAGCTCCATTTTCCAACATCAAGCCCCTCCTAAATTCAAAGATCCGGGTGCTCCGACCATTTCGTGCACTATCGGAAATCAATCTTTTGAAAAAGCACTTCTTGACCTAGGGGCTAGTGTCAATTTGCTTCCATTCTCAGTTTACCAACAACTAGGTTTAGGGGAACTCAAGCATACCACGGTTGTGTTGCAACTTGCCGACCGTTCGGTGAAGCAACCACGTGGCATCATTGAGGATGTCATCATTCAAGTGGACAAATTCTATTTTCCGGTGGACTTCATAGTCCTTGACACGGAACCGGTTCAAAATCCGAATCATCATATTCCTATCATTCTAGGTCGTCCATTCTTGGCCACGGCAAACGCTTGCGTTAATTGCCGTACTGGAGTGATGGACATCTCTTTTGGGAATATGAAAGTCCGCTTGAACATCTTCAATGCTTCCCACCACACACCCGACGATGAAAGTGAATGCTTTTGTGTCGATGTAGTGGACGACCTTGTTCAAGAAGCACTTCCTTCTATTCTTTCCACGGACCCCTTAGAGGCATGCCTAAATCATTTTAACCATGACGATTTTGACATTGAGCAATCCATATGTGAAGTCAATTCCATGCTCGATGTTAATACTGTCATGGATTTGCCTAAGTGGAGAGTTCCGAGAGAACCCTTGCCCCCTTTGTCCAAAACTCCCCAAACTCCTTCTTTAATTTCCCCACCACAACTTGAGCTCAAGCCTCTTCCAGCTACACTCAAGTATGTTTTCTTGGGCGCAAATGAGACCCTTCCAGTCATTATTGCTTCCAATCTCACAAATGCTCAAGAATTGGAACTCATAAAGGTGCTCAAGGAGCACAAAGAAGCAATAGGATGGAGTGTGATAGATCTTAAGGGAATAGACCCTTCTGTTTGTATGCATCGCATACACTTGGAAGAGGATGCAAAGACCTCAAGGGAGGCACAACGTCGATTAAATTCAAATATGAAGGACGTTGTCCTGAAGGAGGTGGTGAAGTTACTAGATGCGGGGATCATATACCCCATCTCTGATAGCAAGTGGGTTAGTCCCACTCAAGTGGTTCCAAAGAAGTCTGGTATTACGGTGCAACCTAATGATAAGGGTGAATTAGTTCCCCAACGCACCACCACAGGATGGAGAGTGTGCATTGATTATAGGAAATTAAATTCAGCCACTCGGAAAGATCACTTCCCCCTCCCATTCATTGATCAAATATTGGAGAGATTGGCCGGTCAAAGCTTTTATTGCTTTTTGGATGGATATTCCGGCTATAATCAGGTTGCTATAGACCCGAGGGACCAAGAGAAAACCACCTTTACATGTCCCTTCGGCACATTTGCTTATAGACGCATGCCCTTTGGGTTGTGCAATGCACCGGCAACTTTTCAACGGTGTATGATGTCTATCTTCTCGGACATGGTGGAAAAATTCTTAGAAGTGTTCATGGATGATTTTTCCGTTTTTGGACCTTCATATGAATCATGCCTCCAAAATCTAGCTTGTGTTCTCAAAAGATGTCAAGAAACCAACCTAATTCTTAGTTGGGAAAAGAGTCACTTTATGGTTCAAGAGGGTATTGTCCTAGGGCATATTGTGTCTAAGCGAGGAATAGAGGTTGATCAAGCCAAGGTTGAGCTCATTTCCAAACTTCCCCCACCATCCACGGTGAGAGAGATTCGTTCATTCCTTGGGCATGCGGGATTTTATCGCCGTTTCATCAAAGACTTTAGCAAGATTTCTCGGCCTTTGTGTCGCCTTCTTGAAAAAGAGTCTTGCTTTACCTTTGATGAAGCGTGCCTTGACGCTTTTGAAAAACTCCGCGCCATGCTTACAACCGCTCCAGTTCTAATCCCTCCAAACTGGACTCTCCCATTTGAGATTATGTGTGATGCATCCGACTATGCCATGGGTGCGGTCTTGGGGCAACGAGTAGACAAACTGCCACATGTCATCTATTACGCAAGTAAAACCCTTTCCGAAGCTCAAATCAATTATACCACCACGGAAAAGGAATTGCTTGCGGTAGTATTTGCATTGGACAAATTTCGAGCTTATTTATTAGGTTCAAAGATCATTGTCTATTCGGACCATGCTGCCCTCCGGCATCTTTTGACGAAAAAGGACACCAAGCCTAGGTTGATCCGCTGGATACTCTTGTTGCAAGAGTTCAATTTTGAGATTAGAGACAAAAAGGGAACTGAAAATGTGGTAGCTGACCACCTTTCTAGAATTCTTGTTGAATCCCTCCATAATTCCATTCCAGTTTGTGAATCCTTCCCGGATGAACAACTCTTTGTCATCTCTCAAGAAAGTATCCCTTGGTATGCGGATGTGGTTAATTATTTGGCAACCGGTAAAATACCATCTTCTTGGACCAAACAAGAGAAGGATCGTTTTCTCTCCCAATCACGATCATATTATTGGGACGATCCTCAATTGTTCAAATACTGCCCCGATCAAATAATTCGTAAGTGTGTACCCAACAGTGAATTCCAAAGCATTCTTAAATTTTGTCATACACTCGCTTGTGGGGGACACTTTAGTGCTAAGAAAACCGCAGCAAAAATTCTTCAATGCGGATTTTTCTGGCCGACACTTCATCGGGATGCATATTCATTCTGCCGCTCGTGTGAGCGATGTCAGCGCCTCGGCGCGATGTCTCGGAAGGACATGATGCCTCTTAACCCTATTCTTGTCATTGAAATATTTGATGTGTGGGGCATTGACTTCATGGGACCATTTCCACCCTCTACTGGTCATGAGTACATACTTGTGGCGGTGGACTACGTATCTAAGTGGATAGAGGCCCTTGCTACCAAAACCAACGATCACGCAGTCGTGGTTAAATTCATACAAGCTAACATTTTTAGCCGGTTTGGTACGCCTCGGGCCATCATCAGTGACGGAGGTAAGCATTTCTGTAACCGGTTCCTTCGAACCTTGCTTCTCAAATACTCCGTCACACACAAAGTAGCCACCCCCTACCATCCTCAAACTAGTGGCCAAGTAGAAGTATCCAATAGGGAGATTAAGAACATTCTTCAGAAAACTGTTCGGCCTGACCGGAAGGATTGGTCATTGCGACTAAACGACGCATTATGGGCATACCGAACCGCATACAAAACTCCCATTGGAATGTCACCTTATCGGTTAGTTTATGGCAAGGCGTGCCATCTTCCGGTTGAATTGGAGCATAAAGCTATGTGGGCCACCAAGACCTTCAATTTTGACATGAAAAAGGCCGGCTCTAATCGAAAGCTTCAATTAAATGAATTGGAAGAATTGCGACATGACGCGTATGAGAATGCGAAAATCTATAAGGCAAGGTCCAAAGCCTTTCATGATCGTAATATTCGAGTCAAAACATTTTCGCCGGGCCAAAAAGTTTGGTTGTACAACTCGCGCCTCCATTTGTTTCCCGGAAAACTTCGCTCCCGTTGGGATGGACCATTTTTGGTTAATTCCGTCGCCCCCCACGGAGCGGTGGAATTGAAGGACTTGAAAGATGGCTCGATGTTCAAAGTAAACGGGCAGCGCTTAAAAGTATGCGTGGATGACCAAGTCACCACCGAATACGTGGATGTCGTCACTTTGACGGATCCCGTGTATTTTGACTCGTGAGCCGATCCGGACGTCGCGCCATAGACGTGTAAGGTGGCGACGCCATGGTCGCTATCAAGCTTCCATGGTGTCCCTTTAATCCAAAGTAGGTTTGTATCTAAGCAATGTAGTATCTAATTCCCCAATATCCAAGTCTCCGAAGCATATTTTAAACTGACTGTTTTTGAGCATTTCGATTGATCGAAACCAAGATTTCGATCAATCGAAAATTTCGATTGATCGAAATTTTGATTTCGATTGATCGAAATGCTGCAGAGATTTGCCAAGTCCAAAGTCCCGAGAGGTGATGTTCTTCGATTGCACTTCGATGGGTCTTCGATCGATCAAAACTTTCGCTTGATCGAAATGGGCTTTCGATTGATCGAACTAAAAGTTCGATTGCATCAATTAAATGTTCGATTGATCGAAGTAAAAATGTGATTTAGGGAAGGAATGTTCGATTAATCGAAGAGACAATCTCGATCCATCGAAGTTAGTTTCGATTGATCGAAATGCACATTTCGATCAATCGAAATGCACGCGGAGCCTGCACGTGAGCCGAAAATCTATTTAAACCGTTGGGCTTCCCTCCCATTTTAAAAGACCATCCGACTTCTTCTCTCCCTCTGTGCGATCCAAGCCCTATCCAAGCACTCCCGAGCACTCGATCTTCCATTCCCGATCATCCGCCGCCATCCGACGCAGTCCGATCCGCCGCAAGCATCTGCGCGATCTTCTCTTCGCGGCTGCGCGTGGAGTTTTCTTCGGTTGAGCTGTTCATCTTCTTCCTCACGAGGTAAGTGATGCATGGCTACTTTTTGTTTATTCTCTCGCCATTTTTGATAGTTTTACAGCGGAATAAACATAGTTAGATCATGTTGGGGTGGATGGTTGCGAGTGCGATGTCCGAATCCAGTTTTTGTGGGTCTCGGGGGGGGGGGGTAGGAATTCAAGCAGGAGTGGGATTTGGCATTTTCTTCATTTCAAACGCTTAGTGTTCGGTGTATAACCGTGGCACCTTCGTCACGGTTGCGCCCGTTCACATTGCCTCTTCGAGTGCAACTTTTTGCATTTTTGTCAGTACCTTGGACTAGGACTTCATTTTTATTTTTATTCTTTTAGTCTAGTAGTAGTTTAACTTTTTTCTTATTCATCTTTTATTTACGTACCTTTTGGAATCCAGTGCAGACTGTTCCGCGGCCATGGCAAGAGTGAAGAACGCCGCCGGTGCTGTTCGTGACGTGCCCGGGCGAGCCTTCCGGTCTCGGAAGTTCCACCCGGAGCAGGTTTTCGACTTAGCCGAGTTTGAGAGGCGTCCCGACACCGAGTGGACGGTTGCTGAGCTCAGGAGGCGTCGCCTCGATCGGCTATGTGTGCCTCCCACAGACGTGGCACACGAGCGCCTAGTGCAGGTCTTTTACGAGCATATGACCTACTCCTGCACAGCGCCAGATACACTCGAGACTACCGTGGCCACTGTCACGATCACGATTACGCCGAGCCGGATTGCTCATATGCTCGGCATTCCTCACCAGCAGCCGCCGGATATGGTTGGCCTGGACGGTCAGCCACTTTATAGAGCCGCGCTCCCAGCCGACACTACGCTCTTCTCGATGGTGATGGACATGTGTGGCGGGGAGTTTACCACACCCCGTCGCAACTGCACGTCCAAATCGATGTGCCCGAGCAGATATTGGTTCCTGGACACCGTTCTCCTCAAGAACGCGTGTCCGCTGCAGCACGTGGCAGAGCGCAGGGGCGACCTCCTCCGTTGCCTCTATGCTTTCCATACGGGCACTTGGTTTTCTGTCCCATCGCTTATCTGGGGGCAGATGCACAAAGTTTGGGATGGCCTTGTCGACAAGAGGAAGAAGAGAGCAGCGAGTTGGCAGCTCCCCTTTCCATTCCTGATCGCCGCCTTTCTCAGCAGTGCCAGTATACCAGTCAGTCGGACTGACGTTCAGTTGGCACCGCCCACCCGCTTCACATCTACTCAGTGGGATCGGGTGAGGCGACACTTAGAGCGACAGGACCATCAGGGTGATCCACCAGACGATGTAGATATGGATGCCCCGGTGGAGATGGATGAGGGAGAGCCAGCAGGGGCTGAGACGGAGGACGAGGAGATGGAGGACGAGGAGATGGATGTCGCTGCAGAGCGGCATGATATCTTAGCGACAGGCTATTCCTGCCTGGCGGCTGATGTAGAGCGGCTCCAGCAGGGTTTTGACGAGCACGTCCAGGTGACGCAGAGTCAGCTGGCGGGTATTCGGACGAACATTTCTTCTCTGGTGCAGGGCCAGAGAGCGATCTTAGATGAGTTCCGAGCCTTCCGGCAGGATCTGCAGTTCCTGTTCGCAGGTCGAGCCTCCACCTCCACTTCTGCTCCCACCGTGCCACCACCACCACCACCCGCCCTCGAGTAGCTGCACTTTATTCACCTTTTATACTCTACTTTCTGCATTTTACTTTCTTTATTTTTGATAGGCCATGTTGGCCATGTTTAGTTTCTTTTTTGCGTATTCCGCCTACATGTACCCTTTGTACTGAAACGCATTTTCATCTTTATGGAATACATTTATATTTGCTTTTATGACATGTGTTATCTTTACTGCCTTTTCTTTTGCTTTCCGTCAATTTATCTGTTCTCTAGACTTTGACTATGTATGTAGTACCACTTGTCTAATTGTTATATGCGATTCAGTTGATGATTTCCGTTTATTACCGCCTGGTTTTAATTCCCAATACTGTTGAGATTGCTTCAACACAGTATGGCGGTAATAAAGAAAGGCAGCCCCTTTGCGTGCTATACGTTAGCGCGCCTGGATAGTCAATATCTTGTCGCATAGACCTCTTAGACAATCGGGAAACACCAGTTCAGACCATTAGATTTACAGTGATATTGGCATTGTCTGTTTGTGCATAAGTATTTCATTATGTTCTATTTATCTACTTTTTGTTCCTCGTAATGCTCGTGGTATCCAGTTGGTATTCTGTGCAGATTTTTCTTATTTACAGGATGACCGCTGCTGTGGACTTCCATTTTTCTCGCATTCTGCCATCCCGGTAACTTCTTTCCTTGCTCTTCTTGTCCAAGCATTGAGGACAATGTTGCATACAAGTTTGGGGGTGCGGTATGCTATACCACTTGCATATGCATGCAATGTTCAGTCATTATATTGAGTGTCATTGTAGAGCAGTTTTTTTTCTTTTTTTTTCTGTGATATTTTTGCATGCTTGCTATGATGTCTTGCTTTGTAAAGGAAGATCATTCGAATAAATGTCTGAGGTAAATGCAGCAGGTAGTTAAGAACTTTAACATTGTAAATACCCGCACTTTTGCAAGCTTTATAGTAGGCTAGAGCGGTCTACATTATTGTCCAAACTCGAGCACGTACAATTCTTGCCCTAAATTTGTCCTTAACCGCACAAATTCGCACACATGCAGTTTAAATTGTGGGGTATAAGTCTGAGGGAGAATTTTTGAAAATTTCTGTTTTTATCTGAACATCTTAAAGAATAAGTTCTTCCGGTTGTTGAAAAAAAAAAAAAAAAAAAAAAAAAAAAAGAGAAAAATATGCAATAAGCCTTCTCACTAAATAAACCGGATTTCTATGCCTCAAAGCAGGAAATATTCGTGTAAAAGTGTGTAAGGTTGAGCAGTAATAAGCAGATGGCTTGCTTACGCTCATCGCCTTGTAAGCTCGGTTATTAAGTCCGAGGGGTGCTTCTTCGCCTAATGCCCTAAAACCAATTGGTTTGGGAGTCATTGGCCCAATGCCGCTACATGGGCTTACAAGAAAGCAAAAAGAGCTAAGCATTGCACGGTCATCCGCACATGAGCAATCATGAATGTTTTGTGATAACGAAACAGCCGGGTTGAGCATTTTCAATGAGTTTTTCTCTTAAAAACAGATTTGTTCGTTTTCTTCTCCAAATATGACAAAAGCCGCACGTTAGAATGCATGTTCACTTTTCAAAGAGGATTTTGGGGTTGGAATTGTTATAGTTGTTCGGGCTGGCCAGCATGTGGGGACTGTCGTTCATTTATAGCTTGTGAAAGTCCATTTTTGCTAATGGCCGCATAGTTCTGTAATACTTGTTGCATTTGCCAATTGTGAAATGAATGGATGAGCGCCCTTTATCTAGTTGATGACTGAGCATGATTAAACTTTTGCATAAGATAGTTAATTTCATTTTTGTAATATTGTATTGCTAAGGGACTAGCAATATGTAAGTTTGGGGGTGTGATAAGTGTTCAATTCTATGCATTTGAACCCTCTTTATTGCATACGTTAGTTCCGTTTTTGCGTTTACCGAGATATGTTTACGGTATTTTTGTGTTTTTGATGTATTGCAGGTATTGGAGTAAATGGAGCAAAGTTGGAAGTTTTCTGCAGTCAAGAGATGAAATCAGAAACTGTTGCCAAGGCATTTCGATCAATCGAGATGTGGATTTCGATCAATCGAAATTTCGATTGATCGAAATCTCATTTCGATTGATCGAAATCTCGATCAATCGAAATGCAATTTCGATCAATCGAAATGCTGCAGAGCCCACTTGGCCACTTGCTCACCTGCTCTCCCACTTGCAACAAAATCCCCCTTTTTGCACGACTTAAGGGGATTGTCTGACTTGAACAAGACTTTTGGGGGCCTTCTTGATACAAGAGATATATATAATGATATATATATATATATGGTGGGCCCAAAGGAGCCAAAAAGCATACAAAAAGCACCAAAAGCCACATATCTCATATATCTCTCAACACATAGAAATCAAAGGAAGAGAGAGACCTTCGGGAGAGGAAGAGGAAGAGCTGAACCAGACCAAGAAGCTTCATTCTCTTCATCAATGGAAGGGTGCAAGGCAACCATGAGCAACTAACTCTTCTACTAGGGTGTTGGTTTCAACCCCTAGCCATGTAAACTTGTTCATCTTTGTAGCTCTTGGGACTTGTAATTAAATGTTGATTATTTAGCCTAGTGATTATGTACACAAATACATTTCTTTTATATATTCATTTGATATGGAATTTATTCTTGTCTTAGAGAAGGTTTTGTCACTTGAATGCACAACATTTGCATATTCCACAAGAAGTGCAATTGATGGCTAGATAATGGTGTTTAAATGAATGTGTGATGCTAGTTTGTATAGACCATGCCAAGACAAGGTAGTTTGGATGCATGTAGTGTTCACTTAGAGAGTAGAGTAAGTAGGTAGTTAGTTAGGTTGAAGAGCTATGCTTGTTGAAGATGGATTATGATAGGTTAGCACACACATTGATCTTTTGATATGTCATTGAGGTCACAAGCCTAATGTCATTGTTAGGCATTTAATTAATGAATCCCTTGCTTGCTACACTTATGAACATGTGAATGGCTAGGGGTGGAAACCAACCCTAGTTCTCTCTCCCAACTTTACTCTTTAATTTTATTGTCATTTCCTTTATGCAATAGTTTCTAAACACAAAACCAAAAATCTGTTCTGTTTGAATTAAAGTAGAATTAATCTTTCTCTATGACAATTAACGACTAGTCCTCGTGGGATCGATACCCTCTATATAGAACCTTATCTGCAAAGATTCGTGCTCTTGCGAGTGGTTAAATTATATTTTGATAAAAAGGGCAAAAATTAAGCTTGCAATATAATTTAGTTCCGACCACATCACTCGTCGTTTCTTTGGGACGCTTTGACGGTTTAATTTCGAAAAAAGCAACGTATGATTCGTATTATGGCACGACTTCTCTTGGAATATGGTTTTTGAATCAAAATAACTCAAATGAAACAAGTTTAAAATGGTTGGTAGCTTGCTAATTGTTTCCTTTAGAGGGTCGAATTTGGAACAAAGCACCATACGGTTGTGATGAAGATCGGATTGACTTGTTCGTCATTTCTTTTGGATGCTTTGATGGTCTAATTGTTTCTTTTGGATGCTTCGATAGCTTGCTAATTGTTTCTTTTACTTGTCCAGATGGTCGAATTTGGCACAAAGCACCATACGGTTGTGATCATTCATGAGTGCAGCAAGGACGTCGTCACGGTCGAATTTGGCATAAAGTAACGTATAATTCTAAGTATGGCACGATTTCACCTGGATTGGGACTTTTCGAATCAAAACAAGTCAAACAAAACAAGTTTGAAACCGTTGTTGTGATTCTATATTCTTTTGCATAGCCAAACGGTCAATTCTAGCACAAAGCAACATACTATTATGGTCATGCCAGATTTTTGCAAGAAATTGTTCTTTTCGACTCAGAACATCTCCAACAAACATGGATGAAGATCAGATCGACATGCTCGTCGTTTCTTTGGGACGCTTTGACGGTTTAATTTCAAAAAAAGCAGGGTATGATTCGTATTATGGCACGACTTCTCCTAGAATATGGTTTTCGAATCAAAACAACTCAAATGAAACAAGTTTAAAATGGTTGGTAACTTGCTAATTGTTTCCCTTAGAGGGTCAAATTTGGAACAAAGCACCATACGGTTGTGATGAAGATCGGATTGACTTGTTCGTCATTTCTTTTGGATGCTTTGATGGTCTAATTTGGAAAAAAGCAACGTACGATTCTGATTATGGCACGACTTCTCAATGAATAGGGTTTTTGAATTAGAACAACTCAAACTAAACTTGTTTAAAATCTTCAATAGCTTGCTAATTGTTTCTTTTACTTGTCCAGATGGTCGAATTTGGCACAAAGCACCATACGGTTGCGATTATTCATGAGTGCAGCAAGGAATTACTCTTTTCGATTCAGGACGTCCTCGCGGTCGAATTTGGCATAAAACAACATATAATTCTAAGTATGGCACGATTTCACTTGCATTGGGACTTTTCGAATCAAAACAAGTCAAATGAAACAAGTTCAAAACTGTTGTTGTCATTCTCTATTCTTCTGCACATCCAGACGGTCAATTCTAGCACAAAGCACCATACTGTTGTGGTCATGCCTGATTTTTGCAAGGAATTGTTCTTTTCCACTCATAATAACTCAAACAAACTTGGATGAAGATCGGATCGACATGCTCGTCATTTCTTTGCGACGCTTTGGCGGTTTAATGTTAAAAAAAGCAATGTACGATTCGTATTATGGCACGACTTCTCCTGGAATGGGGTTTCGAATCAAAACAACTCAAACGAAACAAGTTTGAAATTGTTGTTAGCTTGCTAATTGTATCCTTTAAAGCACCATACGGTTGTGATGAAGATCAGATTGACATGTTCGTCATTTCTTTTGGTTGCTTTGATGCTGTAATTTGGAAAAAAGCAACGTACGATTCTGATTGTGGCATGACTTCTCCCGGAATGGGGTTTTTGAATTAGAACAACTCAAACTAAACTTGTTTAAAATCATCGATAGCTTGCTAATTGTTTCTTTTACTTGTCCAGATGGTCGAATTTGGCACAAAGCATCATACGGTTGTGATCATTCATGGGTGCAGCAAGGACGTCCTCACGGTCGAATTTGGCATAAAGTAACGTATCATTCTAAGTATGGCACAATTTCACTTGGATTGAGACTTTTCGTATCAAAACAAGTCAAACGAAACAAGTTCGAAACCGTTGTGCTCATTCTCTATTCTTCTGGGCATCCAGACGGTCAATTCTAGCACAAAGCAACATACTGTTGTGGTCCTGCCTGATTTTTGCAAGGAATTATTCTTTTCGACTCAGAACAACTCCAACAAACATGGATGAAGATCAGATCGACATGCTCGTCGTTTCTTTGGTACGCTTCGACGGTTTAATTTCGAAAAAAGCAACGTATGATTCGTATTATGGCACGACTTCTCTTGGAATATGGTTTTCGAATCAAAATAACTCAAATGAAACAAGTTTAAAATGCTTGGTAGCTTGCTAATTGTTTCCTTTAGAGGGTCGAATTTGGAACAAAGCACCATACGGTTGTGATGAAGATCGGATTGACTTGTTCGTCATTTCTTTTGGATGCTTTGATGGTCTAATTGTTTCTTTTGGATGCTTCGATAGCTTGCTAATTGTTTCTTTTACTTGTCCAGATGGTCGAGTTTGGCACAAAGCACCATACGGTTGTGATCATTCATGAGTGCAGCAAGGACGTCGTCACGGTCGAATTTGGCATAAAGCAACGTATAATTCTAAGTATGGCACGATTTCACTTGGATTGGGACTTTTCGAATCAAAACAAGTCAAACAAAACAAGTTTGAAACCGTTGTTGTGATTCTCTATTCTTCTGCATAGCCAAACGGTCAATTCTAGCACAAAGCAACATACTATTATGGTCATGCCAGATTTTTGCAAGAAATTGTTCTTTTCGACTCAGAACATCTCCAACAAACATGGATGAAGATCAGATCGACATGCTCGTCGTTTCTTTGGGACGTTTTGACGGTTTAATTTCAAAAAAAGCAACGTATGATTCGTATTATGGCACGACTTCTCCTAGAATATGGTTTTCGAATCAAAACAACTCAAATGAAACAAGTCTAAAATGGTTGGTAGCTTGCTAATTGTTTCCTTTAGAGGGTCGAATTTGGAACAAAGCACCATACGGTTGGGATGAAGATCGGATTGACTTGTTCGTCATTTCTTTTGGATGCTTTGATGGTCTAATTTGGAAAAAAGCAACGTACCATTCTGATTATGGCACGACTTCTCAATGAATAGGATTTTTGAATTAGAACAACTCAAACTAAACTTGTTTAAAATCTTCAATAGCTTGCTAATTGTTTCTTTTACTTGTCCAGATGGTCGAATTTGGCACAAAGCACCATACGGTTGTGATTATTCATGAGTGCAGCAAGGAATTACTCTTTTCGATTCAGGACGTCTTCGCGGTCGAATTTGGCATAAAACGACATATAATTCTAAGTATGGCACGATTTCACTTGCATTGGGACTTTTCGAATCAAAACAAGTCAAATGAAACAAGTTCAAAACTGTTGTTGTCATTCTCTATTCTTCTGCACATCCAGACGGTCAATTCTAGCACAAAGCACCATACTGTTGTGGTCATGCCTGATTTTTGCAAGGAATTATTCTTTTCCACTCATAATAACTCAAACAAACTTGGATGAAGATCGGATCGACATGCTCGTCATTTCTTTGCGATGCTTTGGCGGTTTAATGTTAAAAAAAGCAATGTACGATTCGTATTATGGCACGACTTCTCCTGGAATGGGGTTTCGAATCAAAACAACTCAAACGAAACAAGTTTGAAATCGTTGTTAGCTTGCTAATTGTATCCTTTAAAGCACCATACGATTGTGATGAAGATCAGATTGACATGTTCGTCATTTCTTTTGGTTGCTTTGATGCTGTAATTTGGAAAAAAGTAACGTACGATTCTGATTGTGGCATGACTTCTTCCGGAATGGGGTTTTTGAATTAGAACAACTCAAACTAAACTTGTTTAAAATCATCGATAGCTTGCTAATTGTTTCTTTTACTTGTCTAGATGGTCGAATTTGGCACAAAGCATCATACGGTTGTGATCATTCATGGGTGCTGCAAGGACGTCCTCACGGTCGAATTTGGCATAAAGTAACGTATAATTCTAAGTATGGCACAATTTCACTTGGATTGAGACTTTTCGTATCAAAACAAGTCAAACGAAACAAGTTCAAAACCGTTGTGCTCATTCTCTATTCTTCTGGGCATCCAGACGGTCAATTCTAGCACAAAGCAACATACTGTTGTGGTCCTGCCTGATTTTTGCAAGGAATTGTTCTTTTCGACTTAGAACAACTCCAACAAACATGGATGAAGATCAGATCGACATGCTCGTCGTTTCTTTGGGACGCTTTGACGGTTTAATTTCGAAAAAAGCAACGTATGATTCGTATTATGGCACGACTTCTCTTGGAATATGGTTTTCGAATCAAAATAACTCAAATGAAACAAGTTTAAAATGGTTGGTAGCTTGCTAATTGTTTCCTTTAGAGGGTCGAATTTGGAACAAAGCACCATACGGTTGTGATGAAGATCAGATTGACTTGTTCGTCATTTCTTTTGGATGCTTTGATGGTCTAATTTAGAAAAAAGCAACGTACGATTCTGATTATGGCATGACTTCTCAATGAATAGGGTTTTTGAATTAGAACAACTCAAACTAAACTTGTTTAAAATCTTCGATAGCTTGCTAATTGTTTCTTTTACTTGTCCAGATGGTCGAATTTGGCACAAAGCACCATACGGTTGTGATCATTCATGAGTGCAGCAAGGACGTCGTCACGGTCGAATTTGGCATAAAGCAACGTATAATTCTAAGTATGGCACGATTTCACTTGGATTGGGACTTTTCGAATCAAAACAAGTCAAACAAAACAAGTTTGAAACCGTTGTTGTGATTCTCTATTCTTCTGCATAGCCAAACGGTCAATTCTAGCACAAAGCAACATACTATTATGGTCATGCCAGATTTTTGCAAGAAATTGTTCTTTTCGACTCAGAACATCTCCAACAAACATGGATGAAGATCAGATCGACATGCTCGTCGTTTCTTTGGGACGCTTTGACGGTTTAATTTCAAAAAAAGCAACGTATGATTCGTATTATGGCACGACTTCTCCTAGAATATGGTTTTCGAATCAAAACAACTCAAATGAAACAAGTTTAAAATGGTTGGTAGCTTGCTAATTGTTTCCTTTAGAGGGTCGAATTTGGAACAAAGCACCATACGGTTGTGATGAAGATCGGATTGACTTGTTCGTCATTTCTTTTGGATGCTTTGATGGTCTAATTTGGAAAAAAGCAACGTACGATTCTGATTATGGCACGACTTCTCAATGAATAGGGTTTTTGAATTAGAACAACTCAAACTAAACTTGTTTAAAATCTTCAATAGCTTGCTAATTGTTTCTTTTACTTGTCCAGATGGTCGAATTTGGCACAAAGCACCATACGGTTGTGATTATTCATGAGTGCAGCAAGGAATTACTCTTTTCGATTCAGGACGTCCTCGCGGTCGAATTTGGCATAAAACAACATATAATTCTAAGTATGGCACGATTTCACTTGCATTGGGACTTTTCGAATCAAAACAAGTCAAATGAAACAAGTTCAAAACTGTTGTTGTCATTCTCTATTCTTCTGCACATCCAGACGGTCAATTCTAGCACAAAGCACCATACTGTTGTGGTCATGCCTGATTTTTGCAAGGAATTGTTCTTTTCCACTCATAATAACTCAAACAAACTTGGATGAAGATCGGATCGACATGCTCGTCGTTTCTTTGCGACGCTTTGGCGGTTTAATGTTAAAAAAAGCAATGTACGATTCGTATTATGGCACGACTTCTCCTGGAATGGGGTTTCGAATCAAAACAACTCAAACGAAACAAGTTTGAAATCGTTGTTAGCTTGCTAATTGTATCCTTTAAAGCACCATACGGTTGTGATGAAGATCAGATTGACATGTTCATCATTTCTTTTGGTTGCTTTGATGCTGTAATTTGGAAAAAAGCAACGTACGATTCTGATTGTGGCATGACTTCTCCCGGAATGGGGTTTTTGAATTAGAACAACTCAAACTAAACTTGTTTAAAATCATCGATAGCTTGCTAATTGTTTCTTTTACTTGTCCAGATGGTCGAATTTGGCACAAAGCATCATACGGTTGTGATCATTCATGGGTGTAGCAAGGACGTCCTCACAGTCGAATTTGGCATAAAGTAACGTATCATTCTAAGTATGGCACAATTTCACTTGGATTGAGACTTTTCGTATCAAAACAAGTCAAACGAAACAAGTTCGAAACCGTTGTGCTCATTCTCTATTCTTCTGGGCATCCAGACGGTCAATTCTAGCACAAAGCAACATACTGTTGTGGTCCTGCCTGATTTTTGCAAGGAATTGTTCTTTTCGACTCAGAACAACTCCAACAAACATGGATGAAGATCAGATCGACATGCTCGTCGTTTCTTTGGTACGCTTTGACGGTTTAATTTCGAAAAAAGCAACGTATGATTCGTATTATGGCACGACTTCTCTTGGAATATGGTTTTCGAATCAAAATAACTCAAATGAAACAAGTTTAAAATGGTTGGTAGCTTGCTAATTGTTTCCTTTAGAGGGTCGAATTTGGAACAAAGCACCATACGGTTGTGATGAAGATCGGATTGACTTGTTCGTCATTTCTTTTGGATGCTTTGATGGTCTAATTGTTTCTTTTGGATGCTTCGATAGCTTGCTAATTGTTTCTTTTACTTGTCCAGATGGTCGAGTTTGGCACAAAGCACCATACGGTTGTGATCATTCATGAGTGCAGCAAGGACGTCGTCACGGTCGAATTTGGCATAAAGCAACGTATAATTCTAAGTATGGCACGATTTCACTTGGATTGGGACTTTTCGAATCAAAACAAGTCAAACAAAACAAGTTTGAAACCGTTGTTGTGATTCTCTATTCTTCTGCATAGCCAAACGGTCAATTCTAGCACAAAGCAACATACTATTATGGTCATGCCAGATTTTTGCAAGAAATTGTTCTTTTCGACTCAGAACATCTCCAACAAACATGGATGAAGATCAGATCGACATGCTCGTCGTTTCTTTGGGGCGTTTTGACGGTTTAATTTCAAAAAAAGCAACGTATGATTCGTATTATGGCACGACTTCTCCTAGAATATGGTTTTCGAATCAAAACAACTCAAATGAAACAAGTCTAAAATGGTTGGTAGCTTGCTAATTGTTTCCTTTAGAGGGTCGAATTTGGAACAAAGCACCATACGGTTGTGATGAAGATCGGATTGACTTGTTCGTCATTTCTTTTGGATGCTTTGATGGTCTAATTTGGAAAAAAGCAACGTACCATTCTGATTATGGCACGACTTCTCAATGAATAGGATTTTTGAATTAGAACAACTCAAACTAAACTTGTTTAAAATCTTCAATAGCTTGCTAATTGTTTCTTTTACTTGTCCAGATGGTCGAATTTGGCACAAAGCACCATACGGTTGTGATTATTCATGAGTGCAGCAAGGAATTACTCTTTTCGATTCAGGACGTCCTCGCGGTCGAATTTGGCATAAAACGACATATAATTCTAAGTATGGCACGATTTCACTTGCATTGGGACTTTTCGAATCAAAACAAGTCAAATGAAACAAGTTCAAAACTGTTGTTGTCATTCTCTATTCTTCTGCACATCCAGACGGTCAATTCTAGCACAAAGCACCATACTGTTGTGGTCATGCCTGATTTTTGTAAGGAATTATTCTTTTCCACTCATAATAACTCAAACAAACTTGGATGAAGATCGGATCGACATGCTCGTCGTTTCTTTGCGATGCTTTGTCGGTTTAATGTTAAAAAAAGCAATGTACGATTCGTATTATGGCACGACTTCTCCTGGAATGGGGTTTCGAATCAAAACAACTCAAACGAAACAAGTTTGAAATCGTTGTTAGCTTGCTAATTGTATCCTTTAAAGCACCATACGATTGTGATGAAGATCAGATTGACATGTTCGTCATTTCTTTTGGTTGCTTTGATGCTGTAATTTGGAAAAAAGTAACGTACGATTCTGATTGTGGCATGACTTCTTCCGGAATGGGGTTTTTGAATTAGAACAACTCAAACTAAACTTGTTTAAAATCATCGATAGCTTGCTAATTGTTTCTTTTACTTGTCTAGATGGTCGAATTTGGCACAAAGCATCATACGGTTGTGATCATTCACGGGTGCTGCAAGGACGTCCTCACGGTCGAATTTGGCATAAAGTAACGTATAATTCTAAGTATGGCACAATTTCACTTGGATTGAGACTTTTCGTATCAAAACAAGTCAAACGAAACAAGTTCAAAACCGTTGTGCTCATCTCTATTCTTCTGGGCATCCAGACGGTCAATTCTAGCACAAAGCAACATACTGTTGTGGTCCTGCCTGATTTTTGCAAGGAATTGTTCTTTTCGACTCAGAACAACTCCAACAAACATGGATGAAGATCAGATCGACATGCTCGTCGTTTCTTTGGGACGCTTTGACGGTTTAATTTCGAAAAAAGCAACGTATGATTCGTATTATGGCACGACTTCTCTTGGAATATGGTTTTCGAATCAAAATAACTCAAATGAAACAAGTTTAAAATGGTTGGTAGCTTGCTAATTGTTTCCTTTAGAGGGTCGAATTTGGAACAAAGCACCATACGGTTGTGATGAAGATCGGATTGACTTGTTCGTCATTTCTTTTGGATGCTTTGATGGTCTAATTTAGAAAAAAGCAACGTACGATTCTGATTATGGCATGACTTCTCAATGAATAGGGTTTTTGAATTAGAACAACTCAAACTAAACTTGTTTTAAAATCTTCGATAGCTTGCTAATTGTTTCTTTTACTTGTCCAGATGGTCGAATTTGGCACAAAGCACCATACGGTTGTGATCATTCATGAGTGCAGCAAGGACGTCGTCACGGTCGAATTTGGCATAAAGCAACGTATAATTCTAAGTATGGCACGATTTCACTTGGATTGGGACTTTTCGAATCAAAACAAGTCAAACAAAACAAGTTTGAAACCGTTGTTGTGATTCTCTATTCTTCTGCATAGCCAAACGGTCAATTCTAGCACAAAGCAACATACTATTATGGTCATGCCAGATTTTTGCAAGAAATTATTCTTTTCGACTCAGAACATCTCCAACAAACATGGATGAAGATCAGATCGACATGCTCGTCGTTTCTTTGGGACGCTTTGACGGTTTAATTTCAAAAAAAGCAACGTATGATTCGTATTATGGCACGACTTCTCCTAGAATATGGTTTTCGAATCAAAACAACTCAAATGAAACAAGTTTAAAATGGTTGGTAGCTTGCTAATTGTTTCCTTTAGAGGGTCGAATTTGGAACAAAGCACCATACGGTTGTGATGAAGATCGGATTGACTTGTTCGTCATTTCTTTTGGATGCTTTGATGGTCTAATTTGGAAAAAAGCAACGTACGATTCTGATTATGGCACGACTTCTCAATGAATAGGGTTTTTGAATTAGAACAACTCAAACTAAACTTGTTTAAAATCTTCAATAGCTTGCTAATTGTTTCTTTTACTTGTCCAGATGGTCGAATTTGGCACAAAGCACCATACGGTTGTGATTATTCATGAGTGCAGCAAGGAATTACTCTTTTCGATTCAGGACGTCCTCGCGGTCGAATTTGGCATAAAACAACATATAATTCTAAGTATGGCACGATTTCACTTGCATTGGGACTTTTCGAATCAAAACAAGTCAAATGAAACAAGTTCAAAACTGTTGTTGTCATTCTCTATTCTTCTGCACATCCAGACGGTCAATTCTAGCACAAAGCACCATACTGTTGTGGTCATGCCTGATTTTTGCAAGGAATTGTTCTTTTCCACTCATAATAACTCAAACAAACTTGGATGAAGATCGGATCGACATGCTCGTCGTTTCTTTGCGACGCTTTGGCGGTTTAATGTTAAAAAAAGCAATGTACGATTCGTATTATGGCACGACTTCTCCTGGAATGGGGTTTCGAATCAAAACAACTCAAACGAAACAAGTTTGAAATCGTTGTTAGCTTGCTAATTGTATCCTTTAAAGCACCATACGGTTGTGATGAAGATCAGATTGACATGTTCGTCATTTCTTTTGGTTGCTTTTTTTTTTTTTTGAAAGGTAAGTGTATAATATTCAACACCAAAGTCAATAAACAATTTGACTTGAGGCGTACCCCAAGGGGGATAGACAAATGTGGAATCCCCATATCCACCAAAGAGACAAAAACCATAACCCAACTCTATAACCTATAGCTTGTACCCCAAAAAAAATAATACAAACCATTCTAAATTTTGTATCCCACCAAATTGACCCTCTAATGCAAACACAACTCATACACTTCTTCCATCTATCATAGGCAGTGTGCTCCCTGCGACTAAAAAAAAATGACTAGACAAGTGCACATATAGCACCATGCCATTAAACGGTCCCTCTTCCACAGTCTGTACACACAGGTAGTCCATGCACAGTCCCCTATCAATCTACACCAGCATCTGAAACAACTGTTTGCAGTTGTATCTCTACCAAAATCGTCCCCCAACAAATAAGAGTACCAGCCCCAGGAATCCTTCAACATAGAAAATAAACAGCAAATGAAGGAGGTTAGACAGGCTATTCCTGAAGAATGCAGCTTATACCAGTCACTGTTCCCGAGCTCCTGTATCCCCTGGTTGTTTTCCCCTTCAGTTTCATGCATAGTCATATAATAACCCCTCCTAGCAAGCACTCCCAGCCTGCCTGCCAACCAATCAATCAAAATAAAAACCAATATATACATCAGCATCTCAGACCACACAATAAACCCCAGCCCCCCAGCCATACCAGTCTACTCTCAATCATAAATAGACACTGGCAGTCTCCATTCCTGCTGCATCCACTGGTTACTAGAAGTACGAGGAAAATTCTTCATTGACATAACCCTGTATCTAACCTCTTGTATGATGCACGTTTTAATCGCAGCAAAATCCCTGTACTCAGCAGCATATAATCTCTTATTTCTTTCATTCCATATTTCATAAACAGTTGCTACTAAAGCCAGTTTATTCACAATTGATATCAGGGTCTTCCCTTGGAGAGTCAACACTGCCCAGCACATGATTGTATTCCAATCTCCATTCGGCCACTGCAAAGCACTCTTATCTGTTATTGATTTCCATAGTCTGTTTGAGAAACTGCAATTAAAAAACAGGTGGTCTCGATCTTCTATTCTGCTCTTACAGAAGATGCAATTCCCAGTAGTCACTGTACCCCATGCCATAAGCCTGGATTGAGTGCATATCCTTTCCTGGTGCACAAGCCACAGCAAGAAAGCATGCTTAGGAATATTTGAAGAAAACCAAACAATACCCTTCCAATTCACCTTTGCTTGCTTAGGCCTCAGATCTTCCCAAGCAGATCTAATGGTTGCTTTGATGCTGTAATTTGGAAAAAAGCAACGTACGATTCTGATTGTGGCATGACTTCTCCCGGAATGGGGTTTTTGAATTAGAACAACTCAAACTAAACTTGTTTAAAATCATCGATAGCTTGCTAATTGTTTCTTTTACTTGTCCAGATGGTCGAATTTGGCACAAAGCATCATACGGTTGTGATCATTCATGGGTGCAGCAAGGACGTCCTCACGGTCGAATTTGGCATAAAGTAACGTATCATTCTAAGTATGGCACAATTTCACTTGGATTGAGACTTTTCGTATCAAAACAAGTCAAACGAAACAAGTTCGAAACCGTTGTTGTCATTCTCTATTCTTCTGGGCATCCAGATGGTCAATTCTAGCACAAAGCAACATACTGTTGTGGTCCTGCCTGATTTTTGCAAGGAATTGTTCTTTTCGACTCAGAACAACTCCAACAAACATGGATGAAGATCAGATCGACATGCTCGTCGTTTCTTTGGGACGCTTTGACGGTTTAATTTCGAAAAAAGCAACGTATGATTCGTATTATGGCACGACTTCTCTTGGAATATGGTTTTCGAATCAAAATAACTCAAATGAAACAAGTTTAAAATGGTTGGTAGCTTGCTAATTGTTTCCTTTAGAGGGTCGAATTTGGAACAAAGCACCATACGGTTGTGATGAAGATCGGATTGACTTGTTCGTCATTTCTTTTGGATGCTTTGATGGTCTAATTTAGAAAAAAGCAACGTACGATTCTGATTATGGCATGACTTCTCAATGAATAGGGTTTTTGAATTAGAACAACTCAAACTAAACTTGTTCAAAATCTTCGATAGCTTGCTAATTGTTTCTTTTACTTGTCCAGATGGTCGAATTTGGCACAAAGCACCATACGGTTGTGATCATTCATGAGTGCAGCAAGGATGTCGTCACGGTCGAATTTGGCATAAAGCAACGTATAATTCTAAGTATGGCACGATTTCACTTGGATTGGGACTTTTCGAATCAAAACAAGTCAAACAAAACAAGTTTGAAACCGTTGTTGTGATTCTCTATTCTTCTGCATAGCCAGACGGTCAATTCTAGCACAAAGCAACATACTATTATGGTCATGCCAGATTTGTGCAAGAAATTGTTCTTTTCGACTCAGAACATCTCCAACAAACATGGATGGAGATCAGATCGACATGCTCGTCGTTTCTTTGGGACGCTTTGACGGTTTAATTTCAAAAAAAGCAACGTATGATTCGTATTATGGCACGACTTCTCCTAGAATATGGTTTTCGAATCAAAACAACTCAAATGAAACAAGTTTAAAATGGTTGGTAGCTTGCTAATTGTTTCCTTTAGAGGGTCGAATTTGGAAAAAAGCACCATACGGTTGTGATGAAGATCGGATTGACTTGTTCGTCATTTCTTTTGGATGCTTTGATGGTCTAATTTGGAAAAAAGTAACGTACGATTCTGATTATGGCACGACTTCTCAATGAATAGGGTTTTTGAATTAGAACAACTCAAACTAAACTTGTTTAAAATCTTCAATAGCTTGCTAATTGTTTCTTTTACATGTCCAGATGGTCGAATTTGGCACAAAGCACCATACGGTTGTGATTATTCATGAGTGCAGCAAGGAATTACTCTTTTCGATTCAGGACGTCCTCGCGGTCGAATTTGGCATAAAACAACATATAATTCTAAGTATGGCACGATTTCACTTGCATTGGGACTTTTCGAATCAAAACAAGTCAAATGAAACAAGTTCAAAACTGTTGTTGTCATTCTCTATTCTTCTGCACATCCAGACGGTCAATTCTAGCACAAAGCACCATACTGTTGTGGTCATGCCTGATTTTTGCAAGGAATTATTCTTTTCCACTCATAATAACTCAAACAAACTTGGATGAAGATCGGATCGACATGCTCGTCGTTTCTTTGCGATGCTTTGGCGGTTTAATGTTAAAAAAAGCAATGTACGATTCGTATTATGGCACGACTTCTCCTGGAATGGGGTTTCGAATCAAAACAACTCAAACGAAACAAGTTTGAAATCGTTGTTAGCTTGCTAATTGTATCCTTTAAAGCACCATACGGTTGTGATGAAGATCAGATTGACATGTTCGTCATTTCTTTTGGTTGCTTTGATGCTGTAATTTGGAAAAAAGCAACGTACGATTCTGATTGTGGCATGACTTCTCCCGGAATGGGGTTTTTGAATTAGAACAACTCAAACTAAAGTTGTTTAAAATCATCGATAGCTTGCTAATTGTTTCTTTTACTTGTCTAGATGGTCGAATTTGGCACAAAGCATCATACGGTTGTGATCATTCATGGGTGCAGCAAGGACGTCCTCACGGTCGAATTTGGCATAAAGTAACGTATAATTCTAAGTATGGCACAATTTCACTTGGATTGAGACTTTTCGTATCAAAACAAGTCAAACGAAACAAGTTCAAAACCGTTGTGCTCATTCTCTATTCTTCTGGGCATCCAGACGGTCAATTCTAGCACAAAGCAACATACTGTTGTGGTCCTGCCTGATTTTTGCAAGGAATTGTTCTTTTCGACTCAGAACAACTCCAACAAACATGGATGAAGATCAGATCGACATGCTCGTCGTTTCTTTGGGACGCTTTGACGGTTTAATTTCGAAAAAAGCAACGTATGATTCGTATTATGGCACGACTTCTCTTGGAATATGGTTTTCGAATCAAAATAACTCAAATGAAACAAGTTTAAAATGGTTGGTAGCTTGCTAATTGTTTCCTTTAGAGGGTCGAATTTGGAACAAAGCACCATACGGTTGTGATGAAGATCGGATTGACTTGTTCGTCATTTCTTTTGGATGCTTTGATGGTCTAATTGTTTCTTTTGGATGCTTCGATAGCTTGCTAATTGTTTCTTTTACTTGTCCAGATGGTCGAATTTGGCACAAAGCACCATACGGTTGTGATCATTCATGAGTGTAGCAAGGACGTCGTCACGGTCGAATTTGGCATAAAGCAACGTATAATTCTAAGTATGGCACGATTTCACTTGGATTGGGACTTTTTGAATCAAAACAAGTCAAACAAAACAAGTTTGAAACCGTTGTTGTGATTCTCTATTCTTCTGCATAGCCAAACGGTCAATTCTAGCACAAAGCAACATACTATTATGGTCATGCCAGAGTTTTGCAAGAAATTGTTCTTTTCGACTCAGAACATCTCCAACAAACATGGATGAAGATCAGACCGACATGCTCGTCGTTTCTTTGGGACGCTTTGACGGTTTAATTTCAAAAAAAGCAACGTATGATTCGTATTATGGCACGACTTCTCCTAGAATATGGTTTTCGAATCAAAACAACTCAAATGAAACAAGTTTAAAATGGTTGGTAGCTTGCTAATTGTTTCCTTTAGAGGGTCGAATTTGGAACAAAGCACCATACGGTTGTGATGAAGATCGGATTGACTTGTTCGTCATTTCTTTTGGATGCTTTGATGGTCTAATTTGGAAAAAAGCAACGTACGATTCTGATTATGGCACGACTTCTCAATGAATAGGGTTTTTGAATTAGAACAACTCAAACTAAAGTTGTTTAAAATCTTCAATAGCTTGCTAATTGTTTCTTTTACTTGTCCAGATGGTCGAATTTAGCACAAAGCACCATACGGTTGTGATTATTCATGAGTGTAGCAAGGAATTACTCTTTTCGATTCAGGACGTCCTCGCGGTCGAATTTGGCATAAAACAACATATAATTCTAAGTATGGCACGATTTCACTTGCATTGGGACTTTTCGAATCAAAACAAGTCAAGTGAAACAAGTTCAAAACTGTTGTTGTCATTCTCTATTCTTCTGCACATCCAGACGGTCAATTCTAGCACAAAGCACCATACTGTTGTGGTCATGCCTGATTTTTGCAAGGAATTATTCTTTTCCACTCATAATAACTCAAACAAACTTGGATGAAGATCGGATCGACATGCTCGTCATTTCTTTGCGATGCTTTGGCGGTTTAATGTTAAAAAAGGCAATGTACGATTGATATTATGGCACGACTTCTCCTGGAATGGGGTTTCGAATCAAAACAACTCAAACGAAACAAGTTTGAAATCGTTGTTAGCTTGCTAATTGTATCCTTTAAAGCACCATACGGTTGTGATGAAGATCAGATTGACATGTTCGTCATTTCTTTTGGTTGCTTTGATGCTGTAATTTGGAAAAAAGCAACGTACGATTCTGATTGTGGCATGACTTCTCCCGGAATGGGGTTTCTGAATTAGAACAACTCAAACTAAACTTGTTTAAAATCATCGAAAGCTTGCTAATTGTTTCTTTTACTTGTCTAGATGGTCGAATTTGGCACAAAGCATCATACGGTTGTGATCATTCATGGGTGCAGCAAGGACGTCCTCACGGTCGAATTTGGCATAAAGTAACGTATAATTCTAAGTATGGCACAATTTCACTTGGATTGAGACTTTTCGTATCAAAACAAGTCAAACGAAACAAGTTCGAAACCGTTGTGCTCATTCTCTATTCTTCTGGGCATCCAGACGGTCAATTCTAGCACAAAGCAACATACTGTTGTGGTCCTGCCTGATTTTTGCAAGGAATTGTTCTTTTCGACTCAGAACAACTCCAACAAACATGGATGAAGATCAGATCGACATGCTCGTCGTTTCTTTGGGACGCTTTGACGGTTTAATTTCGAAAAAAGCAACGTATGATTCGTATTATGGCACGACTTCTCTTGGAATATGGTTTTCGAATCAAAATAACTCAAATGAAACAAGTTTAAAATGGTTGGTAGCTTGCTAATTGTTTCCTTTAGAGGGTCGAATTTGGAACAAAGCACCATACGGTTGTGATGAAGATCGGATTGACTTGTTCGTCATTTCTTTTGGATGCTTTGATGGTCTAATTGTTTCTTTTGGATGCTTCGATAGCTTGCTAATTGTTTCTTTTACTTGTCCAGATGGTCGAATTTGGCACAAAGCACCATACGGTTGTGATCGTTCATGAGTGCAGCAAGGACGTCGTCACGGTCGAATTTGGCATAAAGCAACGTATAATTCTAAGTATGGCACGATTTCACTTGGATTGGGACTTTTGGAATCAAAACAAGTTTGAAACCGTTGTTGTGATTCTCTATTCTTCTGCATAGCCAAACGGTCAATTCTAGCACAAAGCAACATACTATTATGGTCATGCCAGATTTTTGCAAGAAATTGTTCTTTTCGACTCAGAACATCTCCAACAAACATGGATGAAGATCAGACCGACATGCTCGTCGTTTCTTTGGGACGCTTTGACGGTTTAATTTCAAAAAAAGCAACGTATGATTCGTATTATGGCACGACTTCTCCTAGAATATGGTTTTCGAATCAAAACAACTCAAATGAAACAAGTTTAAAATGGTTGGTAGCTTGCTAATTGTTTCCTTTAGAGGGTCGAATTTGGAACAAAGCACCATACGGTTGTGATGAAGATCGGATTGACTTGTTCGTCATTTCTTTTGGATGCTTTGATGGTCTAATTTGGAAAAAAGCAACGTACGATTCTGATTATGGCACGACTTCTCAATGAATAGGGTTTTTGAATTAGAACAACTCAAACTAAAATTGTTTAAAATCTTCAATAGCTTGCTAATTGTTTCTTTGACTTGTCCAGATGGTCGAATTTGGCACAAAGCACCATACGGTTGTGATTATTCATGAGTGCAGCAAGGAATTACTCTTTTCGATTCAGGACGTCCTCGCGGTCGAATTTGGGATAAAACAACATATAATTCTAAGTATGGCACGATTTCACTTGCATTGGGACTTTTCGAATCAAAACAAGTCAAATGAAACAAGTTCAAAACTGTTGTTGTCATTCTCTATTCTTCTGCACATCCAGACGGTCAATTCTAGCACAAAGCACCATACTGTTGTGGTCATGCCTGATTTTTGCAAGGAATTGTTCTTTTCCACTCATAATAACTCAAACAAACTTGGATGAAGATCGGATCGACATGCTCGTCGTTTCTTTGCGACGCTTTGGCGGTTTAATGTTAAAAAAAGCAATGTACGATTCGTATTATGGCACGACTTCTCCTGGAATGGGGTTTCGAATCAAAACAACTCAAACGAAACAAGTTTGAAATCGTTGTTAGCTTGCTAATTGTATCCTTTAAAGCACTATACGGTTGTGATGAAGATCAGATTGACATGCTCGTCATTTCTTTTGGTTGCTTTGATGCTGTAATTTGGAAAAAAGCAACGTACGATTCTGATTGTGGCATGACTTCTCCCAGAATGGGGTTTTTGAATTAGAACAACTCAAACTAAACTTGTTTAAAATCATCGATAGCTTGCTAATTGTTTCTTTTACTTGTCCAGATGGTCGAATTTGGCACAAAGCATCATACGGTTGTGATCATTCATGGGTGCAGCAAGGACGTCCTCACGGTCGAATTTGGCATAAAGTAACGTATCAATCTAAGTATGGCACAATTTCACTTGGATTGAGACTTTTCGTATCAAAACAAGTCAAACGAAACAAGTTCGAAACCGTTGTGCTCATTCTCTATTCTTCTGGGCATCCAGACGGTCAATTCTAGCACAAAGCAACATACTGTTGTGGTCCTGCCTGATTTTTGCAAGGAATTGTTCTTTTCGACTCAGAACAACTCCAACAAACATGGATGAAGATCAGATCGACATGCTCGTCGTTTCTTTGGGACGCTTTGACGGTTTAATTTCGAAAAAAGCAACGTATGATTCGTATTATGGCACGACTTCTCTTGGAATATGGTTTTCGAATCAAAATAACTCAAATGAAACAAGTTTAAAATGGTTGGTAGCTTGCTAATTGTTTCCTTTAGAGGGTCGAATTTGGAACAAAGCACCATACGGTTGTGATGAAGATCGGATTGACTTGTTCGTCATTTTTTTGGATGCTTTGATGGTCTAATTTAGAAAAAAGCAACGTACGATTCTGATTATGGCATGACTTCTCAATGAATAGGGTTTTTGAATTAGAACAACTCAAACTAAACTTGTTTAAAATCTTCGATAGCTTGCTAATTGTTTCTTTTACTTGTCCAGATGGTCGAATTTGGCACAAAGCACCATACGGTTGTGATCATTCATGAGTGCAGCAAGGACGTCGTCACGGTCGAATTTGGCATAAAGCAACGTATAATTCTAAGTATGGCACGATTTCACTTGGATTGTGACTTTTTGAATCAAAACAAGTCAAACAAAACAAGTTTGAAACCGTTGTTGTGATTCTCTATTCTTCTGCATAGCCAAACGGTCAATTCTAGCACAAAGCAACATACTATTATGGTCATGCCAGATTTTTGCAAGAAATTGTTCTTTTCGACTCAGAACATCTCCAACAAACATGGATGAAGATCAGATCGACATGCTCGTCGTTTCTTTGGGACGCTTTGACGGTTTAATTTCAAAAAAAGCAACGTATGATTCGTATTATGGCACGACTTCTCCTAGAATATGGTTTTCGAATCAAAACAACTCAAATGAAACAAGTTTAAAATGGTTGGTAGCTTGCTAATTGTTTCCTTTAGAGGGTCGAATTTGGAACAAAGCACCATACGGTTGTGATGAAGATCGGATTGACTTGTTCGTCATTTCTTTTGGATGCTTTGATGGTCTAATTTGGAAAAAAGCAACGTACGATTCTGATTATGGCACGACTTCTCAATGAATAGGGTTTTTGAATTAGAACAACTCAAACTAAACTTGTTTAAAATCTTCAATAGCTTGCTAATTGTTTCTTTTACTTGTCCAGATGGTCGAATTTGGCACAAAGCACCATACGGTTGTGATTATTCATGAGTGCAGCAAGGAATTACTCTTTTCGATTCAGGACGTCCTCGCGGTCGAATTTGGCATAAAACAACATATAATTCTAAGTATGGCACGATTTCACTTGCATTGGGACTTTTCGAATCAAAACAAGTCAAATGAAACAAGTTCAAAACTGTTGTTGTCATTCTCTATTCTTCTGCACATCCAGACGGTCAATTCTAGCACAAAGCACCATACTGTTGTGGTCATGCCTTATTTTTGCAAGGAATTGTTCTTTTCCACTCATAATAACTCAAACAAACTTGGATGAAGATCGGATCGACATGCTCGTCGTTTCTTTGCGACGCTTTGGCGGTTTAATGTTAAAAAAAGCAATGTACGATTCGTATTATGGCACGACTTCTCCTGGAATGGGGTTTCGAATCAAAACAACTCAAACGAAACAAGTTTGAAATCGTTGTTAGCTTGCTAATTGTATCCTTTAAAGCACCATACGGTTGTGATGAAGATCAGATTGACATGCTCGTCATTTCTTTTGGTTGCTTTGATGCTGTAATTTGGAAAAAAGCAACGTACGATTCTGATTGTGGCATGACTTCTCCCGGAATGGGGTTTTTGAATTAGAACAACTCAAACTAAACTTGTTTAAAATCATCGATAGCTTGCTAATTGTTTCTTTTACTTGTCCAGATGGTCGAATTTGGCACAAAGCATCATACGGTTGTGATCATTCATGGGTGCAGCAAGGACGTCCTCACGGTCGAATTTGGCATAAAGTAACGTATAATTCTAAGTATGGCACAATTTCACTTGGATTGAGACTTTTCGTATCAAAACAAGTCAAACGAAACAAGTTCGAAACCGTTGTTGTCATTCTCTATTCTTCTGGGCATCCAGATGGTCAATTCTAGCACAAAGCAACATACTGTTGTGGTCCTGCCTGATTTTTGCAAGGAATTGTTCTTTTCGACTCAGAACAACTCCAACAAACATGGATGAAGATCAGATCGACATGCTCGTCGTTTCTTTGGGACGCTTTGACGGTTTAATTTCGAAAAAAGCAACGTATGATTCGTATTATGGCACGACTTCTCTTGGAATATGGTTTTCGAATCAAAATAACTCAAATGAAACAAGTTTAAAATGGTTGGTAGCTTGCTAATTGTTTCCTTTAGAGGGTCGAATTTGGAACAAAGCACCATACGGTTGTGATGAAGATCGGATTGACTTGTTCGTCATTTCTTTTGGATGCTTTGATGGTCTAATTTAGAAAAAAGCAACGTACGATTCTGATTATGGCATGACTTCTCAATGAATAGGGTTTTTGAATTAGAACAACTCAAACTAAACTTGTTTAAAATCTTCGATAGCTTGCTAGTTGTTTCTTTTACTTGTCCAGATGGTCGAATTTGTCACAAAGCACCATACGGTTGTGATCATTCATGAGTGCAGCAAGGACGTCGTCACGGTCGAATTTGGCATAAAGCAACGTATAATTCTAAGTATGGCACGATTTCACTTGGATTGGGACTTTTCGAATCAAAACAAGTCAAACAAAACAAGTTCGAAACCGTTGTTGTGATTCTCTATTCTTCTGCATAGCCAGACGGTCAATTCTAGCACAAAGCAACATACTGTTGTGGTCATGCCTGATTTTTCCAAGGAATTATTCTTTTCGACTCAGAACAACTCAAACAAACTTGGATGAAGATCGGATCGACGTACTCGTCGTTTCTTTGGGACGCTTTGATGGTATAATTTCAAAATAAGCAACGTACGATTCATATTATGCCAGGACTTCTCCAGGAATGTGATTTTCGAATCAAAACAACTCAAATGAAACAAGTTTAAAATGGTTGGTAGCTTGCTAATTGTTTCCTTTAGATGTCCAAACGGTCGAATTTAGAACAAAGCACCATACGGTTGTGATGAAGATCGGATTGACTTGTTCGTCATTTCTTTTGGATGCTTTGATGCTCTAATTTGGAAAAAAGCAACGTACGATTCTGATTGTGGCACAACTTCTCCAGGAATTGGGTTTTTGAATTAGAACAACTCAAACTAAACTTGTTTAAAATCATCGATAGCTTGGTAATTGTTTCTTTTACTTGTCCAGATGGTCGAATTTGGCACAAAGCACCATACGGTTGTGATAATTCATCAGTGCAGCAAGGAATTACTCTTTTCGATTCAGGACGTCCTCGCGGTCGACTTTGGCATAAAGCAACTTATAATTCTATGTATGGCACGATTTCACTTGGATTGGGACTTTTCGAATCAAAATAAGTCAAACGAAAAGAGTTCGAAACCGTTGTTGTCATTCTCTATTCTTCAGGACATCCAGATGGTCAATTCTAGCACAAAGCACTATACGGTTGTAGTCATGCCTAATTTTTGTAATGAATTGTTCTTTTCGACTCAGAACAACTCAAACAAACATGGATGAAGATCGGATCTACATGCTCATCGTTTCTTTGGGACGCTTTGATGGTTTAATTTTGAAAAAAGCAATGTACGATTCGTATTATGGCACGACTTCTCCTGTAATGTGGTTTTCGAATCAAAACAGCTCAAATGAAACGAGTTTAAAATGGTTGGTAGCTTGCTAATTGTTTCCTTTAGATGTCCAAAAGGTCGAATTTGGAACAAAGCACCATACGGTTGTGATGAAGATCGGATTGACTTGTTCGTCATTTCTTTTGGATGCTTTGATGGTCTAATTTGCAAAAAAGCAACGTACGATTCTGATTATGGCACGACTTCTCAATGAATAGGGTTTTTGAATTAGAACAACTCAAACTAAACTTGCTTAAAATCTTCAATAGCTTGCTAATTGTTTCTTTTACTTGTCCAGATGGTCGAATTTGGCACAAAGCACCATACGGTTGTGATTATTCATGACTGCAGCAAGGAATTACTCTTTTCGATTCAGGACGTCCTCGCAGTCGAATTTGGCGTAAAACAACATATAATTCTAAGTATGGCACGATTTCACTTGCATTGGGACTTTTCGAATCAAAACAAGTCAAATGAAACAAGTTCAAAACTGTTGTTGTCATTCTCTATTCTTCTGCACATCCAGACGGTCAATTCTAGCACAAAGCACCATACTGTTGTGGTCATGCCTGATTTTTGCAAGGAATTATTCTTTTCCACTCATAATAACTCAAACAAACTTGGATGAAGATCGGATCGACATGCTCGTCGTTTCTTTGGGACGCTTTGGCGGTTTAATGTTAAAAAAAGCAATGTACGATTCGTATTATGGCACGACTTCTCCTGGAATGGGGTTTCGAATCAAAACAACTCAAACGAAACAAGTTTGAAATCGTTGTTAGCTTGCTAATTGTATCCTTTAAAGCACCATACGGTTGTGATAAAGATCAGATTGACATGTTCGTCCTTTCTTTTGGATGCTTTGATGCTGTAATTTGGAAAAAAGCAACGTACGAGTCTGATTGTGGCATGACTTCTCCCGGAATGGGGTTTTTGAATTAGAACAACTCAAACTAAACTTGTTTAAAATCATCGATAGCTTGCTAATTGTTTCTTTTACTTGTCCAGATGGTCGAATTTGGCACAAAGCATTATACGGTTGTGATCATTCATGGGTGCAGCAAGGACGTCCTCACGGTCGAATTTGGCATAAAGTAACGTATAATTCTAAGTATGGCACAATTTCACTTGGATTGAGACTTTTCGTATCAAAACAAGTCAAACGAAACAAGTTCGAAACCGTTGTTGTCATTCTCTATTCTTCTGGGCATCCAGACGGACAATTCTAGCACAAAGCAACATACTGTTGTGGTCCTGCCTGATTTTTGCAAGGAATTGTTCTTTTCGACTCAGAACAACTCCAACAAACATGGATGAAGATCAGATCGACATGCTCGTCGTTTCTTTGGGACGCTTTGACGGTTTAATTTCGAAAAAAGCAACGTATGATTCGTATTATGGCACGACTTCTCTTGGAATATGGTTTTCGAATCAAAATAACTCAAATGAAACAAGTTTAAAATGGTTGGTAGCTTGCTAATTGTTTCCTTTAGAGGGTCGAATTTGGAACAAAGCACCATACGGTTGTGATGAAGATCGGATTGACTTGTTCGTCATTTCTTTTGGATGCTTTGATGGTCTAATTTAGAAAAAAGCAACGTACGATTCTGATTATGGCATGACTTCTCAATGAATAGGGTTTTTGAATTAGAACAACTCAAACTAAACTTGTTTAAAATCTTCGATAGCTTGCTAATTGTTTCTTTTACTTGTCCAGATGGTCGAATTTGTCACAAAGCACCATACGGTTGTGATCATTCATGAGTGCAGCAAGGACGTCGTCACGGTCGAATTTGGCATAAAGCAACGTATTATTCTAAGTATGGCACGATTTCACTTGGATTGGGACTTTTCGAATCAAAACAAGTCAAACAAAACAAGTTTGAAACCGTTGTTGTGATTCTCTATTCTTCTGCATAGCCAAACGGTCAATTCTAGCACAAAGCAACATACTATTATGGTCATGCCAGATTTTTGCAAGAAATTGTTCTTTTTGACTCAGAACATCTCCAACAAACATGGATGAAGATCAGATCGACATGCTCGTCGTTTCTTTGGGACGCTTTGACGGTTTAATTTCAAAAAAAGCAACGTATGATTCGTATTATGGCACGACTTCTCCTAGAATATGGTTTTCGAATCAAAACAACTCAAATGAAACAAGTTTAAAATCGTTGGTAGCTTGCTAATTGTTTCCTTTAGAGGGTCGAATGTGGAACAAAGCACCATACGGTTGTGATGAAGATCGGATTGACTTGTTCGTCATTTCTTTTGGATGCTTTGATGGTCTAATTTGGAAAAAAACCAACGTACGATTCTGATTATGGCACGACTTCTCAATGAATAGGGTTTTTGAATTAGAACAACTCAAACTAAACTTGTTTAAAATCTTCGATAGCTTGCTAATTGTTTCTTTTACTTGTCCAGATGGTTGAATTTGGCTCAAAGCACCATACGGTTGTGATCATTCATGAGTGCAGCAAGGACGTCGTCACGGTCGAATTTGGCATAAAGCAACGTATAATTCTAAGTATGGCACGATTTCACTTGGATTGGGACTTTTCGAATCAAAACAAGTCAAACAAAACAAGTTTGAAACCGTTGTTGTGATTCTCTATTCTTCTGCATAGCCAGACGGTCAATTCTAGCACAAAGCAACATACTATTATGGTCATGCCAGATTTTTGCAAGAAATTGTTCTTTTCGACTCAGAACATCTCCGACAAACATGGATGAAGATCAGATCGACATGCTCGTCGTTTCTTTGGGACGCTTTGACGGTTTAATTTCGAAAAAAGCAACGTATGATTCGTATTATGGCACGACTTCTCCTAGAATATGGTTTTTGAATCAAAGAACTCAAATGAAACAAGTTTAAAATGGTTGGTAGCTTGCTAATTGTTTCCTTTAGAGGGTCGAATTTGGAACAAAGCACCATACGGTTGTGATGAAGATCGGATTGACTTGTTCGTCATTTCTTTTGGATGCTTTGATGGTCTAATTTGCAAAAAAGCAACGTACGATTCTGATTATGGCACGACTTCTCAATGAATAGGGTTTTTGAATTAGAACAACTCAAACTAAACTTGTTTAAAATCTTCAATAGCTTGCTAATTGTTTCTTTTACTTGTCCAGATGGTCGAATTTGGCACAAAGCACCATACGGTTGTGATTATTCATGAGTGCAGCAAGGAATTACTCTTTTCGATTCAGGACGTCCTCGCGGTCGAATTTGGCATAAAACAACATATAATTCTAAGTATGGCACGATTTCACTTGCATTGGGACTTTTCGAATCAAAACAAGTCAAATGAAACAAGTTCAAAACTGTTGTTGTCATTCTCTATTCTTCTGCACATCCAGACGGTCAATTCTAGCACAAAGCACCATACTGTTGTGGTCATGCCTGATTTTTGCAAGGAATTATTCTTTTCCACTCATAATAACTCAAACAAACTTGGATGAAGATCGGATCGACATGCTCGTCGTTTCTTTGGGACGCTTTGGCGGTTTAATGTTAAAAAAAGCAATGTACGATTCGTATTATGGCACGACTTCTCCTGGAATGGGGTTTCGAATCAAAACAACTCAAACGAAACAAGTTTGAAATCGTTGTTAGCTTGCTAATTGTATCCTTTAAAGCACCATATGGTTGTGATAAAGATCAGATTGACATGTTCGTCCTTTCTTTTGGATGCTTTGATGCTGTAATTTGGAAAAAAGCAACGTACGATTCTGATTGTGGCATGACTTCTCCCGGAATGGGGTTTTTGAATTAGAACAACTCAAACTAAACTTGTTTAAAATCATCGATAGCTTGCTAATTGTTTCTTTTACTTGTCCAGATGGTCGAATTTGGCACAAAGCATGATACGGTTGTGATCATTCATGGGTGCAGCAAGGACGTCCTCACGGTCGAATTTGGCATAAAGTAACGTATAATTCTAAGTATGGCACAATTTCACTTGGATTGAGACTTTTCGTATCAAAACAAGTCAAAAGAAACAAGTTCGAAACCGTTGTTGTCATTCTCTATTCTTCTGGGCATTCAGACGGTCAATTCTAGCACAAAGCAACATACTGTTGTGGTCCTGCATGATTTTTGCAAGGAATTGTTCTTTTTGACTCAGAACAACTCCAACAAACGTGGATGAAGATCAGATCGACATGCTCGTCGTTTCTTTGGGATGCTTTGACGGTTTAATTTCGAAAAAAGCAACGTATGATTCGTATTATGGCACGACTTCTCTTGGAATATGGTTTTTGAATCAAAATAACTCAAATGAAACAAGTTTAAAATGGTTCGTAGCTTGCTAATTGTTTCCTTTAGATGTCCAAAAGGTCGAATTTGGAACAAAGCACCATACGGTTGTGATGAAGATCGGATTGACTTGTTCGCCATTTCTTTTGGATGCTTTGATGGTCAAATTTAGAAAAATGCAACGTACGATTCTGATTATGGCACAACTTCTCCAGGAATGGGGTTTTTGAATCAGAACAACTCAAACTAAACTTGTCTAAAATCGTGGATAGCTGGCTAATGGTTTCTTTTAGTTGTCCAGATGGTCGAATTTGGCACAAAGCACCATACGGTTGTGATTATTCATGAGTGCAGCAAGGAATTACTCTTTTCGATTCAGGACGTCCTCGCGGTCGAATTTGGCATAAAGCAACGTATAATTCTAAGTATGGCACGATTTCACTTGCATTGGGACTTTTCGAATCAAAACAAGTCAAACGAAACAAGTTCAAAACTGTTGTTGTCATTCTCTATTCTTCTGGACATCCAGACGGTCAATTCTAGCACAAAGCACCATACGGTTGTGGTCATGCCTGATTTTTGCAATGAATTATTCTTTTCGACTCAGAACAACTCCAACAAACATGGATGAAGATCAGATCGACATGCTCGTCGTTTCTTTGGGACGCTTTGGCTGTTTAATTTTGAAAAAAGCAACGTATGATTCGTATTATGGCACGACTTCTCCTGGAATATGGTTTTCAATTCAAAACAACTCAAATGAAATAAGTTTGAAATGGTTGGTAGCTTGCTAATTGTTTCCTTTAGAGGGTCGAATTTGGAACAAAGCACCATACGGTTGTGATGAAGATCGGATTGACTTGTTCGTCATTTCTTTTGGACGCTTTGTTGGTCTAATTTGGAAAAAAGCAACGTACGATTCTGATTATGGCACGACTTCTCAATGAATAGGGTTTTTGAATTAGAACAACTCAAACTAAACTTGTTTAAAATCTTCGATAACTTGCTAATTGTTTCTTTTACTTGTCCAGACGGTTGAATTTGGCACAAAGCACCATACGGTTGTGATCATTCATGAGTGCAGCAAGGACGTCGTCACGGTCGAATTTGGCATAAAGCAACGTATAATTCTAAGTATGGCACGATTTCACTTGGATTGGGACTTTTCGAATCAAAACAAGTCAAACAAAACAAGTTTGAAACCGTTGTTGTGATTTTCTATTCTTCTGTATAGCCAGACGGTCAATTCTAGCACAAAGCAACATACTGTTGTGGTCATGCCTGATTTTTGCAAGGAATTGTTCTTTTCCACTCATAATAACTCAAACAAACTTGGATGAAGATCGGATCGACATGCTCGTCGTTTCTTTGGGACGCTTTGGCGGTTTAATTTTGAAAAAAGTAACGTACGATTCGTATTATGGCACGACTTCTCCTGGAATGGGGTTTCGAATTAAAACAACTCAAATGGAATAAGTTTGAAATCGTTGTTAGCTTGCTAATTGTATCCTTTAAAGCACCATACGGTTGTGATGAAGATCAGATTGACATGTTCGTCATTTCTTTTGGATGCTTTGATCCTGTAATTTGGAAAAAACCAACGTACGATTCTGATTGTGGCATGACTTCTCCCAGAATAGGGTTTCTGAATTAGAACAACCCAAACTAAACTTGTTTAAAATCATCGATAGCTTGCTAATTGTTTCTTTTACTTGTCCAGATGGTCGAATTTGGCACAAAGCATCATACGGTTGTGATCATTCATGGGTGCAGCAAAGACGTCCTCACGGTCAAATTTGGCATAAAGCAACGTATAATTCTAAGTATGGCACGATTTCACTTGGATTGGGACTTTTCGAATCAAAACAAGTCAAACAAAACAAGTTCGAAACCGTTGTTGTGATTCTCTATTCTTCTGCATAGCCAGACGGTCAATTCTAGCACAAAGCAACATACTGTTGTGGTCCTGCCTGATTTTTGCAAGAAATTGTTCTTTTCGACTCAGAACAACTCCAACAAACATGGATGAAGATCAGATCGACATGCTCGTCGTTTCTTTGGGACGCTTTGAGGGTTTAATTTCGAAAAAAGCAACGTATGATTCTTATTATGGCACGACTTCTCTTGGAATATGGTTTTCGAATCAAAATAACTCAAATGAAACAAGTTTAAAATGGTTGGTAGCTTGCTAATTATTTCCTTTAGAGGGTCGAATTTTGGAACAAAGCACCATACGGTTGTGATGAAGATCGGATTGACTTGTTCGTCATTTCTTTTGGATGCTTTGATGGTCTAATTTGGAAAAAAGCAACGTACGATTCTGATTATGGCACGACTTCTCAATGAATAGGGTTTTTGATTTAGAACAACTCAAACTAAACTTGTTTAAAATCTTCGATAGCTTGCTAATTGTTTCTTTTACTTGTCCAGATGGTCGAATTTGGCACAAAGCACCATACGGTTGTGATCATTCATGAGTGCAGCAAGGACGTCGTCACGGTCGAATTTGGCATGAAGCAACGTATAATTCTAAGTATGGCACAATTTCACATAGATTGAGACTTTTCGTATCAAAACAAGTCAAACGAAACAAGTTCGAAACCGTTGTTGTGATTCTCTATTCTTCTATATAGCCAGACGGTCAATTCTAGCACAAAGCACCATACGGTTGTGGTCATGCCTGATTTTTGCAAGGAATTGTTCTTTTCAACTCTGAACAACTCCAACAAACATGGATGAAGATCAGATCGACATGCTCATCGTTTCTTTGGGACGCTTTGATGGTTTAATTTCGAAAAAAGCAACGTATGATTCGTATTATGGCACGACTTCTCCTAGAATATGGTTTTCGAATCAAAATAACTCAAATGAAACAAGTTTAAAATGGTTGGTAGCTTGCTAATTGTTTCCTTTAGAGGGTCGAATTTTGGAACAAAGCACCATACGGTTGTGATGAAGATCGGATTGACTTGTTCGTCATTTCTTTTGGATGCTTTGATGGTCTAATTTCGAAAAAAGCAACGTACGATTCTGATTATGGCACGACTTCTCAATGAATAGGGTTTTTGAATTAGAACAACTCAAACTAAACTTGTTTAAAATCTTCGATAGCTTGCTAATTGTTTCTTTTACTTGTCCAGATGGTCGAATTTGGCACAAAGCACCATACGGTTGTGATCATTCATGGGTGCAGCAAGGACGTCCTCACGGTCGAATTTGGCATAAAGTAACGTATAATTCTAAGTATGGCACGATTTCACTTGGATTGGGACTTTTCGAATCAAAACAAGTCAAACAAAACAAGTTCGAAACCGTTGTTGTGATTCTCTATTCTTCTACATAGCCAGACGGTCAATTCTAGCACAAAGCACCATACGGTTGTGGTCATGCCTGATTTTTGCAAGGAATTGTTCTTTTTAACTCAGAACAACTCCAACAAACATGGATGAAGATCAGATCGACATGCTCATCGTTTCTTTGGGACGCTTTGACGGTTTAATTTCAAAAAAAGCAACGTATGATTCGTATTATGGCACGACTTCTCCTGGAATATGGTTTTCGAATCAAAACAACTCAAATGAAACAAGTTTTAAATGGTTGGTAGCTTGCTAATTGTTTCCTTTAGAGGGTCGAATTTTGGAACAAAGCACCATACGGTTGTGATGAAGATCGGATTGACTTGTTCGTCATTTCTTTTGGATGCTTTGATGGTCTAATTTGGAAAAAAGCAACGTACGATTCTGATTATGGCACGACTTCTCAATGAATAGGGTTTTTGAATTAGAACAACTCAAACTAAACTTGTTTAAAATCTTCGATAGCTTGCTAATTGTTTCTTTTACTTGTCCAGATGGTCGAATTTGGCACAAAGCACCATACGGTTGTGATCATTCATGAGTGCAGCAAGGACGTCGTCACGGTCGAATTTGGCATAAAGCAACGTATAATTCTAAGTATGGCACGATTTCACTTGGATTGGGACTTTTCGAATCAAAACAAGTCAAACAAAACAAGTTCGAAACCGTTGTTGTGATTCTCTATTCTTCTGCATAGCCAGACGGTCAATTCTTGCACAAAGCAACATACTGTTGTGGTCATGCCTGATTTTTGAAAGGAATTGTTCTTTTCGACTCAGAACAACTCAAACAAACTTGGATGAAGATCGGATCGACGCACTCGTCCTTTCTTTGGGATGCTTTGATGGTTTAATTTCAAAATAAGCAACGTACGATTCGTATTATGCCAGGACTTCTCCTGGAATGTGGTTTTTGAATCAAAACAACTCAAATGTGGTTTTTAAAATGGTTGGTAGCTTGCTAATTGTTTCCTTTAGATGTCCAAACGGTCGAATTTGGAACAAAGCACCATACGGTTGTGATGAAGATTGGATTCACATGTTCGTCATTTCTTTTGGATGCTTTGATTCTCTAATTTGGAAAAAAGCAACGTACGATTCTGATTGTGGCACAACTTCTCCAGGAATTGGGTTTTTGAATTAGAACAACTCAAACTAAACTTGTTTAAAATCATCGATAGCTTGCTAATTGTTTCTTTTACTTGTCCAGATGGTCAAATTTGGCACAAAGCACCATACGGTTGTGATAATTCATCAGTGCAGCAAGGAATTACTCTTTTCGATTCAGGACATCCTCACGGTCGAATTTGGCATAAAGCAACTTATAATTCTAAGTATGGCATGATTTCACTTGGATTGGGACTTTTCGAATCAAAACAAGTCAAACGAAAAGAGTTCGAAACCGTTGTTGTCATTCTCTATTCTTCTGTACATCCAGATGGTCAATTCTAGCACAAAGCACCATACGGTTGTAGTCATGCCTGATTTTTGTAATGAATTGTTCTTTTCGATTGAGAACAACTCAAACAAACATGGATGAAGATCGGATCTACATGCTCATCGTTTCTTTGGGACGCTTTGATGGTTTAATTTCAAAAAAAGCAATGTACGATTCATTTTATAGCAAGACTTCTCTTGTAATGTGGTTTTCGAATCAAAACAACTCAAATGAAACGAGTTTAAAATGGTTCGTAGCTTGCTAATTGGTTCCTTTAGATGTCCAAAAGGTGGAATTTGGAACAAAGCACCATACGGTTGTGATGAAGATCGGATTGACTTGTTCGCCATTTCTTTTGGATGCTTTGATGGTCTAATTTGGAAAAATGCAACGTACGATTCTGATTATGGCACAACTTCTTCGAGAATGTGGTTTTTGAATCGGAACAACTCAAAATAAACTTGTTTGAAAACGTGGATAGCTGGCTAATGATTTCTTTTAGTTGTCCAGATGGTCGAATTTGGCACAAAGCACCATACGGTTGTGATTATTCATGAGTGCAGCAAGGAATTACTCTTTTCGATTCAGGACGTCCTCGCGGTCGAATTTGGCATAAATCAACGTATAATTCTAAGTATGGCACGATTTCACTTGCATTGGGACTTTTCGAATCAAAACAAGTCAAACGAAACAAGTTCAAAACTGTTGTTGTCATTCTCTGTTCTTCTGCACATCCAGAGGGTCAATTCTAGCACAAAGCACCATACTGTTGTGGTCATGCCTGATTTTTGCAAGGAATTGTTCTTTTCCACCCATAATAACTCAAACAAACTTGGATGAAGATCGGATCGACATGCTCGTCGTTTCTTTGGGATGCTTTGGCGGTTTAATTTTGAAAAAAGCAACGTACGATTCGTATTATGGCACGACTTCTCCTGGAATGGGGTTTGGAATCAAAACAACTCAAACGAAATAAGTTTGAACTCGTTGTTAGCTTGCTAATTGTATCCTTTAAAGCACCATACGGTTGTGATGAAGATCAGATTGACATGTTCGTCATTTCTTTTGGATGCTTTGATGCTGTAATTTGGAAAAAAACAACGTACGATTCTGATTGTGACACGACTTCTCCCGGAATGGGGTTTTTGAATTAGAACAACTCAAACTAAACTTGTTTAAAATCATCGATAGCTTGCTAATTGTTTCTTTTACTTGTCCAGATGGTCGAATTTGGCACAAAGCATCATACGGTTGTGATCATTCATGGGTGCAGCAAGGACGTCCTCACGGTCGAATTTGGCATAAAGCAACGTATAATTCTAAGTATGGCACAATTTCACATGGATTGAGACTTTTCGTATCAAAACAAGTCAAACGAAACAAGTTCGAAACCGTTGTTGTCATTCTCTATTCTTCTGGACATCCAGACGGTCAATTCTAGCACAAAGCACCATACGGTTGTGGTCATGCCTGATTTTTGCAAGGAATTGTTCTTTCCGACTCAGAACAACTCCAACTAACATGGATGAAGATCAGATCGATATGCTCGTTGTTTCTTTGGGACGCTTTGACGGTTTAATTTCGAAAAAAGCAACGTATGATTCGTATTATGGCACGACTTCTCCTGGAATATGGTCTTCAAATCAAAACAACTCAAATGAAACAAGTTTGAAATGGTTGGTAGCTTGCTAATTGTTTCCTTTAGAGGGTCGAATTTGGAACAAAGCACCATACGGTTGTGATGAATATCAGATTGACTTGTTCGTCATTTCTTTTGGACGCTTTGATGTTCTAATTTGAAAAAAAGCAACGTACGATTCTGATTATGGCACGACTTCTCAATGAATAGGTTTTTGAATTAGAACAACTCAAACTAAACTTGTTTAAAATCTTCGATAGCTTGCTAATTGTTTCTTTTACTTGTCCAGATGGTTGAATTTGGCACAAAGTACCATACGGTTGTGATCATTCATGAGTGCAGCAAGGACGTCATCACGGTCGAATTTGGCATAAAGCAACGTATAATTCTAAGTATGGCACGATTTCACTTGGATTGGAACTTTTCGAATCAAAACAAGTCAAACAAAACAAGTTCGAAACCGTTGTTGTGATTCTCTATTCTTCTGCATTGCCAGACGGTCAATTCTAGCACAAAGCAACATACTGTTGTGGTCATGCCCGATTTTTGCAAGGAATTGTTCTTTTCGACTCAGAACAACTCAAACAAACTTGGATGAAGATCGGATCGACGTACTCGTCGTTTCATTGGGACGCTTTGACGGTTTAATTTCAAAATAAGCAACGTACGATTCGTATTATGCCAGGACTTCTCCTGGAATGTGGTTTTCGAATCAAAACAACTCAAAGGAAACAAGTTTAAAATGGTTGGTAGCTTGCTAATTGTTTCCTTTAGATGTCCAAAGGGTCGAATTTGGAACAAAGCACCATACGGTTGTGATGAAGATTGGATTCACATGTTCGTCATTTCTTTTGGATGCTTTGATGCTCTAATTTGGAAAAAAGCAACGTACGATTCTGATTGTGGCACAACTTCTCCAGGAATTGGGTTTTTGAATTAGAACAACTCAAACTAAACTTGTTTAAAATCATCGATAGCTTGCTAATTGTTTCTTTTAGTTGTCCAGATGGTCGAATTTGGCACAAAGCACCATACGGTTGTGATAATTCATCGGTGCAGCAAGGAATTACTCTTTTCGATTCAGGACGTCCTCACAGTCGAATTTGGCATAAAGCAACTTATAATTCTAAGTATGGCACGATTTCACTTGGATTGGGACTTTTCGAATCAAAACAAGTCAAACAAAAAGAGTTCAAAACCGTTGTTGTTATTCTCTATTCTTCTGGACATCCAGATGGTCAATTCTAGCACAAAGCACCATACGGTTGTAGTCATGCCTGATTTTTGTAATGAATTGTTCTTTTCGACTCAGAACAACTGAAACAAACATGGATGAAGATCGGATCTACATGCTCATCGTTTCTTTGGGACGCTTTGATGGTTTAATTTCAAAAAAAGCAATGTACGATTCGTATTATGGGACGACTTCTCTTGTAATGTGGTTTTCGAATCAAAACAACTCAAATGAAACGAGTTTAAAATGGTTCGTAGCTTGCTAATTGGTTCCTTTAGATGTCCAAAAGGTGGAATTTGGAACAAAGCACCATACGGTTGTGATGAAGATCGGATTGACTTGTTCGCCATTTCTTTTGGATGCTTTGATGGTCTAATTTGGAAAAATGCAACGTACGATTCTGATTATGGCACAACTTCTCCGAGAATGGGGTTTTTGAATCAGAACAACTCAAACTAAACTTGTCTGAAATAGTGGATAGCTGGCTAATGATTTCTTTTAGTTGTCCAGATGGTCGAATTTGGCACAAAGCACCATACGGTTGTGATTATTCATGAGTGCAGCAAGGAATTACTCTTTTCGATTCAAGACGTCCTCGCGGTCGAATTTGGCATAAAGCAACGTATAATTCTAAGTATGGCACGATTTCACTTGCATTGGGACTTTTCGAATCAAAACAAGTCAAATGAAATAAGTTCAAAACTGTTGTTGTCATTCTCTATTCTTCTGCACATCCAGAGGGTCAATTCTAGCACAAAGCACCATACTGTTGTGGTCATGCCTGATTTTTGCAAGGAATTGTTCTTTTCCACCCATAATAACTCAAACAAACTTGGATGAAGATCGGATCGACATGCTCGTCGTTTCTTTGGGACGCTTTGGCGATTTAATTTTGAAAAAAGCAACGTACGATTCGTATTATGGCACGACTTCTCCTGGAATGGGGTTTCAAATCAAAATAACTCAAACGAAACAAGTTTGAAATCATTGTTAGCTTGTTAATTGTATCCTTTAAAGCACCATACGGTTGTGATGAAGATCAGATTGACATGTTCGTCATTTCTTTTGGATGCTTTGATGCTGTAATTTGGAAAAAAGCAACGTACGATTCTGATTGTGGCACGACTTCTCCCGGAATGGGGTTTTTGAATTAGAACAACTCAAACTAAACTTGTTTAAAATCATCGATAGCTTGCTAATTGTTTATTTTACTTGTCCAGATGGTCGAATTTGGCACAAAGCATCATACGGTTATGATCATTCATGGGTGCCGCAAGGACGTCCTCACAGTCGAATTTGGCATAAAGCAACGTATTATTCTAAGTATGGCACAATTTCACTTGGATTGAGACTTTTCGTATCAAAACAAGTCAAACGAAACAAGTTCGAAACCGTTGTTGTGATTCTCTATTCTTCTGCATTGCCAGACGGTCAATTCTAGCACAAAGCAACGTACTATTGTGGTCATGCCTGATTTTTGCAAGGAATTGTTCTTTTCGACTCAGAACAACTCAAACGAACTTGGATGAAGATTGGATCGGCATGCTCGTCGTTTCTTTGGGACGCTTTGACGGTTTAATTTCGAAAAAAGCAACGTATGATTCGTATTATGGCACGACTTCTCCTGGAATATGGTTTTCGAATCAAAACAACTCAAATGAAACAAGTTTAAAATGGTTGGTAGCTTGCTAATTGTTTCCTTTAGAGGGTCAAATTTTGGAACAAAGCACCATACGGTTGTGATGAAGATCGGATTGACTTGTTCGTCATTTCTTTTGGATGCTTTGATGGTCTAATTTGGAAAAAAGCAACGTACGATTCTGATTATGGCACGACTTCTCAATGAATGGGGTTTTTGAATTAGAACAACTCAAACTAAACTTGTTTAAAATCTTCGATAGCTTGCTAATTGTTTCTTTTACTTGTCCAGATGGTCGAATTTGGCACAAAGCACCATACGGTTGTGATCATTCATGAGTGCAGTAAGGACGTCGTCACGGTCGAATTTGGCATAAAGCAACGTATAATTCTAAGTATGGCACGATTTCACTTGGATTGGGACTTTTCGAATCAAAACAAGTCAAACAAAACAAGTTCAAAACCGTTGTTGTGATTCTCTATTCTTCTGCATAGCCAGACGGTCAATTCTAGCACAGAGCAACATACTGTTGTGGTCATGCCTGATTTTTGCAAGGAATTGTTCTTTTCGACTCAGAACAACTCAAACAAACTTGGATGAAGATCGGATCGACGTACTCGTCGTTTCATTAGGACGTTTTGACGGTTTAATTTCAAAATAAGCAACGTACGATTCGTATTATGCCAGGACTTCTCCTGGAATGTGGTTTTCGAATCAAAACAACTCAAAGGAAACAAGTTTAAAATGGTTGGTAGCTTGCTAATTGTTTCCTTTAGATGTCCAAAGGGTCGAATTTGGAACAAAGCACCATACGGTTGTGATGAAGATTGGATTCACATGTTCGTCATTTCTTTTGGATGCTTTGATGCTCTAATTTGGAAAAAAGCAACGTACGATTCTGATTGTGGCACAACTTCTCCAGGAATTGGGTTTTTGAATTAGAACAACTCAAACTAAACTTGTTTAAAATCATCGGTAGCTTGCTAATTGTTTCTTTTACTTGTCCAGATGGTCGAATTTGGCACAAAGCACCATACGGTTGTGATCATTCATGGGTGCAGCAAGGACGTCCTCACGGTCGAATTTGGCATAAAGCAACGTATAATTCTAAGTATGGCACAATTTCACTTGGATTGAGACTTTTCGTATCAAAACAAGTCAAACGAAACAAGTTCGAAACCGTTGTTGTCATTCTCTATTCTTCTGGACATCCAGACGGTCAATTCTAGCACAAAGCACCATACGGTTGTGGTCATGCTTGATTTTTGCAAGGAATTGTTCTTTTCGACTCAGAACAACTCCAACAAACATGGATGAAGATCAGATCGATATGCTCGTCGTTTCTTTGGGACGCTTTGACGGTTTAATTTCGAAAAAAGCAACGTATGATTCGTATTATGGCACGACTTCTCCTGGAATATGGTCTTCAAATCAAAACAACTCAAATGAAACAAGTTTGAAATGGTTGGTAGCTTGCTAATTGTTTCCTTTAGAGGGTCGAATTTGGAACAAAGCACCATACGGTTGTGATGAATATCAGATTGACTTGTTCGTCATTTCTTTTGGACGCTTTGATGTTCTAATTTGAAAAAAAGCAACGTACGATTCTGATTATGGCACGACTTCTCAATGAATAGGGTTTTTGAATTAGAACAACTCAAACTAAACTTGTTTAAAATCTTCGATAGCTTGCTAATTGTTTCTTTTACTTGTCCAGATGGTTGAATTTGGCACAAAGCACCAGACGGTTGTGATCATTCATGACTGCAGCAAGGACGTCGTCACGGTCGAATTTGGCATAAAGCAACGTATAATTCTAAGTATGGCACGATTTCACTTGGATTGGGACTTTTCGAATCAAAACAAGTCAAACAAAACAAGTTCGAAACCGTTGTTGTGATTCTCTATTCTTCTGCATTGCCAGACGGTCAATTCTAGCACAGAGCAACATACTGTTGTGGTCATGCCTGATTTTTGCAAGGAATTGTTCTTTTCGACTCAGAACAACTCAAACAAACTTGGATGAAGATCGGATCGACGTACTCGTCGTTTCATTAGGACGCTTTGACGGTTTAATTTCAAAATAAGCAACGTACGATTCGTATTATGCCAGGACTTCTCCTGGAATGTGGTTTTCGAATCAAAACAACTCAAAGGAAACAAGTTTAAAATGGTTGGTAGCTTGCTAATTGTTTCCTTTAGATGTCCAAAGGGTCGAATTTGGAACAAAGCACCATACGGTTGTGATGAAGATTGGATTCACATGTTCATCATTTCTTTTGGATGCTTTGATGCTCTAATTTGGAAAAAAGCAACGTACGATTCTGATTGTGGCACAACTTCTCCAGGAATTGGGTTTTTGAATTAGAACAACTCAAACTAAACTTGTTTAAAATCATCGATAGCTTGCTAATTGTTTCTTTTACTTGTCCAGATGGTCGAATTTGGCACAAAGCACCATACGGTTGTGATAATTCATCGGTGCAGCAAGGAATTACTCTTTTCGATTCAGGACGTCCTCACAGTCGAATTTGGCATAAAGCAACTTATAATTCTAAGTATGGCACGATTTCACTTGGATTGGGTCTTTTCGAATCAAAACAAGTCAAACAAAAAGAGTTCAAAACCGTTGTTGTTATTCTCTATTCTTCTGGACATCCAGATGGTCAATTCTAGCACAAAGCACCATACGGTTGTAGTCATGCCTGATTTTTGTAATGAATTGTTCTTTTCGACTCAGAACAACTCAAACAAACATGGATGAAGATCGGATCTACATGCTCATCGTTTCTTTGGAACGCTTTGATGGTTTAATTTCAAAAAAAGCAATGTACGATTCGTATTATGGCACGACTTCTCTTGTAATGTGGTTTTTGAATCAAAACAATTCAAATGAAACGAGTTTAAAATGGTTCGTAGCTTTCTAATTGTTTCCTTTAGATGTCCAAAAGGTCGAATTTGGAACAAAGCACCATACGGTTGTGATGAAGATCGGATTGACTTGTTCGCCATTTCTTTTGGATGCTTTGATGGTCTAATTTGGAAATAGGCAACGTACGATTCTGATTATGTCACAACTTCTCCAAGAATGGGGTTTTTGAATCAGAACAACTCAAAATAAATTTGTTTGAAATCGTGGATAGCTGGCTAATGATTTCTTTTAGTTGTCCAGATGGTCGAATTTGGCACAAAGCACCATACGGTTGTGATTATTCATGAGTGCAGCAAGGAATTACTCTTTTCGATTCAGGACGTCCTCGCGGTCGAATTTGGCATAAAGCAACGTATAATTCTAAGTATGGCACGATTTCACTTGCATTGGGACTTTTCGAATCAAAACAAGTCAAACGAAACAAGTTTAAAACTGTTGTTGTCATTCTCTGTTCTTCTGCACATCCAGAGGGTTAATTCTAGCACAAAGCACCATACTGTTGTGGTCATGCCTGATTTTTGCAAGGAATTGTTCTTTTCCACCCATAATAACTCAAACAAACTTGGATGAAGATCGGATCGACATGCTCGTCGTTTCTTTGGGATGCTTTGGCGGTTTAATTTTGAAAAAAGCAACGTACGATTCGTATTATGGCACGACTTCTCCTGGAATGGGGTTTCGAATCAAAACAACTCAAACGAAATAAGTTTGAAATCGTTGTTAGCTTGCTAATTGTATCCTTTAAAGCACTATACGGTTGTGATGAAGATCAGATTGACTTGTTCGTCATTTCTTTTGGATGCTTTGATGCTGTAATTTGGAAAAAAACAACGTACGATTCTGATTGTGACACGACTTCTCCCGGAATGGGGTTTTTGAATTAGAACAACTCAAACTAAACTTGTTTAAAATCATCGATAGCTTGCTAATTGTTTCTTTTACTTGTCCAGATTGTCGAATTTGGTACAAAGCATCATACGGTTGTGATCATTCATGGGTGCAGCAAGGACGTCCTCACGGTCGAATTTGGCATAAAGCAACGTATAATTCTAAGTATGGCACAATTTCACTTGGATTGAGACTTTTCGTATCAAAACAAGTCAAACGAAACAAGTTCGAAACCGTTGTTATCATTCTCTATTCTTCTGGACATCTAGACGGTCAATTCTAGCACAAAGCACCATACGGTTGTGGTCATGCCTGATTTTTGCAAGGAATTGTTCTTTTCGACTCAGAACAACTCCAACAAACATGGATGAAGATCAGATCGATATGCTCGTCGTTTCTTTGGGACGCTTTGACGGTTTAATTTCGAAAAAAGCAACGTATGATTCGTATTATGGCACGACTTCTCCTGGAATATGGTCTTCAAATCAAAACAACTCAAATGAAACAAGTTTGAAATGGTTGGTAGCTTGCTAATTATTTCCTTTAGAGGGTCGAATTTGGAACAAAGCACCATACGGTTGTGATGAATATCAGATTGACTTGTTCGTCATTTCTTTTGGACGCTTTGATGTTCTAATTTGAAAAAAAGCAACGTACGATTCTGATTATGGCACGACTTCTCAATGAATAGGGTTTTTGAATTAGAACAACTCAAACTAAACTTGTTTAAAATCTTCGATAGCTTGCTAATTGTTTCTTTTACCTGTCCAGATGGTTGAATTTGGCACAAAGCACCATACGGTTGTGATCATTCACGAGTGCAGCAAGGACGTCGTCACGGTCGAATTTGGCATAAAGCAACGTATAATTCTAAGTATGGCACGATTTCACTTGGATTGGGACTTTTCGAATCAAAACAAGTCAAACAAAACAAGTTCGAAACCGTTGTTGTGATTCTCTATTCTTCTGCATTGCCAGACGGTCAATTCTAGCACAGAGCAACATACTGTTGTGGTCATGCCTGATTTTTGCAAGGAATTGTTCTTTTCGACTCAGAACAACTCAAACAAACTTGGATGAAGATCGGATCGACGTACTCGTCGTTTCATTGGGACGCTTTGACGGTTTAATTTCAAAATAAGCAACGTACGATTCGTATTATGCCAGGACTTCTCCTGGAATGTGGTTTTCGAATCAAAACAACTCAAAGGAAACAAGTTTAAAATGGTTGGTAGCTTGCTAATTGTTTCCTTTAGATGTCCAAAGGGTCGAATTTGGAACAAAGCACCATACGGTTGTGATGAAGATTGGATTCACATGTTCGTCATTTCTTTTGGATGCTTTGATGCTCTAATTTGGAAAAAAGCAACGTACGATTCTGATTGTGGCACAACTTCTCCAGGAATTGGGTTTTTGAATTAGAACAACTCAAACTAAACTTGTTTAAAATCATCGATAGCTTGCTAATTGTTTCTTTTACTTGTCCAGATGGTCGAATTTGGCACAAAGCACCATACGGTTGTGATAATTCATCGGTGCAGCAAGGAATTACTCTTTTCGATTCAGGACGTCCTCACAGTCGAATTTGGCATAAAGCAACTTATAATTCTAAGTATGGCACGATTTCACTTGGATTGGGTCTTTTCGAATCAAAACAAGTCAAACAAAAAGAGTTCAAAACCGTTGTTGTTATTCTCTATTCTTCTGGACATCCAGATGGTCAATTCTAGCACAAAGCACCATACGGTTGTAGTCATGCCTGATTTTTGTAATGAATTGTTCTTTTCGACTCAGAACAACTCAAACAAACATGGATGAAGATTGGATCTACATGCTCATCGTTTCTTTGGGACGCTTTGATGGTTTAATTTTGAAAAAAGCAATGTACGATTCGTATTATGGCACGACTTCTCCTGTAATGTGGTTTTCGAATCAAAACAACTCAAATGAAATGAGTTTAAAATGGTTGGTAGCTTGCTAATTGTTTCCTTTAGATGTCCAAAAGGTCGAATTTGGAACAAAGCACCATACGGTTGTGATGAAGATCGGATTGACTTGTTCGCCATTTCTTTTGGATGCTTTGATGGTCTAATTTGGAAAAATGCAACGTACGATTCTGATTATGCACAACTTCTCCAGGAATGGGTTTTTGAATCAGAACAACTCAAACTAAACTTGTCTAAAATCGTGGATAGCTTGCTAATGGTTTCTTTTAGTTGTCCAGATGGTCGAATTTGGCACAAAGCACCATACGGTTGTGATTATTCATGAGTGCAGCAAGGAATTACTCTTTTCGATTCAGGACGTCCTCGCGGTCGAATTTGGCATAAAGCAACGTATAATTCTAAGTATGGCACGATTTCACTTGCATTTGGACTTTTCGAATCAAAACAAGTCAAACGAAACAAGTTCAAAACTGTTGTTGTCATTCTCTGTTCTTCTGCACATCCAGAGGGTCAATTCTAGCACAAAGCACCATACTGTTGTGGTCATGCCTGATTTTTGCAAGGAATTGTTCTTTTCCACCCATAATAACTCAAACAAACTTGGATGAAGATCGGATCGACATGCTCGTCGTTTCTTTGGGACGCTTTGGCGGTTTAATTTTGAAAAAAGCAACGTACGATTCGTATTATGGCACGACTTCTCCTGGAATGGGGTTTCGAATCAAAACAACTCAAACGAAATAAGTTTGAAATCGTTGTTAGCTTGCTAATTGTATCCTTTAAAGCACCATACGGTTGTGATGAAGATCAGATTGACATGTTCGTCATTTCTTTTGGATGCTTTGATGCTGTAATTTGGAAAAAAACAACGTACGATTCTGATTGTGACACGACTTCTCCCGGAATGGGGTTTTTGAATTAGAACAACTCAAACTAAACTTGTTTAAAATCATCGATAGCTTGCTAATTGTTTCTTTTACTTGTCCAGATGGTCGAATTTGGCACAAAGCATCATACGGTTGTGATCATTCATGGGTGCAGCAAGGACGTCCTCACGGTCGAATTTGGCATAAAGCAACGTATAATTCTAAGTATGGCACAATTTCACTTGGATTGAGACTTTTCGTATCAAAACAAGTCAAACGAAACAAGTTCGAAACCGTTGTTGTCATTCTCTATTCTTCTGGACATCCAGACGGTCAATTCTAGCACAAAGCACCATACGGTTGTGGTCATGCTTGATTTTTGCAAGGAATTGTTCTTTTCGACTCAGAACAACTCCAACAAACATGGATGAAGATCAGATCGACATGCTCGTCGTTTCTTTGGGACGCTTTGACGGTTTAATTTCGAAAAAAGCAACGTATGATTCGTATTATGGCACGACTTCTCCTGGAATATGGTCTTCAAATCAAAACAACTCAAATGAAACAAGTTTGAAATGGTTGGTAGCTTGCTAATTGTTTCCTTTAGAGGGTCGAATTTGGAACAAAGCACCATACGGTTGTGATGAATATCAGATTGACTTGTTCGTCATTTCTTTTGGACGCTTTGATGTTCTAATTTGAAAAAAAGCAACGTACGATTCTGATTATGGCACGACTTCTCAATGAATAGGGTTTTTGAATTACAACAACTCAAACTAAACTTGTTTAAAATCTTCGATAGCTTGCTAATTGTTTCTTTTACCTGTCCAGATGGTTGAATTTGGCACAAAGCACCATACGGTTGTGATCATTCATGAGTGCAGCAAAGACGTCGTCACAGTCGAATTTGGCATAAAGCAACGTATAATTCTAAGTATGGCACGATTTCACTTGGATTGGGACTTTTCGAATCAAAACAAGTCAAACAAAACAAGTTCGAAACCGTTGTTGTGATTCTCTATTCTTCTGCATTGCCAGACGGTCAATTCTAGCACAGAGCAACATACTGTTGTGGTCATGCCTGATTTTTGCAAGGAATTGTTCTTTTCGACTCAGAACAACTCAAACAAACTTGGATGAAGATCGGATCGACGTACTCGTCGTTTCATTGGGACGCTTTGACGGTTTAATTTCAAAATAAGCAACGTACGATTCGTATTATGCCAGGACTTCTCCTGGAATGTGGTTTTCGAATCAAAACAACTCAACGGAAACAAGTTTAAAATGGTTGGTAGCTTGCTAATTGTTTCCTTTAGATGTCCAAAGGGTCAAATTTGGAACAAAGCACCATACGGTTGTGATGAAGATTGGATTCACATGTTCGTCATTTCTTTTGGATGCTTTGATGCTCTAATTTGGAAAAAAGCAACGTACGATTCTGATTGTGGCACAACTTCTCCAGGAATTGGGTTTTTGAATTAGAACAACTCAAACTAAACTTGTTTAAAATCATCGATAGCTTGCTAATTGTTTCTTTTACTTGTCCAGATGGTCGAATTTGGCACAAAGCACCATACGGTTGTGATAATTCATCGGTGCAGCAAGGAATTACTCTTTTCGATTCAGGACGTCCTCACAGTCGAATTTGGCATAAAGCAACTTATAATTCTAAGTATGGCACGATTTCACTTGGATTGGGTCTTTTCGAATCAAAACAAGTCAAACAAAAAGAGTTCAAAACCGTTGTTGTTATTCTCTATTCTTCTGGACATCCAGATGGTCAATTCTAGCACAAAGCACCATACGGTTGTAGTCATGCCTGATTTTTGTAATGAATTGTTCTTTTCGACTCAGAACAACTCAAACAAACATGGATGAAGATCGGATCTACATGCTCATCGTTTCTTTGGAACGCTATGATGGTTTAATTTTGAAAAAAGCAATGTACGATTCGTATTATGGCACGACTTCTCCTGTAATGTGGTTTTCATGAGTGCAGCAAGGAATTACTCTTTTCAATTCAGGACGTCCTCGCGGTCGAATTTGGCATAAAGCAACGTATAATTCTAAGTATGGCACGATTTCACTTGCATTGGGACTTTTCGAATCAAAACAAGTCAAACGAAACAAGTTCAAAACTGTTGTTGTCATTCTCTATTCTTCTGCACATCCAGACGGTCAATTCTAGCACAAAGCACCATACTGTTGTGGTCATGCCTGATTTTTGCAAGGAATTGTTCTTTTCCACCCATAATAACTCAAACAAACTTGGATGAAGATCGGATCGACATGCTCGTCGTTTCTTTGGGACGCTTTGGCGGTTTAATTTTGAAAAAAGCAACGTACGATTCGTATTATGGCACGACTTCTCCTGGAATGGGGTTTCAAATCAAAACAACTCAAACGAAATAAGTTTGAAATCGTTGTTAGCTTGCTAATTGTATCCTTTAAAGCACCATACGGTTGTGATGAAGATCAGATTGACATGTTCGTCATTTCTTTTGGATGCTTTGATGCTGTAATTTGGAAAAAAGCAACGTACAATTCTGATTATGGCACGACTTCTCCCGGAATGGAGTTTTTGAATTAGAACAACTCAAACTAAACTTGTTTAAAATCATCGATAGCTTGCTAATTGTTTCTTTTACTTGTCCAGACGGTCGAATTTGGCACAAAGCATCATACGGTTGTGATCATTCATGGGTGCAGCAGGGACGTCCTCACGATCGAATTTGGCATAAAGCAACGTATAATTCTAAGTATGGCACAATTTCACTTGGATTGAGACTTTTCGTATCAAAACAAGTCAAACGAAACAAGTTCGAAACCGTTGTTATCATTCTCTATTCTTCTGGACATCCAGACGGTCAATTCTAGCACAAAGCACCATACGGTTGTGGTCATGCCTGATTTTTGCAAGGAATTGTTCTTTTCGACTCAGAACAACTCCAACAAACATGGATGAAGATCAGATCGACATGCTCGTCGTTTCTTTGGGACGCTTTGACGGTTTAATTTCGAAAAAAGCAACGTATGATTCGTATTATGGCACGACTTCTCCTGGAATATGGTCTTCAAATCAAAACAACTCAAACGAAACAAGTTTGAAATGGTTGGTAGCTTGCTAATTGTTTCCTTTAGAGGGTCGAATTTGGAACAAAGCACCATATGGTTGTGATGAATATCAGATTGACTTGTTCGTCATTTCTTTTGGACGCTTTGATGTTCTAATTTGAAAAAAAGCAACGTACGATTCTGATTATGGCACGACTTCTCAATGAATAGGGTTTTTGAATTAGAACAACTCAAACTAAACTTGTTTAAAATCTTCGATAGCTTGCTAATTGTTTCTTTTACCTGTCCAGATGGTTGAATTTGGCACAAAGCACCATACGGTTGTGATCATTCACGAGTGCAGCAAGGACGTCGTCACGGTCGAATTTGGCATAAAGCAACGTATAATTCTAAGTATGGCACGATTTCACTTGGATTGGGACTTTTCGAATCAAAACAAGTCAAACAAAACAAGTTCGAAACCGTTGTTGTGATTCTCTATTCTTCTGCATTGCCAGACGGTCAATTCTAGCACAGAGCAACATACTGTTGTGGTCATGCCTGATTTTTGCAAGGAATTGTTCTTTTCGACTCAGAACAACTCAAACAAACTTGGATGAAGATCGGATCGACGTACTCGTCGTTTCATTGGGACGCTTTGACGGTTTAATTTCAAAATAAGCAACGTACGATTCGTATTATGCCAGGACTTCTCCTGGAATGTGGTTTTCGAATCAAAACAACTCAAAGGAAACAAGTTTAAAATGGTTGGTAGCTTGCTAATTGTTTCCTTTAGATGTCCAAAGGGTCGAATTTGGAACAAAGCACCATACGGTTGTGATGAAGATTGGATTCACATGTTCGTCATTTCTTTTGGATGCTTTGATGCTCTAATTTGGAAAAAAGCAACGTACGATTCTGATTGTGGCACAACTTCTCCAGGAATTGGGTTTTTGAATTAGAACAACTCAAACTAAACTTGTTTAAAATCATCGATAGCTTGCTAATTGTTTCTTTTACTTGTCCAGATGGTCGAATTTGGCACAAAGCACCATACGGTTGTGATAATTCATCAGTGCAGCAAGGAATTACTCTTTTCGATTCAGGACGTCCTCACAGTCGAATTTGGCATAAAGCAACTTATAATTCTAAGTATGGCACGATTTCACTTGGATTGGGTCTTTTCGAATCAAAACAAGTCAAACAAAAAGAGTTCAAAACCGTTGTTGTTATTCTCTATTCTTCTGGACATCCAGATGGTCAATTCTAGCACAAAGCACCATACGGTTGTGATGAAGATCGGATTGACTTGTTCGCCATTTCTTTTGGATGCTTTGATGGTCTAATTTGGAAAAAGGCAACGTACAATTCTGATTATGTCACAACTTCTCCAAGAATGGGGTTTTTGAATCAGAACAACTCAAAATAAACTTGTTTGAAATCGTGGATAGCTGGCTAATGATTTCTTTTAGTTGTCCAGATGGTCGAATTTGGCACAAAGCACCATACGGTTGTGATTATTCATGAGTGCAGCAAGGAATTACTCTTTTCGATTCAGGACGTCCTCGCGGTCGAATTTGGCATAAAGCAACGTATAATTCTAAGTATGGCACGATTTCACTTGCATTGGGACTTTTCGAATCAAAACAAGTCAAACGAAACAAGTTCAAAACTGTTGTTGTCATTCTCTGTTCTTCTGCACATCCAGAGGGTCAATTCTAGCACAAAGCACCATACTGTTGTGGTCATGCCTGATTTTTGCAAGGAATTGTTCTTTTCCACCCATAATAACTCAAACAAACTTGGATGAAGATCGGATCGACATGCTCGTCGTTTCTTTGGGACGCTTTGGCGGTTTAATTTTGAAAAAAGCAACGTACGATTCGTATTATGGCACGACTTCCCCTGGAATGGGGTTTCAAATCAAAACAACTCAAACGAAATAAGTTTGAAATCGTTGTTAGCTTGCTAATTGTATCCTTTAAAGCACCATACGGTTGTGATGAAGATCAGATTGACATGTTCGTCATTTCTTTTGGATGCTTTGATGCTGTAATTTGGAAAAAAGCAACGTACAATTCTGATTATGGCACGATTTCTCCCGGAATGGGGTTTTTGAATTAGAACAACTCAAACTAAACTTGTTTAAAATCATCGATAGCTTGCTAATTGTTTCTTTTACTTGTCCAGATGGTCGAATTTGGCACAAAGCATCATACGGTTGTGATCATTCATGGGTGCAGCAGGGACGTCCTCACGATCGAATTTGGCATAAAGCAACGTATAATTCTAAGTATGGCACAATTTCACTTGGATTGAGACTTTTCGTATCAAAACAAGTCAAACGAAACAAGTTCGAAACCGTTGTTATCATTCTCTATTCTTCTGGACATCCAGACGGTCAATTCTAGCACAAAGCACCATACGGTTGTGGTCATGCCTGATTTTTGCAAGGAATTGTTCTTTTCGACTCAGAACAACTCCAACAAACATGGATGAAGATCAGATCGACATGCTCGTCGTTTCTTTGGATCACTTTGACGGTTTAATTTTGAAAAAAGCAACGTATGATTCGTATTATGGCACGACTTCTCCTGGAATATGGTTTTCGAATCAAAACAACTCAAATGAAACAAGTTTAAAATGGTTGGTAGCTTGCTAATTGTTTCCTTTAGAGGGTCGAATTTGGAACAAAGCACCATACGGTTGTGATGAAGATCGGATTGACTTGTTCGTCATTTCTTTTGGATGCTTTGATAGTCTAATTTGGAAAAAAGCAACGTACGATTCTGATTATGGCACGACTTCTCAATGAATAGGGTTTTTGAATTAGAACAACTCAAACTAAACTTGTTTAAAATCTTCGATAGCTTGCTAATTGTTTCTTTTACCTGTCCAGATGGTTGAATTTGGCACAAAGCACCATACGGTTGTGATCATTCATGAGTGCAGCAAGGACGTCGTCACGGTCGAATTTGGCATAAAGCAACGTATAATTCTAAGTATGGCACGAATTCACTTGGATTGGGACTTTTCGAATCAAAACAAGTCAAACAAAACAAGTTCGAAACCGTTGTTGTGATTCTCTATTCTTCTGCATAGCCAGACGGTCAATTCTAGCACAGAGCAACATACTGTTGTGGTCATGCCTGATTTTTGCAAGGAATTGTTCTTTTCGACTCAGAACAACTCAAACAAACTTGGATGAAGATCGGATCGACGTACTCGTCGTTTCATTGGGACGCTTTGACGGTTTAATTTCAAAATAAGCAACGTACGATTCGTATTATGCCAGGACTTCTCCTGGAATGTGGTTTTCGAATCAAAACAACTCAACGGAAACAAGTTTAAAATGGTTGGTAGCTTGCTAATTGTTTCCTTTAGATGTCCAAAGGGTCGAATTTGGAACAAAGCACCATACGGTTGTGATGAAGATTGGATTCACATGTTCGTCATTTCTTTTGGATGCTTTGATGCTCTAATTTGGAAAAAAGCAACGTACGATTCTGATTGTGGCACAACTTCTCCAGGAATTGGGTTTTTGAATTAGAACAACTCAAACTAAACTTGTTTAAAATCATCGATAGCTTGCTAATTGTTTCTTTTACTTGTCCAGATGGTCGAATTTGGCACAAAGCACCATACGGTTGTGATAATTCATCGGTGCAGCAAGGAATTACTCTTTTCGATTCAGGACGTCCTCACAGTCGAATTTGGCATAAAGCAACTTATAATTCTAAGTATGGCACGATTTCACTTGGATTGGGTCTTTTCGAATCAAAACAAGTCAAACAAAAAGAGTTCAAAATCGTTGTTGTTATTCTCTATTCTTCTGGACATCCAGATGGTCAATTCTAGCACAAAGCACCATACGGTTGTAGTCATGCCTGATTTTTGTAATGAATTGTTCTTTTCGACTCAGAACAACTCAAACAAACATGGATGAAGATCGGATCTACATGCTCATCGTTTCTTTGGGACGCTTTGATGGTTTAATTTTGAAAAAAGCAATGTACGATTCGTATTATGGCACGACTTCTCCTGGAATGGGGTTTCGAATCAAAACAACTCAAACGAAATAAGTTTGAAATCGTTGTTAGCTTGCTAATTGTATCCTTTAAAGCACCATACGGTTGTGATGAAGATCAGATTGACATGTTCGTCATTTCTTTTGGATGCTTTGATGCTGTAATTTGGAAAAAAGCAACGTACAATTCTGATTATGGCACGACTTCTCCCGGAATGGGGTTTTTGAATTAGAACAACTCAAACTAAACTTGTTTAAAATCATCGATAGCTTGCTAATTGTTTCTTTTACTTGTCCAGATGGTCGAATTTGGCACAAAGCATCATACGGTTGTGATCATTCATGGGTGCAGCAAGGACGTCCTCACGGTCGAATTTGGCATAAAGTAACGTATAATTCTAAGTATGGCACAATTTCACTTGGATTGAGACTTTTCGTATCAAAACAAGTCAAACGAAACAAGTTCGAAACCGTTGTTATCATTCTCTATTCTTCTGGACATCCAGACGGTCAATTCTAGCACAAAGCACCATACGGTTGTGGTCATGCCTGATTTTTGCAAGGAATTGTTCTTTTCGACTCAGAACAACTCCAACAAACATGGATGAAGATCAGATCGACATGCTCGTCGTTTCTTTGGATCACTTTGACGGTTTAATTTTAAAAAAAGCAACGTATGATTCGTATTATGGCACGACTTCTCCTGGAATATGGTTTTCCAATCAAAACAACTCAAATGAAACAAGTTTAAAATGGTTGGTAGCTTGCTAATTGTTTCCTTTAGAGGGTCGAATTTGGAACAAAGCACCATACGGTTGTGATGAAGATCGGATTGACTTGTTCGTCATTTCTTTTGGATGCTTTGATGGTCTAATTTGGAAAAAAGCAACGTACCATTCTGATTATGGCACGACTTCTCAATGAATAGGGTTTTTGAATTAGAACAACTCAAACTAAACTTGTTTAAAATCTTCGGTAGCTTGCTAATTGTTTCTTTTACCTGTCCAGATGGTTGAATTTGGCACAAAGCACCATACGGTTGTGATCATTCATGAGTGCAGCAAGGACGTCGTCACGGTCGAATTTGGCATAAAGCAACGTATAATTCTAAGTATGGCACGATTTCACTTGGATTGGGACTTTTCGAATCAAAACAAGTCAAACAAAACAAGTTCGAAACCGTTGTTGTGATTCTCTATTCTTCTGATAGCCAGACGGTCAATTCTAGCACAGAGCAACATACTGTTGTGGTCATGCCTGATTTTTGCAAGGAATTGTTCTTTTCGACTCAGAACAACTCAAACAAACTTGGATGAAGATCGGATCGACGTACTCGTCGTTTCATTGGGACGCTTTGACGGTTTAATTTCAAAATAAGCAACGTACGATTCGTATTATGCCAGGACTTCTCCTGGAATGTGGTTTTCGAATCAAAACAACTCAACGGAAACAAGTTTAAAATGGTTGGTAGCTTGCTAATTGTTTCCTTTAGATGTCCAAAGGGTCGAATTTGGAACAAAGCACCATACGGTTGTGATGAAGATTGGATTCACATGTTCGTCATTTCTTTTGGATGCTTTGATGCTCTAATTTGGAAAAAAGCAACGTACGATTCTGATTGTGGCACAACTTCTCCAGGAATTGGGTTTTTGAATTAGAACAACTCAAACTAAACTTGTTTAAAATCATCGATAGCTTGCTAATTGTTTCTTTTACTTGTCCAGATGGTCGAATTTGGCACAAAGCACCATACGGTTGTGATAATTCATCGGTGCAGCAAGGAATTACTCTTTTCGATTCAGGACGTCCTCACAGTCGAATTTGGCATAAAGCAACTTATAATTCTAAGTATGGCACGATTTCACTTGGATTGGGTCTTTTCGAATCAAAACAAGTCAAACAAAAAGAGTTCAAAACCGTTGTTGTTATTCTCTATTCTTCTGGACATCCAGATGGTCAATTCTAGCACAAAGCACCATACGGTTGTAGTCATGCCTGATTTTTGTAATGAATTGTTCTTTTCGACTCAGAACAACTCAAACAAACATGGATGAAGATCGGATCTACATGCTCATCATTTCTTTGGGACGTTTTGATGGTTTAATTTTGAAAAAAGCAATGTACGATTCGTATTATGGCACGACTTCTCTTGTAATGTGGTTTTCGAATCAAAACAACTCAAATGAAACGAGTTTAAAATGGTTGGTAGCTTGCTAATTGTTTCCTTTAGATGTCCAAAAGGTCAAATTTGGAACAAAGCACCATACGGTTGTGATGAAGATCGGATTGACTTGTTCGCCATTTCTTTTGGATGCTTTGATGGTCTAATTTGGAAAAATGCAATGTACGATTCTGATTATGCACAACTTCTCCAGGAATGGGGTTTTTGAATCAGAACAACTCAAACTAAACTTGTCTAAAATCGTAGATAGCTGGCTAATGGTTTCTTTTAGTTGTCCAGATGGTCGAATTTGGCACAAAGCACCATACGGTTGTGATTATTCATGAGTGCAGCAAGGAATTACTCTTTTCGATTCAGGACGTCCTCGCGGTCGAATTTGGCATAAAGCAACGTATAATTCTAAGTATGGCACGATTTCACTTGCATTGGGACTTTTCGAATCAAAACAAGTCAAACGAAACAAGTTCAAAACTGTTGTTGTCATTCTCTATTCTTCTGCACATCCAGACGGTCAATTCTAGCACAAAGCACCATACTGTTGTGGTCATGCCTGATTTTTGCAAGGAATTGTTCTTTTCCACCCATAATAACTCAAACAAACTTGGATGAAGATCGGATCGACATGCTCGTCGTTTCTTTGGGACGCTTTGGCGGTTTAATTTTGAAAAAAGCAACGTACGATTCGTATTATGGCACGACTTCTCCTGGAATGGGGTTTCGAATCAAAACAACTCAAACGAAATATGTTTGAAATCGTTGTTAGCTTGCTAATTGTATCCTTTAAAGCACCATACGGTTGTGATGAAGATCAGATTGACATGTTCGTCATTTCTTTTGGATGCTTTGATGCTGTAATTTGGAAAAAAGCAACGTACAATTCTGATTATGGCACGACTTCTCCCGGAATGGGGTTTTTGAATTAGAACAACTCAAACTAAACTTGTTTAAAATCATCGATAGCTTGCTAATTGTTTCTTTTACTTGTCCAGATGGTCGAATTTGGCACAAAGCATCATACGGTTGTGATCATTCATGGGTGCAGCAAGTACGTCCTCACGGTCGAATTTGGCATAAAGTAACGTATAATTCTAAGTATGGCACAATTTCACTTGGATTGAGACTTTTCGTATCAAAACAAGTCAAACGAAACAAGTTCGAAACCGTTGTTATCATTCTCTATTCTTCTGGACATCCAGACGGTCAATTCTAGCACAAAGCACCATACGGTTGTGGTCATGCCTGATTTTTGCAAGGAATTGTTCTTTTCGACTCAGAACAACTCCAACAAACATGGATGAAGATCAGATCGACATGCTCGTCGTTTCTTTGGATCACTTTGACGGTTTAATTTTAAAAAAAGCAACGTATGATTCGTATTATGGCACGAATTCTCCTGGAATATGGTTTTCCAATCAAAACAACTCAAATGAAACAAGTTTAAAATGGTTGGTAGCTTGCTAATTGTTTCCTTTAGAGGGTCGAATTTGGAACAAAGCACCATACGGTTGTGATGAAGATCGGATTGACTTGGTCGTCATTTCTTTTGGATGCTTTGATGGTCTAATTTGGAAAAAAGCAACGTACGATTCTGATTATGGCACGACTTCTCAATGAATAGGGTTTTTGAATTAGAACAACTCAAACTAAACTTGTTTAAAATCTTCGATAGCTTGCTAATTGTTTCTTTTACCTGTCCAGATGGTTGAATTTGGCACAAAGCACCATACGGTTGTGATCATTCATGAGTGCAGCAAGGACGTCGTCACGGTCGAATTTGGCATAAAGCAACGTATAATTCTAAGTATGGCACGAATTCACTTGGATTGGGACTTTTCGAATCAAAACAAGTCAAACAAAACAAGTTCGAAACCGTTGTTGTGATTCTCTATTCTTCTGCATAGCCAGACGGTCAATTCTAGCACAGAGCAACATACTGTTGTGGTCATGCCTGATTTTTGCAAGGAATTGTTCTTTTCGACTCAGAACAACTCAAACAAACTTGGATGAAGATCGGATCGACGTACTCGTCGTTTCATTGGGACGCTTTGACGGTTTAATTTCAAAATAAGCAACGTACGATTCGTATTATGCCAGGACTTCTCCTGGAATGTGGTTTTCGAATCAAAACAACTCAACGGAAACAAGTTTTAAATGGTTGGTAGCTTGCTAATTGTTTCCTTTAGATGTCCAAAGGGTCGAATTTGGAACAAAGCACCATACGGTTGTGATGAAGATTGGATTCACATGTTCGTCATTTCTTTTGGATGCTTTGATGCTCTAATTTGGAAAAAAGCAACGTACGATTCTGATTGTGGCACAACTTCTCCAGGAATTGGGTTTTTGAATTAGAACAACTCAAACTAAACTTGTTTAAAATCATCGATAGCTTGCTAATTGTTTCTTTTACTTGTCCAGATGGTCGAATTTGGCACAAAGCACCATACGGTTGTGATAATTCATCGGTGCAGCAAGGAATTACTCTTTTCGATTCAGGACGTCCTCACAGTCGAATTTGGCATAAAGCAACTTATAATTCTAAGTATGGCACGATTTCACTTGGATTGGGTCTTTTCGAATCAAAACAAGTCAAACAAAAAGAGTTCAAAATCGTTGTTGTTATTCTCTATTCTTCTGGACATCCAGATGGTCAATTCTAGCACAAAGCACCATACGGTTGTAGTCATGCCTGATTTTTGTAATGAATTGTTCTTTTCGACTCAGAACAACTCAAACAAACATGGATGAAGATCGGATCTACATGCTCATCGTTTCTTTGGGACGCTTTGATGGTTTAATTTTGAAAAAAGCAATGTACGATTCGTATTATGGCACGACTTCTCCTGGAATGGGGTTTCGAATCAAAACAACTCAAACGAAATAAGTTTGAAATCGTTGTTAGCTTGCTAATTGTATCCTTTAAAGCACCATACGGTTGTGATGAAGATCAGATTGACATGTTCGTCATTTCTTTTGGATGCTTTGATGCTGTAATTTGGAAAAAAGCAACGTACAATTCTGATTATGGCACGACTTCTCCCGGAATGGGGTTTTTGAATTAGAACAACTCAAACTAAACTTGTTTAAAATCATCGATAGCTTGCTAATTGTTTCTTTTACTTGTCCAGATGGTCGAATTTGGCACAAAGCATCATACGGTTGTGATCATTCATGGGTGCAGCAAGGACGTCCTCACGGTCGAATTTGGCATAAAGTAACGTATAATTCTAAGTATGGCACAATTTCACTTGGATTGAGACTTTTCGTATCAAAACAAGTCAAACGAAACAAGTTCGAAACCGTTGTTATCATTCTCTATTCTTCTGGACATCCAGACGGTCAATTCTAGCACAAAGCACCATACGGTTGTGGTCATGCCTGATTTTTGCAAGGAATTGTTCTTTTCGACTCAGAACAACTCCAACAAACATGGATGAAGATCAGATCGACATGCTCGTCGTTTCTTTGGATCACTTTGACGGTTTAATTTTAAAAAAAGCAACGTATGATTCGTATTATGGCACGACTTCTCCTGGAATATGGTTTTCCAATCAAAACAACTCAAATGAAACAAGTTTAAAATGGTTGGTAGCTTGCTAATTGTTTCCTTTAGAGGGTCGAATTTGGAACAAAGCACCATACGGTTGTGATGAAGATCGGATTGACTTGTTCGTCATTTCTTTTGGATGCTTTGATGGTCTAATTTGGAAAAAAGCAACGTACCATTCTGATTATGGCACGACTTCTCAATGAATAGGGTTTTTGAATTAGAACAACTCAAACTAAACTTGTTTAAAATCTTCGGTAGCTTGCTAATTGTTTCTTTTACCTGTCCAGATGGTTGAATTTGGCACAAAGCACCATACGGTTGTGATCATTCATGAGTGCAGCAAGGACGTCGTCACGGTCGAATTTGGCATAAAGCAACGTATAATTCTAAGTATGGCACGATTTCACTTGGATTGGGACTTTTCGAATCAAAACAAGTCAAACAAAACAAGTTCGAAACCGTTGTTGTGATTCTCTATTCTTCTGATAGCCAGACGGTCAATTCTAGCACAGAGCAACATACTGTTGTGGTCATGCCTGATTTTTGCAAGGAATTGTTCTTTTCGACTCAGAACAACTCAAACAAACTTGGATGAAGATCGGATCGACGTACTCGTCGTTTCATTGGGACGCTTTGACGGTTTAATTTCAAAATAAGCAACGTACGATTCGTATTATGCCAGGACTTCTCCTGGAATGTGGTTTTCGAATCAAAACAACTCAACGGAAACAAGTTTAAAATGGTTGGTAGCTTGCTAATTGTTTCCTTTAGATGTCCAAAGGGTCGAATTTGGAACAAAGCACCATACGGTTGTGATGAAGATTGGATTCACATGTTCGTCATTTCTTTTGGATGCTTTGATGCTCTAATTTGGAAAAAAGCAACGTACGATTCTGATTGTGGCACAACTTCTCCAGGAATTGGGTTTTTGAATTAGAACAACTCAAACTAAACTTGTTTAAAATCATCGATAGCTTGCTAATTGTTTCTTTTACTTGTCCAGATGGTCGAATTTGGCACAAAGCACCATACGGTTGTGATAATTCATCGGTGCAGCAAGGAATTACTCTTTTCGATTCAGGACGTCCTCACAGTCGAATTTGGCATAAAGCAACTTATAATTCTAAGTATGGCACGATTTCACTTGGATTGGGTCTTTTCGAATCAAAACAAGTCAAACAAAAAGAGTTCAAAACCGTTGTTGTTATTCTCTATTCTTCTGGACATCCAGATGGTCAATTCTAGCACAAAGCACCATACGGTTGTAGTCATGCCTGATTTTTGTAATGAATTGTTCTTTTCGACTCAGAACAACTCAAACAAACATGGATGAAGATCGGATCTACATGCTCATCATTTCTTTGGGACGTTTTGATGGTTTAATTTTGAAAAAAGCAATGTACGATTCGTATTATGGCACGACTTCTCTTGTAATGTGGTTTTCGAATCAAAACAACTCAAATGAAACGAGTTTAAAATGGTTGGTAGCTTGCTAATTGTTTCCTTTAGATGTCCAAAAGGTCAAATTTGGAACAAAGCACCATACGGTTGTGATGAAGATCGGATTGACTTGTTCGCCATTTCTTTTGGATGCTTTGATGGTCTAATTTGGAAAAATGCAACGTACGATTCTGATTATGCACAACTTCTCCAGGAATGGGGTTTTTGAATCAGAACAACTCAAACTAAACTTGTCTAAAATCGTAGATAGCTGGCTAATGGTTTCTTTTAGTTGTCCAGATGGTCGAATTTGGCACAAAGCACCATACGGTTGTGATTATTCATGAGTGCAGCAAGGAATTACTCTTTTCGATTCAGGACGTCCTCGCGGTCGAATTTGGCATAAAGCAACGTATAATTCTAAGTATGGCACGATTTCACTTGCATTGGGACTTTTCGAATCAAAACAAGTCAAACGAAACAAGTTCAAAACTGTTGTTGTCATTCTCTATTCTTCTGCACATCCAGACGGTCAATTCTAGCACAAAGCACCATACTGTTGTGGTCATGCCTGATTTTTGCAAGGAATTGTTCTTTTCCACCCATAATAACTCAAACAAACTTGGATGAAGATCGGATCGACATGCTCGTCGTTTCTTTGGGACGCTTTGGCGGTTTAATTTTGAAAAAAGCAACGTACGATTCGTATTATGGCACGACTTCTCCTGGAATGGGGTTTCGAATCAAAACAACTCAAACGAAATATGTTTGAAATCGTTGTTAGCTTGCTAATTGTATCCTTTAAAGCACCATACGGTTGTGATGAAGATCAGATTGACATGTTCGTCATTTCTTTTGGATGCTTTGATGCTGTAATTTGGAAAAAAGCAACGTACAATTCTGATTATGGCACGACTTCTCCCGGAATGGGGTTTTTGAATTAGAACAACTCAAACTAAACTTGTTTAAAATCATCGATAGCTTGCTAATTGTTTCTTTTACTTGTCCAGATGGTCGAATTTGGCACAAAGCATCATACGGTTGTGATCATTCATGGGTGCAGCAAGTACGTCCTCACGGTCGAATTTGGCATAAAGTAACGTATAATTCTAAGTATGGCACAATTTCACTTGGATTGAGACTTTTCGTATCAAAACAAGTCAAACGAAACAAGTTCGAAACCGTTGTTATCATTCTCTATTCTTCTGGACATCCAGACGGTCAATTCTAGCACAAAGCACCATACGGTTGTGGTCATGCCTGATTTTTGCAAGGAATTGTTCTTTTCGACTCAGAACAACTCCAACAAACATGGATGAAGATCAGATCGACATGCTCGTCGTTTCTTTGGATCACTTTGACGGTTTAATTTTAAAAAAAGCAACGTATGATTCGTATTATGGCACGAATTCTCCTGGAATATGGTTTTCCAATCAAAACAACTCAAATGAAACAAGTTTAAAATGGTTGGTAGCTTGCTAATTGTTTCCTTTAGAGGGTCGAATTTGGAACAAAGCACCATACGGTTGTGATGAAGATCGGATTGACTTGGTCGTCATTTCTTTTGGATGCTTTGATGGTCTAATTTGGAAAAAAGCAACGTACGATTCTGATTATGGCACGACTTCTCAATGAATAGGGTTTTTGAATTAGAACAACTCAAACTAAACTTGTTTAAAATCTTCGATAGCTTGCTAATTGTTTCTTTTACCTGTCCAGATGGTTGAATTTGGCACAAAGCACCATACGGTTGTGATCATTCATGAGTGCAGCAAGGACGTCGTCACGGTCGAATTTGGCATAAAGCAACGTATAATTCTAAGTATGGCACGATTTCACTTGGATTGGGACTTTTCGAATCAAAACAAGTCAAACAAAACAAGTTCGAAACCGTTGTTGTGATTCTCTATTCTTCTGCATAGCCAGACGGTCAATTCTAGCACAAAGCAACATACTGTTGTGGTCATGCCTGATTTTTGCAAGGAATTGTTCTTTTCGACTCAGAACAACTCAAACAAACTTGGATGAAGATCGGATCGACGTACTCGTCGTTTCATTGGGACGCTTTGACGGTTTAATTTCAAAATAAGCAACGTACGATTCGTATTATGCCAGGACTTCTCCTGGAATGTGGTTTTCGAATCAAAACAACTCAACGGAAACAAGTTTAAAATGGTTGGTAGCTTGCTAATTGTTTCCTTTAGATGTCCAAAGGGTCGAATTTGGAACAAAGCACCATACGGTTGTGATGAAGATTGGATTCACATGTTCGTCATTTCTTTTGGATGCTTTGATGCTCTAATTTGGAAAAAAGCAACGTACGATTCTGATTGTGGCACAACTTCTCCAGGAATTGGGTTTTTGAATTAGAACAACTCAAACTAAACTTGTTTAAAATCATCGATAGCTTGCTAATTGTTTCTTTTACTTGTCCAGATGGTCGAATTTGGCACAAAGCACCATACGGTTGTGATAATTCATCGGTGCAGCAAGGAATTACTCTTTTCGATTCAGGACGTCCTCACAGTCGAATTTGGCATAAAGCAACTTATAATTCTAAGTATGGCACGATTTCACTTGGATTGGGTCTTTTCGAATCAAAACAAGTCAAACAAAAAGAGTTCAAAACCGTTGTTGTTATTCTCTATTCTTCTGGACATCCAGATGGTCAATTCTAGCACAAAGCACCATACGGTTGTAGTCATGCCTGATTTTTGTAATGAATTGTTCTTTTCGACTCAGAACAACTCAAACAAACATGGATGAAGATCGGATCTACATGCTCATCATTTCTTTGGGACGTTTTGATGGTTTAATTTTGAAAAAAGCAATGTACGATTCGTATTATGGCACGACTTCTCTTGTAATGTGGTTTTCGAATCAAAACAACTCAAATGAAACGAGTTTAAAATGGTTGGTAGCTTGCTAATTGTTTCCTTTAGATGTCCAAAAGGTCAAATTTGGAACAAAGCACCATACGGTTGTGATGAAGATCGGATTGACTTGTTCGCCATTTCTTTTGGATGCTTTGATGGTCTAATTTGGAAAAATGCAACGTACGATTCTGATTATGCACAACTTCTCCAGGAATGGGGTTTTTGAATCAGAACAACTCAAACTAAACTTGTCTAAAATCGTAGATAGCTGGCTAATGGTTTCTTTTAGTTGTCCAGATGGTCGAATTTGGCACAAAGCACCATACGGTTGTGATTATTCATGAGTGCAGCAAGGAATTACTCTTTTCGATTCAGGACGTCCTCGCGGTCGAATTTGGCATAAAGCAACGTATAATTCTAAGTATGGCACGATTTCACTTGCATTGGGACTTTTCGAATCAAAACAAGTCAAACGAAACAAGTTCAAAACTGTTGTTGTCATTCTCTATTCTTCTGCACATCCAGACGGTCAATTCTAGCACAAAGCACCATACTGTTGTGGTCATGCCTGATTTTTGCAAGGAATTGTTCTTTTCCACCCATAATAACTCAAACAAACTTGGATGAAGATCGGATCGACATGCTCGTCGTTTCTTTGGGACGCTTTGGCGGTTTAATTTTGAAAAAAGCAACGTACGATTCGTATTATGGCACGACTTCTCCTGGAATGGGGTTTCGAATCAAAACAACTCAAACGAAATATGTTTGAAATCGTTGTTAGCTTGCTAATTGTATCCTTTAAAGCACCATACGGTTGTGATGAAGATCAGATTGACATGTTCGTCATTTCTTTTGGATGCTTTGATGCTGTAATTTGGAAAAAAGCAACGTACAATTCTGATTATGGCACGACTTCTCCCGGAATGGGGTTTTTGAATTAGAACAACTCAAACTAAACTTGTTTAAAATCATCGATAGCTTGCTAATTGTTTCTTTTACTTGTCCAGATGGTCGAATTTGGCACAAAGCATCATACGGTTGTGATCATTCATGGGTGCAGCAAGTACGTCCTCACGGTCGAATTTGGCATAAAGTAACGTATAATTCTAAGTATGGCACAATTTCACTTGGATTGAGACTTTTCGTATCAAAACAAGTCAAACGAAACAAGTTCGAAACCGTTGTTATCATTCTCTATTCTTCTGGACATCCAGACGGTCAATTCTAGCACAAAGCACCATACGGTTGTGGTCATGCCTGATTTTTGCAAGGAATTGTTCTTTTCGACTCAGAACAACTCCAACAAACATGGATGAAGATCAGATCGACATGCTCGTCGTTTCTTTGGATCACTTTGACGGTTTAATTTTAAAAAAAGCAACGTATGATTCGTATTATGGCACGAATTCTCCTGGAATATGGTTTTCCAATCAAAACAACTCAAATGAAACAAGTTTAAAATGGTTGGTAGCTTGCTAATTGTTTCCTTTAGAGGGTCGAATTTGGAACAAAGCACCATACGGTTGTGATGAAGATCGGATTGACTTGGTCGTCATTTCTTTTGGATGCTTTGATGGTCTAATTTGGAAAAAAGCAACGTACGATTCTGATTATGGCACGACTTCTCAATGAATAGGGTTTTTGAATTAGAACAACTCAAACTAAACTTGTTTAAAATCTTCGATAGCTTGCTAATTGTTTCTTTTACCTGTCCAGATGGTTGAATTTGGCACAAAGCACCATACGGTTGTGATCATTCATGAGTGCAGCAAGGACGTCGTCACGGTCGAATTTGGCATAAAGCAACGTATAATTCTAAGTATGGCACGATTTCACTTGGATTGGGACTTTTCGAATCAAAACAAGTCAAACAAAACAAGTTCGAAACCGTTGTTGTGATTCTCTATTCTTCTGCATAGCCAGACGGTCAATTCTAGCACAAAGCAACATACTGTTGTGGTCATGCCTGATTTTTGCAAGGAATTGTTCTTTTCGACTCAGAACAACTCAAACAAACTTGGATGAAGATCGGATCGACGTACTCGTCGTTTCATTGGGACGCTTTGACGGTTTAATTTCAAAATAAGCAACGTACGATTCGTATTATGCCAGGACTTCTCCTGGAATGTGGTTTTCGAATCAAAACAACTCAACGGAAACAAGTTTAAAATGGTTGGTAGCTTGCTAATTGTTTCCTTTAGATGTCCAAAGGGTCGAATTTGGAACAAAGCACCATACGGTTGTGATGAAGATTGGATTCACATGTTCGTCATTTCTTTTGGATGCTTTGATGCTCTAATTTGGAAAAAAGCAACGTACGATTCTGATTGTGGCACAACTTCTCCAGGAATTGGGTTTTTGAATTAGAACAACTCAAACTAAACTTGTTTAAAATCATCGATAGCTTGCTAATTGTTTCTTTTACTTGTCCAGATGGTCGAATTTGGCACAAAGCACCATACGGTTGTGATAATTCATCGGTGCAGCAAGGAATTACTCTTTTCGATTCAGGACGTCCTCACAGTCGAATTTGGCATAAAGCAACTTATAATTCTAAGTATGGCACGATTTCACTTGGATTGGGTCTTTTCGAATCAAAACAAGTCAAACAAAAAGAGTTCAAAACCGTTGTTGTTATTCTCTATTCTTCTGGACATCCAGATGGTCAATTCTAGCACAAAGCACCATACGGTTGTAGTCATGCCTGATTTTTGTAATGAATTGTTCTTTTCGACTCAGAACAACTCAAACAAACATGGATGAAGATCGGATCTACATGCTCATCCTTTCTTTGGGACGTTTTGATGGTTTAATTTTGAAAAAAGCAATGTACGATTCGTATTATGGCACGACTTCTCTTGTAATGTGGTTTTCGAATCAAAACAACTCAAATGAAACGAGTTTAAAATGGTTGGTAGCTTGCTAATTGTTTCCTTTAGATGTCCAAAAGGTCAAATTTGGAACAAAGCACCATACGGTTGTGATGAAGATCGGATTGACTTGTTCGCCATTTCTTTTGGATGCTTTGATGGTCTAATTTGGAAAAATGCAACGTACGATTCTGATTATGCACAACTTCTCCAGGAATGGGGTTTTTGAATCAGAACAACTCAAACTAAACTTGTCTAAAATCATAGATAGCTGGCTAATGGTTTCTTTTAGTTGTCCAGATGGTCGAATTTGGCACAAAGCACCATACGGTTGTGATTATTCATGAGTGCAGCAAGGAATTACTCTTTTCGATTCAGGACGTCTTCGCGGTCGAATTTGGCATAAAGCAACGTATAATTCTAAGTATGGCACGATTTCACTTGCATTGGGACTTTTCGAATCAAAACAAGTCAAACGAAACAAGTTCAAAACTGTTGTTGTCATTCTCTATTCTTCTGCACATCCAGACGGTCAATTCTAGCACAAAGCACCATACTGTTGTGGTCATGCCTGATTTTTGCAAGGAATTGTTCTTTTCCACCCATAATAACTCAAACAAACTTGGATGAAGATCGGATCGACATGCTCGTCGTTTCTTTGGGACGCTTTGGCGGTTTAATTTTGAAAAAAGCAACGTACGATTCGTATTATGGCACGACTTCTCCTGGAATGGGGTTTCGAATCAAAACAACTCAAACGAAATAAGTTTGAAATCGTTGTTAGCTTGCTAATTGTATCCTTTAAAGCACCATACGGTTGTGATGAAGATCAGATTGACATGTTCGTCATTTCTTTTGGATGCTTTGATGCTGTAATTTGGAAAAAAGCAACGTACAATTCTGATTATGGCACGACTTCTCCCGGAATGGGGTTTTTGAATTAGAACAACTCAAACTAAACTTGTTTAAAATCATCGATAGCTTGCTAATTGTTTCTTTTACTTGTCCAGATGGTCGAATTTGGCACAAAGCATCATACGGTTGTGATCATTCATGGGTGCAGCAAGGACGTCCTCACGGTCGAATTTGGCATAAAGTAACGTATAATTCTAAGTATGGCACAATTTCACTTGGATTGAGACTTTTCGTATCAAAACAAGTCAAACGAAACAAGTTCGAAACCGTTGTTATCATTCTCTATTCTTCTGGACATCCAGACGGTCAATTCTAGCACAAAGCACCATACGGTTGTGGTCATGCCTGATTTTTGCAAGGAATTGTTCTTTTCGACTCAGAACAACTCCAACAAACATGGATGAAGATCAGATCGACATGCTCGTCGTTTCTTTGGATCACTTTGACGGTTTAATTTTAAAAAAAGCAACGTATGATTCGTATTATGGCACGACTTCTCCTGGAATATGGTTTTCCAATCAAAACAACTCAAATGAAACAAGTTTAAAATGGTTGGTAGCTTGCTAATTGTTTCCTTTAGAGGGTCGAATTTGGAACAAAGCACCATACGGTTGTGATGAAGATCGGATTGACTTGTTCGTCATTTCTTTTGGATGCTTTGATGGTCTAATTTGGAAAAAAGCAACGTACGATTCTGATTATGGCACGACTTCTCAATGAATAGGGTTTTTGAATTAGAACAACTCAAACTAAACTTGTTTAAAATCTTCGATAGCTTGCTAATTGTTTCTTTTACCTGTCCAGATGGTTGAATTTGGCACAAAGCATCATACGGTTGTGATCATTCATGGGTGCAGCAAGGACGTCCTCACGGTCGAATTTGGCATAAAGCAACGTATAATTCTAAGTATGGCACAATTTCACTTGGATTGAGACTTTTCGTATCAAAACAAGTCAAACGAAACAAGTTCGAAACCGTTGTTATCATTCTCTATTCTTCTGGACATCCAAACGGTCAATTCTAGCACAAAGCACCATACGGTTGTGGTCATGCCTGATTTTTGCAAGGAATTGTTCTTTTCGACTCAGAACAACTCCAACAAACATGGATGAAGATCAGATCGACATGCTCGTCGTTTCTTTGGATCACTTTGACGGTTTAATTTTAAAAAAAGCAACGTATGATTCGTATTATGGCACGACTTCTCCTGGAATATGGTTTTCCAATCAAAACAACTCAAATGAAACAAGTTTAAAATGGTTGGTAGCTTGCTAATTGTTTCCTTTAGAGGGTCGAATTTGGAACAAAGCACCATACGGTTGTGATGAAGATCGGATTGACTTGTTCGTCATTTCTTTTGGATGCTTTGATGGTCTAATTTGGAAAAAAGCAACGTACCATTCTGATTATGGCACGACTTCTCAATGAATAGGGTTTTTGAATTAGAACAACTCAAACTAAACTTGTTTAAAATCTTCGGTAGCTTGCTAATTGTTTCTTTTACCTGTCCAGATGGTTGAATTTGGCACAAAGCACCATACGGTTGTGATCATTCATGAGTGCAGCAAGGACGTCGTCACGGTCGAATTTGGCATAAAGCAACGTATAATTCTAAGTATGGCACGATTTCACTTGGATTGGGACTTTTCGAATCAAAACAAGTCAAACAAAACAAGTTCGAAACCGTTGTTGTGATTCTCTATTCTTCTGATAGCCAGACGGTCAATTCTAGCACAGAGCAACATACTGTTGTGGTCATGCCTGATTTTTGCAAGGAATTGTTCTTTTCGACTCAGAACAACTCAAACAAACTTGGATGAAGATCGGATCGACGTACTCGTCGTTTCATTGGGACGCTTTGACGGTTTAATTTCAAAATAAGCAACGTACGATTCGTATTATGCCAGGACTTCTCCTGGAATGTGGTTTTCGAATCAAAACAACTCAACGGAAACAAGTTTAAAATGGTTGGTAGCTTGCTAATTGTTTCCTTTAGATGTCCAAAGGGTCGAATTTGGAACAAAGCACCATACGGTTGTGATGAAGATTGGATTCACATGTTCGTCATTTCTTTTGGATGCTTTGATGCTCTAATTTGGAAAAAAGCAACGTACGATTCTGATTGTGGCACAACTTCTCCAGGAATTGGGTTTTTGAATTAGAACAACTCAAACTAAACTTGTTTAAAATCATCGATAGCTTGCTAATTGTTTCTTTTACTTGTCCAGATGGTCGAATTTGGCACAAAGCACCATACGGTTGTGATAATTCATCGGTGCAGCAAGGAATTACTCTTTTCGATTCAGGACGTCCTCACAGTCGAATTTGGCATAAAGCAACTTATAATTCTAAGTATGGCACGATTTCACTTGGATTGGGTCTTTTCGAATCAAAACAAGTCAAACAAAAAGAGTTCAAAACCGTTGTTGTTATTCTCTATTCTTCTGGACATCCAGATGGTCAATTCTAGCACAAAGCACCATACGGTTGTAGTCATGCCTGATTTTTGTAATGAATTGTTCTTTTCGACTCAGAACAACTCAAACAAACATGGATGAAGATCGGATCTACATGCTCATCATTTCTTTGGGACGTTTTGATGGTTTAATTTTGAAAAAAGCAATGTACGATTCGTATTATGGCACGACTTCTCTTGTAATGTGGTTTTCGAATCAAAACAACTCAAATGAAACGAGTTTAAAATGGTTGGTAGCTTGCTAATTGTTTCCTTTAGATGTCCAAAAGGTCAAATTTGGAACAAAGCACCATACGGTTGTGATGAAGATCGGATTGACTTGTTCGCCATTTCTTTTGGATGCTTTGATGGTCTAATTTGGAAAAATGCAACGTACGATTCTGATTATGCACAACTTCTCCAGGAATGGGGTTTTTGAATCAGAACAACTCAAACTAAACTTGTCTAAAATCGTAGATAGCTGGCTAATGGTTTCTTTTAGTTGTCCAGATGGTCGAATTTGGCACAAAGCACCATACGGTTGTGATTATTCATGAGTGCAGCAAGGAATTACTCTTTTCGATTCAGGACGTCCTCGCGGTCGAATTTGGCATAAAGCAACGTATAATTCTAAGTATGGCACGATTTCACTTGCATTGGGACTTTTCGAATCAAAACAAGTCAAACGAAACAAGTTCAAAACTGTTGTTGTCATTCTCTATTCTTCTGCACATCCAGACGGTCAATTCTAGCACAAAGCACCATACTGTTGTGGTCATGCCTGATTTTTGCAAGGAATTGTTCTTTTCCACCCATAATAACTCAAACAAACTTGGATGAAGATCGGATCGACATGCTCGTCGTTTCTTTGGGACGCTTTGGCGGTTTAATTTTGAAAAAAGCAACGTACGATTCGTATTATGGCACGACTTCTCCTGGAATGGGGTTTCGAATCAAAACAACTCAAACGAAATATGTTTGAAATCGTTGTTAGCTTGCTAATTGTATCCTTTAAAGCACCATACGGTTGTGATGAAGATCAGATTGACATGTTCGTCATTTCTTTTGGATGCTTTGATGCTGTAATTTGGAAAAAAGCAACGTACAATTCTGATTATGGCACGACTTCTCCCGGAATGGGGTTTTTGAATTAGAACAACTCAAACTAAACTTGTTTAAAATCATCGATAGCTTGCTAATTGTTTCTTTTACTTGTCCAGATGGTCGAATTTGGCACAAAGCATCATACGGTTGTGATCATTCATGGGTGCAGCAAGTACGTCCTCACGGTCGAATTTGGCATAAAGTAACGTATAATTCTAAGTATGGCACAATTTCACTTGGATTGAGACTTTTCGTATCAAAACAAGTCAAACGAAACAAGTTCGAAACCGTTGTTATCATTCTCTATTCTTCTGGACATCCAGACGGTCAATTCTAGCACAAAGCACCATACGGTTGTGGTCATGCCTGATTTTTGCAAGGAATTGTTCTTTTCGACTCAGAACAACTCCAACAAACATGGATGAAGATCAGATCGACATGCTCGTCGTTTCTTTGGATCACTTTGACGGTTTAATTTTAAAAAAAGCAACGTATGATTCGTATTATGGCACGAATTCTCCTGGAATATGGTTTTCCAATCAAAACAACTCAAATGAAACAAGTTTAAAATGGTTGGTAGCTTGCTAATTGTTTCCTTTAGAGGGTCGAATTTGGAACAAAGCACCATACGGTTGTGATGAAGATCGGATTGACTTGGTCGTCATTTCTTTTGGATGCTTTGATGGTCTAATTTGGAAAAAAGCAACGTACGATTCTGATTATGGCACGACTTCTCAATGAATAGGGTTTTTGAATTAGAACAACTCAAACTAAACTTGTTTAAAATCTTCGATAGCTTGCTAATTGTTTCTTTTACCTGTCCAGATGGTTGAATTTGGCACAAAGCACCATACGGTTGTGATCATTCATGAGTGCAGCAAGGACGTCGTCACGGTCGAATTTGGCATAAAGCAACGTATAATTCTAAGTATGGCACGATTTCACTTGGATTGGGACTTTTCGAATCAAAACAAGTCAAACAAAACAAGTTCGAAACCGTTGTTGTGATTCTCTATTCTTCTGCATAGCCAGACGGTCAATTCTAGCACAAAGCAACATACTGTTGTGGTCATGCCTGATTTTTGCAAGGAATTGTTCTTTTCGACTCAGAACAACTCAAACAAACTTGGATGAAGATCGGATCGACGTACTCGTCGTTTCATTGGGACGCTTTGACGGTTTAATTTCAAAATAAGCAACGTACGATTCGTATTATGCCAGGACTTCTCCTGGAATGTGGTTTTCGAATCAAAACAACTCAACGGAAACAAGTTTAAAATGGTTGGTAGCTTGCTAATTGTTTCCTTTAGATGTCCAAAGGGTCGAATTTGGAACAAAGCACCATACGGTTGTGATGAAGATTGGATTCACATGTTCGTCATTTCTTTTGGATGCTTTGATGCTCTAATTTGGAAAAAAGCAACGTACGATTCTGATTGTGGCACAACTTCTCCAGGAATTGGGTTTTTGAATTAGAACAACTCAAACTAAACTTGTTTAAAATCATCGATAGCTTGCTAATTGTTTCTTTTACTTGTCCAGATGGTCGAATTTGGCACAAAGCACCATACGGTTGTGATAATTCATCGGTGCAGCAAGGAATTACTCTTTTCGATTCAGGACGTCCTCACAGTCGAATTTGGCATAAAGCAACTTATAATTCTAAGTATGGCACGATTTCACTTGGATTGGGTCTTTTCGAATCAAAACAAGTCAAACAAAAAGAGTTCAAAACCGTTGTTGTTATTCTCTATTCTTCTGGACATCCAGATGGTCAATTCTAGCACAAAGCACCATACGGTTGTAGTCATGCCTGATTTTTGTAATGAATTGTTCTTTTCGACTCAGAACAACTCAAACAAACATGGATGAAGATCGGATCTACATGCTCATCCTTTCTTTGGGACGTTTTGATGGTTTAATTTTGAAAAAAGCAATGTACGATTCGTATTATGGCACGACTTCTCTTGTAATGTGGTTTTCGAATCAAAACAACTCAAATGAAACGAGTTTAAAATGGTTGGTAGCTTGCTAATTGTTTCCTTTAGATGTCCAAAAGGTCAAATTTGGAACAAAGCACCATACGGTTGTGATGAAGATCGGATTGACTTGTTCGCCATTTCTTTTGGATGCTTTGATGGTCTAATTTGGAAAAATGCAACGTACGATTCTGATTATGCACAACTTCTCCAGGAATGGGGTTTTTGAATCAGAACAACTCAAACTAAACTTGTCTAAAATCATAGATAGCTGGCTAATGGTTTCTTTTAGTTGTCCAGATGGTCGAATTTGGCACAAAGCACCATACGGTTGTGATTATTCATGAGTGCAGCAAGGAATTACTCTTTTCGATTCAGGACGTCTTCGCGGTCGAATTTGGCATAAAGCAACGTATAATTCTAAGTATGGCACGATTTCACTTGCATTGGGACTTTTCGAATCAAAACAAGTCAAACGAAACAAGTTCAAAACTGTTGTTGTCATTCTCTATTCTTCTGCACATCCAGACGGTCAATTCTAGCACAAAGCACCATACTGTTGTGGTCATGCCTGATTTTTGCAAGGAATTGTTCTTTTCCACCCATAATAACTCAAACAAACTTGGATGAAGATCGGATCGACATGCTCGTCGTTTCTTTGGGACGCTTTGGCGGTTTAATTTTGAAAAAAGCAACGTACGATTCGTATTATGGCACGACTTCTCCTGGAATGGGGTTTCGAATCAAAACAACTCAAACGAAATAAGTTTGAAATCGTTGTTAGCTTGCTAATTGTATCCTTTAAAGCACCATACGGTTGTGATGAAGATCAGATTGACATGTTCGTCATTTCTTTTGGATGCTTTGATGCTGTAATTTGGAAAAAAGCAACGTACAATTCTGATTATGGCACGACTTCTCCCGGAATGGGGTTTTTGAATTAGAACAACTCAAACTAAACTTGTTTAAAATCATCGATAGCTTGCTAATTGTTTCTTTTACTTGTCCAGATGGTCGAATTTGGCACAAAGCATCATACGGTTGTGATCATTCATGGGTGCAGCAAGGACGTCCTCACGGTCGAATTTGGCATAAAGTAACGTATAATTCTAAGTATGGCACAATTTCACTTGGATTGAGACTTTTCGTATCAAAACAAGTCAAACGAAACAAGTTCGAAACCGTTGTTATCATTCTCTATTCTTCTGGACATCCAGACGGTCAATTCTAGCACAAAGCACCATACGGTTGTGGTCATGCCTGATTTTTGCAAGGAATTGTTCTTTTCGACTCAGAACAACTCCAACAAACATGGATGAAGATCAGATCGACATGCTCGTCGTTTCTTTGGATCACTTTGACGGTTTAATTTTAAAAAAAGCAACGTATGATTCGTATTATGGCACGACTTCTCCTGGAATATGGTTTTCCAATCAAAACAACTCAAATGAAACAAGTTTAAAATGGTTGGTAGCTTGCTAATTGTTTCCTTTAGAGGGTCGAATTTGGAACAAAGCACCATACGGTTGTGATGAAGATCGGATTGACTTGTTCGTCATTTCTTTTGGATGCTTTGATGGTCTAATTTGGAAAAAAGCAACGTACGATTCTGATTATGGCACGACTTCTCAATGAATAGGGTTTTTGAATTAGAACAACTCAAACTAAACTTGTTTAAAATCTTCGATAGCTTGCTAATTGTTTCTTTTACCTGTCCAGATGGTTGAATTTGGCACAAAGCATCATACGGTTGTGATCATTCATGGGTGCAGCAAGGACGTCCTCACGGTCGAATTTGGCATAAAGCAACGTATAATTCTAAGTATGGCACAATTTCACTTGGATTGAGACTTTTCGTATCAAAACAAGTCAAACGAAACAAGTTCGAAACCGTTGTTATCATTCTCTATTCTTCTGGACATCCAAACGGTCAATTCTAGCACAAAGCACCATACGGTTGTGGTCATGCCTGATTTTTGCAAGGAATTGTTCTTTTCGACTCAGAACAACTCCAACAAACATGGATGAAGATCAGATCGACATGCTCGTCGTTTCTTTGGATCACTTTGACGGTTTAATTTTGAAAAAAGCAACGTATGATTCGTATTATGGCACGACTTCTCCTGGAATATGGTTTTCGAATCAAAACAACTCAAATGAAACAAGTTTGAAATGGTTGGTAGCTTGCTAATTGTTTCCTTTAGAGGGTCGAATTTGGAACAAAGCACCATACGGTTGTGATGAAGATCGGATTGACTTGTTCGTCATTTCTTTTGGATGCTTTGATGGTCTAATTTGGAAAAAAGCAACGTACGATTCTGATTATGGCACGACTTCTCAATGAATAGGGTTTTTGAATTAGAACAACTCAAACTAAACTTGTTTAAAATCTTCGATAGCTTGCTAATTGTTTCTTTTACCTGTCCAGATGGTTGAATTTGGCACAAAGCACCATACGGTTGTGATCATTCATGAGTGCAGCAAGGACGTCGTCACGGTCGAATTTGGCATAAAGCAACGTATAATTCTAAGTATGGCACGATTTCACTTGGATTGGGACTTTTCGAATCAAAACAAGTCAAACAAAACAAGTTCGAAACCGTTGTTGTGATTCTCTATTCTTCTGCATAGCCAGACTGTCAATTCTAGCACAAAGCAACATACTGTTGTGGTCATGCCTGATTTTTGCAAGGAATTGTTCTTTTCGACTCAGAACAACTCAAACAAACTTGGATGAAGATCGGATCGACGTACTCGTCGTTTCATTGGGACGCTTTGACGGTTTAATTTCAAAATAAGCAACGTACGATTCGTATTATGCCAGGACTTCTCCTGGAATGTGGTTTTCGAATCAAAACAACTCAACGGAAACAAGTTTAAAATGGTTGGTAGCTTGCTAATTGTTTCCTTTAGATGTCCAAAGGGTCGAATTTGGAACAAAGCACCATACGGTTGTGATGAAGATTGGATTCACATGTTCGTCATTTCTTTTGGATGCTTTGATGCTCTAATTTGGAAAAAAGCAACGTACGATTCTGATTGTGGCACAACTTCTCCAGGAATTGGGTTTTTGAATTAGAACAACTCAAACTAAACTTGTTTAAAATCATCGATAGCTTGCTAATTGTTTCTTTTACTTGTCCAGATGGTCGAATTTGGCACAAAGCACCATACGGTTGTGATAATTCATCGGTGCAGCAAGGAATTACTCTTTTCGATTCAGGACGTCCTCACAGTCGAATTTGGCATAAAGCAACTTATAATTCTAAGTATGGCACGATTTCACTTGGATTGGGTCTTTTCGAATCAAAACAAGTCAAACAAAAAGAGTTCAAAACCGTTGTTGTTATTCTCTATTCTTCTGGACATCCAGATGGTCAATTCTAGCACAAAGCACCATACGGTTGTAGTCATGCCTGATTTTTGTAATGAATTGTTCTTTTCGACTCAGAACAACTCAAACAAACATGGATGAAGATCGGATCTACATGCTCATCGTTTCTTTGGGACGCTTTGATGGTTTTATTTTGAAAAAAGCAATGTACGATTCGTATTATGGCACGACTTCTCCTGTAATGTGGTTTTCGAATCAAAACAACTCAAATGAAACGAGTTTAAAATGGTTGGTAGCTTGCTAATTGTTTCCTTTAGATGTCCAAAAGGTCAAATTTGGAACAAAGCACCATACGGTTGTGATGAAGATCGGATTGACTTGTTCGCCATTTCTTTTGGATGCTTTGATGGTCTAATTTGGAAAAATGCAACGTACGATTCTGATTATGCACAACTTCTCCAGGAATGGGGTTTTTGAATCAGAACAACTCAAACTAAACTTGTCTAAAATCGTGGATAGCTGGCTAATGGTTTCTTTTAATTGTCCAGATGGTCGAATTTGGCACAAAGCACCATACGGTTGTGATTATTCATGAGTGCAGCAAGGAATTACTCTTTTCGATTCAGGACGTCCTCGCGGTCGAATTTGGCATAAAGCAACGTATAATTCTAAGTATGGCACGATTTCACTTGCATTGGGACTTTTCGAATCAAAACAAGTCAAACGAAACAAGTTCAAAACTGTTGTTGTCATTCTCTATTCTTCTGCACATCCAGACGGTCAATTCTAGCACAAAGCACCATACTGTTGTGGTCATGCCTGATTTTTGCAAGGAATTGTTCTTTTCCACCCATAATAACTCAAACAAACTTGGATGAAGATCGGATCGACATGCTCGTCGTTTCTTTGGGACGCTTTGGCGGTTTAATTTTGAAAAAAGCAACGTACGATTCGTATTATGGCACGACTTCTCCTGGAATGGGGTTTCGAATCAAAACAACTCAAACGAAATAAGTTTGAAATCGTTGTTAGCTTGCTAATTGTATCCTTTAAAGCACCATACGGTTGTGATGAAGATCAGATTGACATGTTCGTCATTTCTTTTGGATGCTTTGATGCTGTAATTTGGAAAAAAGCAACGTACAATTCTGATTATGGCACGACTTCTCCCGGAATGGGGTTTTTGAATTAGAACAACTCAAACTAAACTTGTTTAAAATCATCGATAGCTTGCTAATTGTTTCTTTTACTTGTCCAGATGGTCGAATTTGGCACAAAGCATCATACGGTTGTGATCATTCATGGGTGCAGCACGGACGTCCTCACGGTCGAATTTGGCATAAAGCAACGTATAATTCTAAGTATGGCACAATTTCACTTGGATTGAGACTTTTCGTATCAAAACAAGTCAAACGAAACAAGTTCGAAACCGTTGTTATCATTCTCTATTCTTCTGGACATCCAGACGGTCAATTCTAGCACAAAGCACCATACGGTTGTGGTCATGCCTGATTTTTGCAAGGAATTGTTCTTTTCGACTCAGAACAACTCCAACAAACATGGATGAAGATCAGATCGACATGCTCGTCGTTTCTTTGGATCACTTTGACGGTTTAATTTTGAAAAAAGCAACGTATGATTCGTATTATGGCACGACTTCTCCTGGAATATGGTTTTCGAATCAAAACAACTCAAATGAAACAAGTTTAAAATGGTTGGTAGCTTGCTAATTGTTTCCTTTAGAGGGTCGAATTTGGAACAAAGCACCATACGGTTGTGATGAAGATCGGATTGACTTGTTCGTCATTTCTTTTGGATGCTTTGATGGTCTAATTTGGAAAAAAGCAACGTACGATTCTGATTATGGCACGACTTCTCAATGAATAGGGTTTTTGAATTAGAACAACTCAAACTAAACTTGTTTAAAATCTTCGATAGCTTGCTAATTGTTTCTTTTACCTGTCCAGATGGTTGAATTTGGCACAAAGCATCATACGGTTGTGATCATTCATGGGTGCAGCAAGGACGTCCTCACGGTCGAATTTGGCATAAAGCAACGTATAATTCTAAGTATGGCACAATTTCACTTGGATTGAGACTTTTCGTATCAAAACAAGTCAAACGAAACAAGTTCGAAACCGTTGTTATCATTCTCTATTCTTCTGGACATCCAAACGGTCAATTCTAGCACAAAGCACCATACGGTTGTGGTCATGCCTGATTTTTGCAAGGAATTGTTCTTTTCGACTCAGAACAACTCCAACAAACATGGATGAAGATCAGATCGACATGCTCGTCGTTTCTTTGGATCACTTTGACGGTTTAATTTTGAAAAAAGCAACGTATGATTCGTATTATGGCACGACTTCTCCTGGAATATGGTTTTCGAATCAAAACAACTCAAATGAAACAAGTTTGAAATGGTTGGTAGCTTGCTAATTGTTTCCTTTAGAGGGTCGAATTTGGAACAAAGCACCATACGGTTGTGATGAAGATCGGATTGACTTGTTCGTCATTTCTTTTGGATGCTTTGATGGTCTAATTTGGAAAAAAGCAACGTACGATTCTGATTATGGCACGACTTCTCAATGAATAGGGTTTTTGAATTAGAACAACTCAAACTAAACTTGTTTAAAATCTTCGATAGCTTGCTAATTGTTTCTTTTACCTGTCCAGATGGTTGAATTTGGCACAAAGCACCATACGGTTGTGATCATTCATGAGTGCAGCAAGGACGTCGTCACGGTCGAATTTGGCATAAAGCAACGTATAATTCTAAGTATGGCACGATTTCACTTGGATTGGGACTTTTCGAATCAAAACAAGTCAAACAAAACAAGTTCGAAACCGTTGTTGTGATTCTCTATTCTTCTGCATAGCCAGACTGTCAATTCTAGCACAAAGCAACATACTGTTGTGGTCATGCCTGATTTTTGCAAGGAATTGTTCTTTTCGACTCAGAACAACTCAAACAAACTTGGATGAAGATCGGATCGACGTACTCGTCGTTTCATTGGGACGCTTTGACGGTTTAATTTCAAAATAAGCAACGTACGATTCGTATTATGCCAGGACTTCTCCTGGAATGTGGTTTTCGAATCAAAACAACTCAACGGAAACAAGTTTAAAATGGTTGGTAGCTTGCTAATTGTTTCCTTTAGATGTCCAAAGGGTCGAATTTGGAACAAAGCACCATACGGTTGTGATGAAGATTGGATTCACATGTTCGTCATTTCTTTTGGATGCTTTGATGCTCTAATTTGGAAAAAAGCAACGTACGATTCTGATTGTGGCACAACTTCTCCAGGAATTGGGTTTTTGAATTAGAACAACTCAAACTAAACTTGTTTAAAATCATCGATAGCTTGCTAATTGTTTCTTTTACTTGTCCAGATGGTCGAATTTGGCACAAAGCACCATACGGTTGTGATAATTCATCGGTGCAGCAAGGAATTACTCTTTTCGATTCAGGACGTCCTCACAGTCGAATTTGGCATAAAGCAACTTATAATTCTAAGTATGGCACGATTTCACTTGGATTGGGTCTTTTCGAATCAAAACAAGTCAAACAAAAAGAGTTCAAAACCGTTGTTGTTATTCTCTATTCTTCTGGACATCCAGATGGTCAATTCTAGCACAAAGCACCATACGGTTGTAGTCATGCCTGATTTTTGTAATGAATTGTTCTTTTCGACTCAGAACAACTCAAACAAACATGGATGAAGATCGGATCTACATGCTCATCGTTTCTTTGGGACGCTTTGATGGTTTTATTTTGAAAAAAGCAATGTACGATTCGTATTATGGCACGACTTCTCCTGTAATGTGGTTTTCGAATCAAAACAACTCAAATGAAACGAGTTTAAAATGGTTGGTAGCTTGCTAATTGTTTCCTTTAGATGTCCAAAAGGTCAAATTTGGAACAAAGCACCATACGGTTGTGATGAAGATCGGATTGACTTGTTCGCCATTTCTTTTGGATGCTTTGATGGTCTAATTTGGAAAAATGCAACGTACGATTCTGATTATGCACAACTTCTCCAGGAATGGGGTTTTTGAATCAGAACAACTCAAACTAAACTTGTCTAAAATCGTGGATAGCTGGCTAATGGTTTCTTTTAATTGTCCAGATGGTCGAATTTGGCACAAAGCACCATACGGTTGTGATTATTCATGAGTGCAGCAAGGAATTACTCTTTTCGATTCAGGACGTCCTCGCGGTCGAATTTGGCATAAAGCAACGTATAATTCTAAGTATGGCACGATTTCACTTGCATTGGGACTTTTCGAATCAAAACAAGTCAAACGAAACAAGTTCAAAACTGTTGTTGTCATTCTCTATTCTTCTGCACATCCAGACGGTCAATTCTAGCACAAAGCACCATACTGTTGTGGTCATGCCTGATTTTTGCAAGGAATTGTTCTTTTCCACCCATAATAACTCAAACAAACTTGGATGAAGATCGGATCGACATGCTCGTCGTTTCTTTGGGACGCTTTGGCGGTTTAATTTTGAAAAAAGCAACGTACGATTCGTATTATGGCACGACTTCTCCTGGAATGGGGTTTCGAATCAAAACAACTCAAACGAAATAAGTTTGAAATCGTTGTTAGCTTGCTAATTGTATCCTTTAAAGCACCATACGGTTGTGATGAAGATCAGATTGACATGTTCGTCATTTCTTTTGGATGCTTTGATGCTGTAATTTGGAAAAAAGCAACGTACAATTCTGATTATGGCACGACTTCTCCCGGAATGGGGTTTTTGAATTAGAACAACTCAAACTAAACTTGTTTAAAATCATCGATAGCTTGCTAATTGTTTCTTTTACTTGTCCAGATGGTCGAATTTGGCACAAAGCATCATACGGTTGTGATCATTCATGGGTGCAGCACGGACGTCCTCACGGTCGAATTTGGCATAAAGCAACGTATAATTCTAAGTATGGCACAATTTCACTTGGATTGAGACTTTTCGTATCAAAACAAGTCAAACGAAACAAGTTCGAAACCGTTGTTATCATTCTCTATTCTTCTGGACATCCAGACGGTCAATTCTAGCACAAAGCACCATACGGTTGTGGTCATGCCTGATTTTTGCAAGGAATTGTTCTTTTCGACTCAGAACAACTCCAACAAACATGGATGAAGATCAGATCGACATGCTCGTCGTTTCTTTGGATCACTTTGACGGTTTAATTTTGAAAAAAGCAACGTATGATTCGTATTATGGCACGACTTCTCCTGGAATATGGTTTTCGAATCAAAACAACTCAAATGAAACAAGTTTAAAATGGTTGGTAGCTTGCTAATTGTTTCCTTTAGAGGGTCGAATTTGGAACAAAGCACCATACGGTTGTGATGAAGATCGGATTGACTTGTTCGTCATTTCTTTTGGATGCTTTGATGGTCTAATTTGGAAAAAAGCAACGTACGATTCTGATTATGGCACGACTTCTCAATGAATAGGGTTTTTGAATTAGAACAACTCAAACTAAACTTGTTTAAAATCTTCGATAGCTTGCTAATTGTTTCTTTTACCTGTCCAGATGGTTGAATTTGGCACAAAGCACCATACGGTTGTGATCATTCATGAGTGCAGCAAGGACGTCGTCACGGTCGAATTTGGCATAAAGCAACGTATAATTCTAAGTATGGCACGATTTCACTTGGATTGGGACTTTTCGAATCAAAACAAGTCAAACAAAACAAGTTCGAAACCGTTGTTGTGATTCTCTATTCTTCTGCATAGCCAGACGGTCAATTCTAGCACAAAGCAACATACTGTTGTGGTCATGCCTGATTTTTGCAAGGAATTGTTCTTTTCGACTCAGAACAACTCAAACAAACTTGGATGAAGATCGGATCGACGTACTCGTCGTTTCATTGGGACGCTTTGACGGTTTAATTTCAAAATAAGCAACGTACGATTCGTATTATGCCAGGACTTCTCCTGGAATGTGGTTTTCGAATCAAAACAACTCAACGGAAACAAGTTTAAAATGGTTGGTAGCTTGCTAATTGTTTCCTTTAGATGTCCAAAGGGTCGAATTTGGAACAAAGCACCATACGGTTGTGATGAAGATTGGATTCACATGTTCGTCATTTCTTTTGGATGCTTTGATGCTCTAATTTGGAAAAAAGCAACGTACGATTCTGATTGTGGCACAACTTCTCCAGGAATTGGGTTTTTGAATTAGAACAACTCAAACTAAACTTGTTTAAAATCATCGATAGCTTGCTAATTGTTTCTTTTACTTGTCCAGATGGTCGAATTTGGCACAAAGCACCATACGGTTGTGATAATTCATCGGTGCAGCAAGGAATTACTCTTTTCGATTCAGGACGTCCTCACAGTCGAATTTGGCATAAAGCAACTTATAATTCTAAGTATGGCACGATTTCACTTGGATTGGGTCTTTTCGAATCAAAATAAGTCAAACAAAAAGAGTTCAAAACCGTTGTTGTTATTCTCTATTCTTCTGGACATCCAGATGGTCAATTCTAGCACAAAGCACCATACGGTTGTAGTCATGCCTGATTTTTGTAATTAATTGTTCTTTTCGACTCAGAACAACTCAAACGAACATGGATGAAGATCGGATCTACATGCTCATCGTTTCTTTGGGACGCTTTGATGGTTTTATTTTGAAAAAAGCAATGTACGATTCGTATTATGGCACGACTTCTCCTGTAATGTGGTTTTCGAATCAAAACAACTCAAATGAAACGAGTTTAAAATGGTTGGTAGCTTGCTAATTGTTTCCTTTAGATGTCCAAAAGGTCAAATTTGGAACAAAGCACCATACGGTTGTGATGAAGATCGGATTGACTTGTTCGCCATTTCTTTTGGATGCTTTGATGGTCTAATTTGGAAAAATGCAACGTACGATTCTGATTATGCACAACTTCTCCAGGAATGGGGTTTTTGAATCAGAACAACTCAAACTAAACTTGTCTAAAATCGTGGATAGCTGGCTAATGGTTTCTTTTAGTTGTCCAGATGGTCGAATTTGGCACAAAGCACCATACGGTTGTGATTATTCATGAGTGCAGCAAGGAATTACTCTTTTCGATTCAGGACGTCCTCGCGGTCGAATTTGGCATAAAGCAACGTATAATTCTAAGTATGGCACGATTTCACTTGCATTGGGACTTTTCGAATCAAAACAAGTCAAACGAAACAAGTTCAAAACTGTTGTTGTCATTCTCTATTCTTCTGCACATCCAGACGGTCAATTCTAGCACAAAGCACCATACTGTTGTGGTCATGCCTGATTTTTGCAAGGAATTGTTCTTTTCCACCCATAATAACTCAAACAAACTTGGATGAAGATCGGATCGACATGCTCGTCGTTTCTTTGGGACGCTTTGGCGGTTTAATTTTGAAAAAAGCAACGTACGATTCGTATTATGGCACGACTTCTCCTGGAATGGGGTTTCGAATCAAAACAACTCAAACGAAATAAGTTTGAAATCGTTGTTAGCTTGCTAATTGTATCCTTTAAAGCACCATACGGTTGTGATGAAGATCAGATTGACATGTTCGTCATTTCTTTTGGATGCTTTGATGCTGTAATTTGGAAAAAAGCAACGTACAATTCTGATTATGGCACGACTTCTCCCGGAATGGGGTTTTTGAATTAGAACAACTCAAACTAAACTTGTTTAAAATCATCGATAGCTTGCTAATTGTTTCTTTTACTTGTCCAGATGGTCGAATTTGGCACAAAGCATCATACGGTTGTGATCATTCATGGGTGCAGCAAGGACGTCCTCACGGTCGAATTTGGCATAAAGCAACGTATAATTCTAAGTATGGCACAATTTCACTTGGATTGAGACTTTTCGTATCAAAACAAGTCAAACGAAACAAGTTCGAAACCGTTGTTATCATTCTCTATTCTTCTGGACATCCAAACGGTCAATTCTAGCACAAAGCACCATACGGTTGTGGTCATGCCTGATTTTTGCAAGGAATTGTTCTTTTCGACTCAGAACAACTCCAACAAACATGGATGAAGATCAGATCGACATGCTCGTCGTTTCTTTGGATCACTTTGACGGTTTAATTTTGAAAAAAGCAACGTATGATTCGTATTATGGCACGACTTCTCCTCGAATATGGTTTTCGAATCAAAACAACTCAAATGAAACAAGTTTAAAATGGTTGGTAGCTTGCTAATTGTTTCCTTTAGAGGGTCGAATTTGGAACAAAGCACCATACGGTTGTGATGAAGATCGGATTGACTTGTTCGTCATTTCTTTTGGATGCTTTGATGGTCTAATTTGGAAAAAAGCAACGTACGATTCTGATTATGGCACGACTTCTCAATGAATAGGGTTTTTGAATTAGAACAACTCAAACTAAACTTGTTTAAAATCTTCGATAGCTTGCTAATTGTTTCTTTTACCTGTCCAGATGGTTGAATTTGGCACAAAGCACCATACGGTTGTGATCATTCATGAGTGCAGCAAGGACGTCGTCATGGTCGAATTTGGCATAAAGCAACGTATAATTCTAAGTATGGTACGATTTCACTTGGATTGGGACTTTTCGAATCAAAACAAGTCAAACAAAACAAGTTCGAAACCGTTGTTGTGATTCTCTATTCTTCTGCATAGCCAGACGGTCAATTCTAGCACAAAGCAACATACTGTTGTGGTCATGCCAGATTTTTGCAAGGAATTGTTCTTTTCGACTCAGAACAACTCAAACAAACTTGGATGAAGATCGGATCGACGTACTCGTCGTTTCATTGGGACGCTTTGACGGTTTAATTTCAAAATAAGCAACGTACGATTCGTATTATGCCAGGACTTCTCCTGGAATGTGGTTTTCGAATCAAAACAACTCAACGGAAACAAGTTTAAAATGGTTGGTAGCTTGCTAATTGTTTCCTTTAGATGTCCAAAGGGTCGAATTTGGAACAAAGCACCATACGGTTGTGATGAAGATTGGATTCACATGTTCGTCATTTCTTTTGGATGCTTTGATGCTCTAATTTGGAAAAAAGCAACGTACGATTCTGATTGTGGCACAACTTCTCCAGGAATTGGGTTTTTGAATTAGAACAACTCAAACTAAACTTGTTTAAAATCATCGATAGCTTGCTAATTGTTTCTTTTACTTGTCCAGATGGTCGAATTTGGCACAAAGCACCATACGGTTGTGATAATTCATCGGTGCAGCAAGGAATTACTCTTTTCGATTCAGGACGTCCTCACAGTCGAATTTGGCATAAAGCAACTTATAATTCTAAGTATGGCACGATTTCACTTGGATTGGGTCTTTTCGAATCAAAACAAGTCAAACAAAAAGAGTTCAAAACCGTTGTTGTTATTCTCTATTCTTCTGGACATCCAGATGGTCAATTCTAGCACAAAGCACCATACGGTTGTAGTCATGCCTGATTTTTGTAATGAATTGTTCTTTTCGACTCAGAACAACTCAAACAAACATGGATGAAGATCGGATCTACATGCTCATCGTTTCTTTGGGACGCTTTGATGGTTTTATTTTGAAAAAAGCAATGTACGATTCGTATTATGGCACGACTTCTCCTGTAATGTGGTTTTCGAATCAAAACAACTCAAATGAAACGAGTTTAAAATGGTTGGTAGCTTGCTAATTGTTTCCTTTAGATGTCCAAAAGGTCAAATTTGGAACAAAGCACCATACGGTTGTGATGAAGATCGGATTGACTTGTTCGCCATTTCTTTTGGATGCTTTGATGGTCTAATTTGGAAAAATGCAACGTACGATTCTGATTATGCACAACTTCTCCAGGAATGGGGTTTTTGAATCAGAACAACTCAAACTAAACTTGTCTAAAATCGTGGATAGCTGGCTAATGGTTTCTTTTAGTTGTCCAGATGGTCGAATTTGGCACAAAGCACCATACGGTTGTGATTATTCATGAGTGCAGCAAGGAATTACTCTTTTCGATTCAGGACGTCCTCGCGGTCGAATTTGGCATAAAGCAACGTATAATTCTAAGTATGGCACGATTTCACTTGCATTGGGACTTTTCGAATCAAAACAAGTCAAACGAAACAAGTTCAAAACTGTTGTTGTCATTCTCTATTCTTCTGCACATCCAGACGGTCAATTCTAGCACAAAGCACCATACTGTTGTGGTCATGCCTGATTTTTGCAAGGAATTGTTCTTTTCCACCCATAATAACTCAAACAAACTTGGATGAAGATCGGATCGACATGCTCGTCGTTTCTTTGGGACGCTTTGGCGGTTTAATTTTGAAAAAAGCAACGTACGATTCGTATTATGGCACGACTTCTCCTGGAATGGGGTTTCGAATCAAAACAACTCAAACGAAATAAGTTTGAAATCGTTGTTAGCTTGCTAATTGTATCCTTTAAAGCACCATACGGTTGTGATGAAGATCAGATTGACATGTTCGTCATTTCTTTTGGATGCTTTGATGCTGTAATTTGGAAAAAAGCAACGTACAATTCTGATTATGGCACGACTTCTCCCGGAATGGGGTTTTTGAATTAGAACAACTCAAACTAAACTTGTTTAAAATCATCGATAGCTTGCTAATTGTTTCTTTTACTTGTCCAGATGGTCGAATTTGGCACAAAGCATCATACGGTTGTGATCATTCATGGGTGCAGCACGGACGTCCTCACGGTCGAATTTGGCATAAAGCAACGTATAATTCTAAGTATGGCACAATTTCACTTGGATTGAGACTTTTCGTATCAAAACAAGTCAAACGAAACAAGTTCGAAACCGTTGTTATCATTCTCTATTCTTCTGGACATCCAAACGGTCAATTCTAGCACAAAGCACCATACGGTTGTGGTCATGCCTGATTTTTGCAAGGAATTGTTCTTTTCGACTCAGAACAACTCCAACAAACATGGATGAAGATCAGATCGACATGCTCGTCGTTTCTTTGGATCACTTTGACGGTTTAATTTTGAAAAAAGCAACGTATGATTCGTATTATGGCACGACTTCTCCTCGAATATGGTTTTCGAATCAAAACAACTCAAATGAAACAAGTTTAAAATGGTTGGTAGCTTGCTAATTGTTTCCTTTAGAGGGTCGAATTTGGAACAAAGCACCATACGGTTGTGATGAAGATCGGATTGACTTGTTCGTCATTTCTTTTGGATGCTTTGATGGTCTAATTTGGAAAAAAGCAACGTACGATTCTGATTATGGCACGACTTCTCAATGAATAGGGTTTTTGAATTAGAACAACTAAAACTAAACTTGTTTATAATCTTCGATAGCTTGCTAATTGTTTCTTTTACCTGTCCAGATGGTTGAATTTGGCACAAAGCACCATACGGTTGTGATCATTCATGAGTGCAGCAAGGACGTCGTCACGGTCGAATTTGGCATAAAGCAACGTATAATTCTAAGTATGGCACGATTTCACTTGGATTGGGACTTTTCGAATCAAAACAAGTCAAACAAAACAAGTTCGAAACCGTTGTTGTGATTCTCTATTCTTCTGCATAGCCAGACGGTCAATTCTAGCACAAAGCAACATACTGTTGTGGTCATGCCTGATTTTTGCAAGGAATTGTTCTTTTCGACTCAGAACAACTCAAACAAACTTGGATGAAGATCGGATCGACGTACTCGTCGTTTCATTGGGACGCTTTGACGGTTTAATTTCAAAATAAGCAACGTACGATTCGTATTATGCCAGGACTTCTCCTGGAATGTGGTTTTCGAATCAAAACAACTCAACGGAAACAAGTTTAAAATGGTTGGTAGCTTGCTAATTGTTTCCTTTAGATGTCCAAAGGGTCGAATTTGGAACAAAGCACCATACGGTTGTGATGAAGATTGGATTCACATGTTCGTCATTTCTTTTGGATGCTTTGATGCTCTAATTTGGAAAAAAGCAACGTACGATTTTGATTGTGGCACAACTTCTCCAGGAATTGGGTTTTTGAATTAGAACAACTCAAACTAAACTTGTTTAAAATCATCGATAGCTTGCTAATTGTTTCTTTTACTTGTCCAGATGGTCGAATTTGGCACAAAGCACCATACGGTTGTGATAATTCATCGGTGCAGCAAGGAATTACTCTTTTCGATTCAGGACGTCCTCACAGTCGAATTTGGCATAAAGCAACTTATAATTCTAAGTATGGCACGATTTCACTTGGATTGGGTCTTTTCGAATCAAAACAAGTCAAACAAAAAGAGTTCAAAACCGTTGTTGTTATTCTCTATTCTTCTGGACATCCAGATGGTCAATTCTAGCACAAAGCACCATACGGTTGTAGTCATGCCTGATTTTTGTAATGAATTGTTCTTTTCGACTCAGAACAACTCAAACAAACATGGATGAAGATCGGATCTACATGCTCATCGTTTCTTTGGGACGCTTTGATGGTTTAATTTTGAAAAAAGCAATGTACGATTCGTATTATGGCACGACTTCTCCTGTAATGTGGTTTTCGAATCAAAACAACTCAAATGAAACGAGTTTAAAATGGTTGGTAGCTTGCTAATTGTTTCCTTTAGATGTCCAAAAGGTCAAATTTGGAACAAAGCACCATACGGTTGTGATGAAGATCGGATTGACTTGTTCGCCATTTCTTTTGGATGCTTTGATGGTCTAATTTGGAAAAATGCAACGTACGATTCTGATTATGCACAACTTCTCCAGGAATGGGGTTTTTGAATCAGAACAACTCAAACTAAACTTGTCTAAAATCGTGGATAGCTGGCTAATGGTTTCTTTTAGTTGTCCAGATGGTCGAATTTGGCACAAAGCACCATACGGTTGTGATTATTCATGAGTGCAGCAAGGAATTACTCTTTTCGATTCAGGACGTCCTCGCGGTCGAATTTGGCATAAAGCAACGTATAATTCTAAGTATGGCACGATTTCACTTGCATTGGGACTTTTCGAATCAAAACAAGTCAAACGAAACAAGTTCAAAACTGTTGTTGTCATTCTCTATTCTTCTGCACATCCAGACGGTCAATTCTAGCACAAAGCACCATACTGTTGTGGTCATGCCTGATTTTTGCAAGGAATTGTTCTTTTCCACCCATAATAACTCAAACAAACTTGGATGAAGATCGGATCGACATGCTCGTCGTTTCTTTGGGACGCTTTGGCGGTTTAATTTTGAAAAAAGCAACGTACGATTCGTATTATGGCACGACTTCTCCTGGAATGGGGTTTCGAATCAAAACAACTCAAACGAAATAAGTTTGAAATCGTTGTTAGCTTGCTAATTGTATCCTTTAAAGCACCATACGGTTGTGATGAAGATCAGATTGACATGTTCGTCATTTCTTTTGGATGCTTTGATGCTGTAATTTGGAAAAAAGCAACGTACAATTCTGATTATGGCACGACTTCTCCCGGAATGGGGTTTTTGAATTAGAACAACTCAAACTAAACTTGTTTAAAATCATCGATAGCTTGCTAATTGTTTCTTTTACTTGTCCAGATGGTCGAATTTGGCACAAAGCATCATACGGTTGTGATCATTCATGGGTGCAGCACGGACGTCCTCACGGTCGAATTTGGCATAAAGCAACGTATAATTCTAAGTATGGCACAATTTCACTTGGATTGAGACTTTTCGTATCAAAACAAGTCAAACGAAACAAGTTCGAAACCGTTGTTATCATTCTCTATTCTTCTGGACATCCAGACGGTCAATTCTAGCACAAAGCACCATACGGTTGTGGTCATGCCTGATTTTTGCAAGGAATTGTTCTTTTCGACTCAGAATAACTCCAACAAACATAGATGAAGATCAGATCGACATGCTCGTCGTTTCTTTGGATCATTTTGACGGTTTAATTTTGAAAAAAGCAACGTATGATTCGTATTATGGCACGACTTCTCCTGGAATATGGTTTTCGAATCAAAACAACTCAAATGAAACAAGTTTAAAATGGTTGGTAGCTTGCTAATTGTTTCCTTTAGAGGGTCGAATTTGGAACAAAGCACCATACGGTTGTGATGAAGATCGGATTGACTTGTTCGTCATTTCTTTTGGATGCTTTGATGGTCTAATTTGGAAAAAAGCAACGTACGATTCTGATTATGGCACGACTTCTCAATGAATAGGGTTTTTGAATTAGAACAACTCAAACTAAACTTGTTTAAAATCTTCGATAGCTTGCTAATTGTTTCTTTTACCTGTCCAGATGGTTGAATTTGGCACAAAGCACCATACGGTTGTGATCATTCATGAGTGCAGCAAGGACGTCGTCACGGTCGAATTTGGCATAAAGCAACGTATAATTCTAAGTATGGCACGATTTCACTTGGATTGGGACTTTTCGAATCAAAACAAGTCAAACAAAACAAGTTCGAAACCGTTGTTGTGATTCTCTATTCTTCTGCATAGCCAGACGGTCAATTCTAGCACAAAGCAACATACTGTTGTGGTCATGCCTGATTTTTGCAAGGAATTGTTCTTTTCGACTCAGAACAACTCAAACAAACTTGGATGAAGATCGGATCGACGTACTCGTCGTTTCATTGGGACGCTTTGACGGTTTAATTTCAAAATAAGCAACGTACGATTCGTATTATGCCAGGACTTCTCCTGGAATGTGGTTTTCGAATCAAAACAACTCAACGGAAACAAGTTTAAAATGGTTGGTAGCTTGCTAATTGTTTCCTTTAGATGTCCAAAGGGTCGAATTTGGAACAAAGCACCATACGGTTGTGATGAAGATTGGATTCACATGTTCGTCATTTCTTTTGGATGCTTTGATGCTCTAATTTGGAAAAAAGCAACGTACGATTTTGATTGTGGCACAACTTCTCCAGGAATTGGGTTTTTGAATTAGAACAACTCAAACTAAACTTGTTTAAAATCATCGATAGCTTGCTAATTGTTTCTTTTACTTGTCCAGATGGTCGAATTTGGCACAAAGCACCATACGGTTGTGATAATTCATCGGTGCAGCAAGGAATTACTCTTTTCGATTCAGGACGTCCTCACAGTCGAATTTGGCATAAAGCAACTTATAATTCTAAGTATGGCACGATTTCACTTGGATTGGGTCTTTTCGAATCAAAACAAGTCAAACAAAAAGAGTTCAAAACCGTTGTTGTTATTCTCTATTCTTCTGGACATCCAGATGGTCAATTCTAGCACAAAGCACCATACGGTTGTAGTCATGCCTGATTTTTGTAATGAATTGTTCTTTTCGACTCAGAACAACTCAAACAAACATGGATGAAGATCGGATCTACATGCTCATCGTTTCTTTGGGACGCTTTGATGGTTTTATTTTGAAAAAAGCAATGTACGATTCGTATTATGGCACGACTTCTCCTGTAATGTGGTTTTTGAATCAAAACAACTCAAATGAAACAAGTTTAAAATGGTTGGTAGCTTGCTAATTGTTTCCTTTAGATGTCCAAAAGGTCAAATTTGGAACAAAGCACCATACGGTTGTGATGAAGATCGGATTGACTTGTTCGCCATTTCTTTTGGATGCTTTGATGGTCTAATTTGGAAAAATGCAACGTACGATTCTGATTATGCACAACTTCTCCAGGAATGGGGTTTTTGAATCAGAACAACTCAAACTAAACTTGTCTAAAATCGTGGATAGCTGGCTAATGGTTTCTTTTAGTTGTCCAGATGGTCGAATTTGGCACAAAGCACCATACGGTTGTGATTATTCATGAGTGCAGCAAGGAATTACTCTTTTCGATTCAGGACGTCCTCGCGGTCGAATTTGGCATAAAGCAACGTATAATTCTAAGTATGGCACGATTTCACTTGCATTGGGACTTTTCGAATCAAAACAAGTCAAACGAAACAAGTTCAAAACTGTTGTTGTCATTCTCTATTCTTCTGCACATCCAGACGGTCAATTCTAGCACAAAGCACCATACTGTTGTGGTCATGCCTGATTTTTGCAAGGAATTGTTCTTTTCCACCCATAATAACTCAAACAAACTTGGATGAAGATCGGATCGACATGCTCGTCGTTTCTTTGGGACGCTTTGGCGGTTTAATTTTGAAAAAAGCAACGTACGATTCGTATTATGGCACGACTTCTCCTGGAATGGGGTTTCGAATCAAAACAACTCAAACGAAATAAGTTTGAAATCGTTGTTAGCTTGCTAATTGTATCCTTTAAAGCACCATACGGTTGTGATGAAGATCAGATTGACATGTTCGTCATTTCTTTTGGATGCTTTGATGCTGTAATTTGGAAAAAAGCAACGTACAATTCTGATTATGGCACGACTTCTCCCGAAATGGGGTTTTTGAATTAGAACAACTCAAACTAAACTTGTTTAAAATCATCGATAGCTTGCTAATTGTTTCTTTTACTTGTCCAGATGGTCGAATTTGGCACAAAGCATCATACGGTTGTGATCATTCATGGGTGCAGCAAGGACGTCCTCACGGTCGAATTTGGCATAAAGCAACGTATAATTCTAAGTATGGCACAATTTCACTTGGATTGAGACTTTTCGTATCAAAACAAGTCAAACGAAACAAGTTCGAAACCGTTGTTATCATTCTCTATTCTTCTGGACATCCAAACGGTCAATTCTAGCACAAAGCACCATACGGTTGTGGTCATGCCTGATTTTTGCAAGGAATTGTTCTTTTCGACTCAGAACAACTCCAACAAACATGGATGAAGATCAGATCGACATGCTCGTCGTTTCTTTGGATCACTTTGACGGTTTAATTTTGAAAAAAGCAACGTATGATTCGTATTATGGCACGACTTCTCCTGGAATATGGTTTTCGAATCAAAACAACTCAAATGAAACAAGTTTAAAATGGTTGGTAGCTTGCTAATTGTTTCCTTTAGAGGGTCGAATTTGGAACAAAGCACCATACGGTTGTGATGAAGATCGGATTGACTTGTTCGTCATTTCTTTTGGATGCTTTGATGGTCTAATTTGGAAAAAAGCAACGTACGATTCTGATTATGGCACGACTTCTCAATGAATAGGGTTTTTGAATTAGAACAACTCAAACTAAACTTGTTTAAAATCTTCGATAGCTTGCTAATTGTTTCTTTTACCTGTCCAGATGGTTGAATTTGGCACAAAGCACCATACGGTTGTGATCATTCATGAGTGCAGCAAGGACGTCGTCACGGTCGAATTTGGCATAAAGCAACGTATAATTCTAAGTATGGCACGATTTCACTTGGATTGGGACTTTTCGAATCAAAACAAGTCAAACAAAACAAGTTCGAAACCGTTGTTGTGATTCTCTATTCTTCTGCATAGCCAGACGGTCAATTCTAGCACAAAGCAACATACTGTTGTGGTCATGCCTGATTTTTGCAAGGAATTGTTCTTTTCGACTCAGAACAACTCAAACAAACTTGGATGAAGATCGGATCGACGTACTCGTCGTTTCATTGGGACGCTTTGACGGTTTAATTTCAAAATAAGCAACGTACGATTCGTATTATGCCAGGACTTCTCCTGGAATGTGGTTTTCGAATCAAAACAACTCAACGGAAACAAGTTTAAAATGGTTGGTAGCTTGCTAATTGTTTCCTTTAGATGTCCAAAGGGTCGAATTTGGAACAAAGCACCATACGGTTGTGATGAAGATTGGATTCACATGTTCGTCATTTCTTTTGGATGCTTTGATGCTCTAATTTGGAAAAAAGCAACGTACGATTCTGATTGTGGCACAACTTCTCCAGGAATTGGGTTTTTGAATTAGAACAACTCAAACTAAACTTGTTTAAAATCATCGATAGCTTGCTAATTGTTTCTTTTACTTGTCCAGATGGTCGAATTTGGCACAAAGCACCATACGGTTGTGATAATTCATCGGTGCAGCAAGGAATTACTCTTTTCGATTCAGGACGTCCTCACAGTCGAATTTGGCATAAAGCAACTTATAATTCTAAGTATGGCACGATTTCACTTGGATTGGGTCTTTTCGAATCAAAACAAGTCAAACAAAAAGAGTTCAAAACCGTTGTTGTTATTCTCTATTCTTCTGGACATCCAGATGGTCAATTCTAGCACAAAGCACCATACGGTTGTAGTCATGCCTGATTTTTGTAATGAATTGTTCTTTTCGACTCAGAACAACTCAAACAAACATGGATGAAGATCGGATCTACATGCTCATCGTTTCTTTGGGACGCTTTGATGGTTTTATTTTGAAAAAAGCAATGTACGATTCGTATTATGGCACGACTTCTCCTGTAATGTGGTTTTCGAATCAAAACAACTCAAATGAAACGAGTTTAAAATGGTTGGTAGCTTGCTAATTGTTTCCTTTAGATGTCCAAAAGGTCAAATTTGGAACAAAGCACCATACGGTTGTGATGAAGATCGGATTGACTTGTTCGCCATTTCTTTTGGATGCTTTGATGGTCTAATTTGGAAAAATGCAACGTACGATTCTGATTATGCACAACTTCTCCAGGAATGGGGTTTTTGAATCAGAACAACTCAAACTAAACTTGTCTAAAATCGTGGATAGCTGGCTAATGGTTTCTTTTAGTTGTCCAGATGGTCGAATTTGGCACAAAGCACCATACGGTTGTGATTATTCATGAGTGCAGCAAGGAATTACTCTTTTCGATTCAGGACGTCCTCGCGGTCGAATTTGGCATAAAGCAACGTATAATTCTAAGTATGGCACGATTTCACTTGCATTGGGACTTTTCGAATCAAAACAAGTCAAACGAAACAAGTTCAAAACTGTTGTTGTCATTCTCTATTCTTCTGCACATCCAGACGGTCAATTCTAGCACAAAGCACCATACTGTTGTGGTCATGCCTGATTTTTGCAAGGAATTGTTCTTTTCCACCCATAATAACTCAAACAAACTTGGATGAAGATCGGATCGACATGCTCGTCGTTTCTTTGGGACGCTTTGGCGGTTTAATTTTGAAAAAAGCAACGTACGATTCGTATTATGGCACGACTTCTCCTGGAATGGGGTTTCGAATCAAAACAACTCAAACGAAATAAGTTTGAAATCGTTGTTAGCTTGCTAATTGTATCCTTTAAAGCACCATACGGTTGTGATGAAGATCAGATTGACATGTTCGTCATTTCTTTTGGATGCTTTGATGCTGTAATTTGGAAAAAAGCAACGTACAATTCTGATTATGGCACGACTTCTCCCGGAATGGGGTTTTTGAATTAGAACAACTCAAACTAAACTTGTTTAAAATCATCGATAGCTTGCTAATTGTTTCTTTTACTTGTCCAGATGGTCGAATTTGGCACAAAGCATCATACGGTTGTGATCATTCATGGGTGCAGCAAGGACGTCCTCACGGTCGAATTTGGCATAAAGCAACGTATAATTCTAAGTATGGCACAATTTCACTTGGATTGAGACTTTTCGTATCAAAACAAGTCAAACGAAACAAGTTCGAAACCGTTGTTATCATTCTCTATTCTTCTGGACATCCAAACGGTCAATTCTAGCACAAAGCACCATACGGTTGTGGTCATGCCTGATTTTTGCAAGGAATTGTTCTTTTCGACTCAGAACAACTCCAACAAACATGGATGAAGATCAGATCGACATGCTCGTCGTTTCTTTGGATCACTTTGACGGTTTAATTTTGAAAAAAGCAACGTATGATTCGTATTATGGCACGACTTCTCCTCGAATATGGTTTTCGAATCAAAACAACTCAAATGAAACAAGTTTAAAATGGTTGGTAGCTTGCTAATTGTTTCCTTTAGAGGGTCGAATTTGGAACAAAGCACCATACGGTTGTGATGAAGATCGGATTGACTTGTTCGTCATTTCTTTTGGATGCTTTGATGGTCTAATTTGGAAAAAAGCAACGTACGATTCTGATTATGGCACGACTTCTCAATGAATAGGGTTTTTGAATTAGAACAACTAAAACTAAACTTGTTTATAATCTTCGATAGCTTGCTAATTGTTTCTTTTACCTGTCCAGATGGTTGAATTTGGCACAAAGCACCATACGGTTGTGATCATTCATGAGTGCAGCAAGGACGTCGTCACGGTCGAATTTGGCATAAAGCAACGTATAATTCTAAGTATGGCACGATTTCACTTGGATTGGGACTTTTCGAATCAAAACAAGTCAAACAAAACAAGTTCGAAACCGTTGTTGTGATTCTCTATTCTTCTGCATAGCCAGACGGTCAATTCTAGCACAAAGCAACATACTGTTGTGGTCATGCCTGATTTTTGCAAGGAATTGTTCTTTTCGACTCAGAACAACTCAAACAAACTTGGATGAAGATCGGATCGACGTACTCGTCGTTTCATTGGGACGCTTTGACGGTTTAATTTCAAAATAAGCAACGTACGATTCGTATTATGCCAGGACTTCTCCTGGAATGTGGTTTTCGAATCAAAACAACTCAACGGAAACAAGTTTAAAATGGTTGGTAGCTTGCTAATTGTTTCCTTTAGATGTCCAAAGGGTCGAATTTGGAACAAAGCACCATACGGTTGTGATGAAGATTGGATTCACATGTTCGTCATTTCTTTTGGATGCTTTGATGCTCTAATTTGGAAAAAAGCAACGTACGATTCTGATTGTGGCACAACTTCTCCAGGAATTGGGTTTTTGAATTAGAACAACTCAAACTAAACTTGTTTAAAATCATCGATAGCTTGCTAATTGTTTCTTTTACTTGTCCAGATGGTCGAATTTGGCACAAAGCACCATACGGTTGTGATAATTCATCGGTGCAGCAAGGAATTACTCTTTTCGATTCAGGACGTCCTCACAGTCGAATTTGGCATAAAGCAACTTATAATTCTAAGTATGGCACGATTTCACTTGGATTGGGTCTTTTCGAATCAAAACAAGTCAAACAAAAAGAGTTCAAAACCGTTGTTGTTATTCTCTATTCTTCTGGACATCCAGATGGTCAATTCTAGCACAAAGCACCATACGGTTGTAGTCATGCCTGATTTTTGTAATGAATTGTTCTTTTCGACTCAGAACAACTCAAACAAACATGGATGAAGATCGGATCTACATGCTCATCGTTTCTTTGGGACGCTTTGATGGTTTTATTTTGAAAAAAGCAATGTACGATTCGTATTATGGCACGACTTCTCCTGTAATGTGGTTTTTGAATCAAAACAACTCAAATGAAACGAGTTTAAAATGGTTGGTAGCTTGCTAATTGTTTCCTTTAGATGTCCAAAAGGTCAAATTTGGAACAAAGCACCATACGGTTGTGATGAAGATCGGATTGACTTGTTCGCCATTTCTTTTGGATGCTTTGATGGTCTAATTTGGAAAAATGCAACGTACGATTCTGATTATGCACAACTTCTCCAGGAATGGGGTTTTTGAATCAGAACAACTCAAACTAAACTTGTCTAAAATCGTGGATAGCTGGCTAATGGTTTCTTTTAGTTGTCCAGATGGTCGAATTTGGCACAAAGCACCATACGGTTGTGATTATTCATGAGTGCAGCAAGGAATTACTCTTTTCGATTCAGGACGTCCTCGCGGTCGAATTTGGCATAAAGCAACGTATAATTCTAAGTATGGCACGATTTCACTTGCATTGGGACTTTTCGAATCAAAACAAGTCAAACGAAACAAGTTCAAAACTGTTGTTGTCATTCGCTATTCTTCTGCACATCCAGACGGTCAATTCTAGCACAAAGCACCATACTGTTGTGGTCATGCCTGATTTTTGCAAGGAATTGTTCTTTTCCACCCATAATAACTCAAACAAACTTGGATGAAGATCGGATCGACATGCTCGTCGTTTCTTTGGGACGCTTTGGCGGTTTAATTTTGAAAAAAGCAACGTACGATTCGTATTATGGCACGACTTCTCCTGGAATGGGGTTTCGAATCAAAACAACTCAAACGAAATAAGTTTGAAATCGTTGTTAGCTTGCTAATTGTATCCTTTAAAGCACCATACGGTTGTGATGAAGATCAGATTGACATGTTCGTCATTTCTTTTGGATGCTTTGATGCTGTAATTTGGAAAAAAGCAACGTACAATTCTGATTATGGCACGACTTCTCCCGGAATGGGGTTTTTGAATTAGAACAACTCAAACTAAACTTGTTTAAAATCATCGATAGCTTGCTAATTGTTTCTTTTACTTGTCCAGATGGTCGAATTTGGCACAAAGCATCATACGGTTGTGATCATTCATGGGTGCAGCAAGGACGTCCTCACGGTCGAATTTGGCATAAAGCAACGTATAATTCTAAGTATGGCACAATTTCACTTGGATTGAGACTTTTCGTATCAAAACAAGTCAAACGAAACAAGTTCGAAACCGTTGTTATCATTCTCTATTCTTCTGGACATCCAAACGGTCAATTCTAGCACAAAGCACCATACGGTTGTGGTCATGCCTGATTTTTGCAAGGAATTGTTCTTTTCGACTCAGAACAACTCCAACAAACATGGATGAAGATCAGATCGACATGCTCGTCGTTTCTTTGGATCACTTTGACGGTTTAATTTTGAAAAAAGCAACGTATGATTCGTATTATGGCACGACTTCTCCTGGAATATGGTTTTCGAATCAAAACAACTCAAATGAAACAAGTTTAAAATGGTTGGTAGCTTGCTAATTGTTTCCTTTAGAGGGTCGAATTTGGAACAAAGCACCATACGGTTGTGATGAAGATCGGATTGACTTGTTCGTCATTTCTTTTGGATGCTTTGATGGTCTAATTTGGAAAAAAGCAACGTACGATTCTGATTATGGCACGACTTCTCAATGAATAGGGTTTTTGAATTAGAACAACTCAAACTAAACTTGTTTAAAATCTTCGATAGCTTGCTAATTGTTTCTTTTACCTGTCCAGATGGTTGAATTTGGCGCAAAGCACCATACGGTTGTGATCATTCATGAGTGCAGCAAGGACGTCGTCACGGTCGAATTTGGCATAAAGCAACGTATAATTCTAAGTATGGCACGATTTCACTTGGATTGGGACTTTTCGAATCAAAACAAGTCAAACAAAACAAGTTCGAAACCGTTGTTGTGATTCTCTATTCTTCTGCATAGCCAGACGGTCAATTCTAGCACAAAGCAACATACTGTTGTGGTCATGCCTGATTTTTGCAAGGAATTGTTCTTTTCGACTCAGAACAACTCAAACAAACTTGGATGAAGATCGGATCGACGTACTCGTCGTTTCATTGGGACGCTTTGATGGTTTAATTTCAAAATAAGCAACGTACGATTCGTATTATGCCAGGACTTCTCCTGGAATGTGGTTTTCGAATCAAAACAACTCAACGGAAACAAGTTTAAAATGGTTGGTAGCTTGCTAATTGTTTCCTTTAGATGTCCAAAGGGTCGAATTTGGAACAAAGCACCATACGGTTGTGATGAAGATTGGATTCACATGTTCGTCATTTCTTTTGGATGCTTTGATGCTCTAATTTGGAAAAAAGCAACGTACGATTCTGATTGTGGCACAACTTCTCCAGGAATTGGGTTTTTGAATTAGAACAACTCAAACTAAACTTGTTTAGAATCATCGATAGCTTGCTAATTGTTTCTTTTACTTGTCCAGATGGTCGAATTTGGCACAAAGCACCATACGGTTGTGATAATTCATCGGTGCAGCAAGGAATTACTCTGTTCGATTCAGGACGTCCTCACAGTCGAATTTGGCATAAAGCAACTTATAATTCTAAGTATGGCACGATTTCACTTGGATTGGGTCTTTTCGAATCAAAACAAGTCAAACAAAAAGAGTTCAAAACCGTTGTTGTTATTCTCTATTCTTCTGGACATCCAGATGGTCAATTCTAGCACAAAGCACCATACGGTTGTAGTCATGCCTGATTTTTGTAATGAATTGTTCTTTTCGACTCAGAACAACTCAAACAAACATGGATGAAGATCGGATCTACATGCTCATCGTTTCTTTGGGACGCTTTGATGGTTTAATTTTGAAAAAAGCAATGTACGATTCGTATTATGGCACGACTTCTCCTGTAATGTGGTTTTCGAATCAAAACAACTCAAATGAAACGAGTTTAAAATGGTTGGTAGCTTGCTAATTGTTTCCTTTAGATGTCCAAAAGGTCAAATTTGGAACAAAGCACCATACGGTTGTGATGAAGATCGGATTGACTTGTTCGCCATTTCTTTTGGATGCTTTGATGGTCTAATTTGGAAAAATGCAACGTACGATTCTGATTATGCACAACTTCTCCAGGAATGGGGTTTTTGAATCAGAACAACTCAAACTAAACTTGTCTAAAATCGTGGATAGCTGGCTAATGGTTTCTTTTAGTTGTCCAGATGGTCGAATTTGGCACAAAGCACCATACGGTTGTGATTATTCATGAGTGCAGCAAGGAATTACTCTTTTCGATTCAGGACGTCCTCGCGGTCGAATTTGGCATAAAGCAACGTATAATTCTAAGTATGGCACGATTTCACTTGCATTGGGACTTTTCGAATCAAAACAAGTCAAACGAAACAAGTTCAAAACTGTTGTTGTCATTCTCTATTCTTCTGCACATCCAGACGGTCAATTCTAGCACAAAGCACCATACTGTTGTGGTCATGCCTGATTTTTGCAAGGAATTGTTCTTTTCCACCCATAATAACTCAAACAAACTTGGATGAAGATCGGATCGACATGCTCGTCGTTTCTTTGGGACGCTTTGGCGGTTTAATTTTGAAAAAAGCAACGTACGATTCGTATTATGGCACGACTTCTCCTGGAATGGGGTTTCGAATCAAAACAACTCAAACGAAATAAGTTTGAAATCGTTGTTAGCTTGCTAATTGTATCCTTTAAAGCACCATACGGTTGTGATGAAGATCAGATTGACATGTTCGTCATTTCTTTTGGATGCTTTGATGCTGTAATTTGGAAAAAAGCAACGTACAATTCTGATTATGGCACGACTTCTCCCGGAATGGGGTTTTTGAATTAGAACAACTCAAACTAAACTTGTTTAAAATCATCGATAGCTTGCTAATTGTTTCTTTTACTTGTCCAGATGGTCGAATTTGGCACAAAGCATCATACGGTTGTGATCATTCATGGGTGCAGCAAGGACGTCCTCACGGTCGAATTTGGCATAAAGCAACGTATAATTCTAAGTATGGCACAATTTCACTTGGATTGAGACTTTTCGTATCAAAACAAGTCAAACGAAACAAGTTCGAAACCGTTGTTATCATTCTCTATTCTTCTGGACATCCAAACGGTCAATTCTAGCACAAAGCACCATACGGTTGTGGTCATGCCTGATTTTTGCAAGGAATTGTTCTTTTCGACTCAGAACAACTCCAACAAACATGGATGAAGATCAGATCGACATGCTCGTCGTTTCTTTGGATCACTTTGACGGTTTAATTTTGAAAAAAGCAACGTATGATTCGTATTATGGCACGACTTCTCCTCGAATATGGTTTTCGAATCAAAACAACTCAAATGAAACAAGTTTAAAATGGTTGGTAGCTTGCTAATTGTTTCCTTTAGAGGGTCGAATTTGGAACAAAGCACCATACGGTTGTGATGAAGATCGGATTGACTTGTTCGTCATTTCTTTTGGATGCTTTGATGGTCTAATTTGGAAAAAAGCAACGTACGATTCTGATTATGGCACGACTTCTCAATGAATAGGGTTTTTGAATTAGAACAACTAAAACTAAACTTGTTTATAATCTTCGATAGCTTGCTAATTGTTTCTTTTACCTGTCCAGATGGTTGAATTTGGCACAAAGCACCATACGGTTGTGATCATTCATGAGTGCAGCAAGGACGTCGTCACGGTCGAATTTGGCATAAAGCAACGTATAATTCTAAGTATGGCACGATTTCACTTGGATTGGGACTTTTCGAATCAAAACAAGTCAAACAAAACAAGTTCGAAACCGTTGTTGTGATTCTCTATTCTTCTGCATAGCCAGACGGTCAATTCTAGCACAAAGCAACATACTGTTGTGGTCATGCCTGATTTTTGCAAGGAATTGTTCTTTTCGACTCAGAACAACTCAAACAAACTTGGATGAAGATCGGATCGACGTACTCGTCGTTTCATTGGGACGCTTTGACGGTTTAATTTCAAAATAAGCAACGTACGATTCGTATTATGCCAGGACTTCTCCTGGAATGTGGTTTTCGAATCAAAACAACTCAACGGAAACAAGTTTAAAATGGTTGGTAGCTTGCTAATTGTTTCCTTTAGATGTCCAAAGGGTCGAATTTGGAACAAAGCACCATACGGTTGTGATGAAGATTGGATTCACATGTTCGTCATTTCTTTTGGATGCTTTGATGCTCTAATTTGGAAAAAAGCAACGTACGATTCTGATTGTGGCACAACTTCTCCAGGAATTGGGTTTTTGAATTAGAACAACTCAAACTAAACTTGTTTAAAATCATCGATAGCTTGCTAATTGTTTCTTTTACTTGTCCAGATGGTCGAATTTGGCACAAAGCACCATACGGTTGTGATAATTCATCGGTGCAGCAAGGAATTACTCTTTTCGATTCAGGACGTCCTCACAGTCGAATTTGGCATAAAGCAACTTATAATTCTAAGTATGGCACGATTTCACTTGGATTGGGTCTTTTCGAATCAAAACAAGTCAAACAAAAAGAGTTCAAAACCGTTGTTGTTATTCTCTATTCTTCTGGACATCCAGATGGTCAATTCTAGCACAAAGCACCATACGGTTGTAGTCATGCCTGATTTTTGTAATGAATTGTTCTTTTCGACTCAGAACAACTCAAACAAACATGGATGAAGATCGGATCTACATGCTCATCGTTTCTTTGGGACGCTTTGATGGTTTTATTTTGAAAAAAGCAATGTACGATTCGTATTATGGCACGACTTCTCCTGTAATGTGGTTTTTGAATCAAAACAACTCAAATGAAACGAGTTTAAAATGGTTGGTAGCTTGCTAATTGTTTCCTTTAGATGTCCAAAAGGTCAAATTTGGAACAAAGCACCATACGGTTGTGATGAAGATCGGATTGACTTGTTCGCCATTTCTTTTGGATGCTTTGATGGTCTAATTTGGAAAAATGCAACGTACGATTCTGATTATGCACAACTTCTCCAGGAATGGGGTTTTTGAATCAGAACAACTCAAACTAAACTTGTCTAAAATCGTGGATAGCTGGCTAATGGTTTCTTTTAGTTGTCCAGATGGTCGAATTTGGCACAAAGCACCATACGGTTGTGATTATTCATGAGTGCAGCAAGGAATTACTCTTTTCGATTCAGGACGTCCTCGCGGTCGAATTTGGCATAAAGCAACGTATAATTCTAAGTATGGCACGATTTCACTTGCATTGGGACTTTTCGAATCAAAACAAGTCAAACGAAACAAGTTCAAAACTGTTGTTGTCATTCGCTATTCTTCTGCACATCCAGACGGTCAATTCTAGCACAAAGCACCATACTGTTGTGGTCATGCCTGATTTTTGCAAGGAATTGTTCTTTTCCACCCATAATAACTCAAACAAACTTGGATGAAGATCGGATCGACATGCTCGTCGTTTCTTTGGGACGCTTTGGCGGTTTAATTTTGAAAAAAGCAACGTACGATTCGTATTATGGCACGACTTCTCCTGGAATGGGGTTTCGAATCAAAACAACTCAAACGAAATAAGTTTGAAATCGTTGTTAGCTTGCTAATTGTATCCTTTAAAGCACCATACGGTTGTGATGAAGATCAGATTGACATGTTCGTCATTTCTTTTGGATGCTTTGATGCTGTAATTTGGAAAAAAGCAACGTACAATTCTGATTATGGCACGACTTCTCCCGGAATGGGGTTTTTGAATTAGAACAACTCAAACTAAACTTGTTTAAAATCATCGATAGCTTGCTAATTGTTTCTTTTACTTGTCCAGATGGTCGAATTTGGCACAAAGCATCATACGGTTGTGATCATTCATGGGTGCAGCAAGGACGTCCTCACGGTCGAATTTGGCATAAAGCAACGTATAATTCTAAGTATGGCACAATTTCACTTGGATTGAGACTTTTCGTATCAAAACAAGTCAAACGAAACAAGTTCGAAACCGTTGTTATCATTCTCTATTCTTCTGGACATCCAAACGGTCAATTCTAGCACAAAGCACCATACGGTTGTGGTCATGCCTGATTTTTGCAAGGAATTGTTCTTTTCGACTCAGAACAACTCCAACAAACATGGATGAAGATCAGATCGACATGCTCGTCGTTTCTTTGGATCACTTTGACGGTTTAATTTTGAAAAAAGCAACGTATGATTCGTATTATGGCACGACTTCTCCTGGAATATGGTTTTCGAATCAAAACAACTCAAATGAAACAAGTTTAAAATGGTTGGTAGCTTGCTAATTGTTTCCTTTAGAGGGTCGAATTTGGAACAAAGCACCATACGGTTGTGATGAAGATCGGATTGACTTGTTCGTCATTTCTTTTGGATGCTTTGATGGTCTAATTTGGAAAAAAGCAACGTACGATTCTGATTATGGCACGACTTCTCAATGAATAGGGTTTTTGAATTAGAACAACTCAAACTAAACTTGTTTAAAATCTTCGATAGCTTGCTAATTGTTTCTTTTACCTGTCCAGATGGTTGAATTTGGCGCAAAGCACCATACGGTTGTGATCATTCATGAGTGCAGCAAGGACGTCGTCACGGTCGAATTTGGCATAAAGCAACGTATAATTCTAAGTATGGCACGATTTCACTTGGATTGGGACTTTTCGAATCAAAACAAGTCAAACAAAACAAGTTCGAAACCGTTGTTGTGATTCTCTATTCTTCTGCATAGCCAGACGGTCAATTCTAGCACAAAGCAACATACTGTTGTGGTCATGCCTGATTTTTGCAAGGAATTGTTCTTTTCGACTCAGAACAACTCAAACAAACTTGGATGAAGATCGGATCGACGTACTCGTCGTTTCATTGGGACGCTTTGATGGTTTAATTTCAAAATAAGCAACGTACGATTCGTATTATGCCAGGACTTCTCCTGGAATGTGGTTTTCGAATCAAAACAACTCAACGGAAACAAGTTTAAAATGGTTGGTAGCTTGCTAATTGTTTCCTTTAGATGTCCAAAGGGTCGAATTTGGAACAAAGCACCATACGGTTGTGATGAAGATTGGATTCACATGTTCGTCATTTCTTTTGGATGCTTTGATGCTCTAATTTGGAAAAAAGCAACGTACGATTCTGATTGTGGCACAACTTCTCCAGGAATTGGGTTTTTGAATTAGAACAACTCAAACTAAACTTGTTTAGAATCATCGATAGCTTGCTAATTGTTTCTTTTACTTGTCCAGATGGTCGAATTTGGCACAAAGCACCATACGGTTGTGATAATTCATCGGTGCAGCAAGGAATTACTCTGTTCGATTCAGGACGTCCTCACAGTCGAATTTGGCATAAAGCAACTTATAATTCTAAGTATGGCACGATTTCACTTGGATTGGGTCTTTTCGAATCAAAACAAGTCAAACAAAAAGAGTTCAAAACCGTTGTTGTTATTCTCTATTCTTCTGGACATCCAGATGGTCAATTCTAGCACAAAGCACCATACGGTTGTAGTCATGCCTGATTTTTGTAATGAATTGTTCTTTTCGACTCAGAACAACTCAAACAAACATGGATGAAGATCGGATCTACATGCTCATCGTTTCTTTGGGACGCTTTGATGGTTTAATTTTGAAAAAAGCAATGTACGATTCGTATTATGGCACGACTTCTCCTGTAATGTGGTTTTCGAATCAAAACAACTCAAATGAAACGAGTTTAAAATGGTTGGTAGCTTGCTAATTGTTTCCTTTAGATGTCCAAAAGGTCAAATTTGGAACAAAGCACCATACGGTTGTGATGAAGATCGGATTGACTTGTTCGCCATTTCTTTTGGATGCTTTGATGGTCTAATTTGGAAAAATGCAACGTACGATTCTGATTATGCACAACTTCTCCAGGAATGGGGTTTTTGAATCAGAACAACTCAAACTAAACTTGTCTAAAATCGTGGATAGCTGGCTAATGGTTTCTTTTAGTTGTCCAGATGGTCGAATTTGGCACAAAGCACCATACGGTTGTGATTATTCATGAGTGCAGCAAGGAATTACTCTTTTCGATTCAGGACGTCCTCGCGGTCGAATTTGGCATAAAGCAACGTATAATTCTAAGTATGGCACGATTTCACTTGCATTGGGACTTTTCGAATCAAAACAAGTCAAACGAAACAAGTTCAAAACTGTTGTTGTCATTCTCTATTCTTCTGCACATCCAGACGGTCAATTCTAGCACAAAGCACCATACTGTTGTGGTCATGCCTGATTTTTGCAAGGAATTGTTCTTTTCCACCCATAATAACTCAAACAAACTTGGATGAAGATCGGATCGACATGCTCGTCGTTTCTTTGGGACGCTTTGGCGGTTTAATTTTGAAAAAAGCAACGTACGATTCGTATTATGGCACGACTTCTCCTGGAATGGGGTTTCGAATCAAAACAACTCAAACGAAATAAGTTTGAAATCGTTGTTAGCTTGCTAATTGTATCCTTTAAAGCACCATACGGTTGTGATGAAGATCAGATTGACATGTTCGTCATTTCTTTTGGATGCTTTGATGCTGTAATTTGGAAAAAAGCAACGTACAATTCTGATTATGGCACGACTTCTCCCGGAATGGGGTTTTTGAATTAGAACAACTCAAACTAAACTTGTTTAAAATCATCGATAGCTTGCTAATTGTTTCTTTTACTTGTCCAGATGGTCGAATTTGGCACAAAGCATCATACGGTTGTGATCATTCATGGGTGCAGCAAGGACGTCCTCACGGTCGAATTTGGCATAAAGCAACGTATAATTCTAAGTATGGCACAATTTCACTTGGATTGAGACTTTTCGTATCAAAACAAGTCAAACGAAACAAGTTCGAAACCGTTGTTATCATTCTCTATTCTTCTGGACATCCAAACGGTCAATTCTAGCACAAAGCACCATACGGTTGTGGTCATGCCTGATTTTTGCAAGGAATTGTTCTTTTCGACTCAGAACAACTCCAACAAACATGGATGAAGATCAGATCGACATGCTCGTCGTTTCTTTGGATCACTTTGACGGTTTAATTTTGAAAAAAGCAACGTATGATTCGTATTATGGCACGACTTCTCCTGGAATATGGTTTTCGAATCAAAACAACTCAAATGAAACAAGTTTAAAATGGTTGGTAGCTTGCTAATTGTTTCCTTTAGAGGGTCGAATTTGGAACAAAGCACCATACGGTTGTGATGAAGATCGGATTGACTTGTTCGTCATTTCTTTTGGATGCTTTGATGGTCTAATTTGGAAAAAAGCAACGTACGATTCTGATTATGGCACGACTTCTCAATGAATAGGGTTTTTGAATTAGAACAACTCAAACTAAACTTGTTTAAAATCTTCGATAGCTTGCTAATTGTTTCTTTTACCTGTCCAGATGGTTGAATTTGGCGCAAAGCACCATACGGTTGTGATCATTCATGAGTGCAGCAAGGACGTCGTCACGGTCGAATTTGGCATAAAGCAACGTATAATTCTAAGTATGGCACGATTTCACTTGGATTGGGACTTTTCGAATCAAAACAAGTCAAACAAAACAAGTTCGAAACCGTTGTTGTGATTCTCTATTCTTCTGCATAGCCAGACGGTCAATTCTAGCACAAAGCAACATACTGTTGTGGTCATGCCTGATTTTTGCAAGGAATTGTTCTTTTCGACTCAGAACAACTCAAACAAACTTGGATGAAGATCGGATCGACGTACTCGTCGTTTCATTGGGACGCTTTGACGGTTTAATTTTAAAATAAGCAACGTACGATTCGTATTATGCCAGGACTTCTCCTGGAATGTGGTTTTCGAATCAAAACAACTCAACGGAAACAAGTTTAAAATGGTTGGTAGCTTGCTAATTGTTTCCTTTAGATGTCCAAAGGGTCGAATTTGGAACAAAGCACCATACGGTTGTGATGAAGATTGGATTCACATGTTCGTCATTTCTTTTGGATGCTTTGATGCTCTAATTTGGAAAAAAGCAACGTACGATTCTGATTGTGGCACAACTTCTCCAGGAATTGGGTTTTTGAATTAGAACAACTCAAACTAAACTTGTTTAGAATCATCGATAGCTTGCTAATTGTTTCTTTTACTTGTCCAGATGGTCGAATTTGGCACAAAGCACCATACGGTTGTGATAATTCATCGGTGCAGCAAGGAATTACTCTTTTCGATTCAGGACGTCCTCACAGTCGAATTTGGCATAAAGCAACTTATAATTCTAAGTATGGCACGATTTCACTTGGATTGGGTCTTTTCGAATCAAAACAAGTCAAACAAAAAGAGTTCAAAACCGTTGTTGTTATTCTCTATTCTTCTGGACATCCAGATGGTCAATTCTAGCACAAAGCACCATACGGTTGTAGTCATGCCTAATTTTTGTAATGAATTGTTCTTTTCGACTCAGAACAACTCAAACAAACATGGATGAAGATCGGATCTACATGCTCATCGTTTCTTTGGGACGCTTTGATGGTTTAATTTTGAAAAAAGCAATGTACGATTCGTATTATGGCACGACTTCTCCTGTAATGTGGTTTTCGAATCAAAACAACTCAAATGAAACGAGTTTAAAATGGTTGGTAGCTTGCTAATTGTTTCCTTTAGATGTCCAAAAGGTCAAATTTGGAACAAAGCACCATACGGTTGTGATGAAGATCGGATTGACTTGTTCGCCATTTCTTTTGGATGCTTTGATGGTCTAATTTGGAAAAATGCAACGTACGATTCTGATTATGCACAACTTCTCCAGGAATGGGGTTTTTGAATCAGAACAACTCAAACTAAACTTGTCTAAAATCGTGGATAGCTGGCTAATGGTTTCTTTTAGTTGTCCAGATGGTCGAATTTGGCACAAAGCACCATACGGTTGTGATTATTCATGAGTGCAGCAAGGAATTACTCTTTTCGATTCAGGACGTCCTCGCGGTCGAATTTGGCATAAAGCAACGTATAATTCTAAGTATGGCACGATTTCACTTGCATTGGGACTTTTCGAATCAAAACAAGTCAAACGAAACAAGTTCAAAACTGTTGTTGTCATTCTCTATTCTTCTGCACATCCAGACGGTCAATTCTAGCACAAAGCACCATACTGTTGTGGTCATGCCTGATTTTTGCAAGGAATTGTTCTTTTCCACCCATAATAACTCAAACAAACTTGGATGAAGATCGGATCGACATGCTCGTCGTTTCTTTGGGACGCTTTGGCGGTTTAATTTTGAAAAAAGCAACGTACGATTCGTATTATGGCACGACTTCTCCTGGAATGGGGTTTCGAATCAAAACAACTCAAACGAAATAAGTTTGAAATCGTTGTTAGCTTGCTAATTGTATCCTTTAAAGCACCATACGGTTGTGATGAAGATCAGATTGACATGTTCGTCATTTCTTTTGGATGCTTTGATGCTGTAATTTGGAAAAAAGCAACGTACAATTCTGATTATGGCACGACTTCTCCCGGAATGGGGTTTTTGAATTAGAACAACTCAAACTAAACTTGTTTAAAATCATCGATAGCTTGCTAATTGTTTCTTTTACTTGTCCAGATGGTCGAATTTGGCACAAAGCATCATACGGTTGTGATCATTCATGGGTGCAGCAAGGACGTCCTCACGGTCGAATTTGGCATAAAGCAACGTATAATTCTAAGTATGGCACAATTTCACTTGGATTGAGACTTTTCGTATCAAAACAAGTCAAACGAAACAAGTTCGAAACCGTTGTTATCATTCTCTATTCTTCTGGACATCCAAACGGTCAATTCTAGCACAAAGCACCATACGGTTGTGGTCATGCCTGATTTTTGCAAGGAATTGTTCTTTTCGACTCAGAACAACTCCAACAAACATGGATGAAGATCAGATCGACATGCTCGTCGTTTCTTTGGATCACTTTGACGGTTTAATTTTGAAAAAAGCAACGTATGATTCGTATTATGGCACGACTTCTCCTGGAATATGGTTTTCGAATCAAAACAACTCAAATGAAACAAGTTTAAAATGGTTGGTAGCTTGCTAATTGTTTCCTTTAGAGGGTCGAATTTGGAACAAAGCACCATACGGTTGTGATGAAGATCGGATTGACTTGTTCGTCATTTCTTTTGGATGCTTTGATGGTCTAATTTGGAAAAAAGCAACGTACGATTCTGATTATGGCACGACTTCTCAATGAATAGGGTTTTTGAATTAGAACAACTCAAACTAAACTTGTTTAAAATCTTCGATAGCTTGCTAATTGTTTCTTTTACTTGTCCAGATGGTTGAATTTGGCACAAAGCACCATACGGTTGTGATCATTCATGAGTGCAGCAAGGACGTCGTCACGGTCGAATTTGGCATAAAGCAACGTATAATTCTCAGTATGGCACGATTTCACTTGGATTGGGACTTTTCGAATCAAAACAAGTCAAACAAAACAAGTTCGAAACCGTTGTTGTGATTCTCTATTCTTCTGCATAGCCAGATGGTCAATTCTAGCACAAAGCAACATACTGTTGTGGTCATGCCTGATTTTTGCAAGGAATTGTTCTTTTCGACTCAGAACAACTCAAACAAACTTGGATGAAGATCGGATCGACGTACTCGTCGTTTCATTGGGACGCTTTGATGGTTTAATTTCAAAATAAGCAACGTACGATTCGTATTATGCCAGGACTTCTCCTGGAATGTGGTTTTCGAATCAAAACAACTCAACGGAAACAAGTTTAAAATGGTTGGTAGCTTGCTAATTGTTTCCTTTAGATGTCCAAAGGGTCGAATTTGGAACAAAGCACCATACGGTTGTGATGAAGATTGGATTCACATGTTCGTCATTTCTTTTGGATGCTTTGATGCTCTAATTTGGAAAAAAGCAACGTACGATTCTGATTGTGGCACAACTTCTCCAGGAATTGGGTTTTTGAATTAGAACAACTCAAACTAAACTTGTTTAGAATCATCGATAGCTTGCTAATTGTTTCTTTTACTTGTCCAGATGGTCGAATTTGGCACAAAGCACCATACGGTTGTGATAATTCATCGGTGCAGCAAGGAATTACTCTTTTCGATTCAGGACGTCCTCACAGTCGAATTTGGCATAAAGCAACTTATAATTCTAAGTATGGCACGATTTCACTTGGATTGGGTCTTTTCGAATCAAAACAAGTCAAACAAAAAGAGTTCAAAACCGTTGTTGTTATTCTCTATTCTTCTGGACATCCAGATGGTCAATTCTAGCACAAAGCACCATACGGTTGTAGTCATGCCTGATTTTTGTAATGAATTGTTCTTTTCGACTCAGAACAACTCAAACAAACATGGATGAAGATCGGATCTACATGCTCATCGTTTCTTTGGGACGCTTTGATGGTTTAATTTTGAAAAAAGCAATGTACGATTCGTATTATGGCACGACTTCTCCTGTAATGTGGTTTTCGAATCAAAACAACTCAAATGAAACGAGTTTAAAATGGTTGGTAGCTTGCTAATTGTTTCCTTTAGATGTCCAAAAGGTCAAATTTGGAACAAAGCACCATACGGTTGTGATGAAGATCGGATTGACTTGTTCGCCATTTCTTTTGGATGCTTTGATGGTCTAATTTGGAAAAATGCAACGTACGATTCTGATTATGCACAACTTCTCCAGGAATGGGGTTTTTGAATCAGAACAACTCAAACTAAACTTGTCTAAAATCGTGGATAGCTGGCTAATGGTTTCTTTTAGTTGTCCAGATGGTCGAATTTGGCACAAAGCACCATACGGTTGTGATTATTCATGAGTGCAGCAAGGAATTACTCTTTTCGATTCAGGACGTCCTCGCGGTCGAATTTGGCATAAAGCAACGTATAATTCTAAGTATGGCACGATTTCACTTGCATTGGGACTTTTCGAATCAAAACAAGTCAAACGAAACAAGTTCAAAACTGTTGTTGTCATTCTCTATTCTTCTGCACATCCAGACGGTCAATTCTAGCACAAAGCACCATACTGTTGTGGTCATGCCTGATTTTTGCAAGGAATTGTTCTTTTCCACCCATAATAACTCAAACAAACTTGGATGAAGATCGGATCGACATGCTCGTCGTTTCTTTGGGACGCTTTGGCGGTTTAATTTTGAAAAAAGCAACGTACGATTCGTATTATGGCACGACTTCTCCTGGAATGGGGTTTCGAATCAAAACAACTCAAACGAAATAAGTTTGAAATCGTTGTTAGCTTGCTAATTGTATCCTTTAAAGCACCATACGGTTGTGATGAAGATCAGATTGACATGTTCGTCATTTCTTTTGGATGCTTTGATGCTGTAATTTGGAAAAAAGCAACGTACAATTCTGATTATGGCACGACTTCTCCCGGAATGGGGTTTTTGAATTAGAACAACTCAAACTAAACTTGTTTAAAATCATCGATAGCTTGCTAATTGTTTCTTTTACTTGTCCAGATGGTCGAATTTGGCACAAAGCATCATACGGTTGTGATCATTCATGGGTGCAGCAAGGATGTCCTCACGGTCGAATTTGGCATAAAGCAACGTATAATTCTAAGTATGGCACAATTTCACTTGGATTGAGACTTTTCGTATCAAAACAAGTCAAACGAAACAAGTTCGAAACCGTTGTTATCATTCTCTATTCTTCTGGACATCCAAACGGTCAATTCTAGCACAAAGCACCATACGGTTGTGGTCATGCCTGATTTTTGCAAGGAATTGTTCTTTTCGACTCAGAACAACTCCAACAAACATGGATGAAGATCAGATCGACATGCTCGTCGTTTCTTTGGATCACTTTGACGGTTTAATTTTGAAAAAAGCAACGTATGATTCGTATTATGGCACGACTTCTCCTGGAATATGGTTTTCGAATCAAAACAACTCAAATGAAACAAGTTTAAAATGGTTGGTAGCTTGCTAATTGTTTCCTTTAGAGGGTCGAATTTGGAACAAAGCACCATACGGTTGTGATGAAGATCGGATTGACTTGTTCGTCATTTCTTTTGGATGCTTTGATGGTCTAATTTGGAAAAAAGCAACGTACGATTCTGATTATGGCACGACTTCTCAATGAATAGGGTTTTTGAATTAGAACAACTCAAACTAAACTTGTTTAAAATCTTCGATAGCTTGCTAATTGTTTCTTTTACCTGTCCAGATGGTTGAATTTGGCGCAAAGCACCATACGGTTGTGATCATTCATGAGTGCAGCAAGGACGTCGTCACGGTCGAATTTGGCATAAAGCAACGTATAATTCTAAGTATGGCACGATTTCACTTGGATTGGGACTTTTCGAATCAAAACAAGTCAAACAAAACAAGTTCGAAACCGTTGTTGTGATTCTCTATTCTTCTGCATAGCCAGACGGTCAATTCTAGCACAAAGCAACATACTGTTGTGGTCATGCCTGATTTTTGCAAGGAATTGTTCTTTTCGACTCAGAACAACTCAAACAAACTTGGATGAAGATCGGATCGACGTACTCGTCGTTTCATTGGGACGCTTTGACGGTTTAATTTTAAAATAAGCAACGTACGATTCGTATTATGCCAGGACTTCTCCTGGAATGTGGTTTTCGAATCAAAACAACTCAACGGAAACAAGTTTAAAATGGTTGGTAGCTTGCTAATTGTTTCCTTTAGATGTCCAAAGGGTCGAATTTGGAACAAAGCACCATACGGTTGTGATGAAGATTGGATTCACATGTTCGTCATTTCTTTTGGATGCTTTGATGCTCTAATTTGGAAAAAAGCAACGTACGATTCTGATTGTGGCACAACTTCTCCAGGAATTGGGTTTTTGAATTAGAACAACTCAAACTAAACTTGTTTAGAATCATCGATAGCTTGCTAATTGTTTCTTTTACTTGTCCAGATGGTCGAATTTGGCACAAAGCACCATACGGTTGTGATAATTCATCGGTGCAGCAAGGAATTACTCTTTTCGATTCAGGACGTCCTCACAGTCGAATTTGGCATAAAGCAACTTATAATTCTAAGTATGGCACGATTTCACTTGGATTGGGTCTTTTCGAATCAAAACAAGTCAAACAAAAAGAGTTTAAAACCGTTGTTGTTATTCTCTATTCTTCTGGACATCCAGATGGTCAATTCTAGCACAAAGCACTATACGGTTGTAGTCATGCCTGATTTTTGTAATGAATTGTTCTTTTCGACTCAGAACAACTCAAACAAACATGGATGAAGATCGGATCTACATGCTCATCGTTTCTTTGGGACGCTTTGATGGTTTAATTTTGAAAAAAGCAATGTACGATTCGTATTATGGCACGACTTTTCCTGTAATGTGGTTTTCGAATCAAAACAACTCAAATGAAACGAGTTTAAAATGGTTGGTAGCTAATTGTTTCCTTTAGATGTCCAAAAGGTCAAATTTGGAACAAAGCACCATACGGTTGTGATGAAGATCGGATTGACTTGTTCGCCATTTCTTTTGGATGCTTTGATGGTCTAATTTGGAAAAATGCAACGTACGATTCTGATTATGCACAACTTCTCCAGGAATGGGGTTTTTGAATCAGAACAACTCAAACTAAACTTGTCTAAAATCGTGGATAGCTGGCTAATGGTTTCTTTTAGTTGTCCAGATGGTCGAATTTGGCACAAAGCACCATACGGTTGTGATTATTCATGAGTGCAGCAAGGAATTACTCTTTTCGATTCAGGACGTCCTCGCGGTCGAATTTGGCATAAAGCAACGTATAATTCTAAGTATGGCACGATTTCACTTGCATTGGGACTTTTCGAATCAAAACAAGTCAAACGAAACAAGTTCAAAACTGTTGTTGTCATTCTCTATTCTTCTGCACATCCAGACGGTCAATTCTAGCACAAAGCACCATACTGTTGTGGTCATGCCTGATTTTTGCAAGGAATTGTTCTTTTCCACCCATAATAACTCAAACAAACTTGGATGAAGATCGGATCGACATGCTCGTCGTTTCTTTGGGACGCTTTGGCGGTTTAATTTTGAAAAAAGCAACGTACGATTCGTATTATGGCACGACTTCTCCTGGAATGGGGTTTCGAATCAAAACAACTCAAACGAAATAAGTTTGAAATCGTTGTTAGCTTGCTAATTGTATCCTTTAAAGCACCATACGGTTGTGATGAAGATCAGATTGACATGTTCGTCATTTCTTTTGGATGCTTTGATGCTGTAATTTGGAAAAAAGCAACGTACAATTCTGATTATGGCACGACTTCTCCCGGAATGGGGTTTTTGAATTAGAACAACTCAAACTAAACTTGTTTAAAATCATCGATAGCTTGCTAATTGTTTCTTTTACTTGTCCAGATGGTCGAATTTGGCACAAAGCATCATACAGTTGTGATCATTCATGGGTGCAGCAAGGACGTCCTCACGGTCGAATTTGGCATAAAGCAACGTATAATTCTAAGTATGGCACAATTTCACTTGGATTGAGACTTTTCGTATCAAAACAAGTCAAACGAAACAAGTTCGAAACCGTTGTTATCATTCTCTATTCTTCTGGACATCCAAACGGTCAATTCTAGCACAAAGCACCATACGGTTGTGGTCATGCCTGATTTTTGCAAGGAATTGTTCTTTTCGACTCAGAACAACTCCAACAAACATGGATGAAGATCAGATCGACATGCTCGTCGTTTCTTTGGATCACTTTGACGGTTTAATTTTGAAAAAAGCAACGTATGATTCGTATTATGGCACGACTTCTCCTCGAATATGGTTTTCGAATCAAAACAACTCAAATGAAACAAGTTTAAAATGGTTGGTAGCTTGCTAATTGTTTCCTTTAGAGGGTCGAATTTGGAACAAAGCACCATACGGTTGTGATGAAGATCGGATTGACTTGTTCGTCATTTCTTTTGGATGCTTTGATGGTCTAATTTGGAAAAAAGCAACGTACGATTCTGATTATGGCACGACTTCTCAATGAATAGGGTTTTTGAATTAGAACAACTCAAACTAAACTTGTTTAAAATCTTCGATAGCTTGCTAATTGTTTCTTTTACTTGTCCAGATGGTTGAATTTGGCACAAAGCACCATACGGTTGTGATCATTCATGAGTGCAGCAAGGACGTCGTCACGGTCGAATTTGGCATAAAGCAACGTATAATTCTCAGTATGGCACGATTTCACTTGGATTGGGACTTTTCGAATCAAAACAAGTCAAACAAAACAAGTTCGAAACCGTTGTTGTGATTCTCTATTCTTCTGCATAGCCAGACGGTCAATTCTAGCACAAAGCAACATACTGTTGTGGTCATGCCTGATTTTTGCAAGGAATTGTTCTTTTCGACTCAGAACAACTCAAACAAACTTGGATGAAGATCGGATCGACGTACTCGTCGTTTCATTGGGACGCTTTGATGGTTTAATTTCAAAATAAGCAACGTACGATTCGTATTATGCCAGGACTTCTCCTGGAATGTGGTTTTCGAATCAAAACAACTCAACGGAAACAAGTTTAAAATGGTTGGTAGCTTGCTAATTGTTTCCTTTAGATGTCCAAAGGGTCGAATTTGGAACAAAGCACCATACGGTTGTGATGAAGATTGGATTCACATGTTCGTCATTTCTTTTGGATGCTTTGATGCTCTAATTTGGAAAAAAGCAACGTACGATTCTGATTGTGGCACAACTTCTCCAGGAATTGGGTTTTTGAATTAGAACAACTCAAACTAAACTTGTTTAGAATCATCGATAGCTTGCTAATTGTTTCTTTTACTTGTCCAGATGGTCGAATTTGGCACAATGCACCATACGGTTGTGATAATTCATCGGTGCAGCAAGGAATTACTCTTTTCGATTCAGGACGTCCTCACAGTCGAATTTGGCATAAAGCAACTTATAATTCTAAGTATGGCACGATTTCACTTGGATTGGGTCTTTTCGAATCAAAACAAGTCAAACAAAAAGAGTTCAAAACCGTTGTTGTTATTCTCTATTCTTCTGGACATCCAGATGGTCAATTCTAGCACAAAGCACCATACGGTTGTAGTCATGCCTGATTTTTGTATTGAATTGTTCTTTTCGACTCAGAACAACTCAAACAAACATGGATGAAGATCGGATCTACATGCTCATCGTTTCTTTGGGACGCTTTGATGGTTTAATTTTGAAAAAAGCAATGTACGATTCGTATTATGGCACGACTTCTCCTGTAATGTGGTTTTCGAATCAAAACAACTCAAATGAAACGAGTTTAAAATGGTTGGTAGCTTGCTAATTGTTTCCTTTAGATGTCCAAAAGGTCAAATTTGGAACAAAGCACCATACGGTTGTGATGAAGATCGGATTGACTTGTTCGCCATTTCTTTTGGATGCTTTGATGGTCTAATTTGGAAAAATGCAACGTACGATTCTGATTATGCACAACTTCTCCAGGAATGGGGTTTTTGAATCAGAACAACTCAAACTAAACTTGTCTAAAATCGTGGATAGCTGGCTAATGGTTTCTTTTAGTTGTCCAGATGGTCGAATTTGGCACAAAGCACCATACGGTTGTGATTATTCATGAGTGCAGCATGGAATTACTCTTTTCGATTCAGGACGTCCTCGCGGTCGAATTTGGCATAAAGCAACGTATAATTCTAAGTATGGCACGATTTCACTTGCATTGGGACTTTTCGAATCAAAACAAGTCAAACGAAACAAGTTCAAAACTGTTGTTGTCATTCTCTATTCTTCTGCACATCCAGACGGTCAATTCTAGCACAAAGCACCATACTGTTGTGGTCATGCCTGATTTTTGCAAGGAATTGTTCTTTTCCACCCATAATAACTCAAACAAACTTGGATGAAGATCGGATCGACATGCTCGTCGTTTCTTTGGGACGCTTTGGCGGTTTAATTTTGAAAAAAGCAACGTACGATTCGTATTATGGCACGACTTCTCCTGGAATGGGGTTTCGAATCAAAACAACTCAAACGAAATAAGTTTGAAATCGTTGTTAGCTTGCTAATTGTATCCTTTAAAGCACCATACGGTTGTGATGAAGATCAGATTGACATGTTCGTCATTTCTTTTGGATGCTTTGATGCTGTAATTTGGAAAAAAGCAACGTACAATTCTGATTATGGCACGACTTCTCCCGGAATGGGGTTTTTGAATTAGAACAACTCAAACTAAACTTGTTTAAAATCATCGATAGCTTGCTAATTGTTTCTTTTACTTGTCCAGATGGTCGAATTTGGCACAAAGCATCATACGGTTGTGATCATTCATGGGTGCAGCAAGGACGTCCTCACGGTCGAATTTGGCATAAAGCAACGTATAATTCTAAGTATGGCACAATTTCACTTGGATTGAGACTTTTCGTATCAAAACAAGTCAAACGAAACAAGTTCGAAACCGTTGTTATCATTCTCTATTCTTCTGGACATCCAAACGGTCAATTCTAGCACAAAGCACCATACGGTTGTGGTCATGCCTGATTTTTGCAAGGAACTGTTCTTTTCGACTCAGAACAACTCCAACAAACATGGATGAAGATCAGATCGACATGCTCGTCGTTTCTTTGGATCACTTTGACGGTTTAATTTTGAAAAAAGCAACGTATGATTCGTATTATGGCACGACTTCTCCTGGAATATGGTTTTCGAATCAAAACAACTCAAATGAAACAAGTTTAAAATGGTTGGTAGCTTGCTAATTGTTTCCTTTAGAGGGTCGAATTTGGAACAAAGCACCATACGGTTGTGATGAAGATCGGATTGACTTGTTCGTCATTTCTTTTGGATGCTTTGATGGTCTAATTTGGAAAAAAGCAACGTACGATTCTGATTATGGCACGACTTCTCAATGAATAGGGTTTTTGAATTAGAACAACTCAAACTAAACTTGTTTAAAATCTTCGATAGCTTGCTAATTGTTTCTTTTACCTGTCCAGATGGTTGAATTTGGCGCAAAGCACCATACGGTTGTGATCATTCATGAGTGCAGCAAGGACGTCGTCACGGTCGAATTTGGCATAAAGCAACGTATAATTCTAAGTATGGCACGATTTCACTTGGATTGGGACTTTTCGAATCAAAACAAGTCAAACAAAACAAGTTCGAAACCGTTGTTGTGATTCTCTATTCTTCTGCATAGCCAGACGGTCAATTCTAGCACAAAGCAACATACTGTTGTGGTCATGCCTGATTTTTGCAAGGAATTGTTCTTTTCGACTCAGAACAACTCAAACAAACTTGGATGAAGATCGGATCGACGTACTCGTCGTTTCATTGGGACGCTTTGATGGTTTAATTTCAAAATAAGCAACGTACGATTCGTATTATGCCAGGACTTCTCCTGGAATGTGGTTTTCGAATCAAAACAACTCAACGGAAACAAGTTTAAAATGGTTGGTAGCTTGCTAATTGTTTCCTTTAGATGTCCAAAGGGTCGAATTTGGAACAAAGCACCATACGGTTGTGATGAAGATTGGATTCACATGTTCGTCATTTCTTTTGGATGCTTTGATGCTCTAATTTGGAAAAAAGCAACGTACGATTCTGATTGTGGCACAACTTCTCCAGGAATTGGGTTTTTGAATTAGAACAACTCAAACTAAACTTGTTTAGAATCATCGATAGCTTGCTAATTGTTTCTTTTACTTGTCCAGATGGTCGAATTTGGCACAAAGCACCATACGGTTGTGATAATTCATCGGTGCAGCAAGGAATTACTCTTTTCGATTCAGGACGTCCTCACAGTCGAATTTGGCATAAAGCAACTTATAATTCTAAGTATGGCACGATTTCACTTGGATTGGGTCTTTTCGAATCAAAACAAGTCAAACAAAAAGAGTTCAAAACCGTTGTTGTTATTCTCTATTCTTCTGGACATCCAGATGGTCAATTCTAGCACAAAGCACCATACGGTTGTAGTCATGCCTGATTTTTGTAATGAATTGTTCTTTTCGACTCAGAACAACTCAAACAAACATGGATGAAGATCGGATCTACATGCTCATCGTTTCTTTGGGACGCTTTGATGGTTTAATTTTGAAAAAAGCAATGTACGATTCGTATTATGGCACGACTTCTCCTGTAATGTGGTTTTCGAATCAAAACAACTCAAATGAAACGAGTTTAAAATGGTTGGTAGCTTGCTAATTGTTTCCTTTAGATGTCCAAAAGGTCAAATTTGGAACAAAGCACCATACGGTTGTGATGAAGATCGGATTGACTTGTTCGCCATTTCTTTTGGATGCTTTGATGGTCTAATTTGGAAAAATGCAACGTACGATTCTGATTATGCACAACTTCTCCAGGAATGGGGTTTTTGAATCAGAACAACTCAAACTAAACTTGTCTAAAATCGTGGATAGCTGGCTAATGGTTTCTTTTAGTTGTCCAGATGGTCGAATTTGGCACAAAGCACCATACGGTTGTGATTATTCATGAGTGCAGCAAGGAATTACTCTTTTCGATTCAGGACGTCCTCGCGGTCGAATTTGGCATAAAGCAACGTATAATTCTAAGTATGGCACGATTTCACTTGCATTGGGACTTTTCGAATCAAAACAAGTCAAACGAAACAAGTTCAAAACTGTTGTTGTCATTCTCTATTCTTCTGCACATCCAGACGGTCAATTCTAGCACAAAGCACCATACTGTTGTGGTCATGCCTGATTTTTGCAAGGAATTGTTCTTTTCCACCCATAATAACTCAAACAAACTTGGATGAAGATCGGATCGACATGCTCGTCGTTTCTTTGGGACGCTTTGGCGGTTTAATTTTGAAAAAAGCAACGTACGATTCGTATTATGGCACGACTTCTCCTGGAATGGGGTTTCGAATCAAAACAACTCAAACGAAATAAGTTTGAAATCGTTGTTAGCTTGCTAATTGTATCCTTTAAAGCACCATACGGTTGTGATGAAGATCAGATTGACATGTTCGTCATTTCTTTTGGATGCTTTGATGCTGTAATTTGGAAAAAAGCAACGTACAATTCTGATTATGGCACGACTTCTCCCGGAATGGGGTTTTTGAATTAGAACAACTCAAACTAAACTTGTTTAAAATCATCGATAGCTTGCTAATTGTTTCTTTTACTTGTCCAGATGGTCGAATTTGGCACAAAGCATCATACGGTTGTGATCATTCATGGGTGCAGCAAGGACGTCCTCACGGTCGAATTTGGCATAAAGCAACGTATAATTCTAAGTATGGCACAATTTCACTTGGATTGAGACTTTTCGTATCAAAACAAGTCAAACGAAACAAGTTCGAAACCGTTGTTATCATTCTCTATTCTTCTGGACATCCAAACGGTCAATTCTAGCACAAAGCACCATACGGTTGTGGTCATGCCTGATTTTTGCAAGGAATTGTTCTTTTCGACTCAGAACAACTCCAACAAACATGGATGAAGATCAGATCGACATGCTCGTCGTTTCTTTGGATCACTTTGACGGTTTAATTTTGAAAAAAGCAACGTATGATTCGTATTATGGCACGACTTCTCCTGGAATATGGTTTTCGAATCAAAACAACTCAAATGAAACAAGTTTAAAATGGTTGGTAGCTTGCTAATTGTTTCCTTTAGAGGGTCGAATTTGGAACAAAGCACCATACGGTTGTGATGAAGATCGGATTGACTTGTTCGTCATTTCTTTTGGATGCTTTGATGGTCTAATTTGGAAAAAAGCAACGTACGATTCTGATTATGGCACGACTTCTCAATGAATAGGGTTTTTGAATTAGAACAACTCAAACTAAACTTGTTTAAAATCTTCGATAGCTTGCTAATTGTTTCTTTTACCTGTCCAGATGGTTGAATTTGGCGCAAAGCACCATACGGTTGTGATCATTCATGAGTGCAGCAAGGACGTCGTCACGGTCGAATTTGGCATAAAGCAACGTATAATTCTAAGTATGGCACGATTTCACTTGGATTGGGACTTTTCGAATCAAAACAAGTCAAACAAAACAAGTTCGAAACCGTTGTTGTGATTCTCTATTCTTCTGAATAGCCAGACGGTCAATTCTAGCACAAAGCAACATACTGTTGTGGTCATGCCTGATTTTTGCAAGGAATTGTTCTTTTCGACTCAGAACAACTCAAACAAACTTGGATGAAGATCGGATCGACGTACTCGTCGTTTCATTGGGACGCTTTGACGGTTTAATTTTAAAATAAGCAACGTACGATTCGTATTATGCCAGGACTTCTCCTGGAATGTGGTTTTCGAATCAAAACAACTCAACGGAAACAAGTTTAAAATGGTTGGTAGCTTGCTAATTGTTTCCTTTAGATGTCCAAAGGGTCGAATTTGGAACAAAGCACCATACGGTTGTGATGAAGATTGGATTCACATGTTCGTCATTTCTTTTGGATGCTTTGATGCTCTAATTTGGAAAAAAGCAACGTACGATTCTGATTGTGGCACAACTTCTCCAGGAATTGGGTTTTTGAATTAGAACAACTCAAACTAAACTTGTTTAGAATCATCGATAGCTTGCTAATTGTTTCTTTTACTTGTCCAGATGGTCGAATTTGGCACAAAGCACCATACGGTTGTGATAATTCATCGGTGCAGCAAGGAATTACTCTTTTCGATTCAGGACGTCCTCACAGTCGAATTTGGCATAAAGCAACTTATAATTCTAAGTATGGCACGATTTCACTTGGATTGGGTCTTTTCGAATCAAAACAAGTCAAACAAAAAGAGTTCAAAACCGTTGTTGTTATTCTCTATTCTTCTGGACATCCAGATGGTCAATTCTAGCACAAAGCACCATACGGTTGTAGTCATGCCTGATTTTTGTAATGAATTGTTCTTTTCGACTCAGAACAACTCAAACAAACATGGATGAAGATCGGATCTACATGCTCATCGTTTCTTTGGGACGCTTTGATGGTTTAATTTTGAAAAAAGCAATGTACGATTCGTATTATGGCACGACTTCTCCTGTAATGTGGTTTTCGAATCAAAACAACTCAAATGAAACGAGTTTAAAATGGTTGGTAGCTTGCTAATTGTTTCCTTTAGATGTCCAAAAGGTCAAATTTGGAACAAAGCACCATACGGTTGTGATGAAGATCGGATTGACTTGTTCGCCATTTCTTTTGGATGCTTTGATGGTCTAATTTGGAAAAATGCAACGTACGATTCTGATTATGCACAACTTCTCCAGGAATGGGGTTTTTGAATCAGAACAACTCAAACTAAACTTGTCTAAAATCGTGGATAGCTGGCTAATGGTTTCTTTTAGTTGTCCAGATGGTCGAATTTGGCACAAAGCACCATACGGTTGTGATTATTCATGAGTGCAGCAAGGAATTACTCTTTTCGATTCAGGACGTCCTCGCGGTCGAATTTGGCATAAAGCAACGTATAATTCTAAGTATGGCACGATTTCACTTGCATTGGGACTTTTCGAATCAAAACAAGTCAAACGAAACAAGTTCAAAACTGTTGTTGTCATTCTCTATTCTTCTGCACATCCAGACGGTCAATTCTAGCACAAAGCACCATACTGTTGTGGTCATGCCTGATTTTTGCAAGGAATTGTTCTTTTCCACCCATAATAACTCAAACAAACTTGGATGAAGATCGGATCGACATGCTCGTCGTTTCTTTGGGACGCTTTGGCGGTTTAATTTTGAAAAAAGCAACGTACGATTCGTATTATGGCACGACTTCTCCTGGAATGGGGTTTCGAATCAAAACAACTCAAACGAAATAAGTTTGAAATCGTTGTTAGCTTGCTAATTGTATCCTTTAAAGCACCATACGGTTGTGATGAAGATCAGATTGACATGTTCGTCATTTCTTTTGGATGCTTTGATGCTGTAATTTGGAAAAAAGCAACGTACAATTCTGATTATGGCACGACTTCTCCCGGAATGGGGTTTTTGAATTAGAACAACTCAAACTAAACTTGTTTAAAATCATCGATAGCTTGCTAATTGTTTCTTTTACTTGTCCAGATGGTCGAATTTGGCACAAAGCATCATACGGTTGTGATCATTCATGGGTGCAGCAAGGACGTCCTCACGGTCGAATTTGGCATAAAGCAACGTATAATTCTAAGTATGGCACAATTTCACTTGGATTGAGACTTTTCGTATCAAAACAAGTCAAACGAAACAAGTTCGAAACCGTTGTTATCATTCTCTATTCTTCTGGACATCCAGACGGTCAATTCTAGCACAAAGCACCATACGGTTGTGGTCATGCCTGATTTTTGCAAGGAATTGTTCTTTTCGACTAAGAACAACTCCAACAAACATGGATGAAGATCAGATCGACATGCTCGTCGTTTCTTTGGATCACTTTGACGGTTTAATTTTGAAAAAAGCAACGTATGATTCGTATTACGGCACGACTTCTCCTGGAATATGGTTTTCGAATCAAAACAACTCAAATGAAACAAGTTTAAAATGGTTGGTAGCTTGCTAATTCTTTCCTTTAGAGGGTCGAATTTGGAACAAAGCACCATACGGTTGTGATGAAGATCGGATTGACTTGTTCGTCATTTCTTTTGGATGCTTTGATGGTCTAATTTGGAAAAAAGCAACGTACGATTCTGATTATGGCACGACTTCTCAATGAATAGGGTTTTTGAATTAGAACAACTCAAACTAAACTTGTTTAAAATCTTCGATAGCTTGCTAATTGTTTCTTTTACCTGTCCAGATGGTTGAATTTGGCACAAAGCACCATACGGTTGTGATCATTCATGAGTGCAGCAAGGACGTCGTCACGGTCGAATTTGGCATAAAGCAACGTATAATTCTCAGTATGGCACGATTTCACTTGGATTGGAACTTTTCGAATCAAAACAAGTCAAACAAAACAAGTTCGAAACCGTTGTTGTGATTCTCTATTCTTCTGCATAGCCAGACGGTCAATTCTAGCACAAAGCAACATACTGTTGTGGTCATGCCTGATTTTTGCAAGGAATTGTTCTTTTCGACTCAGAACAACTCAAACAAACTTGGATGAAGATCGGATCGACGTACTCGTCGTTTCATTGGGACGCTTTGACGGTTTAATTTCAAAATAAGCAACGTACGATTCGTATTATGCCAGGACTTCTCCTGGAATGTGGTTTTCGAATCAAAACAACTCAACGGAAACAAGTTTAAAATGGTTGGTAGCTTGCTAATTGTTTCCTTTAGATGTCCAAAGGGTCGAATTTGGAACAAAGCACCATACGGTTGTGATGAAGATTGGATTCACATGTTCGTCATTTCTTTTGGATGCTTTGATGCTCTAATTTGGAAAAAAGCAACGTACGATTCTGATTGTGGCACAACTTCTCCAGGAATTGGGTTTTTGAATTAGAACAACTCAAACTAAACTTGTTTAAAATCATCGATAGCTTGCTAATTGTTTCTTTTACTTGTCCAGATGGTCGAATTTGGCACAAAGCACCATACGGTTGTGATAATTCATCGGTGCAGCAAGGAATTACTCTTTTCGATTCAGGACGTCCTCACAGTCGAATTTGGCATAAAGCAACTTATAATTCTAAGTATGGCACGATTTCACTTGGATTGGGTCTTTTCGAATCAAAACAAGTCAAACAAAAAGAGTTCAAAACTGTTGTTGTTATTCTCTATTCTTCTGGACATCCAGATGGTCAATTCTAGCACAAAGCACCATACGGTTGTAGTCATGCCTGATTTTTGTAATGAATTGTTCTTTTCGACTCAGAACAACTCAAACAAACATGGATGAAGATCGGATCTACATGCTCATCGTTTCTTTGGGACGCTTTGATGGTTTAATTTTGAAAAAAGCAATGTACGATTCGTATTATGGCACGACTTCTCCTGTAATGTGGTTTTCGAATCAAAACAACTCAAATGAAACGAGTTTAAAATGGTTGGTAGCTTGCTAATTGTTTCCTTCAGATGTCCAAAAGGTCAAATTTGGAACAAAGCACCATACGGTTGTGATGAAGATCGGATTGACTTGTTCGCCATTTCTTTTGGATGCTTTGATGGTCTAATTTGGAAAAATGCAACGTACGATTCTGATTATGCACAACTTCTCCAGGAATGGGGTTTTTGAATCAGAACAACTCAAACTAAACTTGTCTAAAATCGTGGATAGCTGGCTAATGGTTTCTTTTAGTTGTCCAGATGGTCGAATTTGGCACAAAGCACCATACGGTTGTGATTATTCATGAGTGCAGCAAGGAATTACTCTTTTCGATTCAGGACGTCCTCGCGGTCGAATTTGGCATAAAGCAACTTATAATTCTAAGTATGGCACGATTTCACTTGCATTGGGACTTTTCGAATCAAAACAAGTCAAACAAAAAGAGTTCAAAACTGTTGTTGTCATTCTCTATTCTTCTGCACATCCAGACGGTCAATTCTAGCACAAAGCACCATACTGTTGTGGTCATGCCTGATTTTTGCAAGGAATTGTTCTTTTCCACCCATAATAACTCAAACAAACTTGGATGAAGATCGGATCGACATGCTCGTCGTTTCTTTGGGACGCTTTGGCGGTTTAATTTTGAAAAAAGCAACGTACGATTCGTATTATGGCACGACTTCTCCTGGAATGGGGTTTCGAATCAAAACAACTCAAACGAAATAAGTTTGAAATCGTTGTTAGCTTGCTAATTGTATCCTTTAAAGCACCATACGGTTGTGATGAAGATCAGATTGACATGTTCGTCATTTCTTTTGGATGCTTTGATGCTGTAATTTGGAAAAAAGCAACGTACAATTCTGATTATGGCACGACTTCTCCCGGAATGGGGTTTTTGAATTAGAACAACTCAAACTAAACTTGTTTAAAATCATCGATAGCTTGCTAATTGTTTCTTTTACTTGTCCAGATGGTCGAATTTGGCACAAAGCATCATACGGTTGTGATCATTCATGGGTGCAGCAAGGACGTCCTCACGGTCGAATTTGGCATAAAGCAACGTATAATTCTAAGTATGGCACAATTTCACTTGGATTGAGACTTTTCGTATCAAAACAAGTCAAACGAAACAAGTTCGAAACCGTTGTTATCATTCTCTATTCTTCTGGACATCCAGACGGTCAATTCTAGCACAAAGCACCATACGGTTGTGGTCATGCCTGATTTTTGCAAGGAATTGTTCTTTTCGACTAAGAACAACTCCAACAAACATGGATGAAGATCAGATCGACATGCTCGTCGTTTCTTTGGATCACTTTGACGGTTTAATTTTGAAAAAAGCAACGTATGATTCGTATTACGGCACGACTTCTCCTGGAATATGGTTTTCGAATCAAAACAACTCAAATGAAACAAGTTTAAAATGGTTGGTAGCTTGCTAATTCTTTCCTTTAGAGGGTCGAATTTGGAACAAAGCACCATACGGTTGTGATGAAGATCGGATTGACTTGTTCGTCATTTCTTTTGGATGCTTTGATGGTCTAATTTGGAAAAAAGCAACGTACGATTCTGATTATGGCACGACTTCTCAATGAATAGGGTTTTTGAATTAGAACAACTCAAACTAAACTTGTTTAAAATCTTCGATAGCTTGCTAATTGTTTCTTTTACCTGTCCAGATGGTTGAATTTGGCACAAAGCACCATACGGTTGTGATCATTCATGAGTGCAGCAAGGACGTCGTCACGGTCGAATTTGGCATAAAGCAACGTATAATTCTCAGTATGGCACGATTTCACTTGGATTGGAACTTTTCGAATCAAAACAAGTCAAACAAAACAAGTTCGAAACCGTTGTTGTGATTCTCTATTCTTCTGCATAGCCAGACGGTCAATTCTAGCACAAAGCAACATACTGTTGTGGTCATGCCTGATTTTTGCAAGGAATTGTTCTTTTCGACTCAGAACAACTCAAACAAACTTGGATGAAGATCGGATCGACGTACTCGTCGTTTCATTGGGACGCTTTGACGGTTTAATTTCAAAATAAGCAACGTACGATTCGTATTATGCCAGGACTTCTCCTGGAATGTGGTTTTCGAATCAAAACAACTCAACGGAAACAAGTTTAAAATGGTTGGTAGCTTGCTAATTGTTTCCTTTAGATGTCCAAAGGGTCGAATTTGGAACAAAGCACCATACGGTTGTGATGAAGATTGGATTCACATGTTCGTCATTTCTTTTGGATGCTTTGATGCTCTAATTTGGAAAAAAGCAACGTACGATTCTGATTGTGGCACAACTTCTCCAGGAATTGGGTTTTTGAATTAGAACAACTCAAACTAAACTTGTTTAAAATCATCGATAGCTTGCTAATTGTTTCTTTTACTTGTCCAGATGGTCGAATTTGGCACAAAGCACCATACGGTTGTGATAATTCATCGGTGCAGCAAGGAATTACTCTTTTCGATTCAGGACGTCCTCACAGTCGAATTTGGCATAAAGCAACTTATAATTCTAAGTATGGCACGATTTCACTTGGATTGGGTCTTTTCGAATCAAAACAAGTCAAACAAAAAGAGTTCAAAACTGTTGTTGTTATTCTCTATTCTTCTGGACATCCAGATGGTCAATTCTAGCACAAAGCACCATACGGTTGTAGTCATGCCTGATTTTTGTAATGAATTGTTCTTTTCGACTCAGAACAACTCAAACAAACATGGATGAAGATCGGATCTACATGCTCATCGTTTCTTTGGGACGCTTTGATGGTTTAATTTTGAAAAAAGCAATGTACGATTCGTATTATGGCACGACTTCTCCTGTAATGTGGTTTTCGAATCAAAACAACTCAAATGAAACGAGTTTAAAATGGTTGGTAGCTTGCTAATTGTTTCCTTCAGATGTCCAAAAGGTCAAATTTGGAACAAAGCACCATACGGTTGTGATGAAGATCGGATTGACTTGTTCGCCATTTCTTTTGGATGCTTTGATGGTCTAATTTGGAAAAATGCAACGTACGATTCTGATTATGCACAACTTCTCCAGGAATGGGGTTTTTGAATCAGAACAACTCAAACTAAACTTGTCTAAAATCGTGGATAGCTGGCTAATGGTTTCTTTTAGTTGTCCAGATGGTCGAATTTGGCACAAAGCACCATACGGTTGTGATTATTCATGAGTGCAGCAAGGAATTACTCTTTTCGATTCAGGACGTCCTCGCGGTCGAATTTGGCATAAAGCAACTTATAATTCTAAGTATGGCACGATTTCACTTGCATTGGGACTTTTCGAATCAAAACAAGTCAAACAAAAAGAGTTCAAAACTGTTGTTGTCATTCTCTATTCTTCTGCACATCCAGACGGTCAATTCTAGCACAAAGCACCATACTGTTGTGGTCATGCCTGATTTTTGCAAGGAATTGTTCTTTTCCACCCATAATAACTCAAACAAACTTGGATGAAGATCGGATCGACATGCTCGTCGTTTCTTTGGGACGCTTTGGCGGTTTAATTTTGAAAAAAGCAACGTACGATTCGTATTATGGCACGACTTCTCCTGGAATGGGGTTTCGAATCAAAACAACTCAAACGAAATAAGTTTGAAATCGTTGTTAGCTTGCTAATTGTATCCTTTAAAGCACCATACGGTTGTGATGAAGATCAGATTGACATGTTCGTCATTTCTTTTGGATGCTTTGATGCTGTAATTTGGAAAAAAGCAACGTACAATTCTGATTATGGCACGACTTCTCCCGGAATGGGGTTTTTGAATTAGAACAACTCAAACTAAACTTGTTTAAAATCATCGATAGCTTGCTAATTGTTTCTTTTACTTGTCCAGATGGTCGAATTTGGCACAAAGCATCATACGGTTGTGATCATTCATGGGTGCAGCAAGGACGTCCTCACGGTCGAATTTGGCATAAAGCAACGTATAATTCTAAGTATGGCACAATTTCACTTGGATTGAGACTTTTCGTATCAAAACAAGTCAAACGAAACAAGTTCGAAACCGTTGTTATCATTCTCTATTCTTCTGGACATCCAGACGGTCAATTCTAGCACAAAGCACCATACGGTTGTGGTCATGCCTGATTTTTGCAAGGAATTGTTCTTTTCGACTAAGAACAACTCCAACAAACATGGATGAAGATCAGATCGACATGCTCGTCGTTTCTTTGGATCACTTTGACGGTTTAATTTTGAAAAAAGCAACGTATGATTCGTATTACGGCACGACTTCTCCTGGAATATGGTTTTCGAATCAAAACAACTCAAATGAAACAAGTTTAAAATGGTTGGTAGCTTGCTAATTCTTTCCTTTAGAGGGTCGAATTTGGAACAAAGCACCATACGGTTGTGATGAAGATCGGATTGACTTGTTCATCATTTCTTTTGGATGCTTTGATGGTCTAATTTGGAAAAAAGCAACGTACGATTCTGATTATGGCACGACTTCTCAATGAATAGGGTTTTTGAATTAGAACAACTCAAACTAAACTTGTTTAAAATCTTCGATAGCTTGCTAATTGTTTCTTTTACCTGTCCAGATGGTTGAATTTGGCACAAAGCACCATACGGTTGTGATCATTCATGAGTGCAGCAAGGACGTCGTCACGGTCGAATTTGGCATAAAGCAACGTATAATTCTCAGTATGGCACGATTTCACTTGGATTGGAACTTTTCGAATCAAAACAAGTCAAACAAAACAAGTTCGAAACCGTTGTTGTGATTCTCTATTCTTCTGCATAGCCAGACGGTCAATTCTAGCACAAAGCAACATACTGTTGTGGTCATGCCTGATTTTTGCAAGGAATTGTTCTTTTCGACTCAGAACAACTCAAACAAACTTGGATGAAGATCGGATCGACGTACTCGTCGTTTCATTGGGACGCTTTGACGGTTTAATTTCAAAATAAGCAACGTACGATTCGTATTATGCCAGGACTTCTCCTGGAATGTGGTTTTCGAATCAAAACAACTCAACGGAAACAAGTTTAAAATGGTTGGTAGCTTGCTAATTGTTTCCTTTAGATGTCCAAAGGGTCGAATTTGGAACAAAGCACCATACGGTTGTGATGAAGATTGGATTCACATGTTCGTCATTTCTTTTGGATGCTTTGATGCTCTAATTTGGAAAAAAGCAACGTACGATTCTGATTGTGGCACAACTTCTCCAGGAATTGGGTTTTTGAATTAGAACAACTCAAACTAAACTTGTTTAAAATCATCGATAGCTTGCTAATTGTTTCTTTTACTTGTCCAGATGGTCGAATTTGGCACAAAGCACCATACGGTTGTGATAATTCATCGGTGCAGCAAGGAATTACTCTTTTCGATTCAGGACGTCCTCACAGTCGAATTTGGCATAAAGCAACTTATAATTCTAAGTATGGCACGATTTCACTTGGATTGGGTCTTTTCGAATCAAAACAAGTCAAACAAAAAGAGTTCAAAACTGTTGTTGTTATTCTCTATTCTTCTGGACATCCAGATGGTCAATTCTAGCACAAAGCACCATACGGTTGTAGTCATGCCTGATTTTTGTAATGAATTGTTCTTTTCGACTCAGAACAACTCAAACAAACATGGATGAAGATCGGATCTACATGCTCATCGTTTCTTTGGGACGCTTTGATGGTTTAATTTTGAAAAAAGCAATGTACGATTCGTATTATGGCACGACTTCTCCTGTAATGTGGTTTTCGAATCAAAACAACTCAAATGAAACGAGTTTAAAATGGTTGGTAGCTTGCTAATTGTTTCCTTCAGATGTCCAAAAGGTCAAATTTGGAACAAAGCACCATACGGTTGTGATGAAGATCGGATTGACTTGTTCGCCATTTCTTTTGGATGCTTTGATGGTCTAATTTGGAAAAATGCAACGTACGATTCTGATTATGCACAACTTCTCCAGGAATGGGGTTTTTGAATCAGAACAACTCAAACTAAACTTGTCTAAAATCGTGGATAGCTGGCTAATGGTTTCTTTTAGTTGTCCAGATGGTCGAATTTGGCACAAAGCACCATACGGTTGTGATTATTCATGAGTGCAGCAAGGAATTACTCTTTTCGATTCAGGACGTCCTCGCGGTCGAATTTGGCATAAAGCAACTTATAATTCTAAGTATGGCACGATTTCACTTGCATTGGGACTTTTCGAATCAAAACAAGTCAAACAAAAAGAGTTCAAAACTGTTGTTGTCATTCTCTATTCTTCTGCACATCCAGACGGTCAATTCTAGCACAAAGCACCATACTGTTGTGGTCATGCCTGATTTTTGCAAGGAATTGTTCTTTTCCACCCATAATAACTCAAACAAACTTGGATGAAGATCGGATCGACATGCTCGTCGTTTCTTTGGGACGCTTTGGCGGTTTAATTTTGAAAAAAGCAACGTACGATTCGTATTATGGCACGACTTCTCCTGGAATGGGGTTTCGAATCAAAACAACTCAAACGAAATAAGTTTGAAATCGTTGTTAGCTTGCTAATTGTATCCTTTAAAGCACCATACGGTTGTGATGAAGATCAGATTGACATGTTCGTCATTTCTTTTGGATGCTTTGATGCTGTAATTTGGAAAAAAGCAACGTACAATTCTGATTATGGCACGACTTCTCCCGGAATGGGGTTTTTGAATTAGAACAACTCAAACTAAACTTGTTTAAAATCATCGATAGCTTGCTAATTGTTTCTTTTACTTGTCCAGATGGTCGAATTTGGCACAAAGCATCATACGGTTGTGATCATTCATGGGTGCAGCAAGGACGTCCTCACGGTCGAATTTGGCATAAAGCAACGTATAATTCTAAGTATGGCACAATTTCACTTGGATTGAGACTTTTCGTATCAAAACAAGTCAAACGAAACAAGTTCGAAACCGTTGTTATCATTCTCTATTCTTCTGGACATCCAAACGGTCAATTCTAGCACAAAGCACCATACGGTTGTGGTCATGCCTGATTTTTGCAAGGAATTGTTCTTTTCGACTCAGAACAACTCCAACAAACATGGATGAAGATCAGATCGACATGCTCGTCGTTTCTTTGGATCACTTTGACGGTTTAATTTTGAAAAAAGCAACGTATGATTCGTATTACGGCACGACTTCTCCTGGAATATGGTTTTCGAATCAAAACAACTCAAATGAAACAAGTTTAAAATGGTTGGTAGCTTGCTAATTCTTTCCTTTAGAGGGTCGAATTTGGAACAAAGCACCATACGGTTGTGATGAAGATCGGATTGACTTGTTCGACATTCTTTTGGATGCTTTGATGGTCTAATTTGGAAAAAAGCAACGTACGATTCTGATTATGGCACGACTTCTCAATGAATAGGGTTTTTGAATTAGAACAACTCAAACTAAACTTGTTTAAAATCTTCGATAGCTTGCTAATTGTTTCTTTTACCTGTCCAGATGGTTAAATTTGGCACAAAGCACCATACGGTTGTGATCATTCATGAGTGCAGCAAGGACGTCGTCACGGTCGAATTTGGCATAAAGCAACGTATAATTCTAAGTATGGCACGATTTCACTTGGATTGGAACTTTTCGAATCAAAACAAGTCAAACAAAACAAGTTCGAAACCGTTATTGTGATTCTCTATTCTTCTGCATAGCCAGACGGTCAATTCTAGCACAAAGCAACATACTGTTGTGGTCATGCCTGATTTTTGCAAGGAATTGTTCTTTTCGACTCAGAACAACTCAAACAAACTTGGATGAAGATCGGATCGACGTACTCGTCGTTTCATTGGGACGCTTCGATGGTTTAATTTCAAAATAAGCAACGTACGATTCGTATTATGCCAGGACTTCTCCTGGAATGTGGTTTTCGAATCAAAACAACTCAACGGAAACAAGTTTAAAATGGTTGGTAGCTTGCTAATTGTTTCCTTTAGATGTCCAAAGGGTCGAATTTGGAACAAAGCACCATACGGTTGTGATGAAGATTGGATTCACATGTTCGTCATTTCTTTTGGATGCTTTGATGCTCTAATTTGGAAAAAAGCAACGTACGATTCTGATTGTGGCACAACTTCTCCAGGAATTGGGTTTTTGAATTAGAACAACTCAAACTAAACTTGTTTAAAATCATCGATAGCTTGCTAATTGTTTCTTTTACTTGTCCAGATGGTCGAATTTGGCACAAAGCACCATACGGTTGTGATAATTCATCGGTGCAGCAAGGAATTACTCTTTTCGATTCAGGACGTCCTCACAGTCGAATTTGGCATAAAGCAACTTATAATTCTAAGTATGGCACGATTTCACTTGGATTGGGTCTTTTCGAATCAAAACAAGTCAAACAAAAAGAGTTCAAAACCGTTGTTGTTATTCTCTATTCTTCTGGACATCCAGATGGTCAATTCTAGCACAAAGCACCATACGGTTGTAGTCATGCCTGATTTTTGTAATGAATTGTTCTTTTCGACTCAGAACAACTCAAACAAACATGGATGAAGATCGGATCTACATGCTCATCGTTTCTTTGGGACGCTTTGATGGTTTAATTTTGAAAAAAGCAATGTACGATTCGTATTATGGCACGACTTCTCCTGTAATGTGGTTTTCGAATCAAAACAACTCAAATGAAACGAGTTTAAAATGGTTGGTAGCTTGCTAATTGTTTCCTTCAGATGTCCAAAAGGTCAAATTTGGAACAAAGCACCATACGGTTGTGATGAAGATCGGATTGACTTGTTCGCCATTTCTTTTGGATGCTTTGATGGTCTAATTTGGAAAAATGCAACGTACGATTCTGATTATGCACAACTTCTCCAGGAATGGGGTTTTTGAATCAGAACAACTCAAACTAAACTTGTCTAAAATCGTGGATAGCTGGCTAATGGTTTCTTTTAGTTGTCCAGATGGTCGAATTTGGCACAAAGCACCATACGGTTGTGATTATTCATGAGTGCAGCAAGGAATTACTCTTTTCGATTCAGGACATCCTCGCGGTCGAATTTGGCATAAAGCAACTTATAATTCTAAGTATGGCACGATTTCACTTGCATTGGGACTTTTCGAATCAAAACAAGTCAAACAAAAAGAGTTCAAAACTGTTGTTGTCATTCTCTATTCTTCTGCACATCCAGACGGTCAATTCTAGCACAAAGCACCATACTGTTGTGGTCATGCCTGATTTTTGCAAGGAATTGTTCTTTTCCACCCATAATAACTCAAACAAACTTGGATGAAGATCGGATCGACATGCTCGTCGTTTCTTTGGGACGCTTTGGCGGTTTAATTTTGAAAAAAGCAACGTACGATTCGTATTATGGCACGACTTCTCCTGGAATGGGGTTTCGAATCAAAACAACTCAAACGAAATAAGTTTGAAATCGTTGTTAGCTTGCTAATTGTATCCTTTAAAGCACCATACGGTTGTGATGAAGATCAGATTGACATGTTCGTCATTTCTTTTGGATGCTTTGATGCTGTAATTTGGAAAAAAGCAACGTACAATTCTGATTATGGCACGACTTCTCCCGGAATGGGGTTTTTGAATTAGAACAACTCAAACTAAACTTGTTTAAAATCATCGATAGCTTGCTAATTGTTTCTTTTACTTGTCCAGATGGTCGAATTTGGCACAAAGCATCATACGGTTGTGATCATTCATGGGTGCAGCAAGGACGTCCTCACGGTCGAATTTGGCATAAAGCAACGTATAATTCTAAGTATGGCACAATTTCACTTGGATTGAGACTTTTCGTATCAAAACAAGTCAAACGAAACAAGTTCGAAACCGTTGTTATCATTCTCTATTCTTCTGGACATCCAGACGGTCAATTCTAGCACAAAGCACCATACGGTTGTGGTCATGCCTGATTTTTGCAAGGAATTATTCTTTTCGACTCAGAACAACTCCAACAAACATGGATGAAGATCAGATCGACATGCTCGTCGTTTCTTTGGATCACTTTGACGGTTTAATTTTGAAAAAAGCAACGTATGATTCGTATTATGGCACGACTTCTCCTGGAATATGGTTTTCGAATCAAAACAACTCAAATGAAACAAGTTTAAAATGGTTGGTAGCTTGCTAATTGTTTCCTTTAGAGGGTCGAATTTGGAACAAAGCACCATACGGTTGTGATGAAGATCGGATTGACTTGTTCGTCATTTCTTTTGGATGCTTTGATGGTCTAATTTGGAAAAAAGCAACGTACGATTCTGATTATGGCACGACTTCTCAATGAATAGGGTTTTTGAATTAGAACAACTCAAACTAAACTTGTTTAAAATCTTCGATAGCTTGCTAATTGTTTCTTTTACCTGTCCAGATGGTTGAATTTGGCACAAAGCACCATACGGTTGTGATCATTCATGAGTGCAGCAAGGACGTCGTCACGGTCGAATTTGGCATAAAGCAACGTATAATTCTAAGTATGGCACGATTTCACTTGGATTGGGACTTTTCGAATCAAAACAAGTCAAACAAAACAAGTTCGAAACCGTTGTTGTGATTCTCTATTCTTCTGCATAGCCAGACGGTCAATTCTAGCACAAAGCAACATACTGTTGTGGTCATGCCTGATTTTTGCAAGGAATTGTTCTTTTCGACTCAGAACAACTCAAACAAACTTGGATGAAGATCAGATCGACGTACTCGTCGTTTCATTGGGACGCTTCGACGGTTTAATTTCAAAATAAGCAAGGTACGATTCGTATTATGCCAGGACTTCTCCTGGAATGTGGTTTTCGAATCAAAACAACTCAACGGAAACAAGTTTAAAATGGTTGGTAGCTTGCTAATTGTTTCCTTTAGATGTCCAAAGGGTCGAATTTGGAACAAAGCACCATACGATTGTGATGAAGATTGGATTCACATGTTCGTCATTTCTTTTGGATGCTTTGATGCTCTAATTTGGAAAAAAGCAACGTACGATTCTGATTGTGGCACAACTTCTCCAGGAATTGGGTTTTTGAATTAGAACAACTCAAACTAAACTTGTTTAAAATCATCGATAGCTTGCTAATTGTTTCTTTTACTTGTCCAGATGGTCGAATTTGGCACAAAGCACCATACGGTTGTGATAATTCATCGGTGCAGCAAGGAATTACTCTTTTCGATTCAGGACGTCCTCACAGTCGAATTTGGCATAAAGCAACTTATAATTCTAAGTATGGCACGATTTCACTTGGATTGGGTCTTTTCGAATCAAAACAAGTCAAACAAAAAGAGTTCAAAACTGTTGTTGTTATTCTCTATTCTTCTGGACATCCAGATGGTCAATTCTAGCACAAAGCACCATACGGTTGTAGTCATGCCTGATTTTTGTAATGAATTGTTCTTTTCGACTCAGAACAACTCAAACAAACATGGATGAAGATCGGATCTACATGCTCATCGTTTCTTTGGGACGCTTTGATGGTTTAATTTTGAAAAAAGCAATGTACGATTCGTATTATGGCACGACTTCTCCTGTAATGTGGTTTTCGAATCAAAACAACTCAAATGAAATGAGTTTAAAATGGTTGGTAGCTTGCTAATTGTTTCCTTCAGATGTCCAAAAGGTCAAATTTGGAACAAAGCACCATACGGTTGTGATGAAGATCGGATTGACTTGTTCGCCGTTTCTTTTGGATGCTTTGATGGTCTAATTTGGAAAAATGCAACGTACGATTCTGATTATGCACAACTTCTCCAGGAATGGGGTTTTTGAATCAGAACAACTCAAACTAAACTTGTCTAAAATCGTGGATAGCTGGCTAATGGTTTCTTTTAGTTGTCCAGATGGTCGAATTTGGCACAAAGCACCATACGGTTGTGATTATTCATGAGTGCAGCAAGGAATTACTCTTTTCGATTCAGGACGTCCTCGCAGTCGAATTTGGCATAAAGCAACTTATAATTCTAAGTATGGCACGATTTCACTTGCATTGGGACTTTTCGAATCAAAACAAGTCAAACAAAAAGAGTTCAAAACTGTTGTTGTCATTCTCTATTCTTCTGCACATCCAGACGGTCAATTCTAGCACAAAGCACCATACTGTTGTGGTCATGCCTAATTTTTGCAAGGAATTGTTCTTTTCCACCCATAATAACTCAAACAAACTTGGATGAAGATCGGATCGACATGCTCGTCGTTTCTTTGGGACGCTTTGGCGGTTTAATTTTGAAAAAAGCAACGTACGATTCGTATTATGGCACGACTTCTCCTGGAATGGGGTTTCGAATCAAAACAACTCAAACGAAATAAGTTTGAAATCATTGTTAGCTTGCTAATTGTATCCTTTAAAGCACCATACGGTTGTGATGAAGATCAGATTGACATGTTCGTCATTTCTTTTGGATGCTTTGATGCTGTAATTTGGAAAAAAGCAACGTACAATTCTGATTATGGCACGACTTCTCCCGGAATGGGGTTTTTGAATTAGAACAACTCAAACTAAACTTGTTTAAAATCATCGATAGCTTGCTAATTGTTTCTTTTACTTGTCCAGATGGTCGAATTTGGCACAAAGCATCATACGGTTGTGATCATTCATGGGTGCAGCAAGGACGTCCTCACGGTCGAATTTGGCATAAAGCAACGTATAATTCTAAGTATGGCACAATTTCACTTGGATTGAGACTTTTCGTATCAAAACAAGTCAAACGAAACAAGTTCGAAACCGTTGTTATCATTCTCTATTCTTCTGGACATCCAGACGGTCAATTCTAGCACAAAGCACCATACGGTTGTGGTCATGCCTGATTTTTGCAAGGAATTGTTCTTTTCGACTCAGAACAACTCCAACAAACATGGATGAAGATCAGATCGACATGCTCGTCGTTTCTTTGGATCACTTTGACGGTTTAATTTTGAAAAAAGCAACGTATGATTCGTATTACGGCACGACTTCTCCTGGAATATGGTTTTCGAATCAAAACAACTCAAATGAAACAAGTTTAAAATGGTTGGTAGCTTGCTAATTCTTTCCTTTAGAGGGTCGAATTTGGAACAAAGCACCATACGGTTGTGATGAAGATCGGATTGACTTGTTCGTCATTTCTTTTGGATGCTTTGATGGTCTAATTTGGAAAAAAGCAACGTACGATTCTGATTATGGCACGACTTCTCAATGAATAGGGTTTTTGAATTAGAACAACTCAAACTAAACTTGTTTAAAATCTTCGATAGCTTGCTAATTGTTTCTTTTACCTGTCCAGATGGTTGAATTTGGCACAAAGCACCATACGGTTGTGATCATTCATGAGTGCAGCAAGGACGTCGTCACGGTCGAATTTGGCATAAAGCAACGTATAATTCTAAGTATGGCACGATTTCACTTGGATTGGGACTTTTCGAATCAAAACAAGTCAAACAAAACAAGTTCGAAACCGTTGTTGTGATTCTCTATTCTTCTGCATAGCCAGACGGTCAATTCTAGCACAAAGCAACATACTGTTGTGGTCATGCCTGATTTTTGCAAGGAATTGTTCTTTTCGACTCAGAACAACTCAAACAAACTTGGATGAAGATCAGATCGACGTACTCGTCGTTTCATTGGGACGCTTCGACGGTTTAATTTCAAAATAAGCAACGTACGATTCGTATTATGCCAGGACTTCTCCTGGAATGTGGTTTTCGAATCAAAACAACTCAACGGAAACAAGTTTAAAATGGTTGGTAGCTTGCTAATTGTTTCCTTTAGATGTCCAAAGGGTCGAATTTGGAACAAAGCACCATACGGTTGTGATGAAGATTGGATTCACATGTTCGTCATTTCTTTTGGATGCTTTGATGCTCTAATTTGGAAAAAAGCAACGTACGATTCTGATTGTGGCACAACTTCTCCAGGAATTGGGTTTTTGAATTAGAACAACTCAAACTAAACTTGTTTAAAATCATCGATAGCTTGCTAATTGTTTCTTTTACTTGTCCAGATGGTCGAATTTGGCACAAAGCACCATACGGTTGTGATAATTCATCGGTGCAGCAAGGAATTACTCTTTTCGATTCAGGACGTCCTCACAGTCGAATTTGGCATAAAGCAACTTATAATTCTAAGTATGGCACGATTTCACTTGGATTGGGTCTTTTCGAATCAAAACAAGTCAAACAAAAAGAGTTCAAAACTGTTGTTGTTATTCTCTATTCTTCTGGACATCCAGATGGTCAATTCTAGCACAAAGCACCATACGGTTGTAGTCATGCCTGATTTTTGTAATGAATTGTTCTTTTCGACTCAGAACAACTCAAACAAACATGGATGAAGATCGGATCTACATGCTCATCGTTTCTTTGGGACGCTTTGATGGTTTAATTTTGAAAAAAGCAATGTACGATTCGTATTATGGCACGACTTCTCCTGTAATGTGGTTTTCGAATCAAAACAACTCAAATGAAACGAGTTTAAAATGGTTGGTAGCTTGCTAATTGTTTCCTTCAGATGTCCAAAAGGTCAAATTTGGAACAAAGCACCATACGGTTGTGATGAAGATCGGATTGACTTGTTCGCCATTTCTTTTGGATGCTTTGATGGTCTAATTTGGAAAAATGCAACGTACGATTCTGATTATGCACAACTTCTCCAGGAATGGGGTTTTTGAATCAGAACAACTCAAACTAAACTTGTCTAAAATCGTGGATAGCTGGCTAATGGTTTCTTTTAGTTGTCCAGATGGTCGAATTTGGCACAAAGCACCATACGGTTGTGATTATTCATGAGTGCAGCAAGGAATTACTCTTTTCGATTCAGGACGTCCTCGCAGTCGAATTTGGCATAAAGCAACTTATAATTCTAAGTATGGCACGATTTCACTTGCATTGGGACTTTTCGAATCAAAACAAGTCAAACAAAAAGAGTTCAAAACTGTTGTTGTCATTCTCTATTCTTCTGCACATCCAGACGGTCAATTCTAGCACAAAGCACCATACTGTTGTGGTCATGCCTAATTTTTGCAAGGAATTGTTCTTTTCCACCCATAATAACTCAAACAAACTTGGATGAAGATCGGATCGACATGCTCGTCGTTTCTTTGGGACGCTTTGGCGGTTTAATTTTGAAAAAAGCAACGTACGATTCGTATTATGGCACGACTTCTCCTGGAATGGGGTTTCGAATCAAAACAACTCAAACGAAATAAGTTTGAAATCATTGTTAGCTTGCTAATTGTATCCTTTAAAGCACCATACGGTTGTGATGAAGATCAGATTGACATGTTCGTCATTTCTTTTGGATGCTTTGATGCTGTAATTTGGAAAAAAGCAACGTACAATTCTGATTATGGCACGACTTCTCCCGGAATGGGGTTTTTGAATTAGAACAACTCAAACTAAACTTGTTTAAAATCATCGATAGCTTGCTAATTGTTTCTTTTACTTGTCCAGATGGTCGAATTTGGCACAAAGCATCATACGGTTGTGATCATTCATGGGTGCAGCAAGGACGTCCTCACGGTCGAATTTGGCATAAAGCAACGTATAATTCTAAGTATGGCACAATTTCACTTGGATTGAGACTTTTCGTATCAAAACAAGTCAAACGAAACAAGTTCGAAACCGTTGTTATCATTCTCTATTCTTCTGGACATCCAGACGGTCAATTCTAGCACAAAGCACCATACGGTTGTGGTCATGCCTGATTTTTGCAAGGAATTGTTCTTTTCGACTCAGAACAACTCCAACAAACATGGATGAAGATCAGATCGACATGCTCGTCGTTTCTTTGGATCACTTTGACGGTTTAATTTTGAAAAAAGCAACGTATGATTCGTATTACGGCACGACTTCTCCTGGAATATGGTTTTCGAATCAAAACAACTCAAATGAAACAAGTTTAAAATGGTTGGTAGCTTGCTAATTCTTTCCTTTAGAGGGTCGAATTTGGAACAAAGCACCATACGGTTGTGATGAAGATCGGATTGACTTGTTCGTCATTTCTTTTGGATGCTTTGATGGTCTAATTTGGAAAAAAGCAACGTACGATTCTGATTATGGCACGACTTCTCAATGAATAGGGTTTTTGAATTAGAACAACTCAAACTAAACTTGTTTAAAATCTTCGATAGCTTGCTAATTGTTTCTTTTACCTGTCCAGATGGTTGAATTTGGCACAAAGCACCATACGGTTGTGATCATTCATGAGTGCAGCAAGGACGTCGTCACGGTCGAATTTGGCATAAAGCAACGTATAATTCTAAGTATGGCACGATTTCACTTGGATTGGAACTTTTCGAATCAAAACAAGTCAAACAAAACAAGTTCGAAACCGTTGTTGTGATTCTCTATTCTTCTGCATAGCCAGACGGTCAATTCTAGCACAAAGCAACATACTGTTGTGGTCATGCCTGATTTTTGCAAGGAATTGTTCTTTTCGACTCAGAACAACTCAAACAAACTTGGATGAAGATCGGATCGACGTACTCGTCGTTTCATTGGGACGCTTCGATGGTTTAATTTCAAAATAAGCAACGTACGATTCGTATTATGCCAGGACTTCTCCTGGAATGTGGTTTTCGAATCAAAACAACTCAACGGAAACAAGTTTAAAATGGTTGGTAGCTTGCTAATTGTTTCCTTTAGATGTCCAAAGGGTCGAATTTGGAACAAAGCACCATACGGTTGTGATGAAGATTGGATTCACATGTTCGTCATTTCTTTTGGATGCTTTGATGCTCTAATTTGGAAAAAAGCAACGTACGATTCTGATTGTGGCACAACTTCTCCAGGAATTGGGTTTTTGAATTAGAACAACTCAAACTAAACTTGTTTAAAATCATCGATAGCTTGCTAATTGTTTCTTTTACTTGTCCAGATGGTCGAATTTGGCACAAAGCACCATACGGTTGTGATAATTCATCGGTGCAGCAAGGAATTACTCTTTTCGATTCAGGACGTCCTCACAGTCGAATTTGGCATAAAGCAACTTATAATTCTAAGTATGGCACGATTTCACTTGGATTGGGTCTTTTCGAATCAAAACAAGTCAAACAAAAAGAGTTCAAAACCGTTGTTGTTATTCTCTATTCTTCTGGACATCCAGATGGTCAATTCTAGCACAAAGCACCATACGGTTGTAGTCATGCCTGATTTTTGTAATGAATTGTTCTTTTCGACTCAGAACAACTCAAACAAACATGGATGAAGATCGGATCTACATGCTCATCGTTTCTTTGGGACGCTTTGATGGTTTAATTTTGAAAAAAGCAATGTACGATTCGTATTATGGCACGACTTCTCCTGTAATGTGGTTTTCGAATCAAAACAACTCAAATGAAACGAGTTTAAAATGGTTGGTAGCTTGCTAATTGTTTCCTTCAGATGTCCAAAAGGTCAAATTTGGAACAAAGCACCATACGGTTGTGATGAAGATCGGATTGACTTGTTCGCCATTTCTTTTGTATGCTTTGATGGTCTAATTTGGAAAAATGCAACGTACGATTCTGATTATGCACAACTTCTCCAGGAATGGGGTTTTTGAATCAGAACAACTCAAACTAAACTTGTCTAAAATCGTGGATAGCTGGCTAATGGTTTCTTTTAGTTGTCCAGATGGTCGAATTTGGCACAAAGCACCATACGGTTGTGATTATTCATGAGTGCAGCAAGGAATTACTCTTTTCGATTCAGGACATCCTCGCGGTCGAATTTGGCATAAAGCAACTTATAATTCTAAGTATGGCACGATTTCACTTGCATTGGGACTTTTCGAATCAAAACAAGTCAAACAAAAAGAGTTCAAAACTGTTGTTGTCATTCTCTATTCTTCTGCACATCCAGACGGTCAATTCTAGCACAAAGCACCATACTGTTGTGGTCATGCCTGATTTTTGCAAGGAATTGTTCTTTTCCACCCATAATAACTCAAACAAACTTGGATGAAGATCGGATCGACATGCTCGTCGTTTCTTTGGGACGCTTTGGCGGTTTAATTTTGAAAAAAGCAACGTACGATTCGTATTATGGCACGACTTCTCCTGGAATGGGGTTTCGAATCAAAACAACTCAAACGAAATAAGTTGAAATCGTTGTTAGCTTGCTAATTGTATCCTTTAAAGCACCATACGGTTGTGATGAAGATCAGATTGACATGTTCGTCATTTCTTTTGGATGCTTTGATGCTGTAATTTGGAAAAAAGCAACGTACAATTCTGATTATGGCACGACTTCTCCCGGAATGGGGTTTTTGAATTAGAACAACTCAAACTAAACTTGTTTAAAATCATCGATAGCTTGCTAATTGTTTCTTTTACTTGTCCAGATGGTCGAATTTGGCACAAAGCATCATACGGTTGTGATCATTCATGGGTGCAGCAAGGACGTCCTCACGGTCGAATTTGGCATAAAGCAACGTATAATTCTAAGTATAGCACAATTTCACTTGGATTGAGACTTTTCGTATCAAAACAAGTCAAACGAAACAAGTTCGAAACCGTTGTTATCATTCTCTATTCTTCTGGACATCCAGACGGTCAATTCTAGCACAAAGCACCATACGGTTGTGGTCATGCCTGATTTTTGCAAGGAATTGTTCTTTTCGACTCAGAACAACTCCAACAAACATGGATGAAGATCAGATCGACATGCTCGTCGTTTCTTTGGATCACTTTGACGGTTTAATTTTGAAAAAAGCAACGTATGATTCGTATTACGGCACGACTTCTCCTGGAATATGGTTTTCGAATCAAAACAACTCAAATGAAACAAGTTTAAAATGGTTGGTAGCTTGCTAATTCTTTCCTTTAGAGGGTCGAATTTGGAACAAAGCACCATACGGTTGTGATGAAGATCGGATTGACTTGTTCGTCATTTCTTTTGGATGCTTTGATGGTCTAATTTGGAAAAAAGCAACGTACGATTCTGATTATGGCACGACTTCTCAATGAATAGGGTTTTTGAATTAGAACAACTCAAACTAAACTTGTTTAAAATCTTCGATAGCTTGCTAATTGTTTCTTTTACCTGTCCAGATGGTTGAATTTGGCACAAAGCACCATACGGTTGTGATCATTCATGAGTGCAGCAAGGACGTCGTCACGGTCGAATTTGGCATAAAGCAACGTATAATTCTAAGTATGGCACGATTTCACTTGGATTGGGACTTTTCGAATCAAAACAAGTCAAACAAAACAAGTTCGAAACCGTTGTTGTGATTCTCTATTCTTCTGCATAGCCAGACGGTCAATTCTAGCACAAAGCAACATACTGTTGTGGTCATGCCTGATTTTTGCAAGGAATTGTTCTTTTCGACTCAGAACAACTCAAACAAACTTGGATGAAGATCGGATCGACGTACTCGTCGTTTCATTGGGACGCTTTGACGGTTTAATTTCAAAATAAGCAACGTACGATTCGTATTATGCCAGGACTTCTCCTGGAATGTGGTTTTCGAATCAAAACAACTCAACGGAAACAAGTTTAAAATGGTTGGTAGCTTGCTAATTGTTTCCTTTAGATGTCCAAAGGGTCGAATTTGGAACAAAGCACCATACGGTTGTGATGAAGATTGGATTCACATGTTCGTCATTTCTTTTGGATGCTTTGATGCTCTAATTTGGAAAAAAGCAACGTACGATTCTGATTGTGGCACAACTTCTCCAGGAATTGGGTTTTTGAATTAGAACAACTCAAACTAAACTTGTTTAAAATCATCGATAGCTTGCTAATTGTTTCTTTTACTTGTCCAGATGGTCGAATTTGGCACAAAGCACCATACGGTTGTGATAATTCATCGGTGCAGCAAGGAATTACTCTTTTCGATTCAGGACGTCCTCACAGTCGAATTTGGCATAAAGCAACTTATAATTCTAAGTATGGCACGATTTCACTTGGATTGGGTCTTTTCGAATCAAAACAAGTCAAACAAAAAGAGTTCAAAACCGTTGTTGTTATTCTCTATTCTTCTGGACATCCAGATGGTCAATTCTAGCACAAAGCACCATACGGTTGTAGTCATGCCTGATTTTTGTAATGAATTGTTCTTTTCGACTCAGAACAACTCAAACAAACATGGATGAAGATCGGATCTACATGCTCATCGTTTCTTTGGGACGCTTTGATGGTTTAATTTTGAAAAAAGCAATGTACGATTCGTATTATGGCACGACTTCTCCTGTAATGTGGTTTTCGAATCAAAACAACTCAAATGAAACGAGTTTAAAATGGTTGGTAGCTTGCTAATTGTTTCCTTCAGATGTCCAAAAGGTCAAATTTGGAACAAAGCACCATACGGTTGTGATGAAGATCGGATTGACTTGTTCGCCATTTCTTTTGGATGCTTTGATGGTCTAATTTGGAAAAATGCAACGTACGATTCTGATTATGCACAACTTCTCCAGGAATGGGGTTTTTGAATCAGAACAACTCAAACTAAACTTGTCTAAAATCGTGGATAGCTGGCTAATGGTTTCTTTTAGTTGTCCAGATGGTCAAATTTGGCACAAAGCACCATACGGTTGTGATTATTCATGAGTGCAGCAAGGAATTACTCTTTTCGATTCAGGACGTCCTCGCGGTCGAATTTGGCATAAAGCAACTTATAATTCTAAGTATGGCACGATTTCACTTGCATTGGGACTTTTCGAATCAAAACAAGTCAAACAAAAAGAGTTCAAAACTGTTGTTGTCATTCTCTATTCTTCTGCACATCCAGACGGTCAATTCTAGCACAAAGCACCATACTGTTGTGGTCATGCCTGATTTTTGCAAGGAATTGTTCTTTTCCACCCATAATAACTCAAACAAACTTGGATGAAGATCGGATCGACATGCTCGTCGTTTCTTTGGGACGCTTTGGCGGTTTAATTTTGAAAAAAGCAACGTACGATTCGTATTATGGCACGACATCTCCTGGAATGGGGTTTCGAATCAAAACAACTCAAACGAAATAAGTTGAAATCGTTGTTAGCTTGCTAATTGTATCCTTTAAAGCACCATACGGTTGTGATGAAGATCAGATTGACATGTTCGTCATTTCTTTTGGATGCTTTGATGCTGTAATTTGGAAAAAAGCAACGTACAATTCTGATTATGGCACGACTTCTCCCGGAATGGGGTTTTTGAATTAGAACAACTCAAACTAAACTTGTTTAAAATCATCGATAGCTTGCTAATTGTTTCTTTTACTTGTCCAGATGGTCGAATTTGGCACAAAGCATCATACGGTTGTGATCATTCATGGGTGCAGCAAGGACGTCCTCACGGTCGAATTTGGCATAAAGCAACGTATAATTCTAAGTATGGCACAATTTCACTTGGATTGAGACTTTTCGTATCAAAACAAGTCAAACGAAACAAGTTCGAAACCGTTGTTATCATTCTCTATTCTTCTGGACATCCAGACGGTCAATTCTAGCACAAAGCACCATACGGTTGTGGTCATGCCTGATTTTTGCAAGGAATTGTTCTTTTCGACTCAGAACAACTCCAACAAACATGGATGAAGATCAGATCGACATGCTCGTCGTTTCTTTGGATCACTTTGACGGTTTAATTTTGAAAAAAGCAACGTATGATTCGTATTATGGCACGACTTCTCCTGGAATATGGTTTTCGAATCAAAACAACTCAAATGAAACAAGTTTAAAATGGTTGGTAGCTTGCTAATTGTTTCCTTTAGAGGGTCGAATTTGGAACAAAGCACCATACGGTTGTGATGAAGATCGGATTGACTTGTTCGTCATTTCTTTTGGATGCTTTGATGGTCTAATTTGGAAAAAAGCAACGTACGATTCTGATTATGGCACGACTTCTCAATGAATAGGGTTTTTGAATTAGAACAACTCAAACTAAACTTGTTTAAAATCTTCGATAGCTTGCTAATTGTTTCTTTTACCTGTCCAGATGGTTGAATTTGGCACAAAGCACCATACGGTTGTGATCATTCATGAGTGCAGCAAGGACGTCGTCACGGTCGAATTTGGCATAAAGCAACGTATAATTCTAAGTATGGCACGATTTCACTTGGATTGGGACTTTTCGAATCAAAACAAGTCAAACAAAACAAGTTCGAAACCGTTGTTGTGATTCTCTATTCTTCTGCATAGCCAGACGGTCAATTCTAGCACAAAGCAACATACTGTTGTGGTCATGCCTGATTTTTGCAAGGAATTGTTCTTTTCGACTCAGAACAACTCAAACAAACTTGGATGAAGATCGGATCGACGTACTCGTCGTTTCATTGGGACGCTTCGATGGTTTAATTTCAAAATAAGCAACGTACGATTCGTATTATGCCAGGACTTCTCCTGGAATGTGGTTTTCGAATCAAAACAACTCAACGGAAACAAGTTTAAAATGGTTGGTAGCTTGCTAATTGTTTCCTTTAGATGTCCAAAGGGTCGAATTTGGAACAAAGCACCATACGGTTGTGATGAAGATTGGATTCACATGTTCGTCATTTCTTTTGGATGCTTTGATGCTCTAATTTGGAAAAAAGCAACGTACGATTCTGATTGTGGCACAACTTCTCCAGGAATTGGGTTTTTCAATTAGAACAACTCAAACTAAACTTGTTTAAAATCATCGATAGCTTGCTAATTGTTTCTTTTACTTGTCCAGATGGTCGAATTTGGCACAAAGCACCATACGGTTGTGATAATTCATCGGTGCAGCAAGGAATTACTCTTTTCGATTCAGGACGTCCTCACAGTCGAATTTGGCATAAAGCAACTTATAATTCTAAGTATGGCACGATTTCACTTGGATTGGGTCTTTTCGAATCAAAACAAGTCAAACAAAAAGAGTTCAAAACCGTTGTTGTTATTCTCTATTCTTCTGGACATCCAGATGGTCAATTCTAGCACAAAGCACCATACGGTTGTAGTCATGCCTGATTTTTGTAATGAATTGTTCTTTTCGACTCAGAACAACTCAAACAAACATGGATGAAGATCGGATCTACATGCTCATCATTTCTTTGGGACGCTTTGATGGTTTAATTTTGAAAAAAGCAATGTACGATTCGTATTATGGCACGACTTCTCCTGTAATGTGGTTTTCGAATCAAAACAACTCAAATGAAACGAGTTTAAAATGGTTGGTAGCTTGCTAATTGTTTCCTTCAGATGTCCAAAAGGTCAAATTTGGAACAAAGCACCATACGGTTGTGATGAAGATCGGATTGACTTGTTCGCCATTTCTTTTGGATGCTTTGATGGTCTAATTTGGAAAAATGCAACGTACGATTCTGATTATGCACAACTTCTCCAGGAATGGGGTTTTTGAATCAGAACAACTCAAACTAAACTTGTCTAAAATCGTGGATAGCTGGCTAATGGTTTCTTTTAGTTGTCCAGATGGTCGAATTTGGCACAAAGCACCATACGGTTGTGATTATTCATGAGTGCAGCAAGGAATTACTCTTTTCGATTCAGGACATCCTCGCGGTCGAATTTGGCATAAAGCAACTTATAATTCTAAGTATGGCACGATTTCACTTGCATTGGGACTTTTCGAATCAAAACAAGTCAAACAAAAAGAGTTCAAAACTGTTGTTGTCATTCTCTATTCTTCTGCACATCCAGACGGTCAATTCTAGCACAAAGCACCATACTGTTGTGGTCATGCCTGATTTTTGCAAGGAATTGTTCTTTTCCACCCATAATAACTCAAACAAACTTGGATGAAGATCGGATCGACATGCTCGTCGTTTCTTTGGGACGCTTTGGCGGTTTAATTTTGAAAAAAGCAACGTACGATTCGTATTATGGCACGACTTCTCCTGGAATGGGGTTTCGAATCAAAACAACTCAAACGAAATAAGTTTGAAATCGTTGTTAGCTTGCTAATTGTATCCTTTAAAGCACCATACGGTTGTGATGAAGATCAGATTGACATGTTCGTCATTTCTTTTGGATGCTTTGATGCTGTAATTTGGAAAAAAGCAACGTACAATTCTGATTATGGCACGACTTCTCCCGGAATGGGGTTTTTGAATTAGAACAACTCAAACTAAACTTGTTTAAAATCATCGATAGCTTGCTAATTGTTTCTTTTACTTGTCCAGATGGTCGAATTTGGCACAAAGCATCATACGGTTGTGATCATTCATGGGTGCAGCAAGGACGTCCTCACGGTCGAATTTGGCATAAAGCAACGTATAATTCTAAGTATGGCACAATTTCACTTGGATTGAGACTTTTCGTATCAAAACAAGTCAAACGAAACAAGTTCGAAACCGTTGTTATCATTCTCTATTCTTCTGGACATCCAGATGGTCAATTCTAGCACAAAGCACCATACGGTTGTGGTCATGCCTGATTTTTGCAAGGAATTGTTCTTTTCGACTCAGAACAACTCCAACAAACATGGATGAAGATCAGATCGACATGCTCGTCGTTTCTTTGGATCACTTTGACGGTTTAATTTTGAAAAAAGCAACGTATGATTCGTATTATGGCACGACTTCTCCTGGAATATGGTTTTCGAATCAAAACAACTCAAATGAAACAAGTTTAAAATGGTTGGTAGCTTGCTAATTGTTTCCTTTAGAGGGTCGAATTTGGAACAAAGCACCATACGGTTGTGATGAAGATCGGATTGACTTGTTCGTCATTTCTTTTGGATGCTTTGATGGTCTAATTTGGAAAAAAGCAACGTACGATTCTGATTATGGCACGACTTCTCAATGAATAGGGTTTTTGAATTAGAACAACTCAAACTAAACTTGTTTAAAATCTTCGATAGCTTGCTAATTGTTTCTTTTACCTGTCCAGATGGTTGAATTTGGCACAAAGCACCATACGGTTGTGATCATTCATGAGTGCAGCAAGGACGTCGTCACGGTCGAATTTGGCATAAAGCAACGTATAATTCTAAGTATGGCACGATTTCACTTGGATTGGGACTTTTCGAATCAAAACAAGTCAAACAAAACAAGTTCGAAACCGTTGTTGTGATTCTCTATTCTTCTGCATAGCCAGACGGTCAATTCTAGCACAAAGCAACATACTGTTGTGGTCATGCCTGATTTTTGCAAGGAATTGTTCTTTTCGACTCAGAACAACTCAAACAAACTTGGATGAAGATCGGATCGACGTACTCGTCGTTTCATTGGGACGCTTTGACGGTTTAATTTCAAAATAAGCAACGTACGATTCGTATTATGCCAGGACTTCTCCTGGAATGTGGTTTTCGAATCAAAACAACTCAACGGAAACAAGTTTAAAATGGTTGGTAGCTTGCTAATTGTTTCCTTTAGATGTCCAAAGGGTCGAATTTGGAACAAAGCACCATACGGTTGTGATGAAGATTGGATTCACATGTTCGTCATTTCTTTTGGATGCTTTGATGCTCTAATTTGGAAAAAAGCAACGTACGATTCTGATTGTGGCACAACTTCTCCAGGAATTGGGTTTTTGAATTAGAACAACTCAAACTAAACTTGTTTAAAATCATCGATAGCTTGCTAATTGTTTCTTTTACTTGTCCAGATGGTCGAATTTGGCACAAAGCACCATACGGTTGTGATAATTCATCGGTGCAGCAAGGAATTACTCTTTTCGATTCAGGACGTCCTCACAGTCGAATTTGGCATAAAGCAACTTATAATTCTAAGTATGGCACGATTTCACTTGGATTGGGTCTTTTCGAATCAAAACAAGTCAAACAAAAAGAGTTCAAAACTGTTGTTGTTATTCTCTATTCTTCTGGACATCCAGATGGTCAATTCTAGCACAAAGCACCATACGGTTGTAGTCATGCCTGATTTTTGTAATGAATTGTTCTTTTCGACTCAGAACAACTCAAACAAACATGGATGAAGATCGGATCTACATGCTCATCGTTTCTTTGGGACGCTTTGATGGTTTAATTTTGAAAAAAGCAATGTACGATTCGTATTATGGCATGACTTCTCCTGTAATGTGGTTTTTGAATCAAAACAACTCAAATGAAACGAGTTTAAAATGGTTGGTAGCTTGCTAATTGTTTCCTTTAGATGTCCAAAAGGTCAAATTTGGAACAAAGCACCATACGGTTGTGATGAAGATCGGATTGACTTGTTCGCCATTTCTTTTGGATGCTTTGATGGTCTAATTTGGAAAAATGCAACGTACGATTCTGATTATGCACAACTTCTCCAGGAATGGGGTTTTTGAATCAGAACAACTCAAACTAAACTTGTCTAAAATCGTGGATAGCTGGCTAATGGTTTCTTTTAGTTGTCCAGATGGTCGAATTTGGCACAAAGCACCATACGGTTGTGATTATTCATGAGTGCAGCAAGGAATTACTCTTTTCGATTCAGGACGTCCTCGCGGTCGAATTTGGCATAAAGCAACGTATAATTCTAAGTATGGCACGATTTCACTTGCATTGGGACTTTTCGAATCAAAACAAGTCAAACGAAATAAGTTCAAAACTGTTGTTGTCATTCTCTATTCTTCTGCACATCCAGACGGTCAATTCTAGCACAAAGCACCATACTGTTGTGGTCATGCCTGATTTTTGCAAGGAATTGTTCTTTTCCACCCATAATAACTCAAACAAACTTGGATGAAGATCGGATCGACATGCTCGTCGTTTCTTTGGGACGCTTTGGCGGTTTAATTTTGAAAAAAGCAACGTACGATTCGTATTATGGCACGACTTCTCCTGGAATGGGGTTTCGAATCAAAACAACTCAAACGAAATAAGTTTGAAATCGTTGTTAGCTTGCTAATTGTATCCTTTAAAGCACCATACGGTTGTGATGAAGATCAGATTGACATGTTCGTCATTTCTTTTGGATGCTTTGATGCTGTAATTTGGAAAAAAGCAACGTACAATTCTGATTATGGCACGACTTCTCCCGGAATGGGGTTTTTGAATTAGAACAACTCAAACTAAACTTGTTTAAAATCATCGATAGCTTGCTAATTGTTTCTTTTACTTGTCCAGATGGTCGAATTTGGCACAAAGCATCATACGGTTGTGATCATTCATGGGTGCAGCAAGGACGTCCTCACGGTCGAATTTGGCATAAAGCAACGTATAATTCTAAGTATGGCACAATTTCACTTGGATTGAGACTTTTCGTATCAAAACAAGTCAAACGAAACAAGTTCGAAACCGTTGTTATCATTCTCTATTCTTCTGGACATCCAGACGGTCAATTCTAGCACAAAGCACCATACGGTTGTGGTCATGCCTGATTTTTGCAAGGAATTGTTCTTTTCGACTCAGAACAACTCCAACAAACATGGATGAAGATCAGATCGACATGCTCGTCGTTTCTTTGGATCACTTTGACGATTTAATTTTGAAAAAAGCAACGTATGATTCGTATTACGGCACGACTTCTCCTGGAATATGGTTTTTGAATCAAAACAACTCAAATGAAACAAGTTTAAAATGGTTGGTAGCTTGCTAATTCTTTCCTTTAGAGGGTCGAATTTGGAACAAAGCACCATACGGTTGTGATGAAGATCGGATTGACTTGTTCGTCATTTCTTTTGGATGCTTTGATGGTCTAATTTGGAAAAAAGCAACGTACGATTCTGATTATGGCACGACTTCTCAATGAATAGGGTTTTTGAATTAGAACAACTCAAACTAAACTTGTTTAAAATCTTCGATAGCTTGCTAATTGTTTCTTTTACCTGTCCAGATGGTTGAATTTGGCACAAAGCACCATACGGTTGTGATCATTCATGAGTGCAGCAAGGACGTCGTCACGGTCGAATTTGGCATAAAGCAACGTATAATTCTAAGTATGGCACGATTTCACTTGGATTGGAACTTTTCGAATCAAAACAAGTCAAACAAAACAAGTTCGAAACCGTTGTTGTGATTCTCTATTCTTCTGCATAGCCAGACGGTCAATTCTAGCACAAAGCAACATACTGTTGTGGTCATGCCTGATTTTTGCAAGGAATTGTTCTTTTCGACTCAGAACAACTCAAACAAACTTGGATGAAGATCGGATCGACGTACTCGTCGTTTCATTGGGACGCTTCGACGGTTTAATTTCAAAATAAGCAACGTCCGATTCGTATTATGCCAGGACTTCTCCTGGAATGTGGTTTTCGAATCAAAACAACTCAAAGGAAACAAGTTTAAAATGGTTGGTAGCTTGCTAATTGTTTCCTTTAGATGTCCAAACGGTCGAATTTGGAACAAAGCACCATACGGTTGTGATGAAGATTGGATTCACATGTTCGTCATTTCTTTTGGATGCTTTGATGCTCTAATTTGGAAAAAAGCAACGTACGATTCTGATTGTGGCACAACTTCTCCAGGAATTGGGTTTTTCAATTAGAACAACTCAAACTAAACTTGTTTAAAATCATCGATAGCTTGCTAATTGTTTCTTTTACTTGTCCAGATGGTCGAATTTGGCACAAAGCACCATACGGTTGTGATAATTCATCGGTGCAGCAAGGAATTACTCTTTTCGATTCAGGACGTCCTCACAGTCGAATTTGGCATAAAGCAACTTATAATTCTAAGTATGGCACGATTTCACTTGGATTGGGTCTTTTCGAATCAAAACAAGTCAAACAAAAAGAGTTCAAAACCGTTGTTGTTATTCTCTATTCTTCTGGACATCCAGATGGTCAATTCTAGCACAAAGCACCATACGGTTGTCGTCATGCCTGATTTTTGTAATGAATTGTTCTTTTCGACTCAGAACAACTCAAACAAACATGGATGAAGATCGGATCTACATGCTCATCATTTCTTTGGGACGCTTTGATGGTTTAATTTTGAAAAAAGCAATGTACGATTCGTATTATGGCACGACTTCTCCTGTAATGTGGTTTTCGAATCAAAACAACTCTAATGAAACGAGTTTAAAATGGTTGGTAGCTTGCTAATTATTTCCTTCAGATGTCCAAAAGGTAAAATTTGGAACAAAGCACCATACGGTTGTGATGAAGATCGGATTGACTTGTTCGCCATTTCTTTTGGATGCTTTGATGGTCTAATTTGGAAAAATGCAACGTACGATTTTGATTATGCACAACTTCTCCAGGAATGGGGTTTTTGAATCAGAACAACTCAAACTAAACTTGTCTAAAATCGTGGATAGCTGGCTAATGGTTTCTTTTAGTTGTCCAGATGGTCGAATTTGGCACAAAGCACCATACGGTTGTGATTATTCATGAGTGCAGCAAGGAATTACTCTTTTCGATTCAGGACGTCCTCGCGGTCGAATTTGGCATAAAGCAACTTATAATTCTAAGTATGGCACGATTTCACTTGCATTGGGACTTTTCGAATCAAAACAAGTCAAACAAAAAGAGTTCAAAACTGTTGTTGTCATTCTCTATTCTTCTGCACATCCAGACGGTCAATTCTAGCACAAAGCACCATACTGTTGTGGTCATGCCTGATTTTTGCAAGGAATTATTCTTTTCCACCCATAATAACTCAAACAAACTTGGATGAAGATCGGATCGACATGCTCGTCGTTTCTTTGGGACGCTTTGGCGGTTTAATTTTGAAAAAAGCAACGTACGATTCGTATTATGGCACGACTTCTCCTGGAATGGGGTTTCGAATCAAAACAACTCAAACGAAATAAGTTTGAAATCGTTGTTAGCTTGCTAATTGTATCCTTTAAAGCACCATACGGTTGTGATGAAGATCAGATTGACATGTTCGTCATTTCTTTTGGATGCTTTGATGCTGTAATTTGGAAAAAAGCAACGTACAATTCTGATTATGGCACGACTTCTCCCGGAATGGGGTTTTTGAATTAGAACAACTCAAACTAAACTTGTTTAAAATCATCGATAGCTTGCTAATTGTTTCTTTTACTTGTCCAGATGGTCGAATTTGGCACAAAGCATCATACGGTTGTGATCATTCATGGGTGCAGCAAGGACGTCCTCACGGTCGAATTTGGCATAAAGCAACGTATAATTCTAAGTATGGCACAATTTCACTTGGATTGAGACTTTTCGTATCAAAACAAGTCAAACGAAACAAGTTCGAAACCGTTGTTATCATTCTCTATTCTTCTGGACATCCAGATGGTCAATTCTAGCACAAAGCACCATACGGTTGTGGTCATGCCTGATTTTTGCAAGGAATTGTTCTTTTCGACTCAGAACAACTCCAACAAACATGGATGAAGATCAGATCGACATGCTCGTCGTTTCTTTGGATCACTTTGACGGTTTAATTTTGAAAAAAGCAACGTATGATTCGTATTATGGCACGACTTCTCCTGGAATATGGTTTTCGAATCAAAACAACTCAAATGAAACAAGTTTAAAATGGTTGGTAGCTTGCTAATTGTTTCCTTTAGAGGGTCGAATTTGGAACAAAGCACCATACGGTTGTGATGAAGATCGGATTGACTTGTTCGTCATTTCTTTTGGATGCTTTGATGGTCTAATTTGGAAAAAAGCAACGTACGATTCTGATTATGGCACGACTTCTCAATGAATAGGGTTTTTGAATTAGAACAACTCAAACTAAACTTGTTTAAAATCTTCGATAGCTTGCTAATTGTTTCTTTTACCTGTCCAGATGGTTGAATTTGGCACAAAGCACCATACGGTTGTGATCATTCATGAGTGCAGCAAGGACGTCGTCACGGTCGAATTTGGCATAAAGCAACGTATAATTCTAAGTATGGCACGATTTCACTTGGATTGGGACTTTTCGAATCAAAACAAGTCAAACAAAACAAGTTCGAAACCGTTGTTGTGATTCTCTATTCTTCTGCATAGCCAGACGGTCAATTCTAGCACAAAGCAACATACTGTTGTGGTCATGCCTGATTTTTGCAAGGAATTGTTCTTTTCGACTCAGAACAACTCAAACAAACTTGGATGAAGATCGGATCGACATACTCGTCGTTTCATTGGGACGCTTTGACGGTTTAATTTCAAAATAAGCAACGTACGATTCGTATTATGCCAGGACTTCTCCTGGAATGTGGTTTTCGAATCAAAACAACTCAACGGAAACAAGTTTAAAATGGTTGGTAGCTTGCTAATTGTTTCCTTTAGATGTCCAAAGGGTCGAATTTGGAACAAAGCACCATACGGTTGTGATGAAGATTGGATTCACATGTTCGTCATTTCTTTTGGATGCTTTGATGCTCTAATTTGGAAAAAAGCAACGTACGATTCTGATTGTGGCACAACTTCTCCAGGAATTGGGTTTTTGAATTAGAACAACTCAAACTAAACTTGTTTAAAATCATCGATAGCTTGCTAATTGTTTCTTTTACTTGTCCAGATGGTCGAATTTGGCACAAAGCACCATACGGTTGTGATAATTCATCGGTGCAGCAAGGAATTACTCTTTTCGATTCAGGACGTCCTCACAGTCGAATTTGGCATAAAGCAACTTATAATTCTAAGTATGGCACGATTTCACTTGGATTGGGTCTTTTCGAATCAAAACAAGTCAAACAAAAAGAGTTCAAAACTGTTGTTGTTATTCTCTATTCTTCTGGACATCCAGATGGTCAATTCTAGCACAAAGCACCATACGGTTGTAGTCATGCCTGATTTTTGTAATGAATTGTTCTTTTCGACTCAGAACAACTCAAACAAACATGGATGAAGATCGGATCTACATGCTCATCGTTTCTTTGGGACGCTTTGATGGTTTAATTTTGAAAAAAGCAATGTACGATTCGTATTATGGCACGACTTCTCCTGTAATGTGGTTTTCGAATCAAAACAACTCAAATGAAACGAGTTTAAAATGGTTGGTAGCTTGCTAATTGTTTCCTTCAGATGTCCAAAAGGTCAAATTTGGAACAAAGCACCATACGGTTGTGATGAAGATCGGATTGACTTGTTCGCCATTTCTTTTGGATGCTTTGATGGTCTAATTTGGAAAAATGCAACGTACGATTCTGATTATGGCACGACTTCTCAATGAATAGGGTTTTTGAATTAGAACAACTCAAACTAAACTTGTTTAAAATCTTCGATAGCTTGCTAATTGTTTCTTTTACCTGTCCAGATGGTTGAATTTGGCACAAAGCACCATACGGTTGTGATCATTCATGAGTGCAGCAAGGACGTCGTCACGGTCGAATTTGGCATAAAGCAACGTATAATTCTAAGTATGGCACGATTTCACTTGGATTGGGACTTTTCGAATCAAAACAAGTCAAACAAAACAAGTTCGAAACCGTTGTTGTGATTCTCTATTCTTCTGCATAGCCAGACGGTCAATTCTAGCACAAAGCAACATACTGTTGTGGTCATGCCTGATTTTTGCAAGGAATTGTTCTTTTCGACTCAGAACAACTCAAACAAACTTGGATGAAGATCGGATCGACGTACTCGTCGTTTCATTGGGACGCTTTGACGGTTTAATTTCAAAATAAGCAACGTACGATTCGTATTATGCCAGGACTTCTCCTGGAATGTGGTTTTCGAATCAAAACAACTCAACGGAAACAAGTTTAAAATGGTTGGTAGCTTGCTAATTGTTTCCTTTAGATGTCCAAAGGGTCGAATTTGGAACAAAGCACCATACGGTTGTGATGAAGATTGGATTCACATGTTCGTCATTTCTTTTGGATGCTTTGATGCTCTAATTTGGAAAAAAGCAACGTACGATTCTGATTGTGGCACAACTTCTCCAGGAATTGGGTTTTTGAATTAGAACAACTCAAACTAAACTTGTTTAAAATCATCGATAGCTTGCTAATTGTTTCTTTTACTTGTCCAGATGGTCGAATTTGGCACAAAGCACCATACGGTTGTGATAATTCATCGGTGCAGCAAGGAATTACTCTTTTCGATTCAGGACGTCCTCACAGTCGAATTTGGCATAAAGCAACTTATAATTCTAAGTATGGCACGATTTCACTTGGATTGGGTCTTTTCGAATCAAAACAAGTCAAACAAAAAGAGTTCAAAACTGTTGTTGTTATTCTCTATTCTTCTGGACATCCAGATGGTCAATTCTAGCACGAAGCAGCATACAGTTGTAGTCATGCCTGATTTTTGTAATGAATTGTTCTTTTCGACTCAGAACAACTCAAACAAACATGGATGAAGATCGGATCTACATGCTCATCGTTTCTTTGGGACGCTTTGATGGTTTAATTTTGAAAAAAGCAATGTACGATTCGTATTATGGCACGACTTCTCCTGTAATGTGGTTTTTGAATCAAAACAACTCAAATGAAACGAGTTTAAAATGGTTGGTAGCTTGCTAATTGTTTCCTTTAGATGTCCAAAAGGTCAAATTTGGAACAAAGCACCATACGGTTGTGATGAAGATCGGATTGACTTGTTCGCCATTTCTTTTGGATGCTTTGATGGTCTAATTTGGAAAAATGCAACGTACGATTCTGATTATGCACAACTTCTCCAGGAATGGGGTTTTTGAATCAGAACAACTCAAACTAAACTTGTCTAAAATCGTGGATAGCTGGCTAATGGTTTCTTTTAGTTGTCCAGATGGTCGAATTTGGCACAAAGCACCATACGGTTGTGATTATTCATGAGTGCAGCAAGGAATTACTCTTTTCGATTCAGGACGTCCTCGCGGTCGAATTTGGCATAAAGCAACGTATAATTCTAAGTATGGCACGATTTCACTTGCATTGGGACTTTTCGAATCAAAACAAGTCAAACGAAACAAGTTCAAAACTGTTGTTGTCATTCTCTATTCTTCTGCACATCCAGACGGTCAATTCTAGCACAAAGCACCATACTGTTGTGGTCATGCCTGATTTTTGCAAGGAATTGTTCTTTTCCACCCATAATAACTCAAACAAACTTGGATGAAGATCGGATCGACATGCTCGTCGTTTCTTTGGGACGCTTTGGCGGTTTAATTTTGAAAAAAGCAACGTACGATTCGTATTATGGCACGACTTCTCCTGGAATGGGGTTTCGAATCAAAACAACTCAAACGAAATAAGTTTGAAATCGTTGTTAGCTTGCTAATTGTATCCTTAAAGCACCATACGGTTGTGATGAAGATCAGATTGACATGTTCGTCATTTCTTTTGGATGCTTTGATGCTGTAATTTGGAAAAAAGCAACGTACAATTCTGATTATGGCACGACTTCTCCCGGAATGGGGTTTTGAATTAGAACAACTCAAACTAAACTGTTTAAAATCATCGATAGCTTGCTAATTGTTTCTTTTACTTGTCCAGATGGTCGAATTTGGCACAAAGCATCATACGGTTGTGATCATTCATGGGTGCAGCAAGGACGTCCTCACGGTCGAATTTGGCATAATGCAACGTATAATTCTAAGAAGTATGGCACAATTTCACTTGGATTGAGACTTTTCGTATCAAAACAAGTCAAACGAAACAAGTTCGAAACCGTTGTTATCATTCTCTATTCTTCTGGACATCCAGACGGTCAATTCTAGCACAAAGCACCATACGGTTGTGGTCATGCCTGATTTTTGCAAGGAATTGTTCTTTTCGACTCAGAACAACTCCAACAAACATGGATGAAGATCAGATCGACATGCTCGTCGTTTCTTTGGATCACTTTGACGATTTAATTTTGAAAAAAGCAACGTATGATTCGTATTACGGCACGACTTCTCCTGGAATATGGTTTTTGAATCAAAACAACTCAAATGAAACAAGTTTAAAATGGTTGGTAGCTTGCTAATTCTTTCCTTTAGAGGGTCGAATTTGGAACAAAGCACCATACGGTTGTGATGAAGATCGGATTGACTTGTTCGTCATTTCTTTTGGATGCTTTGATGGTCTAATTTGGAAAAAAGCAACGTACGATTCTGATTATGGCACGACTTCTCAATGAATAGGGTTTTTGAATTAGAACAACTCAAACTAAACTTGTTTAAAATCTTCGATAGCTTGCTAATTGTTTCTTTTACCTGTCCAGATGGTTGAATTTGGCACAAAGCACCATACGGTTGTGATCATTCATGAGTGCAGCAAGGACGTCGTCACGGTCGAATTTGGCATAAAGCAACGTATAATTCTAAGTATGGCACGATTTCACTTGGATTGGAACTTTTCGAATCAAAACAAGTCAAACAAAACAAGTTCGAAACCGTTGTTGTGATTCTCTATTCTTCTGCATAGCCAGACGGTCAATTCTAGCACAAAGCAACATACTGTTGTGGTCATGCCTGATTTTTGCAAGGAATTGTTCTTTTCGACTCAGAACAACTCAAACAAACTTGGATGAAGATCGGATCGACGTACTCGTCGTTTCATTGGGACGCTTCGACGGTTTAATTTCAAAATAAGCAACGTCCGATTCGTATTATGCCAGGACTTCTCCTGGAATGTGGTTTTCGAATCAAAACAACTCAAAGGAAACAAGTTTAAAATGGTTGGTAGCTTGCTAATTGTTTCCTTTAGATGTCCAAACGGTCGAATTTGGAACAAAGCACCATACGGTTGTGATGAAGATTGGATTCACATGTTCGTCATTTCTTTTGGATGCTTTGATGCTCTAATTTGGAAAAAAGCAACGTACGATTCTGATTGTGGCACAACTTCTCCAGGAATTGGGTTTTTCAATTAGAACAACTCAAACTAAACTTGTTTAAAATCATCGATAGCTTGCTAATTGTTTCTTTTACTTGTCCAGATGGTCGAATTTGGCACAAAGCACCATACGGTTGTGATAATTCATCGGTGCAGCAAGGAATTACTCTTTTCGATTCAGGACGTCCTCACAGTCGAATTTGGCATAAAGCAACTTATAATTCTAAGTATGGCACGATTTCACTTGGATTGGGTCTTTTCGAATCAAAACAAGTCAAACAAAAAGAGTTCAAAACCGTTGTTGTTATTCTCTATTCTTCTGGACATCCAGATGGTCAATTCTAGCACAAAGCACCATACGGTTGTCGTCATGCCTGATTTTTGTAATGAATTGTTCTTTTCGACTCAGAACAACTCAAACAAACATGGATGAAGATCGGATCTACATGCTCATCATTTCTTTGGGACGCTTTGATGGTTTAATTTTGAAAAAAGCAATGTACGATTCGTATTATGGCACGACTTCTCCTGTAATGTGGTTTTCGAATCAAAACAACTCTAATGAAACGAGTTTAAAATGGTTGGTAGCTTGCTAATTATTTCCTTCAGATGTCCAAAATGTAAAATTTGGAACAAAGCACCATACGGTTGTGATGAAGATCGGATTGACTTGTTCGCCATTTCTTTTGGATGCTTTGATGGTCTAATTTGGAAAAATGCAACGTACGATTTTGATTACGCACAACTTCTCCAGGAATGGGGTTTTTGAATCAGAACAACTCAAACTAAACTTGTCTAAAATCGTGGATAGCTGGCTAATGGTTTCTTTTAGTTGTCCAGATGGTCGAATTTGGCACAAAGCACCATACGGTTGTGATTATTCATGAGTGCAGCAAGGAATTACTCTTTTCGATTCAGGACGTCCTCGCGGTCGAATTTGGCATAAAGCAACTTATAATTCTAAGTATGGCACGATTTCACTTGCATTGGGACTTTTCGAATCAAAACAAGTCAAACAAAAAGAGTTCAAAACTGTTGTTGTCATTCTCTATTCTTCTGCACATCCAGACGGTCAATTCTAGCACAAAGCACCATACTGTTGTGGTCATGCCTGATTTTTGCAAGGAATTATTCTTTTCCACCCATAATAACTCAAACAAACTTGGATGAAGATCGGATCGACATGCTCGTCGTTTCTTTGGGACGCTTTGGCGGTTTAATTTTGAAAAAAGCAACGTACGATTCGTATTATGGCACGACTTCTCCTGGAATGGGGTTTTGAATCAAAATAACTCAAACGAAATAAGTTTGAAATCGTTGTTAGCTTGCTAATTGTATCCTTTAAAGCACCATACGGTTGTGATGAAGATCAGATTGACATGTTCGTCATTTCTTTTGGATGCTTTGATGCTGTAATTTGAAAAAAAGCAACGTACAATTCTGATTATGGCACGACTTCTCCCGGAATGGGGTTTTTGAATTAGAACAACTCAAACTAAACTTGTTTAAAATCATCGATAGCTTGCTAATTGTTTCTTTTACTTGTCTAGATGGTCGAATTTGGCACAAAGCATCATACGGTTGTGATCATTCATGGGTGCAGCAAGGACGTCCTCACGGTCGAATTTGGCATAAAGCAACGTATAATTCTAAGTATGGCACAATTTCACTTGGATTGAGACTTTTCGTATCAAAACAAGTCAAACGAAACAAGTTCGAAACCGTTGTTATCATTCTCTATTCTTCTGGACATCCAGCCGGTCAATTCTAGCACAAAGCACCATACGGTTGTGGTCATGCCTGATTTTTGCAAGGAATTGTTCTTTTCGACTCAGAACAACTCCAACAAACATGGATGAAGATCAGATCGACATGCTCGTCGTTTCTTTGGATCACTTTGACGGTTTAATTTTGAAAAAAGCAACGTATGATTCGTATTATGGCACGACTTCTCCTGGAATATGGTTTTCGAATCAAAACAACTCAAATGAAACAAGTTTAAAATGGTTGGTAGCTTGCTAATTGTTTCCTTTAGAGGGTCGAATTTGGAACAAAGCACCATACGGTTGTGATGAAGATCGGATTGACTTGTTCGTCATTTCTTTTGGATGCTTTGATGGTCTAATTTGGAAAAAAGCAACGTACGATTCTGATTATGGCACGACTTCTCAATGAATAGGGTTTTTGAATTAGAACAACTCAAACTAAACTTGTTTAAAATCTTTGATAGCTTGCTAATTGTTTCTTTTACCTGTCCAGATGGTTGAATTTGGCACAAAGCACCATACGGTTGTGATCATTCATGAGTGCAGCAAGGACGTCGTCACGGTCGAATTTGGCATAAAGCAACGTATAATTCTAAGTATGGCACGATTTCACTTGGATTGGGACTTTTCGAATCAAAACAAGTCAAACAAAACAAGTTCGAAACCGTTGTTGTGATTCTCTATTCTTCTGCATAGCCAGACGGTCAATTCTAGCACAAAGCAACATACTGTTGTGGTCATGCCTGATTTTTGCAAGGAATTGTTCTTTTCGACTCAGAACAACTCAAACAAACTTGGATGAAGATCGGATCGACGTACTCGTCGTTTCATTGGGACGCTTTGACGGTTTAATTTCAAAATAAGCAACGTACGATTCGTATTATGCCAGGACTTCTCCTAGAATGTGGTTTTCGAATCAAAACAACTCAACGGAAACAAGTTTAAAATGGTTGGTAGCTTGCTAATTGTTTCCTTTAGATGTCCAAAGGGTCGAATTTGGAACAAAGCACCATACAGTTGTGATGAAGATTGGATTCACATGTTCGTCATTTCTTTTGGATGCTTTGATGCTCTAATTTGGAAAAAAGCAACGTACGATTCTGATTGTGGCACAACTTCTCCAGGAATTGGGTTTTTGAATTAGAACAACTCAAACTAAACTTGTTTAAAATCATCGATAGCTTGCTAATTGTTTCTTTTACTTGTCCAGATGGTCGAATTTGGCACAAAGCACCATACGGTTGTGATAATTCATCGGTGCAGCAAGGAATTACTCTTTTCGATTCAGGACGTCCTCACAGTCGAATTTGGCATAAAGCAACTTATAATTCTAAGTATGGCACGATTTCACTTAGATTGGGTCTTTTCGAATCAAAACAAGTCAAACAAAAAGAGTTCAAAACTGTTGTTGTTATTCTCTATTCTTCTGGACATCCAGATGGTCAATTCTAGCACAAAGCACCATACGGTTGTAGTCATGCCTGATTTTTGTAATGAATTGTTCTTTTCGACTCAGAACAACTCAAACAAACATGGATGAAGATCGGATCTACATGCTCATCGTTTCTTTGGGACGCTTTGATGGTTTAATTTTGAAAAAAGCAATGTACGATTCGTATTATGGCACGACTTCTCCTGTAATGTGGTTTTCAAATCAAAACAACTCAAATGAAACGAGTTTAAAATGGTTGGTAGCTTGCTAATTGTTTCCTTTAGATGTCCAAAAGGTCAAATTTGGAACAAAGCACCATACGGTTGTGATGAAGATCGGATTGACTTGTTCGCCATTTCTTTTGGATGCTTTGATGGTCTAATTTGGAAAAATGCAACGTACGATTCTGATTATGCACAACTTCTCCAGGAATGGGGTTTTTGAATCAGAACAACTCAAACTAAACTTGTCTAAAATCGTGGATAGCTGGCTAATGGTTTCTTTTAGTTGTCCAGATGGTCGAATTTGGCACAAAGCACCATACGGTTGTGATTATTCATGAGTGCAGCAAGAAATTACTCTTTTCGATTCAGGACGTCCTCGCGGTCGAATTTGGCATAAAGCAACGTATAATTCTAAGTATGGCACGATTTCACTTGCATTGGGACTTTTCGAATCAAAACAAGTCAAACGAAACAAGTTCAAAACTGTTGTTGTCATTCTCTATTCTTCTGCACATCCAGACGGTCAATTCTAGCACAAAGCACCATACTGTTGTGGTCATGCCTGATTTTTGCAAGGAATTGTTCTTTTCCACCCATAATAACTCAAACAAACTTGGATGAAGATCGGATCGACATGCTCGTCGTTTCTTTGGGACGCTTTGGCGGTTTAATTTTGAAAAAAGCAACGTACGATTCGTATTATGGCACGACTTCTCCTGGAATGGGGTTTTGAATCAAAACAACTCAAACGAAATAAGTTTGAAATCGTTGTTAGCTTGCTAATTGTATCCTTTAAAGCACCATACTGTTGTGATGAAGATCAGATTGACATGTTCGTCATTTCTTTTGGATGCTTTGATGCTGTAATTTGGAAAAAAGCAACGTACAATTCTGATTATGGCACGACTTCTCCCGGAATGGGGTTTTTGAATTAGAACAACTCAAACTAAACTTGTTTAAAATCATCGATAGCTTGCTAATTGTTTCTTTTACTTGTCCAGATGGTCGAATTTGGCACAAAGCATCATACGGTTGTGATCATTCATGGGTGCAGCAAGGACGTCCTCACGGTCGAATTTGGCATAAAGCAACGTATAATTCTAAGTATGGCACAATTTCACTTGGATTGAGACTTTTCGTATCAAAACAAGTCAAACGAAACAAGTTCGAAACCGTTGTTATCATTCTCTATTCTTCTGGACATCCAGACGGTCAATTCTAGCACAAAGCACCATACGGTTGTGGTCATGCCTGATTTTTGCAAGGAATTGTTCTTTTCGACTCAGAACAACTCCAACAAACATGGATGAAGATCAGATCGACATGCTCGTCGTTTCTTTGGATCACTTTGACGGTTTAATTTTGAAAAAAGCAACGTATGATTCGTATTATGGCACGACTTCTCCTGGAATATGGTTTTCGAATCAAAACAACTCAAATGAAACAAGTTTAAAATGGTTGGTAGCTTGCTAATTGTTTCCTTTAGAGGGTCGAATTTGGAACAAAGCACCATACGGTTGTGATGAAGATCGGATTGACTTGTTCGTCATTTCTTTTGGATGCTTTGATGGTCTAATTTGGAAAAAAGCAACGTACGATTCTGATTATGGCACGACTTCTCAATGAATAGGGTTTTTGAATTAGAACAACTCAAACTAAACTTGTTTAAAATCTTCGATAGCTTGCTAATTGTTTCTTTTACCTGTCCAGATGGTTGAATTTGGCACAAAGCACCATACGGTTGTGATCATTCATGAGTGCAGCAAGGACGTCGTCACGGTCGAATTTGGCATAAAGCAACGTATAATTCTAAGTATGGCACGATTTCACTTGGATTGGGACTTTTCGAATCAAAACAAGTCAAACAAAACAAGTTCGAAACCGTTGTTGTGATTCTCTATTCTTCTGCATAGCCAGACGGTCAATTCTAGCACAAAGCAACATACTGTTGTGGTCATGCCTGATTTTTGCAAGGAATTGTTCTTTTCTACTCAGAACAACTCAAACAAACTTGGATGAAGATCGGATCGACGTACTCGTCGTTTCATTGGGACGCTTTGACGGTTTAATTTCAAAATAAGCAACGTACGATTCGTATTATGCCAGGACTTCTCCTGGAATGTGGTTTTCGAATCAAAACAACTCAACGGAAACAAGTTTAAAATGGTTGGTAGCTTGCTAATTGTTTCCTTTAGATGTCCAAAGGGTCGAATTTGGAACAAAGCACCATACGGTTGTGATGAAGATTGGATTCACATGTTCGTCATTTCTTTTGGATGCTTTGATGCTCTAATTTGGAAAAAAGCAACGTACGATTCTGATTGTGGCACAACTTCTCCAGGAATTGGGTTTTTGAATTAGAACAACTCAAACTAAACTTGTTTAAAATCATCGATAGCTTGCTAATTGTTTCTTTTACTTGTCCAGATGGTCGAATTTGGCACAAAGCACCATACGGTTGTGATAATTCATCGGTGCAGCAAGGAATTACTCTTTTCGATTCAGGACGTCCTCACAGTCGAATTTGGCATAAAGCAACTTATAATTCTAAGTATGGCACGATTTCACTTGGATTGGGTCTTTTCGAATCAAAACAAGTCAAACAAAAAGAGTTCAAAACCGTTGTTGTTATTCTCTATTCTTCTGGACATCCAGATGGTCAATTCTAGCACAAAGCACCATACGGTTGTAGTCATGCCTGATTTTTGTAATGAATTGTTCTTTTCGACTCAGAACAACTCAAACAAACATGGATGAAGATCGGATCTACATGCTCATCGTTTCTTTGGGACGCTTTGATGGTTTAATTTTGAAAAAAGCAATGTACGATTCGTATTATGGCACGACTTCTCCTGTAATGTGGTTTTCAAATCAAAACAACTCAAATGAAACGAGTTTAAAATGGTTGGTAGCTTGCTAATTGTTTCCTTTAGATGTCCAAAAGGTCAAATTTGGAACAAAGCACCATACGGTTGTGATGAAGATCGGATTGACTTGTTCGCCATTTCTTTTGGATGCTTTGATGGTCTAATTTGGAAAAATGCAACGTACGATTCTGATTATGCACAACTTCTCCAGGAATGGGGTTTTTGAATCAGAACAACTCAAACTAAACTTGTCTAAAATCGTGGATAGCTGGCTAATGGTTTCTTTTAGTTGTCCAGATGGTCGAATTTGGCACAAAGCACCATACGGTTGTGATTATTCATGAGTGCAGCAAGAAATTACTCTTTTCGATTCAGGACGTCCTCGCGGTCGAATTTGGCATAAAGCAACGTATAATTCTAAGTATGGCACGATTTCACTTGCATTGGGACTTTTCGAATCAAAACAAGTCAAACGAAACAAGTTCAAAACTGTTGTTGTCATTCTCTATTCTTCTGCACATCCAGACGGTCAATTCTAGCACAAAGCACCATACTGTTGTGGTCATGCCTGATTTTTGCAAGGAATTGTTCTTTTCCACCCATAATAACTCAAACAAACTTGGATGAAGATCGGATCGACATGCTCGTCGTTTCTTTGGGACGCTTTGGCGGTTTAATTTTGAAAAAAGCAACGTACGATTCGTATTATGGCACGACTTCTCCTGGAATGGGGTTTTGAATCAAAACAACTCAAACGAAATAAGTTTGAAATCGTTGTTAGCTTGCTAATTGTATCCTTTAAAGCACCATACTGTTGTGATGAAGATCAGATTGACATGTTCGTCATTTCTTTTGGATGCTTTGATGCTGTAATTTGGAAAAAAGCAACGTACAATTCTGATTATGGCACGACTTCTCCCGGAATGGGGTTTTTGAATTAGAACAACTCAAACTAAACTTGTTTAAAATCATCGATAGCTTGCTAATTGTTTCTTTTACTTGTCCAGATGGTCGAATTTGGCACAAAGCATCATACGGTTGTGATCATTCATGGGTGCAGCAAGGACGTCCTCACGGTCGAATTTGGCATAAAGCAACGTATAATTCTAAGTATGGCACAATTTCACTTGGATTGAGACTTTTCGTATCAAAACAAGTCAAACGAAACAAGTTCGAAACCGTTGTTATCATTCTCTATTCTTCTGGACATCCAGATGGTCAATTCTAGCACAAAGCACCATACGGTTGTGGTCATGCCTGATTTTTGCAAGGAATTGTTCTTTTCGACTCAGAACAACTCCAACAAACATGGATGAAGATCAGATCGACATGCTCGTCGTTTCTTTGGATCACTTTGACGGTTTAATTTTGAAAAAAGCAACGTATGATTCGTATTATGGCACGACTTCTCCTGGAATATGGTTTTCGAATCAAAACAACTCAAATGAAACAAGTTTAAAATGGTTGGTAGCTTGCTAATTGTTTCCTTTAGAGGGTCGAATTTGGAACAAAGCACCATACGGTTGTGATGAAGATCGGATTGACTTGTTCGTCATTTCTTTTGGATGCTTTGATGGTCTAATTTGGAAAAAAGCAACGTACGATTCTGATTATGGCACGACTTCTCAATGAATAGGGTTTTTGAATTAGAACAACTCAAACTAAACTTGTTTAAAATCTTCGATAGCTTGCTAATTGTTTCTTTTACCTGTCCAGATGGTTGAATTTGGCACAAAGCACCATACGGTTGTGATCATTCATGAGTGCAGCAAGGACGTCGTCACGGTCGAATTTGGCATAAAGCAACGTATAATTCTAAGTATGGCACGATTTCACTTGGATTGGGACTTTTCGAATCAAAACAAGTCAAACAAAACAAGTTCGAAACCGTTGTTGTGATTCTCTATTCTTCTGCATAGCCAGACGGTCAATTCTAGCACAAAGCAACATACTGTTGTGGTCATGCCTGATTTTTGCAAGGAATTGTTCTTTTCTACTCAGAACAACTCAAACAAACTTGGATGAAGATCGGATCGACGTACTCGTCGTTTCATTGGGACGCTTTGACGGTTTAATTTCAAAATAAGCAACGTACGATTCGTATTATGCCAGGACTTCTCCTGGAATGTGGTTTTCGAATCAAAACAACTCAACGGAAACAAGTTTAAAATGGTTGGTAGCTTGCTAATTGTTTCCTTTAGATGTCCAAAGGGTCGAATTTGGAACAAAGCACCATACGGTTGTGATGAAGATTGGATTCACATGTTCGTCATTTCTTTTGGATGCTTTGATGCTCTAATTTGGAAAAAAGCAACGTACGATTCTGATTGTGGCACAACTTCTCCAGGAATTGGGTTTTTGAATTAGAACAACTCAAACTAAACTTGTTTAAAATCATCGATAGCTTGCTAATTGTTTCTTTTACTTGTCCAGATGGTCGAATTTGGCACAAAGCACCATACGGTTGTGATAATTCATCGGTGCAGCAAGGAATTACTCTTTTCGATTCAGGACGTCCTCACAGTCGAATTTGGCATAAAGCAACTTATAATTCTAAGTATGGCACGATTTCACTTGGATTGGGTCTTTTCGAATCAAAACAAGTCAAACAAAAAGAGTTCAAAACCGTTGTTGTTATTCTCTATTCTTCTGGACATCCAGATGGTCAATTCTAGCACAAAGCACCATACGGTTGTAGTCATGCCTGATTTTTGTAATGAATTGTTCTTTTCGACTCAGAACAACTCAAACAAACATGGATGAAGATCGGATCTACATGCTCATCGTTTCTTTGGGACGCTTTGATGGTTTAATTTTGAAAAAAGCAATGTACGATTCGTATTATGGCACGACTTCTCCTGTAATGTGGTTTTCAAATCAAAACAACTCAAATGAAACGAGTTTAAAATGGTTGGTAGCTTGCTAATTGTTTCCTTTAGATGTCCAAAAGGTCAAATTTGGAACAAAGCACCATACGGTTGTGATGAAGATCGGATTGACTTGTTCGCCATTTCTTTTGGATGCTTTGATGGTCTAATTTGGAAAAATGCAACGTACGATTCTGATTATGCACAACTTCTCCAGGAATGGGGTTTTTGAATCAGAACAACTCAAACTAAACTTGTCTAAAATCGTGGATAGCTGGCTAATGGTTTCTTTTAGTTGTCCAGATGGTCGAATTTGGCACAAAGCACCATACGGTTGTGATTATTCATGAGTGCAGCAAGAAATTACTCTTTTCGATTCAGGACGTCCTCGCGGTCGAATTTGGCATAAAGCAACGTATAATTCTAAGTATGGCACGATTTCACTTGCATTGGGACTTTTCGAATCAAAACAAGTCAAACGAAACAAGTTCAAAACTGTTGTTGTCATTCTCTATTCTTCTGCACATCCAGACGGTCAATTCTAGCACAAAGCACCATACTGTTGTGGTCATGCCTGATTTTTGCAAGGAATTGTTCTTTTCCACCCATAATAACTCAAACAAACTTGGATGAAGATCGGATCGACATGCTCGTCGTTTCTTTGGGACGCTTTGGCGGTTTAATTTTGAAAAAAGCAACGTACGATTCGTATTATGGCACGACTTCTCCTGGAATGGGGTTTTGAATCAAAACAACTCAAACGAAATAAGTTTGAAATCGTTGTTAGCTTGCTAATTGTATCCTTTAAAGCACCATACTGTTGTGATGAAGATCAGATTGACATGTTCGTCATTTCTTTTGGATGCTTTGATGCTGTAATTTGGAAAAAAGCAACGTACAATTCTGATTATGGCACGACTTCTCCCGGAATGGGGTTTTTGAATTAGAACAACTCAAACTAAACTTGTTTAAAATCATCGATAGCTTGCTAATTGTTTCTTTTACTTGTCCAGATGGTCGAATTTGGCACAAAGCATCATACGGTTGTGATCATTCATGGGTGCAGCAAGGACGTCCTCACGGTCGAATTTGGCATAAAGCAACGTATAATTCTAAGTATGGCACAATTTCACTTGGATTGAGACTTTTCGTATCAAAACAAGTCAAACGAAACAAGTTCGAAACCGTTGTTATCATTCTCTATTCTTCTGGACATCCAGATGGTCAATTCTAGCACAAAGCACCATACGGTTGTGGTCATGCCTGATTTTTGCAAGGAATTGTTCTTTTCGACTCAGAACAACTCCAACAAACATGGATGAAGATCAGATCGACATGCTCGTCGTTTCTTTGGATCACTTTGACGGTTTAATTTTGAAAAAAGCAACGTATGATTCGTATTATGGCACGACTTCTCCTGGAATATGGTTTTCGAATCAAAACAACTCAAATGAAACAAGTTTAAAATGGTTGGTAGCTTGCTAATTGTTTCCTTTAGAGGGTCGAATTTGGAACAAAGCACCATACGGTTGTGATGAAGATCGGATTGACTTGTTCGTCATTTCTTTTGGATGCTTTGATGGTCTAATTTGGAAAAAAGCAACGTACGATTCTGATTATGGCACGACTTCTCAATGAATAGGGTTTTTGAATTAGAACAACTCAAACTAAACTTGTTTAAAATCTTCGATAGCTTGCTAATTGTTTCTTTTACCTGTCCAGATGGTTGAATTTGGCACAAAGCACCATACGGTTGTGATCATTCATGAGTGCAGCAAGGACGTCGTCACGGTCGAATTTGGCATAAAGCAACGTATAATTCTAAGTATGGCACGATTTCACTTGGATTGGGACTTTTCGAATCAAAACAAGTCAAACAAAACAAGTTCGAAACCGTTGTTGTGATTCTCTATTCTTCTGCATAGCCAGACGGTCAATTCTAGCACAAAGCAACATACTGTTGTGGTCATGCCTGATTTTTGCAAGGAATTGTTCTTTTCGACTCAGAACAACTCAAACAAACTTGGATGAAGATCGGATCGACGTACTCGTCGTTTCATTGGGACGCTTTGACGGTTTAATTTCAAAATAAGCAACGTACGATTCGTATTATGCCAGGACTTCTCCTGGAATGTGGTTTTCGAATCAAAACAACTCAACGGAAACAAGTTTAAAATGGTTGGTAGCTTGCTAATTGTTTCCTTTAGATGTCCAAAGGGTCGAATTTGGAACAAAGCACCATACGGTTGTGATGAAGATTGGATTCACATGTTCGTCATTTCTTTTGGATGCTTTGATGCTCTAATTTGGAAAAAAGCAACGTACGATTCTGATTGTGGCACAACTTCTCCAGGAATTGGGTTTTTGAATTAGAACAACTCAAACTAAACTTGTTTAAAATCATCGATAGCTTGCTAATTGTTTCTTTTACTTGTCCAGATGGTCGAATTTGGCACAAAGCACCATACGGTTGTGATAATTCATCGGTGCAGCAAGGAATTACTCTTTTCGATTCAGGACGTCCTCACAGTCGAATTTGGCATAAAGCAACTTATAATTCTAAGTATGGCACGATTTCACTTGGATTGGGTCTTTTCGAATCAAAACAAGTCAAACAAAAAGAGTTCAAAACCGTTGTTATTATTCTCTATTCTTCTGGACATCCAGATGGTCAATTCTAGCACAAAGCACCATACGGTTGTAGTCATGCCTGATTTTTGTAATGAATTGTTCTTTTCGACTCAGAACAACTCAAACAAACATGGATGAAGATCGGATCTACATGCTCATCGTTTCTTTGGGACGCTTTGATGGTTTAATTTTGAAAAAAGCAATGTACGATTCGTATTATGGCACGACTTCTCCTGTAATGTGGTTTTCAAATCAAAACAACTCAAATGAAACGAGTTTAAAATGGTTGGTAGCTTGCTAATTGTTTCCTTTAGATGTCCAAAAGGTCAAATTTGGAACAAAGCACCATACGGTTGTGATGAAGATCGGATTGACTTGTTCGCCATTTCTTTTGGATGCTTTGATGGTCTAATTTGGAAAAATGCAACGTACGATTCTGATTATGCACAACTTCTCCAGGAATGGGGTTTTTGAATCAGAACAACTCAAACTAAACTTGTCTAAAATCGTGGATAGCTGGCTAATGGTTTCTTTTAGTTGTCCAGATGGTCGAATTTGGCACAAAGCACCATACGGTTGTGATTATTCATGAGTGCAGCAAGAAATTACTCTTTTCGATTCAGGACGTCCTCGCGGTCGAATTTGGCATAAAGCAACGTATAATTCTAAGTATGGCACGATTTCACTTGCATTGGGACTTTTCGAATCAAAACAAGTCAAACGAAACAAGTTCAAAACTGTTGTTGTCATTCTCTATTCTTCTGCACATCCAGACGGTCAATTCTAGCACAAAGCACCATACTGTTGTGGTCATGCCTGATTTTTGCAAGGAATTGTTCTTTTCCACCCATAATAACTCAAACAAACTTGGATGAAGATCGGATCGACATGCTCGTCGTTTCTTTGGGACGCTTTGGCGGTTTAATTTTGAAAAAAGCAACGTACGATTCGTATTATGGCACGACTTCTCCTGGAATGGGGTTTTGAATCAAAACAACTCAAACGAAATAAGTTTGAAATCGTTGTTAGCTTGCTAATTGTATCCTTTAAAGCACCATACTGTTGTGATGAAGATCAGATTGACATGTTCGTCATTTCTTTTGGATGCTTTGATGCTGTAATTTGGAAAAAAGCAACGTACAATTCTGATTATGGCACGACTTCTCCCGGAATGGGGTTTTTGAATTAGAACAACTCAAACTAAACTTGTTTAAAATCATCGATAGCTTGCTAATTGTTTCTTTTACTTGTCCAGATGGTCGAATTTGGCACAAAGCATCATACGGTTGTGATCATTCATGGGTGCAGCAAGGACGTCCTCACGGTCGAATTTGGCATAAAGCAACGTATAATTCTAAGTATGGCACAATTTCACTTGGATTGAGACTTTTCGTATCAAAACAAGTCAAACGAAACAAGTTCGAAACCGTTGTTATCATTCTCTATTCTTCTGGACATCCAGATGGTCAATTCTAGCACAAAGCACCATACGGTTGTGGTCATGCCTGATTTTTGCAAGGAATTGTTCTTTTCGACTCAGAACAACTCCAACAAACATGGATGAAGATCAGATTGACATGCTCGTCGTTTCTTTGGATCACTTTGACGGTTTAATTTTGAAAAAAGCAACGTATGATTCGTATTATGGCACGACTTCTCCTGGAATATGGTTTTCGAATCAAAACAACTCAAATGAAACAAGTTTAAAATGGTTGGTAGCTTGCTAATTGTTTCCTTTAGAGGGTCGAATTTGGAACAAAGCACCATACGGTTGTGATGAAGATCGGATTGACTTGTTCGTCATTTCTTTTGGATGCTTTGATGGTCTAATTTGGAAAAAAGCAACGTACGATTCTGATTATGGCACGACTTCTCAATGACTAGGGTTTTTGAATTAGAACAACTCAAACTAAACTTGTTTAAAATCTTCGATAGCTTGCTAATTGTTTCTTTTACCTGTCCAGATGGTTGAATTTGGCACAAAGCACCATACGGTTGTGATCATTCATGAGTGCAGCAAGGACGTCGTCACGGTCGAATTTGGCATAAAGCAACGTATAATTCTAAGTATGGCACGATTTCACTTGGATTGGGACTTTTCGAATCAAAACAAGTCAAACAAAACAAGTTCGAAACCGTTGTTGTGATTCTCTATTCTTCTGCATAGCCAGACGGTCAATTCTAGCACAAAGCAACATACTGTTGTGGTCATGCCTGATTTTTGCAAGGAATTGTTCTTTTCGACTCAGAACAACTCAAACAAACTTGGATGAAGATCGGATCGACGTACTCGTCGTTTCATTGGGACGCTTTGACGGTTTAATTTCAAAATAAGCAACGTACGATTCGTATTATGCCAGGACTTCTCCTGGAATGTGGTTTTCGAATCAAAACAACTCAACGGAAACAAGTTTAAAATGGTTGGTAGCTTGCTAATTGTTTCCTTTAGATGTCCAAAGGGTCGAATTTGGAACAAAGCACCATACGGTTGTGATGAAGATTGGATTCACATGTTCGTCATTTCTTTTGGATGCTTTGATGCTCTAATTTGGAAAAAAGCAACGTACGATTCTGATTGTGGCACAACTTCTCCAGGAATTGGGTTTTTGAATTAGAACAACTCAAACTAAACTTGTTTAAAATCATCGATAGCTTGCTAATTGTTTCTTTTACTTGTCCAGATGGTCGAATTTGGCACAAAGCACCATACGGTTGTGATAATTCATCGGTGCAGCAAGGAATTACTCTTTTCGATTCAGGACGTCCTCACAGTCGAATTTGGCATAAAGCAACTTATAATTCTAAGTATGGCACGATTTCACTTGGATTGGGTCTTTTCGAATCAAAACAAGTCAAACAAAAAGAGTTCAAAACCGTTGTTGTTATTCTCTATTCTTCTGGACATCCAGATGGTCAATTCTAGCACAAAGCACCATACGGTTGTAGTCATGCCTGATTTTTGTAATGAATTGTTCTTTTCGACTCAGAACAACTCAAACAAACATGGATGAAGATCGGATCTACATGCTCATCGTTTCTTTGGGACGCTTTGATGGTTTAATTTTGAAAAAAGCAATGTACGATTCGTATTATGGCACGACTTCTCCTGTAATGTGGTTTTCAAATCAAAACAACTCAAATGAAACGAGTTTAAAATGGTTGGTAGCTTGCTAATTGTTTCCTTTAGATGTCCAAAAGGTCAAATTTGGAACAAAGCACCATACGGTTGTGATGAAGATCGGATTGACTTGTTCGCCATTTCTTTTGGATGCTTTGATGGTCTAATTTGGAAAAATGCAACGTACGATTCTGATTATGCACAACTTCTCCAGGAATGGGGTTTTTGAATCAGAACAACTCAAACTAAACTTGTCTAAAATCGTGGATAGCTGGCTAATGGTTTCTTTTAGTTGTCCAGATGGTCGAATTTGGCACAAAGCACCATACGGTTGTGATTATTCATGAGTGCAGCAAGAAATTACTCTTTTCGATTCAGGACGTCCTCGCGGTCGAATTTGGCATAAAGCAACGTATAATTCTAAGTATGGCACGATTTCACTTGCATTGGGACTTTTCGAATCAAAACAAGTCAAACGAAACAAGTTCAAAACTGTTGTTGTCATTCTCTATTCTTCTGCACATCCAGACGGTCAATTCTAGCACAAAGCACCATACTGTTGTGGTCATGCCTGATTTTTGCAAGGAATTGTTCTTTTCCACCCATAATAACTCAAACAAACTTGGATGAAGATCGGATCGACATGCTCGTCGTTTCTTTGGGACGCTTTGGCGGTTTAATTTTGAAAAAAGCAACGTACGATTCATATTATGGCACGACTTCTCCTGGAATGGGGTTTTGAATCAAAACAACTCAAACGAAATAAGTTTGAAATCGTTGTTAGCTTGCTAATTGTATCCTTTAAAGCACCATACTGTTGTGATGAAGATCAGATTGACATGTTCGTCATTTCTTTTGGATGCTTTGATGCTGTAATTTGGAAAAAAGCAACGTACAATTCTGATTATGGCACGACTTCTCCCGGAATGGGGTTTTTGAATTAGAACAACTCAAACTAAACTTGTTTAAAATCATCGATAGCTTGCTAATTGTTTCTTTTACTTGTCCAGATGGTCGAATTTGGCACAAAGCATCATACGGTTGTGATCATTCATGGGTGCAGCAAGGACGTCCTCACGGTCGAATTTGGCATAAAGCAACGTATAATTCTAAGTATGGCACAATTTCACTTGGATTGAGACTTTTCGTATCAAAACAAGTCAAACGAAACAAGTTCGAAACCGTTGTTATCATTCTCTATTCTTCTGGACATCCAGACGGTCAATTCTAGCACAAAGCACCATACGGTTGTGGTCATGCCTGATTTTTGCAAGGAATTGTTCTTTTCGACTCAGAACAACTCCAACAAACATGGATGAAGATCAGATCGACATGCTCGTCGTTTCTTTGGATCACTTTGACGGTTTAATTTTGAAAAAAGCAACGTATGATTCGTATTATGGCACGACTTCTCCTGGAATATGGTTTTCGAATCAAAACAACTCAAATGAAACAAGTTTAAAATGGTTGGTAGCTTGCTAATTGTTTCCTTTAGAGGGTCGAATTTGGAACAAAGCACCATACGGTTGTGATGAAGATCGGATTGACTTGTTCGTCATTTCTTTTGGATGCTTTGATGGTCTAATTTGGAAAAAAGCAACGTACGATTCTGATTATGGCACGACTTCTCAATGAATAGGGTTTTTGAATTAGAACTACTCAAACTAAACTTGTTTAAAATCTTCGATAGCTTGCTAATTGTTTCTTTTACCTGTCCAGATGGTTGAATTTGGCACAAAGCACCATACGGTTGTGATCATTCATGAGTGCAGCAAGGACGTCGTCACGGTCGAATTTGGCATAAAGCAACGTATAATTCTAAGTATGGCACGATTTCACTTGGATTGGGACTTTTCGAATCAAAACAAGTCAAACAAAACAAGTTCGAAACCGTTGTTGTGATTCTCTATTCTTCTGCATAGCCAGACGGTCAATTCTAGCACAAAGCAACATACTGTTGTGGTCATGCCTGATTTTTGCAAAGAATTGTTCTTTTCGACTTAGAACAACTCAAACAAACTTGGATGAAGATCGGATCGACGTACTCGTCGTTTCATTGGGACGCTTTGACGGTTTAATTTCAAAATAAGCAACGTACGATTCGTATTATGCCAGGACTTCTCCTGGAATGTGGTTTTCGAATCAAAACAACTCAACGGAAATAAGTTTAAAATGGTTGGTAGCTTGCTAATTGTTTCCTTTAGATGTCCAAAGGGTCGAATTTGGAACAAAGCACCATACGGTTGTGATGAAGATTGGATTCACATGTTCGTCATTTCTTTTGGATGCTTTGATGCTCTAATTTGGAAAAAAGCAACGTACGATTCTGATTGTGGCACAACTTCTCCAGGAATTGGGTTTTTGAATTAGAACAACTCAAACTAAACTTGTTTAAAATCATCGATAGCTTGCTAATTGTTTCTTTTACTTGTCCAGATGGTCGAATTTGGCACAAAGCACCATACGGTTGTGATAATTCATCGGTGCAGCAAGGAATTACTCTTTTCGATTCAGGACGTCCTCACAGTCGAATTTGGCATAAAGCAACTTATAATTCTAAGTATGGCACGATTTCACTTGGATTGGGTCTTTTCGAATCAAAACAAGTCAAACAAAAAGAGTTCAAAACCGTTGTTGTCATTCTCTATTCTTCTGGACATCCTGATGGTCAATTCTAGCACAAAGCACCATACGGTTGTAGTCATGCCTAATTTTTGTAATGAATTGTTCTTTTCGACTCAGAACAACTCAAACAAACATTGATGAAGATCGGATCTACATGCTCATCGTTTCTTTGGGAATTTTTGATGGTTTAATTTCAAAAAAAGCAATGTACGATTCGTATTATGGCACGACTTCTCCTGTAATGTGGTTTTCGAATCAAAACAACTCAAATGAAATGAGTTTAAAATGGTTTGTAGCTTGCTAATTGTTTCCTTTAGATGTCCAAAAGGTCAAATTTGGAACAAAGCACCTTACGGTTGTGATGAAGATCGAATTGACTTGTTCGCCATTTCTTTTGGATGCTTTGATGGTCTAATTTGGAAAAATGCAACGTACGATTCTAATTATGCACAACTTCTCCAGGAATGGGGTTTTTGAATCAGAACAACTCAAACTAAACTTGTCTAAAATCGTGGATAGCTGGCTAATGGTTTCTTTTAGTTGTCCAGATGGTCGAATTTGGCACAAAGCACCATACGGTTGTGATTATTCATGAGTGCAGCAAGAAATTACTCTTTTCGATTCAGGACGTCCTCGCGGTCGAATTTGGCATAAAGCAACGTATAATTCTAAGTATGGCACGATTTCACTTGCATTGGGACTTTTCGAATCAAAACAAGTCAAACGAAACAAGTTCAAAACTGTTGTTGTCATTCTCTATTCTTCTGCACATCCAGACGGTCAATTCTAGCACAAAGCACCATACTGTTGTGGTCATGCCTGATTTTTGCAAGGAATTGTTCTTTTCCACCCATAATAACTCAAACAAACTTGGATGAAGATCGGATCGACATGCTCGTCGTTTCTTTGGGACGCTTTGGCGGTTTAATTTTGAAAAAAGCAACGTACGATTCATATTATGGCACGACTTCTCCTGGAATGGGGTTTTGAATCAAAACAACTCAAACGAAATAAGTTTGAAATCGTTGTTAGCTTGCTAATTGTATCCTTTAAAGCACCATACTGTTGTGATGAAGATCAGATTGACATGTTCGTCATTTCTTTTGGATGCTTTGATGCTGTAATTTGGAAAAAAGCAACGTACAATTCTGATTATGGCACGACTTCTCCCGGAATGGGGTTTTTGAATTAGAACAACTCAAACTAAACTTGTTTAAAATCATCGATAGCTTGCTAATTGTTTCTTTTACTTGTCCAGATGGTCGAATTTGGCACAAAGCATCATACGGTTGTGATCATTCATGGGTGCAGCAAGGACGTCCTCACGGTCGAATTTGGCATAAAGCAACGTATAATTCTAAGTATGGCACAATTTCACTTGGATTGAGACTTTTCGTATCAAAACAAGTCAAACGAAACAAGTTCGAAACCGTTGTTATCATTCTCTATTCTTCTGGACATCCAGACGGTCAATTCTAGCACAAAGCACCATACGGTTGTGGTCATGCCTGATTTTTGCAAGGAATTGTTCTTTTCGACTCAGAACAACTCCAACAAACATGGATGAAGATCAGATCGACATGCTCGTCGTTTCTTTGGATCACTTTGACGGTTTAATTTTGAAAAAAGCAACGTATGATTCGTATTATGGCACGACTTCTCCTGGAATATGGTTTTCGAATCAAAACAACTCAAATGAAACAAGTTTAAAATGGTTGGTAGCTTGCTAATTGTTTCCTTTAGAGGGTCGAATTTGGAACAAAGCACCATACGGTTGTGATGAAGATCGGATTGACTTGTTCGTCATTTCTTTTGGATGCTTTGATGGTCTAATTTGGAAAAAAGCAACGTACGATTCTGATTATGGCACGACTTCTCAATGAATAGGGTTTTTGAATTAGAACTACTCAAACTAAACTTGTTTAAAATCTTCGATAGCTTGCTAATTGTTTCTTTTACCTGTCCAGATGGTTGAATTTGGCACAAAGCACCATACGGTTGTGATCATTCATGAGTGCAGCAAGGACGTCGTCACGGTCGAATTTGGCATAAAGCAACGTATAATTCTAAGTATGGCACGATTTCACTTGGATTGGGACTTTTCGAATCAAAACAAGTCAAACAAAACAAGTTCGAAACCGTTGTTGTGATTCTCTATTCTTCTGCATAGCCAGACGGTCAATTCTAGCACAAAGCAACATACTGTTGTGGTCATGCCTGATTTTTGCAAAGAATTGTTCTTTTCGACTTAGAACAACTCAAACAAACTTGGATGAAGATCGGATCGACGTACTCGTCGTTTCATTGGGACGCTTTGACGGTTTAATTTCAAAATAAGCAACGTACGATTCGTATTATGCCAGGACTTCTCCTGGAATGTGGTTTTCGAATCAAAACAACTCAACGGAAATAAGTTTAAAATGGTTGGTAGCTTGCTAATTGTTTCCTTTAGATGTCCAAAGGGTCGAATTTGGAACAAAGCACCATACGGTTGTGATGAAGATTGGATTCACATGTTCGTCATTTCTTTTGGATGCTTTGATGCTCTAATTTGGAAAAAAGCAACGTACGATTCTGATTGTGGCACAACTTCTCCAGGAATTGGGTTTTTGAATTAGAACAACTCAAACTAAACTTGTTTAAAATCATCGATAGCTTGCTAATTGTTTCTTTTACTTGTCCAGATGGTCGAATTTGGCACAAAGCACCATACGGTTGTGATAATTCATCGGTGCAGCAAGGAATTACTCTTTTCGATTCAGGACGTCCTCACAGTCGAATTTGGCATAAAGCAACTTATAATTCTAAGTATGGCACGATTTCACTTGGATTGGGTCTTTTCGAATCAAAACAAGTCAAACAAAAAGAGTTCAAAACCGTTGTTGTCATTCTCTATTCTTCTGGACATCCTGATGGTCAATTCTAGCACAAAGCACCATACGGTTGTAGTCATGCCTAATTTTTGTAATGAATTGTTCTTTTCGACTCAGAACAACTCAAACAAACATTGATGAAGATCGGATCTACATGCTCATCGTTTCTTTGGGAATTTTTGATGGTTTAATTTCAAAAAAAGCAATGTACGATTCGTATTATGGCACGACTTCTCCTGTAATGTGGTTTTCGAATCAAAACAACTCAAATGAAATGAGTTTAAAATGGTTTGTAGCTTGCTAATTGTTTCCTTTAGATGTCCAAAAGGTCAAATTTGGAACAAAGCACCTTACGGTTGTGATGAAGATCGAATTGACTTGTTCGCCATTTCTTTTGGATGCTTTGATGGTCTAATTTGGAAAAATGCAACGTACGATTCTAATTATGCACAACTTCTCCAGGAATGGGGTTTTTGAATCAGAACAACTCAAACTAAACTTGTCTAAAATCGTGGATAGCTGGCTAATGGTTTCTTTTAGTTGTCCAGATGGTCGAATTTGGCACAAAGCACCATACGGTTGTGATTATTCATGAGTGCAGCAAGAAATTACTCTTTTCGATTCAGGACGTCCTCGCGGTCGAATTTGGCATAAAGCAACGTATAATTCTAAGTATGGCACGATTTCACTTGCATTGGGACTTTTCGAATCAAAACAAGTCAAACGAAACAAGTTCAAAACTGTTGTTGTCATTCTCTATTCTTCTGCACATCCAGACGGTCAATTCTAGCACAAAGCACCATACTGTTGTGGTCATGCCTGATTTTTGCAAGGAATTGTTCTTTTCCACCCATAATAACTCAAACAAACTTGGATGAAGATCGGATCGACATGCTCGTCGTTTCTTTGGGACGCTTTGGCGGTTTAATTTTGAAAAAAGCAACGTACGATTCGTATTATGGCACGACTTCTCCTGGAATGGGGTTTTGAATCAAAACAACTCAAACGAAATAAGTTTGAAATCGTTGTTAGCTTGCTAATTGTATCCTTTAAAGCACCATACTGTTGTGATGAAGATCAGATTGACATGTTCGTCATTTCTTTTGGATGCTTTGATGCTGTAATTTGGAAAAAAGCAACGTACAATTCTGATTATGGCACGACTTCTCCCGGAATGGGGTTTTTGAATTAGAACAACTCAAACTAAACTTGTTTAAAATCATCGATAGCTTGCTAATTGTTTCTTTTACTTGTCCAGATGGTCGAATTTGGCACAAAGCATCATACGGTTGTGATCATTCATGGGTGCAGCAAGGACGTCCTCACGGTCGAATTTGGCATAAAGCAACGTATAATTCTAAGTATGGCACAATTTCACTTGGATTGAGACTTTTCGTATCAAAACAAGTCAAACGAAACAAGTTCGAAACCGTTGTTATCATTCTCTATTCTTCTGGACATCCAGACGGTCAATTCTAGCACAAAGCACCATACGGTTGTGGTCATGCCTGATTTTTGCAAGGAATTGTTCTTTTCGACTCAGAACAACTCCAACAAACATGGATGAAGATCAGATCGACATGCTCGTCGTTTCTTTGGATCACTTTGACGGTTTAATTTTGAAAAAAGCAACGTATGATTCGTATTATGGCACGACTTCTCCTGGAATATGGTTTTCGAATCAAAACAACTCAAATGAAACAAGTTTAAAATGGTTGGTAGCTTGCTAATTGTTTCCTTTAGAGGGTCGAATTTGGAACAAAGCACCATACGGTTGTGATGAAGATCGGATTGACTTGTTCGTCATTTCTTTTGGATGCTTTGATGGTCTAATTTGGAAAAAAGCAACGTACGATTCTGATTATGGCACGACTTCTCAATGAATAGGGTTTTTGAATTAGAACTACTCAAACTAAACTTGTTTAAAATCTTCGATAGCTTGCTAATTGTTTCTTTTACCTGTCCAGATGGTTGAATTTGGCACAAAGCACCATACGGTTGTGATCATTCATGAGTGCAGCAAGGACGTCGTCACGGTCGAATTTGGCATAAAGCAACGTATAATTCTAAGTATGGCACGATTTCACTTGGATTGGGACTTTTCGAATCAAAACAAGTCAAACAAAACAAGTTCGAAACCGTTGTTGTGATTCTCTATTCTTCTGCATAGCCAGACGGTCAATTCTAGCACAAAGCAACATACTGTTGTGGTCATGCCTGATTTTTGCAAAGAATTGTTCTTTTCGACTCAGAACAACTCAAACAAACTTGGATGAAGATCGGATCGACGTACTCGTCGTTTCATTGGGACGCTTTGACGGTTTAATTTCAAAATAAGCAACGTACGATTCGTATTATGCCAGGACTTCTCCTGGAATGTGGTTTTCGAATCAAAACAACTCAACGGAAATAAGTTTAAAATGGTTGGTAGCTTGCTAATTGTTTCCTTTAGATGTCCAAAGGGTCGAATTTGGAACAAAGCACCATACGGTTGTGATGAAGATTGGATTCACATGTTCGTCATTTCTTTTGGATGCTTTGATGCTCTAATTTGGAAAAAAGCAACGTACGATTCTGATTGTGGCACAACTTCTCCAGGAATTGGGTTTTTGAATTAGAACAACTCAAACTAAACTTGTTTAAAATCATCGATAGCTTGCTAATTGTTTCTTTTACTTGTCCAGATGGTCGAATTTGGCACAAAGCACCATACGGTTGTGATAATTCATCGGTGCAGCAAGGAATTACTCTTTTCGATTCAGGACGTCCTCACAGTCGAATTTGGCATAAAGCAACTTATAATTCTAAGTATGGCACGATTTCACTTGGATTGGGTCTTTTCGAATCAAAACAAGTCAAACAAAAAGAGTTCAAAACCGTTGTTGTCATTCTCTATTCTTCTGGACATCCTGATGGTCAATTCTAGCACAAAGCACCATACGGTTGTAGTCATGCCTAATTTTTGTAATGAATTGTTCTTTTCGACTCAGAACAACTCAAACAAACATTGATGAAGATCGGATCTACATGCTCATCGTTTCTTTGGGAATTTTTGATGGTTTAATTTCAAAAAAAGCAATGTACGATTCGTATTATGGCACGACTTCTCCTGTAATGTGGTTTTCGAATCAAAACAACTCAAATGAAATGAGTTTAAAATGGTTTGTAGCTTGCTAATTGTTTCCTTTAGATGTCCAAAAGGTCAAATTTGGAACAAAGCACCTTACGGTTGTGATGAAGATCGAATTGACTTGTTCGCCATTTCTTTTGGATGCTTTGATGGTCTAATTTGGAAAAATGCAACGTACGATTCTAATTATGCACAACTTCTCCAGGAATGGGGTTTTTGAATCAGAACAACTCAAACTAAACTTGTCTAAAATCGTGGATAGCTGGCTAATGGTTTCTTTTAGTTGTCCAGATGGTCGAATTTGGCACAAAGCACCACACGGTTGTGATTATTCATGAGTGCAGCAAGGAATTACTCTTTTCGATTCAGGACGTCCTCGCGGTGGAATTTGGCATAAAGCAACGTATAATTCTAAGTATGGCACGATTTCACTTGCATTGGTACTTTTCGAATCAAAACAAGTCAAACGAAACAAGTTCAAAACTGTTGTTGTCATTCTCTATGCTTCTGCACATCCAGACGGTCAATTCTAGCACAAAGCACCATACTGTTGTGGTCATGCCTGATTTTTGCAAGGAATTGTTCTTTTCCACCCATAATAACTCAAACAAACTTGGATGAAGATCGGATCGACATGCTCGTCGTTTCTTTGGGACGCTTTGGCGGTTTAATTTTGAAAAAAGCAACGTACGATTCGTATTATGGCACGACTTCTCCTGGAATGGGGTTTCGAATCAAAACAACTCAAACGAAATAAGTTTGAAATCGTTGTTAGCTTGCTAATTGTATCCTTTAAAGCACCATACGGTTGTGATGAAGATCAGATTGACATGTTCATCATTTCTTTTGGATGCTTTGATGCTGTAATTTGGAAAAAAGCAACGTACAATTCTGATTATGGCACGACTTCTCCCGGAATGGGGTTTTTGAATTAGAACAACTCAAACTAAACTTGTTTAAAATCATCGATAGCTTGCTAATTGTTTCTTTTACTTGTCCAGATGGTCGAATTTGGCACAAAGCATCATACGGTTGTGATCATTCATGGGTGCAGCAAGGACGTCCTCACGGTCGAATTTGGCATAAAGCAACGTATAATTCTAAGTACGGCACAATTTCACTTGGATTGAGACTTTTCGTATCAAAACAAGTCAAACGAAACAAGTTCGAAACCGTTGTTATCATTCTCTATTCTTCTGGACATCCAGACGGTCAATTCTAGCACAAAGCACCATACGGTTGTGGTCATGCCTGATTTTTGCAAGGAATTGTTCTTTTCGACTCAGAACAACTCCAACAAACATGGATGAAGATCAGATCGACATGCTCGTCGTTTCTTTGGATCACTTTGACGGTTTAATTTTGAAAAAAGCAACGTATGATTCGTATTATGGCACGACTTCTCCTGGAATATGGTTTTCGAATCAAAACAACTCAAATGAAACAAGTTTAAAATGGTTGGTAGCTTGCTAATTGTTTCCTTTAGAGGGTTGAATTTGGAACAAAGCACCATACGGTTGTGATGAAGATCGGATTGACTTGTTCGTCATTTGTTTTGGATGCTTTGATGGTTTAATTTGGAAAAAAGCAACGTACGATTCTGATTATGGCATGACTTCTCAATGAATAGGGTTTTTGAATTAGAACAACTCAAACTAAACTTGTTTAAAATCTTCGATAGCTTGCTAATTGTTTCTTTTACCTGTCCAGATGGTTGAATTTGGCACAAAGCACCATACGGTTGTGATCATTCATGAGTGCAGCAAGGACGTCGTCACGGTCGAATTTGGCATAAAGCAACGTATAATTCTAAGTATGGCACGATTTCACTTGGATTGGGACTTTTCGAATCAAAACAAGTCAAACAAAACAAGTTCGAAACCGTTGTTGTGATTCTCTATTCTTCTGCATAGCCAGACGGTCAATTCTAGCACAAAGCAACATACTGTTGTGGTCATGCCTGATTTTTGCAAGGAATTGTTCTTTTCGACTCAGAACAACTCAAACAAACTTGGATGAAGATCGGATCGACGTACTCGTCGTTTCATTGGGACGCTTTGACGGTTTAATTTCAAAATAAGCAACGTACGATTCGTATTATGCCAGGACTTCTCTTGGAATGTGGTTTTCGAATCAAAACAACTCAACGGAAATAAGTTTAAAATGGTTGGTAGCTTGCTAATTGTTTCCTTTAGATGTCCAAAGGGTCGAATTTGGAACAAAGCACCATACGGTTGTGATGAAGATTGGATTCACATGTTCGTCATTTCTTTTGGATGCTTTGATGCTCTAATTTGGAAAAAAGCAACGTACGATTCTGATTGTGGCACAACTTCTCCAGGAATTGGGTTTTTGAATTAGAACAACTCAAACTAAACTTGTTTAAAATCATCGATAGCTTGCTAATTGTTTCTTTTACTTGTCCAGATGGTCGAATTTGGCACAAAGCACCATACGGTTGTGATAATTCATCGGTGCAGCAAGGAATTACTCTTTTCGATTCAGGACGTCCTCACGGTCGAATTTGGCATAAAGCAACTTATAATTCTAAGTATGGCACGATTTCACTTGGATTGGGACTTTTCGAATCAAAACAAGTCAAACGAAAAGAGTTCAAAACCGTTGTTGTCATTCTCTATTCTTCTGGACATCCAGATGGTCAATTTTAGCACAAAGCACCATACGGTTGTAGTCATGCCTAATTTTTGTAATGAATTGTTCTTTTCGACTCAGAACAACTCAAACAAACATGGATGAAGATCGGATCTACATGCTCATCGTTTCTTTGGGACGCTTTGATGGTTCAATTTCAAAAAAAGCAATGTACGATTCGTATTATGGCACGACTTCTCCTGTAATGTGGTTTTTGAATCAAAACAACTCAAATGAAATGAGTTTAAAATGGTTGGTAGCTTGCTAATTGTTTCCTTTAGATGTCCAAAAGGTCAAATTTGGAACAAAGCACCATACGGTTGTGATGAAGATCGGATTGACTTGTTCGCCCTTTCTTTTGGATGCTTTGATGGTCTAATTTGGAAAAATGCAACGTACGATTCTGATTATGGCACAACTTCTCCAGGAATGGGGTTTTTGAATCAGAACAACTCAAACTAAACTTGTCTAAAATCGTGGATAGCTGGCTAATGGTTTCTTTTAGTTGTCCAGATGGTCGAATTGGCACAAAGCACCACACGGTTGTGATTATTCATGAGTGCAGCAAGGAATTACTCTTTTCGATTCAGGACGTCCTCGCGGTCGAATTTGGCATAAAGCAACGTATAATTCTAAGTATGGCACGATTTCACTTGCATTGGGACTTTTCGAATCAAAACAAGTCAAACGAAACAAGTTCAAAACTGTTATTGTCATTCTCTATTCTTCTGCACATCCAGACGGTCAATTCTAGCACAAAGCACCATACTGTTGTGGTCATGCCTGATTTTTGCAAGGAATTGTTCTTTTCCACGCATAAGAACTCAAACAAACTTGGATGAAGATCGGATCGACATGCTCGTCGTTTCTTTGGGACGCTTTGGCGGTTTAATTTTGAAAAAAGCAACGTACGATTCGTATTATGGCACGACTTCTCCTGGAATGGGGTTTCGAATCAAAACAACTCAAACGAAATAAGTTTGAAATCGTTGTTAGCTTGCTAATTGTATCCTTTAAAGCACCATACGGTTGTGATGAAGATCAGATTGACATGTTCATCATTTCTTTTGGATGCTTTGATGCTGTAATTTGGAAAAAAGCAACGTACAATTCTGATTATGGCACGACTTCTCCCGGAATGGGGTTTTTGAATTAGAACAACTCAAACTAAACTTGTTTAAAATCATCGATAGCTTGCTAATTGTTTCTTTTACTTGTCCTGATGGTCGAATTTGGCACAAAGCATCATACGGTTGTGATCATTCATGGGTGCAGCAAGGACGTCCTCACGGTCGAATTTGGCATAAAGCAACGTATAATTCTAAGTATGGCACAATTTCACTTGGATTGAGACTTTTCGTATCAAAACAAGTCAAACGAAACAAGTTCGAAACCGTTGTTATCATTCTCTATTCTTCTGGACATCCAGACGGTCAATTCTAGCACAAAGCACCATACGGTTGTGGTCATGCCTGATTTTTGCAAGGAATTGTTCTTTTCGACTCAGAACAACTCCAACAAACATGGATGAAGATCAGATCGACATGCTCGTCGTTTCTTTGGATCACTTTGACGGTTTAATTTTGAAAAAAGCAACGTATGATTCGTATTATGGCACGACTTCTCCTGGAATATGGTTTTCGAATCAAAACAACTCAAATGAAACAAGTTTAAAATGGTTGGTAGCTTGCTAATTGTTTCCTTTAGAGGGTCGAATTTGGAACAAAGCACCATACGGTTGTGATGAAGATCGGATTGACTTGTTCGTCATTTCTTTTGGATGCTTTGATGGTCTAATTTGGAAAAAAGCAACGTACGATTCTGATTATGGCACGACTTCTCAATGAATAGGGTTTTTGAATTAGAACTACTCAAACTAAACTTGTTTAAAATCTTCGATAGCTTGCTAATTGTTTCTTTTACCTGTCCAGATGGTTGAATTTGGCACAAAGCACCATACGGTTGTGATCATTCATGAGTGCAGCAAGGACGTCGTCACAGTCGAATTTGGCATAAAGCAACGTATAATTCTAAGTATGGCACGATTTCACTTGGATTGGGACTTTTCGAATCAAAACAAGTCAAACAAAACAAGTTCGAAACCGTTGTTGTGATTCTCTATTCTTCTGCATAGCCAGACGGTCAATTCTAGCACAAAGCAACATACTGTTGTGGTCATGCCTGATTTTTGCAAAGAATTGTTCTTTTCGACTCAGAACAACTCAAACAAACTTGGATGAAGATCGGATCGACGTACTCGTCGTTTCATTGGGACGCTTTGACGGTTTAATTTCAAAATAAGCAACGTACGATTCGTATTATGCCAGGACTTCTCCTGGAATGTGGTTTTCGAATCAAAACAACTCAACGGAAATAAGTTTAAAATGGTTGGTAGCTTGCTAATTGTTTCCTTTAGATGTCCAAAGGGTCGAATTTGGAACAAAGCACCATACGGTTGTGATGAAGATTGGATTCACATGTTCGTCATTTCTTTTGGATGCTTTGATGCTCTAATTTGGAAAAAAGCAACGTACGATTCTGATTGTGGCACAACTTCTCCAGGAATTGGGTTTTTGAATTAGAACAACTCAAACTAAACTTGTTTAAAATCATCGATAGCTTGCTAATTGTTTCTTTTACTTGTCCAGATGGTCGAATTTGGCACAAAGCACCATACGGTTGTGATAATTCATCGGTGCAGCAAGGAATTACTCTTTTCGATTCAGGACGTCCTCACAGTCGAATTTGGCATAAAGCAACTTATAATTCTAAGTATGGCACGATTTCACTTGGATTGGGTCTTTTCGAATCAAAACAAGTCAAACAAAAAGAGTTCAAAACCGTTGTTGTCATTCTCTATTCTTCTGGACATCCTGATGGTCAATTCTAGCACAAAGCACCATACGGTTGTAGTCATGCCTAATTTTTGTAATGAATTGTTCTTTTCGACTCAGAACAACTCAAACAAACATTGATGAAGATCGGATCTACATGCTCATCGTTTCTTTGGGAATTTTTGATGGTTTAATTTCAAAAAAAGCAATGTACGATTCGTATTATGGCACGACTTCTCCTGTAATGTGGTTTTCGAATCAAAACAACTCAAATGAAATGAGTTTAAAATGGTTTGTAGCTTGCTAATTGTTTCCTTTAGATGTCCAAAAGGTCAAATTTGGAACAAAGCACCTTACGGTTGTGATGAAGATCGAATTGACTTGTTCGCCATTTCTTTTGGATGCTTTGATGGTCTAATTTGGAAAAATGCAACGTACGATTCTAATTATGCACAACTTCTCCAGGAATGGGGTTTTTGAATCAGAACAACTCAAACTAAACTTGTCTAAAATCGTGGATAGCTGGCTAATGGTTTCTTTTAGTTGTCCAGATGGTCGAATTTGGCACAAAGCACCACACGGTTGTGATTATTCATGAGTGCAGCAAGGAATTACTCTTTTCGATTCAGGACGTCCTCGCGGTGGAATTTGGCATAAAGCAACGTATAATTCTAAGTATGGCACGATTTCACTTGCATTGGTACTTTTCGAATCAAAACAAGTCAAACGAAACAAGTTCAAAACTGTTGTTGTCATTCTCTATGCTTCTGCACATCCAGACGGTCAATTCTAGCACAAAGCACCATACTGTTGTGGTCATGCCTGATTTTTGCAAGGAATTGTTCTTTTCCACCCATAATAACTCAAACAAACTTGGATGAAGATCGGATCGACATGCTCGTCGTTTCTTTGGGACGCTTTGGCGGTTTAATTTTGAAAAAAGCAACGTACGATTCGTATTATGGCACGACTTCTCCTGGAATATGGTTTTCGAATCAAAACAACTCAAATGAAACAAGTTTAAAATGGTTGGTAGCTTGCTAATTGTTTCCTTTAGAGGGTCGAATTTGGAACAAAGCACCATACGGTTGTGATGAAGATCGGATTGACTTGTTCGTCATTTCTTTTGGATGCTTTGATGGTCTAATTTGGAAAAAAGCAACGTACGATTCTGATTATGGCACGACTTCTCAATCAATAGGGTTTTTGAATTAGAACAACTCAAACTAAACTTGTTTAAAATCTTCGATAGCTTGCTAATTGTTTCTTTTACCTGTCCAGATGGTTGAATTTGGCACAAAGCACCATACGGTTGTGATCATTCATGAGTGCAGCAAGGACGTCGTCACGATCGAATTTGGCATAAAGCAACGTATAATTCTAAGTATGGCACGATTTCACTTGGATTGGGACTTTTCGAATCAAAACAAGTCAAACAAAACAAGTTCGAAACCGTTGTTGTGATTCTCTATTCTTCTGCATAGCCAGACGGTGAATTCTAGCACAAAGCAACATATTGTTGTGGTCATGCCTGATTTTTGCAAGGAATTGCTCTTTTCGACTCAGAACAACTCAAACAAACTTGGATGAAGATCGGATCGACGTACTCGTCGTTTCTTTGGGACGCTTTGATGGTTTAATTTCAAAATAAGCAACGTACGATTCGTATTATGCCAGGACTTCTGGAATGTGGTTTTCGAATCAAAACAACTCAAAGGAAACAAGTTTAAAATGGTTGGTAGCTTGCTAATTGTTTCCTTTAGATGTCCAAACGGTCGAATTTGGAACAAAGCACCATACGGTTGTGATGAAGATTGGATTCACATGTTCGTCATTTCTTTTGGATGCTTTGATGCTCTAATTTGGAAAAAAGCAACGTACGATTCTGATTGTGGCACAACTTCTCCAGGAATTGGGTTTTTCAATTAGAACAACTCAAACTAAACTTGTTTAAAATCATCGATAGCTTGCTAATTGTTTCTTTTACTTGTCCAGATGGTCGAATATGGCACAAATCACCATACGGTTGTGATAATTCATCAGTGCAGCAAGGAATTACTCTTTTCGATTCAGGACGTCCTCTCGGTCGAATTTGGCATAAAGCAACTTATAATTCTAAGTATGGCACGATTTCACTTGGATTGGGACTTTTCGAATCAAAACAAGTCAAACGAAAAGAGTTCAAAACCGTTGTTGTCATTCTCTATTCTTCTGGACATCCAGATGGTCAATTCTAGCACAAAGCACCATACGGTTGTAGTCATGCCTAATTTTTGTAATGAATTGTTCTTTTCGACTCAGAACAACTCAAACAAACATGGATGAAGATCGGATCTACATGCTCATCGTTTCTTTGGGACGCTTTGATGGTTTAATTTCAAAAAAAGCAATGTACGATTCGTATTATGGCACGACTTCTCCTATAATGTGGTTTTTGAATCAAAACAACTCAAATGAAATGAGTTTAAAATGGTTGGTAGCTTGCTAATTGTTTCCTTTAGATGTCCAAAAGGTCAAATTTGGAACAAAGCACCTTACGGTTGTGATGAAGATCGGATTGACTTGTTCGCCATTTTTTTGGATGCTTTGATGGTCTAATTTGGAAAAATGCAACGTACGATTCTGATTATGCACAACTTCTCCAAGAATGGGGTTTTTGAATCAGAACAACTCAAACTAAACTTGTCTAAAATCGTGGATAGCTGGCTAATGGTTTCTTTTAGTTGTCCAGATGGTCGAATTTGGCACAAAGCACCACACGGTTGTGATTATTCATGAGTGCAGCAAGGAATTACTCTTTTCGATTCAGGACATCCTCGCGGTCGAATTTGGCATAAAGCAACGTATAATTCTAAGTATGGCACGATTTCACTTGCATTGGGACTTTTCGAATCAAAACAAGTCAAACGAAACAAGTTCAAAACTGTTGTTGTCATTCTCTATTCTTCTGCACATCCAGACGGTCAATTCTAGCACAAAGCACCATACGGTTGTGGTCATGCCTGATTTTTGCAAGGAATTGTTCTTTTCGACTCAGAACAACTCCAACAAACATGGATGAAGATCAGATCGACATGCTCATCGTTTCTTTGGATCACTTTGACGGTTTAATTTTGAAAAAAGCAACGTATGATTCGTATTATGGCACGACTTCTCCTGGAATATGGTTTTCGAATCAAAACAACTCAAATGAAACAAGTTTAAAATGGTTGGTAGCTTGCTAATTGTTTCCTTTAGAGGGTCGAATTTGGAACAAAGCACCATACGGTTGTGATGAAGATCGGATTGACTTGTTCGTCATTTCTTTTGGATGCTTTGATGGTCTAATTTGGAAAAAAGCAACGTACGATTCTGATTATGGCACGACTTCTCAATGAATACGGTTTTTGAATTAGAACAACTCAAACTAAACTTGTTTAAAATCTTCGATAGCTTGCTAATTGTTTCTTTTACTTGTCCAGATGGTCGAATTTGGCACAAAGCATCATACGGTTGTGATAATTCATCAGTGCAGCAAGGAATTACTCTTTTCGATTCAGGACGTCCTCACGGTCGAATTTGGCATAAAGCAACTTATAATTCGAAGTATGGCACGATTTCACTTGGATTGGGACTTTTCGAATCAAAACAAGTCAAACGAAAAGAGTTCAAAACCGTTGTTGTCATTCTCTATTCCTCTGGACATCCAAATGGTCAATTCTAGCACAAAGCACCATACGGTTGTCGTCATGCCTGATTTTTGTAATGAATTGTTCTTTTCGACTCAGAACAACTCAAACAAACATGGATGAAGATCGGATCGACATGCTCGTCGTTTCTTTGGGACGCTTTGGCGGTTTAATTTTGAAAAAAGCAACGTACGATTCGTATTATGGCACGACTTCTCCTGTAATGTGGTTTTCGAATCAAAACTACTCAAATGAAACGAGTTTAAAATGGTTGGTAGCTTGCTAATTGTTTCCTTTAGATGTCCAAAAGGTCGAATTTGGAACAAAGCACCATACGATTGTGACGAAGATCGGATTGACTTGTCCGCCATTTCTTTTGGATGCTTTGATGGTCTAATTTGGAAAAATGCAACGTACGATTCTGATTATGGCACAACTTCTCTAGGAATGGGGTATTTGAATCAGAACAACTCAAACTAAACTTGTCTAAAATCGTGGATAGCTGGCTAATGGTTTCTTTTAGTTGTCCAGATGGTCGAATTTGGCACAAAGCACCATACGGTTGTGACTATTCATGAGTGGAGCAAGGAATTACTCTTTTCGATTCAGGACATCCTCGCGGTCGAATTTGGCATAAAGCAACGTATAATTCTAAGTATGGCACGATTTCACTTGCATTAGGACTTTTCGAATCAAAACAAGTCAAACGAAACAAGTTCAAAACTGTTGTTGTCATTCTCTATTCTTCTGCACATCCAGACGGTCAATTCTAGCACAAAGCACCATACTATTGTGGTCATGCCTGATTTTTGCAAAGAATTGTTCTTTTCCACCCATAATAACTCAAACAAACTTGGATGAAGATCGGATCGACATGCTCGTCGTTTCTTTGGGACGCTTTGGCAATTTAATTTTGAAAAAAGCAACGTACGATTCGTATTATGGCACGACTTCTCCTGGAATGGGGTTTCGAATCAAAACAACTCAAACGAAACAAGTTTGAAATCGTTGTTAGCTTGCTAATTGTATCCTTTAAAGCACCATACGGTTGTGATGAAGATCAGATTCACATGTTCGTCATTTCTTTTGGATGCTTTGATGCTGTAATTTGGAAAAAAGCAACGTACGATTCTGATTGTGGCACGACTTCTCCCGGAATGGGGTTTTTGAATTAGAATAACTCAAACTAAACTTGTTTAAAATCATCGATAGCTTGCTAATTGTTTCTTTTACTTGTCTAGATGGTCGAATTTGGCACAAAGCATCATACGGTTGTGATCATTCATGGGTGCAGCAAGGACGTCCTCACGGTCGAATTTGGCATAAAGCAACGTATAATTCTAAGTATGGCACAATTTCACTTGGATTGAGACTTTTCGTATCAAAACAAGTCAAACGAAACAAGTTCGAAACCGTTGTTGTCATTCTCTATTCTTCTGGACATCCAGACGGTCAATTCTAGCACAAAGCACCATACGGTTGTGGTCATGCCTGATTTTTGCAAGGAATTGTTCTTTTCGACTCAGAACAACTCCAACAAACATGGATGAAGATCAGATCGACATGCTCGTCGTTTCTTTGGGACGCTTTGACGGTTTAATATCAAAAAAAACAACGTATGATTCGTATTATGGTACGACTTCTCCTGGAATACGGTTTTCGAATCAAAACAACTCAAATGAAACAAGTTTAAAATGGTTGGTAGCTTGTGAATTGTTTCCTTTACAGGGTCGAATTAGGAACAAAGCACCATACGGTTGTGATGAAGATCGGATTGACTTGTTCGTCATTTCTTTTGGATGCTTTGATGGTTTAATTTGGAAAAAAGCAACGTACGATTCTGATTATGGCACGACTTCTCAATGAATAGGGTTTTTGAATTAGAACAACTCAAACTAAACTTGTTTAAAATCTTCGATAACTTGCTAATTGTTTCTTTTACTTGTCCAGATGGTCGAATTTGGCACAAAGCACCACACGGTTGTGATCATTCATGAGTGCAGCAAGGACGTCGTCACGGTCGAATTTGGCATAAAGCAACGTATAATTCTAAGTATGGCACGATTTCACTTGGATTGGGACTTTTCGAATCAAAACAAGTCAAACAAAACAAGTTTGAAACCGTTGTTGTGATTCTCTATTCTTCTGCATAGCCAGACGGTGAATTCTAGCACAAAGCAACATATTGTTGTGGTCATGCCTGATTTTTGCAAGGAATTGCTCTTTTCGACTCAGAACAACTTAAACAAACTTGGATGAAGATCGGATCGACGTACTCGTCGTTTCTTTGGGACGCTTTGATGGTTTAATTTCAAAATAAGCCACGTACGATTCGTATTATGCCAGGACTTCTCCTGGAATGTGGTTTTCGAATCAAAACAACTCAAAGGAAACAAGTTTAAAATGGTTGGTAGCTTGCTAATTGTTTCCTTTAGATGTCCAAATGGTCGAATTTGGAACAAAGCACCATACGGTTGTGATGAAGATTGGATTCACATGTTCGTCATTTCTTTTGGATGCTTTGATGCTCTAATTTGGAAAAAAGCAACGTACGATTCTGATTGTGGCACAACTTCTCCAGGAATTGGGTTTTTGAATTAGAACAACTCAAACTAAACTTGTTTAAAATCATCGATAGCTTGCTAATTGTTTCTTTTACTTGTCCAGATGGTCGAATTTGGCACAAAGCACCATACGGTTGTGATAATTCATCAGTGCAGCAAGGAATTACTCTTTTCGATTCAGGACGTCCTCACGGTCGAATTTGGCATAAAGCAACTTATAATTCTAAGTATGGCACGATTTCACTTGGATTGGGACTTTTCGAATCAAAACAAGTCAAACGAAAAGAGTTCAAAACCGTTGTTGTCATTCTCTATTCCTCTGGACATCCAGATGGTCAATTCTAGCACAAAGCACCATACTGTTGTCGTCATGCCTGATTTTTGTAATGAATTGTTCTTTTCGACTCAGAACAACTCAAACAAACATAGATGAAATCGGATCGACATGCTCGTCGTTTCTTTGGGACGCTTTGGCGGTTTAATTTTGAAAAAAGCAACGTACGATTCGTATTATGGCACGACTTCTCCTGTAATGTGGTTTTCGAATCAAAACTACTCAAATGAAACGAGTTTAAAATGGTTGGTAGCTTGCTAATTGTTTCCTTTAGATGTCCAAAAGGTCGAATTTGGAACAAAGCACCATACGGTTGTGACGAAGATCGGATTGACTTGTCCGCCATTTCTTTTGGATGCTTTGATGGTCTAATTTGGAAAAATGCAACGTACGATTCTGATTATGGCACAACTTCTCTAGGAATGGGGTATTTGAATCAGAACAACTCAAACTAAACTTGTCTAAAATCGTGGATAGCTGGCTAATGGTTTCTTTTAGTTGTCCAGATGGTCGAATTTGGCACAAAGCACCATACGGTTGTGATTATTCATGAGTGGAGCAAGGAATTACTCTTTTCGATTCAGGACGTCCTCGCGGTCGAATTTGGCATAAAGCAACGTATAATTCTAAGTATGGCACGATTTCACTTGCATTGGGACTTTTCGAATCAAAACAAGTCAAACGAAACAAGTTCAAAGCACCATACTATTGTGGTCATGCCTGATTTTTGCAAAGAATTGTTCTTTTCCACCCATAATAACTCAAACAAACTTGGATGAAGATCGGATCGACATGCTCGTCGTTTCTTTGGGACGCTTTGGCAATTTAATTTTGAAAAAAGCAACGTACGATTCGTATTATGGCACGACTTCTCCTGTAATGTGGTTTTCGAATCAAAACTACTCAAACGAAACAAGTTTGAAATTGTTGTTAGCTTGCTAATTGTATCCTTTAAAGCACCATACGGTTGTGATGAAGATCAGATTGACATGTTCGTCATTTCTTTTGGATGCTTTGACGCTGTAATTTGGAAAAAAGCAACGTACGATTCTGATTGTGGCACGACTTCTCCCAAATGGGGTTTTTGAATTAGAACAACTCAAACTAAACTTGTTTAAAATCATCGATAGCTTGCTAATTGTTTCTTTTACTTGTCCAGATGGTCGAATTTGGCACAAAGCATCATACGGTTGTGATCATTCATGGGTGCAGCAAGGACGTCCTCACGGTCGAATTTGGCATAAAGCAACGTATAATTCTAGGTATGGCACAATTTCACTTGGATTGAGACTTTTCGTATCAAAACAAGTCAAACGAAACAAGTTCAAAACCGTTGTTGTCATTCTCTATTCTTCTGGACATCGAGACGGTCAATTCTAGCACAAAGCACTATACGGTTGTGGTCATGCCTGATTTTTGCAAGGAATTGTTCTTTTCGACTCAGAACAACTCCAACAAACATGGATGAAGATCAGATCGACATGCTCGTCATTTCTTTGGGACGCTTTGACGGTTTAATTTCGAAAAAAACAACGTATGATTCGTATTATGGCACGACTTCTCCTGGAATATGGTTTTCGAATCAAAACAACTCAAATGAAACAAGTTTAAAATGGTTGGTAGCTTGTGAATTGTTTCCTTTACAGGGTCGAATTAGGAACAAAGCACCATACGGTTGTGATGAAGATCGGATTGACTTGTTCGTCATTTCTTTTGGATGCTTTGATGGTCTAATTTGGAAAAAAGCAACGTACGATTCTGATTATGGCACGACTTCTCAATGAATAGGGTTTTTGAATTAGAACAACTCAAACTAAACTTGTTTAAAATCTTCGATAACTTGCTAATTGTTTCTTTTACTTGTCCAGATGGTCGAATTTGGCACAAAGCACCACACGGTTGTGATCATTCATGAGTGCTGCAAGGACGTCGTCACGGTCGAATTTGGCATAAAGCAACGTATAATTCTAAGTATGGCACGATTTCACTTGGATTGGGACTTTTCGAATCAAAACAAGTCAAACAAAACAAGTTCGAAACCGTTGTTGTGATTCTCTATTCTTCTGCATAGCCAGACGGTGAATTCTAGCACAAAGCAACATATTGTTGTGGTCATGCCTGATTTTTGCAAGGAATTGCTCTTTTCGACTCAGAACAACTTAAACAAACTTGGATGAAGATCGGATCGACGTACTCGTCGTTTCTTTGGGACGCTTTGATGGTTTAATTTCAAAATAAGCAACGTACGATTCGTATTATGCCAGGACTTCTCCTGGAATGTGGTTTTCGAATCAAAACAACTCAAAGGAAACAAGTTTAAAATGGTTGGTAGCTTGCTAATTGTTTCCTTTAGATGTCCAAATGGTCGAATTTGGAACAAAGCACCATACGGTTGTGATGAAGATTGGATTCACATGTTCGTCATTTCTTTTGGTTGCTTTGATGCTCTAATTTGGAAAAAAGCAACGTACGATTCTGATTATGGCACGACTTCTCAATGAATAGGGTTTTTGAATTAGAACAACTCAAACTAAACTTGTTTAAAATCTTCGATAACTTGCTAATTGTTTCTTTTACTTGTCCAGATGGTCGAATTTGGCACAAAGCACCACACGGTTGTGATCATTCATGAGTGCAGCAAGGACGTCGTCACGGTCGAATTTGGCATAAAGCAACGTATAATTCTAAGTATGGCACGATTTCACTTGGATTGGGACTTTTCGAATCAAAACAAGTCAAACAAAACAAGTTCGAAACCGTTGTTGTGATTCTCTATTCTTCTGCATAGCCAGACGGTGAATTCTAGCACAAAGCAACATATTGTTGTGGTCATGCCTGATTTTTGCAAGGAATTGCTCTTTTCGACTCAGAACAACTTAAACAAACTTGGATGAAGATCGGATCGACGTACTCGTCGTTTCTTTGGGACGCTTTGATGGTTTAATTTCAAAATAAGCAACGTACGATTCGTATTATGCCAGGACTTCTCCTGGAATGTGGTTTTCGAATCAAAACAACTCGAAGGAAACAAGTTTAAAATGGTTGGTAGCTTGCTAATTGTTTCCTTTAGATGTCCAAATGGTCGAATTTGGAACAGAGCACCATACGGTTGTGATGAAGATTGGATTCACATGTTCGTCATTTCTTTTGGATGCTTTGATGCTCTAATTTGGAAAAAAGCAACGTACGATTCTGATTGTGGCACAACTTCTCCAGGAATTGGGTTTTTGAATTAGAACAACTCAAACTAAACTTGTTTAAAATCATCGATAGCTTGCTAATTGTTTCTTTTACTTGTCCAGATGGTCGAATTTGGCACAAAGCACCATACGGTTGTGATAATTCATCAGTGCAGCAAGGAATTACTCTTTTCGATTCAGGACGTCCTCACGGTCGAATTTGGCATAAAGCAACTTATAATTCTAAGTATGGCACGATTTCACTTGGATTGGGACTTTTCGAATCAAAACAAGTCAAACGAAAAGAGTTCAAAACCGTTGTTGTCATTCTCTATTCCTCTGGACATCCAGATGGTCAATTCTAGCACAAAGCACCATACGGTTGTCGTCATGCCTGATTTTTGTAATGAATTGTTCTTTTCGACTCAGAACAACTCAAACAAACATGGATGAAGATCGGATCGACATGCTCGTCGTTTCTTTGGGACGCTTTGGCGGTTTAATTTTGAAAAAAGCAACGTACGATTCGTATTATGGCACGACTTCTCCTGTAATGTGGTTTTCGAATCAAAACTACTCAAATGAAACGAGTTTAAAATGGTTGGTAGCTTGCTAATTGTTTCCTTTAGATGTCCAAAAGGTCGAATTTGGAACAAAGCACCATACGGTTGTGACGAAGATCGGATTGACTTGTCCGCCATTTCTTTTGGAGGCTTTGATGGTCTAATTTGGAAAAATGCAACGTACGATTCTGATTATGGCACAACTTCTCTAGGAATGGGGTATTTGAATCAGAACAACTCAAACTAAACTTGTCTAAAATCGTGGATAGCTGGCTAATGGTTTCTTTTAGTTGTCCAGATGGTCGAATTTGGCACAAAGCACCATACGGTTGTGATTATTCATGAGTGGAGCAAGGAATTACTCTTTTCGATTCAGGACGTCCTCGCGGTCGAATTTGGCATTAAGCAACGTATAATTCTAAGTATGGCACGATTTCACTTGCATTGGGACTTTTCGAATCAAAACAAGTCAAACGAAACAAGTTCAAAACTGTTGTTGTCATTCCCTATTCTTCTGCACATCCAGACGGTCAATTCTAGCACAAAGCACCATACTATTGTGGTCATGCCTGATTTTTGCAAAGAATTGTTCTTTTCCACCCATAATAACTCAAACAAACTTGGATGAAGATCGGATCGACATGCTCGTCGTTTCTTTGGGACGCTTTGGCAATTTAATTTTGAAAAAAGCAACGTACGATTCGTATTATGGCACGACTTCTCCTGGAATGGGGTTTCGAATCAAAACAACTCAAACGAAACAAGTTTGAAATCATTGTTAGCTTGCTAATTGTATCCTTTAAAGCACCATACGGTTGTGATGAAGATCAGATTGACATGTTCGTCATTTCTTTTGGATGCTTTGACGCTGTAATTTGGAAAAAAGCAACGTACGATTCTGATTGTGGCACGACTTCTCCCGGAATGGGGTTTTTGAATTAGAACAACTCAAACTAAACTTGTTTAAAATCATCGATAGCTTGCTAATTGTTTCTTTTACTTGTCCAGATGGTCGAATTTGGCACAAAGCATCATACGGTTGTGATCATTCATGGGTGCAGCAAGGACGTCCTCACGGTCGAATTTGGCATAAAGCAACGTATAATTCTAAGTATGGCATAATTTCACTTGGATTGAGACTTTTCGTATCAAAACAAGTCAAACGAAACAAGTTCGAAACCGTTGTTGTCATTCTCTATTCTTCTAGACATCCAGACGGTCAATTCTAGCACAAAGCACCATACGGTTGTGGTCATGCCTGATTTTTGCAAGGAATTGTTCTTTTCGACTCAGAACAACTCCAACAAACATGGATGAAGATCAGATCGACATGCTCGTCGTTTCTTTGGGACGCTTTGACGGTTTAATTTCGAAAAACGCAACGTATGATTCGTATTATGGCACGACTTCTCCTGGAATATGGTTTTCGAATCAAAACAACTCAAATGAAACAAGTTTAAAATGGTTGGTAGCTTGTGAATTGTTTCCTTTACAGGGTCGAATTAGGAACAAAGCACCATACGGTTGTGATGAAGATCGGATTGACTTGTTCGTCATTTCTTTTGGATGCTTTGATGGTCTAATTTGGAAAAAAGCAACGTACGATTCTGATTATGGCACGACTTCTCAATGAATAGGGTTTTTGAATTAGAACAACTCAAACTAAACTTGTTTAAAATCTTCGATAACTTGCTAATTGTTTCTTTTACTTGTCCAGATGGTCGAATTTGGCACAAAGCACCACACGGTTGTGATCATTCATGAGTGCAGCAAGGACGTCGTCACGGTCGAATTTGGCATAAAGCAACGTATAATTCTAAGTATGGCACGATTTCACTTGGATTGGGACTTTTCGAATCAAAACAAGTCAAACAAAACAAGTTCGAAACCGTTGTTGTGATTCTCTATTCTTCTGCATAGCCAGACGGTGAATTCTAGCACAAAGCAACATATTGTTGTGGTCATGCCTGATTTTTGCAAGGAATTGCTCTTTTCGACTCAGAACAACTTAAACAAACTTGGATGAAGATCGGATCGACGTACTCGTCGTTTCTTTGGGACGCTTTGATGGTTTAATTTCAAAATAAGCAACGTACGATTCGTATTATGCCAGGACTTCTCCTGGAATGTGGTTTTCGAATCAAAACAACTCAAAGGAAACAAGTTTAAAATGGTTGGTAGCTTGCTAATTGTTTCCTTTAGATGTCCAAATGGTCGAATTTGGAACAAAGCACCATACGGTTGTGATGAAGATTGGATTCACATGTTCGTCATTTCTTTTGGATGCTTTGATGCTCTAATTTGGAAAAAAGCAACGTACGATTCTGATTGTGGCACAACTTCTCCAGGAATTGGGTTTTTGAATTAGAACAACTCAAACTAAACTTGTTTAAAATCATCGATAGCTTGCTAATTGTTTCTTTTACTTGTCCAGATGGTCGAATTTGGCACAAAGCACCATACGGTTGTGATAATTCATCAGTGCAGCAAGGAATTACTCTTTTCGATTCAGGACGTCCTCACGGTCGAATTTGGCATAAAGCAACTTATAATTCTAAGTATGGCACGATTTCACTTGGATTGGGACTTTTCGAATCAAAACAAGTCAAACGAAAAGAGTTCAAAACCGTTGTTGTCATTCTCTATTCCTCTGGACATCCAGATGGTCAATTCTAGCACAAAGCACCATACGGTTGTCGTCATGCCTGATTTTTGTAATGAATTGTTCTTTTCGACTCAGAACAACTCAAACAAACATGGATGAAGATCGGATCGACATGCTCGTCGTTTCTTTGGGACGCTTTGGCGGTTTAATTTTGAAAAAAGCAACGTACGATTCGTATTATGGCACGACTTCTCCTGTAATGTGGTTTTCGAATCAAAACTACTCAAATGAAACGAGTTTAAAATGGTTGGTAGCTTGCTAATTGTTTCCTTTAGATGTCCAAAAGGTCGAATTTGGAACAAAGCACCATACGGTTGTGACGAAGATCGGATTGACTTGTCCGCCATTTCTTTTGGATGCTTTGATGGTCTAATTTGGAAAAATGCAACGTACGATTCTGATTATGGCACAACTTCTCTAGGAATGGGGTATTTGAATCAGAACAACTCAAACTAAACTTGTCTAAAATCGTGGATAGCTGGCTAATGGTTTCTTTTAGTTGTCCAGATGGTCGAATTTGGCACAAAGCACCATACGGTTGTGATTATTCATGAGTGGAGCAAGGAATTACTCTTTTCGATTCAGGACGTCCTCGCGGTCGAATTTGGCATTAAGCAACGTATAATTCTAAGTATGGCACGATTTCACTTGCATTGGGACTTTTCGAATCAAAACAAGTCAAACGAAACAAGTTCAAAACTGTTGTTGTCATTCCCTATTCTTCTGCACATCCAGACGGTCAATTCTAGCACAAAGCACCATACTATTGTGGTCATGCCTGATTTTTGCAAAGAATTGTTCTTTTCCACCCATAATAACTCAAACAAACTTGGATGAAGATCGGATCGACATGCTCGTCGTTTCTTTGGGACGCTTTGGCAATTTAATTTTGAAAAAAGCAACGTACGATTCGTATTATGGCACGACTTCTCCTGGAATGGGGTTTCGAATCAAAACAACTCAAACGAAACAAGTTTGAAATCGTTGTTAGCTTGCTAATTGTATCCTTTAAAGCACCATACGGTTGTGATGAAGATCAGATTGACATGTTCGTCATTTCTTTTGGATGCTTTGACGCTGTAATTTGGAAAAAAGCAACGTACGATTCTGATTGTGGCACGACTTCTCCCGGAATGGGGTTTTTGAATTAGAACAACTCAAACTAAACTTGTTTAAAATCATCGATAGCTTGCTAATTGTTTCTTTTACTTGTCCAGATGGTCGAATTTGGCACAAAGCATCATACGGTTGTGATCATTCATGGGTGCAGCAAGGACGTCCTCACGGTCGAATTTGGCATAAAGCAACGTATAATTCTAAGTATGGCATAATTTCACTTGGATTGAGACTTTTCGTATCAAAACAAGTCAAACGAAACAAGTTCGAAACCGTTGTTGTCATTCTCTATTCTTCTAGACATCCAGACGGTCAATTCTAGCACAAAGCACCATACGGTTGTGGTCATGCCTGATTTTTGCAAGGAATTGTTCTTTTCGACTCAGAACAACTCCAACAAACATGGATGAAGATCAGATCGACATGCTCGTCGTTTCTTTGGGACGCTTTGACGGTTTAATTTCGAAAAACGCAACGTATGATTCGTATTATGGCACGACTTCTCCTGGAATATGGTTTTCGAATCAAAACAACTCAAATGAAACAAGTTTAAAATGGTTGGTAGCTTGTGAATTGTTTCCTTTACAGGGTCGAATTAGGAACAAAGCACCATACGGTTGTGATGAAGATCGGATTGACTTGTTCGTCATTTCTTTTGGATGCTTTGATGGTCTAATTTGGAAAAAAGCAACGTACGATTCTGATTATGGCACGACTTCTCAATGAATAGGGTTTTTGAATTAGAACAACTCAAACTAAACTTGTTTAAAATCTTCGATAACTTGCTAATTGTTTCTTTTACTTGTCCAGATGGTCGAATTTGGCACAAAGCACCACACGGTTGTGATCATTCATGAGTGCAGCAAGGACGTCGTCACGGTCGAATTTGGCATAAAGCAACGTATAATTCTAAGTATGGCACGATTTCACTTGGATTGGGACTTTTCGAATCAAAACAAGTCAAACAAAACAAGTTCGAAACCGTTGTTGTGATTCTCTATTCTTCTGCATAGCCAGACGGTGAATTCTAGCACAAAGCAACATATTGTTGTGGTCATGCCTGATTTTTGCAAGGAATTGCTCTTTTCGACTCAGAACAACTTAAACAAACTTGGATGAAGATCGGATCGACGTACTCGTCGTTTCTTTGGGACGCTTTGATGGTTTAATTTCAAAATAAGCAACGTACGATTCGTATTATGCCAGGACTTCTCCTGGAATGTGGTTTTCGAATCAAAACAACTCAAAGGAAACAAGTTTAAAATGGTTGGTAGCTTGCTAATTGTTTCCTTTAGATGTCCAAATGGTCGAATTTGGAACAAAGCACCATACGGTTGTGATGAAGATTGGATTCACATGTTCGTCATTTCTTTTGGATGCTTTGATGCTCTAATTTGGAAAAAAGCAACGTACGATTCTGATTGTGGCACAACTTCTCCAGGAATTGGGTTTTTGAATTAGAACAACTCAAACTAAACTTGTTTAAAATCATCGATAGCTTGCTAATTGTTTCTTTTACTTGTCCAGATGGTCGAATTTGGCACAAAGCACCATACGGTTGTGATAATTCATCAGTGCAGCAAGGAATTACTCTTTTCAATTCAGGACGTCCTCACGGTCGAATTTGGCATAAAGCAACTTATAATTCTAAGTATGGCACGATTTCACTTGGATTGGGACTTTTCGAATCAAAACAAGTCAAACGAAAAGAGTTCAAAACCGTTGTTGTCATTCTCTATTCCTCTGGACATCCAGATGGTCAATTCTAGCACAAAGCACCATACGGTTGTCGTCATGCCTGATTTTTGTAATGAATTGTTCTTTTCGACTCAGAACAACTCAAACAAACATGGATGAAGATCGGATCGACATGCTCGTCGTTTCTTTGGGACGCTTTGGCGGTTTAATTTTGAAAAAAGCAACGTACGATTCGTATTATGGCACGACTTCTCCTGTAATGTGGTTTTCGAATCAAAACTACTCAAATGAAACGAGTTTAAAATGGTTGGTAGCTTGCTAATTGTTTCCTTTAGATGTCCAAAAGGTCGAATTTGGAACAAAGCACCATACGGTTGTGACGAAGATCGGATTGACTTGTCCGCCATTTCTTTTGGATGCTTTGATGGTCTAATTTGGAAAAATGCAACGTACGATTCTGATTATGGCACAACTTCTCTAGGAATGGGGTATTTGAATCAGAACAACTCAAACTAAACTTGTCTAAAATCGTGGATAGCTGGCTAATGGTTTCTTTTAGTTGTCCAGATGGTCGAATTTGGCACAAAGCACCATACGGTTGTGATTATTCATGAGTGGAGCAAGGAATTACTCTTTTCGATTCAGGACATCCTCGCGGTCGAATTTGGCATAAAGCAACGTATAATTCTAAGTATGGCACGATTTCACTTGCATTGGGACTTTTCGAATCAAAACAAGTCAAACGAAACAAGTTCAAAACTGTTGTTGTCATTCCCTATTCTTCTGCACATCCAGACGGTCAATTCTAGCACAAAGCACCATACTATTGTGGTCATGCCTGATTTTTGCAAAGAATTGTTCTTTTCCACCCATAATAACTCAAACAAACTTGGATGAAGATCGGATCGACATGCTCGTCGTTTCTTTGGGACGCTTTGGCAATTTAATTTTGAAAAAAGCAACGTACGATTCGTATTATGGCACGACTTCTCCTGGAATGGGGTTTCGAATCAAAACAACTCAAACGAAACAAGTTTGAAATCGTTGTTAGCTTGCTAATTGTATCCTTTAAAGCACCATACGGTTGTGATGAAGATCAGATTGACATGTTCGTCATTTCTTTTGGATGCTTTGACGCTGTAATTTGGAAAAAAGCAACGTACGATTCTGATTGTGGCACGACTTCTCCCGGAATGGGGTTTTTGAATTAGAACAACTCAAACTAAACTTGTTTAAAATCATCGATAGCTTGCTAATTGTTTCTTTTACTTGTCCAGATGGTCGAATTTGGCACAAAGCATCATACGGTTGTGATCATTCATGGGTGCAGCAAGGACGTCCTCACGGTCGAATTTGGCATAAAGCAACGTATAATTCTAAGTATGGCATAATTTCACTTGGATTGAGACTTTTCGTATCAAAACAAGTCAAACGAAACAAGTTCGAAACCGTTGTTGTCATTCTCTATTCTTCTAGACATCCAGACGGTCAATTCTAGCACAAAGCACCATACGGTTGTGGTCATGCCTGATTTTTGCAAGGAATTGTTCTTTTCGACTCAGAACAACTCCAACAAACATGGATGAAGATCAGATCGACATGCTCGTCGTTTCTTTGGGACGCTTTGACGGTTTAATTTCGAAAAACGCAACGTATGATTCGTATTATGGCACGACTTCTCCTGGAATATGGTTTTTGAATCAAAACAACTCAAATGAAACAAGTTTAAAATGGTTGGTAGCTTGTGAATTGTTTCCTTTACAGGGTCGAATTAGGAACAAAGCACCATACGGTTGTGATGAAGATCGGATTGACTTGTTCGTCATTTCTTTTGGATGCTTTGATGGTCTAATTTGGAAAAAAGCAACGTACGATTCTGATTATGGCACGACTTCTCAATGAATAGGGTTTTTGAATTAGAACAACTCAAACTAAACTTGTTTAAAATCTTCGATAACTTGCTAATTGTTTCTTTTACTTGTCCAGATGGTCGAATTTGGCACAAAGCACCACACGGTTGTGATCATTCATGAGTGCAGCAAGGACGTCGTCACGGTCGAATTTGGCATAAAGCAACGTATAATTCTAAGTATGGCACGATTTCACTTGGATTGGGACTTTTCGAATCAAAACAAGTCAAACAAAACAAGTTCGAAACCGTTGTTGTGATTCTCTATTCTTCTGCATAGCCAGACGGTGAATTCTAGCACAAAGCAACATATTGTTGTGGTCATGCCTGATTTTTGCAAGGAATTGCTCTTTTCGACTCAGAACAACTTAAACAAACTTGGATGAAGATCGGATCGACGTACTCGTCGTTTCTTTGGGACGCTTTGATGGTTTAATTTCAAAATAAGCAACGTACGATTCGTATTATGCCAGGACTTCTCCTGGAATGTGGTTTTCGAATCAAAACAACTCAAAGGAAACAAGTTTAAAATGGTTGGTAGCTTGCTAATTGTTTCCTTTAGATGTCCAAATGGTCGAATTTGGAACAAAGCACCATACGGTTGTGATGAAGATTGGATTCACATGTTCGTCATTTCTTTTGGATGCTTTGATGCTCTAATTTGGAAAAAAGCAACGTACGATTCTGATTGTGGCACAACTTCTCCAGGAATTGGGTTTTTGAATTAGAACAACTCAAACTAAACTTGTTTAAAATCATCGATAGCTTGCTAATTGTTTCTTTTACTTGTCCAGATGGTCGAATTTGGCACAAAGCACCATACGGTTGTGATAATTCATCAGTGCAGCAAGGAATTACTCTTTTCAATTCAGGACGTCCTCACGGTCGAATTTGGCATAAAGCAACTTATAATTCTAAGTATGGCACGATTTCACTTGGATTGGGACTTTTCGAATCAAAACAAGTCAAACGAAAAGAGTTCAAAACCGTTGTTGTCATTCTCTATTCCTCTGGACATCCAGATGGTCAATTCTAGCACAAAGCACCATACGGTTGTCGTCATGCCTGATTTTTGTAATGAATTGTTCTTTTCGACTCAGAACAACTCAAACAAACATGGATGAAGATCGGATCGACATGCTCGTCGTTTCTTTGGGACGCTTTGGCGGTTTAATTTTGAAAAAAGCAACGTACGATTCGTATTATGGCACGACTTCTCCTGTAATGTGGTTTTCGAATCAAAACTACTCAAATGAAACGAGTTTAAAATGGTTGGTAGCTTGCTAATTGTTTCCTTTAGATGTCCAAAAGGTCGAATTTGGAACAAAGCACCATACGGTTGTGACGAAGATCGGATTGACTTGTCCGCCATTTCTTTTGGATGCTTTGATGGTCTAATTTGGAAAAATGCAACGTACGATTCTGATTATGGCACAACTTCTCTAGGAATGGGGTATTTGAATCAGAACAACTCAAACTAAACTTGTCTAAAATCGTGGATAGCTGGCTAATGGTTTCTTTTAGTTGTCCAGATGGTCGAATTTGGCACAAAGCACCATACGGTTGTGATTATTCATGAGTGGAGCAAGGAATTACTCTTTTCGATTCAGGACATCCTCGCGGTCGAATTTGGCATAAAGCAACGTATAATTCTAAGTATGGCACGATTTCACTTGCATTGGGACTTTTCGAATCAAAACAAGTCAAACGAAACAAGTTCAAAACTGTTGTTGTCATTCCCTATTCTTCTGCACATCCAGACGGTCAATTCTAGCACAAAGCACCATACTATTGTGGTCATGCCTGATTTTTGCAAAGAATTGTTCTTTTCCACCCATAATAACTCAAACAAACTTGGATGAAGATCGGATCGACATGCTCGTCGTTTCTTTGGGACGCTTTGGCAATTTAATTTTGAAAAAAGCAACGTACGATTCGTATTATGGCACGACTTCTCCTGGAATGGGGTTTCGAATCAAAACAACTCAAACGAAACAAGTTTGAAATCGTTGTTAGCTTGCTAATTGTATCCTTTAAAGCACCATACGGTTGTGATGAAGATCAGATTGACATGTTCGTCATTTCTTTTGGATGCTTTGACGCTGTAATTTGGAAAAAAGCAACGTACGATTCTGATTGTGGCACGACTTCTCCCGGAATGGGGTTTTTGAATTAGAACAACTCAAACTAAACTTGTTTAAAATCATCGATAGCTTGCTAATTGTTTCTTTTACTTGTCCAGATGGTCGAATTTGGCACAAAGCATCATACGGTTGTGATCATTCATGGGTGCAGCAAGGACGTCCTCACGGTCGAATTTGGCATAAAGCAACGTATAATTCTAAGTATGGCATAATTTCACTTGGATTGAGACTTTTCGTATCAAAACAAGTCAAACGAAACAAGTTCGAAACCGTTGTTGTCATTCTCTATTCTTCTAGACATCCAGACGGTCAATTTTAGCACAAAGCACCATACGGTTGTGGTCATGCCTGATTTTTGCAAGGAATTGTTCTTTTCGACTCAGAACAACTCCAACAAACATGGATGAAGATCAGATCGACATGCTCGTCGTTTCTTTGGGACGCTTTGACGGTTTAATTTCGAAAAACGCAACGTATGATTCGTATTATGGCACGACTTCTCCTGGAATATGGTTTTCGAATCAAAACAACTCAAATGAAACAAGTTTAAAATGGTTGGTAGCTTGTGAATTGTTTCCTTTACAGGGTCGAATTAGGAACAAAGCACCATACGGTTGTGATGAAGATCGGATTGACTTGTTCGTCATTTCTTTTGGATGCTTTGATGGTCTAATTTGGAAAAAAGCAACGTACGATTCTGATTATGGCACGACTTCTCAATGAATAGGGTTTTTGAATTAGAACAACTCAAACTAAACTTGTTTAAAATCTTCGATAACTTGCTAATTGTTTCTTTTACTTGTCCAGATGGTCGAATTTGGCACAAAGCACCACACGGTTGTGATCATTCATGAGTGCAGCAAGGACGTCGTCACGGTCGAATTTGGCATAAAGCAACGTATAATTCTAAGTATGGCACGATTTCACTTGGATTGGGACTTTTCGAATCAAAACAAGTCAAACAAAACAAGTTCGAAACCGTTGTTGTGATTCTCTATTCTTCTGCATAGCCAGACGGTGAATTCTAGCACAAAGCAACATATTGTTGTGGTCATGCCTGATTTTTGCAAGGAATTGCTCTTTTCGACTCAGAACAACTTAAACAAACTTGGATGAAGATCGGATCGACGTACTCGTCGTTTCTTTGGGACGCTTTGATGGTTTAATTTCAAAATAAGCAACGTACGATTCGTATTATGCCAGGACTTCTCCTGGAATGTGGTTTTCGAATCAAAACAACTCAAAGGAAACAAGTTTAAAATGGTTGGTAGCTTGCTAATTGTTTCCTTTAGATGTCCAAATGGTCGAATTTGGAACAAAGCACCATACGGTTGTGATGAAGATTGGATTCACATGTTCGTCATTTCTTTTGGATGCTTTGATGCTCTAATTTGGAAAAAAGCAACGTACGATTCTGATTGTGGCACAACTTCTCCAGGAATTGGGTTTTTGAATTAGAACAACTCAAACTAAACTTGTTTAAAATCATCGATAGCTTGCTAATTGTTTCTTTTACTTGTCCAGATGGTCGAATTTGGCACAAAGCACCATACGGTTGTGATAATTCATCAGTGCAGCAAGGAATTACTCTTTTCGATTCAGGACGTCCTCACGGTCGAATTTGGCATAAAGCAACTTATAATTCTAAGTATGGCACGATTTCACTTGGATTGGGACTTTTCGAATCAAAACAAGTCAAACGAAAAGAGTTCAAAACCGTTGTTGTCATTCTCTATTCCTCTGGACATCCAGCTGGTCAATTCTAGCACAAAGCACCATACGGTTGTCGTCATGCCTGATTTTTGTAATGAATTGTTGTTTTCGACTCAGAACAACTCAAACAAACATGGATGAAGATCGGATCGACATGCTCGTCGTTTCTTTGGGACGCTTTGGCGGTTTAATTTTGAAAAAAGCAACGTACGATTCGTATTATGGCACGACTTCTCCTGTAATGTGGTTTTCGAATCAAAACTACTCAAATGAAACGAGTTTAAAATGGTTGGTAGCTTGCTAATTGTTTCCTTTAGATGTCCAAAAGGTCGAATTTGGAACAAAGCACCGTACGGTTGTGACAAAGATCGGATTGACTTGTCCGCCATTTCTTTTGGATGCTTTGATGGTCTAATTTGGAAAAATGCAACGTACGATTCTGATTATGGCACAACTTCTCTAGGAATGGGGTATTTGAATCAGAACAACTCAAACTAAACTTGTCTAAAATCGTGGATAGCTGGCTAATGGTTTCTTTTAGTTGTCCAGATGGTCGAATTTGGCACAAAGCACCATACGGTTGTGATTATTCATGAGTGGAGCAAGGAATTACTCTTTTCGATTCAGGACGTCCTCGCGGTCGAATTTGGCATAAAGCAACGTATAATTCTAAGTATGGCACGATTTCACTTGCATTGGGACTTTTCGAATCAAAACAAGTCAAACGAAACAAGTTCAAAACTGTTGTTGTCATTCCCTATTCTTCTGCAAATCCAGACGGTCAATTCTAGCACAAAGCACCATACTATTGTGGTCATGCCTGATTTTTGCAAAGAATTGTTCTTTTCCACCCATAATAACTCAAACAAACTTGGATGAAGATCGGATCGACATGCTCGTCGTTTCTTTGGGACGCTTTGGCAATTTAATTTTGAAAAAAGCAACGTACGATTCGTATTATGGCACGACTTCTCCTGGAATGGGGTTTCGAATCAAAATAACTCAAACGAAATAAGTTTGAAATCGTTGTTAGCTTGCTAATTGTATCCTTTAAAGCACCATACGGTTCTGATGAAGATCAGATTGACATGTTCGTCATTTCTTTTGGATGCTTTGACGCTGTAATTTGGAAAAAAGCAACGTACGATTCTGATTGTGGCACGACTTCTCCCGAATGGGGTTTTTGAATTAGAACAACTCAAACTAAACTTGTTTAAAATCATCGATAGCTTGCTAATTGTTTCTTTTACTTGTCCAGATGGTCGAATTTGGCACAAAGCATCATACGGTTGTGATCATTCATGGGTGCAGCAAGGACGTCCTCACGGTCGAATTTGGCATAAAGCAACGTATAATTCTAAGTATGGCACAATTTCACTTGGATTGAGACTTTTCGTATCAAAACAAGTCAAACGAAACAAGTTCGAAACCGTTGTTGTCATTCTCTATTCTTCTGGACATCCAGACGGTCAATTCTAGCACAAAGTACCATACGGTTGTGGTCATGCCTGATTTTTGCAAGGAATTGTTCTTTTCGACTCAGAACAACTCCAACAAACATGGATGAAGATCAGATCGACATGCTCGTCGTTTCTTTGGGACGCTTTGACGGTTTAATTTCGAAAAAAGCAACGTATGATTCGTATTATGGCACGACTTCTCCTGGAATATGGTTTTCGAATCAAAACAACTCAAATGAAACAAGTTTAAAATGGTTGGTAGCTTGTGAATTGTTTCCTTTAAAGGGTCGAATTAGGAACAAAGCACCATACGGTTGTGATGAAGATCGGATTGACTTGTTCGTCATTTCTTTTGGATGCTTTGATGGTCTAATTTGGAAAAAAGCAACGTACGATTCTGATTATGGCACGACTTCTCAATGAATAGGGTTTTTGAATTAGAACAACTCAAACTAAACTTGTTTAAAATCTTTGATAACTTGCTAATTGTTTCTTTTACTTGTCCAGATGGTCGAATTTGGCACAAAGCACCACACGGTTGTGATCATTCATGAGTGCAGCAAGGACGTCGTCACGGTCGAATTTGGCATAAAGCAACGTATAATTCTAAGTATGGCACGATTTCACTTGGATTGGGACTTTTTGAATCAAAACATGTCAAACAAAACAAGTTCGAAACCGTTGTTGTGATTCTCTATTCTTCTGCATAGCCAGACGGTGAATTCTAGCACAAAGCAACATATTGTTGTGGTCATGCCTGATTTTTGCAAGGAATTGCTCTTTTCGACTCAGAACAACTTAAACAAACTTGGATGAAGATCGGATCGACGTACTCGTCGTTTCTTTGGGACGCTTTGATGGTTTAATTTAAAAATAAGCAACGTACGATTCGTATTATGCCAGGACTTCTCCTGGAATGTGGTTTTCGAATCAAAACAACTCGAAGGAAACAAGTTTAAAATGGTTGGTAGCTTGCTAATTGTTTCCTTTAGATGTCCAAATGGTCGAATTTGGAACAGAGCACCATACGGTTGTGATGAAGATTGGATTCACATGTTCGTCATTTCTTTTGGATGCTTTGATGCTCTAATTTGGAAAAAAGCAACGTACGATTCTGATTGTGGCACAACTTCTCCAGGAATTGGGTTTTTGAATTAGAACAACTCAAACTAAACTTGTTTAAAATCATCGATAGCTTGCTAATTGTTTCTTTTACTTGTCCAGATGGTCGAATTTGGCACAAAGCACCATACGGTTGTGATAATTCATCAGTGCAGCAAGGAATTACTCTTTTCGATTCAGGACGTCCTCACGGTTGAATTTGGCATAAAGCAACTTATAATTCTAAGTATGGCACGATTTCACTTGGATTGGGACTTTTCGAATCAAAACAAGTCAAACGAAAAGAGTTCAAAACCGTTGTTGTCATTCTCTATTCCTCTGGACATCCAGATGGTCAATTCTAGCACAAAGCACCATACGGTTGTCGTCATGCCTGATTTTTGTAATGAATTGTTCTTTTCGACTCAGAACAACTCAAACAAACATGGATGAAGATCGGATCGACATGCTCGTCGTTTCTTTGGGACGCTTTGGCGGTTTAATTTTGAAAAAAGCAACGTACGATTCGTATTATGGCACGACTTCTCCTGTAATGTGGTTTTCGAATCAAAACTACTCAAATGAAACGAGTTTAAAATGGTTGGTAGCTTGCTAATTGTTTCCTTTAGATGTCCAAAAGGTCGAATTTGGAACAAAGCACCATACGGTTGTGACGAAGATCGGATTGACTTGTCCGCCATTTCTTTTGGATGCTTTGATGGTCTAATTTGGAAAAATGCAACGTACGATTCTGATTATGGCACAACTTCTCTAGGAATGGGGTATTTGAATCAGAACAACTCAAACTAAACTTGTCTAAAATCGTGGATAGCTGGCTAATGGTTTCTTTTAGTTGTCCAGATGGTCGAATTTGGCACAAAGCACCATACGGTTGTGATTATTCATGAGTGGAGCAAGGAATTACTCTTTTCGATTCAGGACGTCCTCGCGGTCGAATTTGGCATAAAGCAACGTATAATTCTAAGTATGGCACGATTTCACTTGCATTGGGACTTTTCGAATCAAAACAAGTCAAACGAAACAAGTTCAAAACTGTTGTTGTCATTCCCTATTCTTCTGCACATCCAGACGGTCAATTCTAGCACAAAGCACCATACTATTGTGGTCATGCCTGATTTTTGCAAAGAATTGTTCTTTTCCACCCATAATAACTCAAACAAACTTGGATGAAGATCGGATCGACATGCTCGTCGTTTCTTTGGGACGCTTTGGCAATTTAATTTTGAAAAAAGCAACGTACGATTCGTATTATGGCACGACTTCTCCTGGAATGGGGTTTCGAATCAAAACAACTCAAACGAAACAAGTTTGAAATCGTTGTTAGCTTGCTAATTGTATCCTTTAAAGCACCATACGGTTGTGATGAAGATCAGATTGACATGTTCGTCATTTATTTTGGATGCTTTGACGCTGTAATTTGGAAAAAAGCAACGTACGATTCTGATTGTGGCACGACTTCTCCCGGAATGGGGTTTTTGAATTAGAACAACTCAAACTAAACTTGTTTAAAATCATCGATAGCTTGCTAATTGTTTCTTTTACTTGTCCAGATGGTCGAATTTGGCACAAAGCATCATACGGTTGTGATCATTCATGGGTGCAGCAAGGACGTCCTCACGGTCGAATTTGGCATAAAGCAACGTATAATTCTAAGTATGGCATAATTTCACTTGGATTGAGACTTTTCGTATCAAAACAAGTCAAACGAAACAAGTTCGAAACCGTTGTTGTCATTCTCTATTCTTCTGGACATCCAGACGGTCAATTCTAGCACAAAGTACCATACGGTTGTGGTCATGCCTGATTTTTGCAAGGAATTGTTCTTTTCGACTCAGAACAACTCCAACAAACATGGATGAAGATCAGATCGACATGCTCGTCGTTTCTTTGGGACGCTTTGACGGTTTAATTTTGAAAAAAGCAACGTATGATTCGTATTATGGCACGACTTCTCCTGGAATATGGTTTTCGAATCAAAACAACTCAAATGAAACAAGTTTAAAATGGTTGGTAGCTTGTGAATTGTTTCCTTTACAGGGTCGAATTAGGAACAAAGCACCATACGGTTGTGATGAAGATCGGATTGACTTGTTCGTCATTTCTTTTGGATGCTTTGATGGTCTAATTTGGAAAAAAGCAACGTACGATTCTGATTATGGCACGACTTCTCAATGAATAGGGTTTTTGAATTAGAACAACTCAAACTAAACTTGTTTAAAATCTTCGATAACTTGCTAATTGTTTCTTTTACTTGTCCAGATGGTCGAATTTGGCACAAAGCACCACACGGTTGTGATCATTCATGAGTGCAGCAAGGACGTCGTCACGGTCGAATTTGGCATAAAGCAACGTATAATTCTAAGTATGGCACGATTTCACTTGGATTGGGACTTTTTGAATCAAAACATGTCAAACAAAACAAGTTCGAAACCGTTGTTGTGATTCTCTATTCTTCTGCATAGCCAGACGGTGAATTCTAGCACAAAGCAACATATTGTTGTGGTCATGCCTGATTTTTGCAAGGAATTGCTCTTTTCGACTCAGAACAACTTAAACAAACTTGGATGAAGATCGGATCGACGTACTCGTCGTTTCTTTGGGACGCTTTGATGGTTTAATTTCAAAATAAGCAACGTACGATTCGTATTATGCCAGGACTTCTCCTGGAATGTGGTTTTCGAATCAAAACAACTCGAAGGAAACAAGTTTAAAATGGTTGGTAGCTTGCTAATTGTTTCCTTTAGATGTCCAAATGGTCGAATTTGGAACAGAGCACCATACGGTTGTGATGAAGATTGGATTCACATGTTCGTCATTTCTTTTGGATGCTTTGATGCTCTAATTTGGAAAAAAGCAACGTACGATTCTGATTGTGGCACAACTTCTCCAGGAATTGGGTTTTTGAATTAGAACAACTCAAACTAAACTTGTTTAAAATCATCGATAGCTTGCTAATTGTTTCTTTTACTTGTCCAGATGGTCGAATTTGGCACAAAGCACCATACGGTTGTGATAATTCATCAGTGCAGCAAGGAATTACTCTTTTCGATTCAGGACGTCCTCACGGTTGAATTTGGCATAAAGCAACTTATAATTCTAAGTATGGCACGATTTCACTTGGATTGGGACTTTTCGAATCAAAACAAGTCAAACGAAAAGAGTTCAAAACCGTTGTTGTCATTCTCTATTCCTCTGGACATCCAGATGGTCAATTCTAGCACAAAGCACCATACGGTTGTCGTCATGCCTGATTTTTGTAATGAATTGTTCTTTTCGACTCAGAACAACTCAAACAAACATGGATGAAGATCGGATCGACATGCTCGTCGTTTCTTTGGGACGCTTTGGCGGTTTAATTTTGAAAAAAGCAACGTACGATTCGTATTATGGCACGACTTCTCCTGTAATGTGGTTTTCGAATCAAAACTACTCAAATGAAACGAGTTTAAAATGGTTGGTAGCTTGCTAATTGTTTCCTTTAGATGTCCAAAAGGTCGAATTTGGAACAAACCACCATACGGTTGTGACGAAGATCGGATTGACTTGTCCGCCATTTCTTTTGGATGCTTTGATGGTCTAATTTGGAAAAATGCAACGTACGATTCTGATTATGGCACAACTTCTCTAGGAATGGGGTATTTGAATCAGAACAACTCAAACTAAACTTGTCTAAAATCGTGGATAGCTGGCTAATGGTTTCTTTTAGTTGTCCAGATGGTCGAATTTGGCACAAAGCACCATACGGTTGTGATTATTCATGAGTGGAGCAAGGAATTACTCTTTTCGATTCAGGACGTCCTCGCGGTCGAATTTGGCATAAAGCAACGTATAATTCTAAGTATGGCACGATTTCACTTGCATTGGGACTTTTCGAATCAAAACAAGTCAAACGAAACAAGTTCAAAACTGTTGTTGTCATTCCCTATTCTTCTGCACATCCAGACGGTCAATTCTAGCACAAAGCACCATACTATTGTGGTCATGCCTGATTTTTGCAAAGAATTGTTCTTTTCCACCCATAATAACTCAAACAAACTTGGATGAAGATCGGATCGACATGCTCGTCGTTTCTTTGGGACGCTTTGGCAATTTAATTTTGAAAAAAGCAACGTACGATTCGTATTATGGCACGACTTCTCCTGGAATGGGGTTTCGAATCAAAACAACTCAAACGAAACAAGTTTGAAATCGTTGTTAGCTTGCTAATTGTATCCTTTAAAGCACCATACGGTTGTGATGAAGATCAGATTGACATGTTCGTCATTTATTTTGGATGCTTTGACGCTGTAATTTGGAAAAAAGCAACGTACGATTCTGATTGTGGCACGACTTCTCCCGGAATGGGGTTTTTGAATTAGAACAACTCAAACTAAACTTGTTTAAAATCATCGATAGCTTGCTAATTGTTTCTTTTACTTGTCCAGATGGTCGAATTTGGCACAAAGCATCATACGGTTGTGATCATTCATGGGTGCAGCAAGGACGTCCTCACGGTCGAATTTGGCATAAAGCAACGTATAATTCTAAGTATGGCATAATTTCACTTGGATTGAGACTTTTCGTATCAAAACAAGTCAAACGAAACAAGTTCGAAACCGTTGTTGTCATTCTCTATTCTTCTGGACATCCAGACGGTCAATTCTAGCACAAAGTACCATACGGTTGTGGTCATGCCTGATTTTTGCAAGGAATTGTTCTTTTCGACTCAGAACAACTCCAACAAACATGGATGAAGATCAGATCGACATGCTCGTCGTTTCTTTGGGACGCTTTGACGGTTTAATTTCGAAAAAAGCAACGTATGATTCGTATTATGGCACGACTTCTCCTGGAATATGGTTTTCGAATCAAAACAACTCAAATGAAACAAGTTTAAAATGGTTGGTAGCTTGTGAATTGTTTCCTTTACAGGGTCGAATTAGGAACAAAGCACCATACGGTTGTGATGAAGATCGGATTGACTTGTTCGTCATTTCTTTTGGATGCTTTGATGGTCTAATTTGGAAAAAAGCAACGTACGATTCTGATTATGGCACGACTTCTCAATGAATAGGGTTTTTGAATTAGAACAACTCAAACTAAACTTGTTTAAAATCTTCGATAACTTGCTAATTGTTTCTTTTACTTGTCCAGATGGTCGAATTTGGCACGAAGCACCACACGGTTGTGATCATTCATGAGTGCAGCAAGGACGTCGTCACGGTCGAATTTGGCATAAAGTAACGTATAATTCTAAGTATGGCACGATTTCACTTGGATTGGGACTTTTTGAATCAAAACATGTCAAACAAAACAAGTTCGAAATCGTTGTTGTGATTCTCTATTCTTCTGCATAGCCAGACGGTGAATTCTAGCACAAAGCAACATATTGTTGTGGTCATGCCTGATTTTTGCAAGGAATTGCTCTTTTCGACTCAGAACAACTTAAACAAACTTGGATGAAGATCGGATCGACGTACTCGTCGTTTCTTTGGGACGCTTTGATGGTTTAATTTCAAAATAAGCAACGTACGATTCGTATTATGCCAGGACTTCTCCTGGAATGTGGTTTTCGAATCAAAACAACTCGAAGGAAACAAGTTTAAAATGGTTGGTAGCTTGCTAATTGTTTCCTTTAGATGTCCAAATGGTCGAATTTGGAACAGAGCACCATACGGTTGTGATGAAGATTGGATTCACATGTTCGTCATTTCTTTTGGATGCTTTGATGCTCTAATTTGGAAAAAAGCAACGTACGATTCTGATTGTGGCACAACTTCTCCAGGAATTGGGTTTTTGAATTAGAACAACTCAAACTAAACTTGTTTAAAATCATCGATAGCTTGCTAATTGTTTCTTTTACTTGTCCAGATGGTCGAATTTGGCACAAAGCACCATACGGTTGTGATAATTCATCAGTGCAGCAAGGAATTACTCTTTTCGATTCAGGACGTCCTCACGGTTGAATTTGGCATAAAGCAACTTATAATTCTAAGTATGGCACGATTTCACTTGGATTGGGACTTTTCGAATCAAAACAAGTCAAACGAAAAGAGTTCAAAACCGTTGTTGTCATTCTCTATTCCTCTGGACATCCAGATGGTCAATTCTAGCACAAAGCACCATACGGTTGTCGTCATGCCTGATTTTTGTAATGAATTGTTCTTTTCGACTCAGAACAACTCAAACAAACATGGATGAAGATCGGATCGACATGCTCGTCGTTTCTTTGGGACGCTTTGGCGGTTTAATTTTGAAAAAAGCAACGTACGATTCGTATTATGGCACGACTTCTCCTGTAATGTGGTTTTCGAATCAAAACTACTCAAATGAAACGAGTTTAAAATGGTTGGTAGCTTGCTAATTGTTTCCTTTAGATGTCCAAAAGGTCGAATTTGGAACAAACCACCATACGGTTGTGACGAAGATCGGATTGACTTGTCCGCCATTTCTTTTGGATGCTTTGATGGTCTAATTTGGAAAAATGCAACGTATGATTCGTATTATGGCACGACTTCTCCTGGAATATGGTTTTCGAATCAAAACAACTCAAATGAAACAAGTTTAAAATGGTTGGTAGCTTGTGAATTGTTTCCTTTACAGGGTCGAATTAGGAACAAAGCACCATACGGTTGTGATGAAGATCGGATTGACTTGTTCGTCATTTCTTTTGGATGCTTTGATGGTCTAATTTGGAAAAAAGCAACGTACGATTCTGATTATGGCACGACTTCTCAATGAATAGGGTTTTTGAATTAGAACAACTCAAACTAAACTTGTTTAAAATCTTCGATAACTTGCTAATTATTTCTTTTACTTGTCCAGATGGTCGACTTTGGCACAAAGCACCACACGGTTGTGATCATTCATGAGTGCAGCAAGGACGTCGTCACGGTCGAATTTGGCATAAAGCAACGTATAATTCTAAGTATGGCACGATTTCACTTGGATTGGGACTTTTCGAATCAAAACAAGTCAAACAAAACAAGTTCGAAACCGTTGTTGTGATTCTCTATTCTTCTGCATAGCCAGACGGTGAATTCTAGCACAAAGCAACATATTGTTGTGGTCATGCCTGATTTTTGCAAGGAATTGCTCTTTTCGACTCAGAACAACTTAAACAAACTTGGATGAAGATCGGATCGACGTACTCGTCGTTTCTTTGGGACGCTTTGATGGTTTAATTTCAAAATAAGCAACGTACGATTCGTATTATGCCAGGACTTCTCCTGGAATGTGGTTTTCGAATCAAAACAACTCAAAGGAAACAAGTTTAAAATGGTTGGTAGCTTGCTAATTGTTTCCTTTAGATGTCCAAATGGTCGAATTTGGAACAAAGCACCATACGGTTGTGATGAAGATTGGATTCACATGTTCGTCATTTCTTTTGGATGCTTTGATGCTCTAATTTGGAAAAAAGCAACGTACGATTCTGATTGTGGCACAACTTCTCCAGGAATTGGGTTTTTGAATTAGAACAACTCAAACTAAACTTGTTTAAAATCATCGATAGCTTGCTAATTGTTTCTTTTACTTGTCCAGATGGTCGAATTTGGCACAAAGCACCATACGGTTGTGATAATTCATCAGTGCAGCAAGGAATTACTCTTTTCGATTCAGGACGTCCTCACGGTCGAATTTGGCATAAAGCAACTTTTAATTCTAAGTATGGCACGATTTCACTTGGATTGGGACTTTTCGAATCAAAACAAGTCAAACGAAAAGAGTTCAAAACCGTTGTTGTCATTCTCTATTCCTCTGGACATCCAGATGGTCAATTCTAGCACAAAGCACCATACGGTTGTCGTCATGCCTGATTTTTGTAATGAATTGTTCTTTTCGACTCAGAACAACTCAAACAAACATGGATGAAGATCGGATCGACATGCTCGTCGTTTCTTTGGGACGCTTTGGCGGTTTAATTTTGAAAAAAGCAACGTACGATTCGTATTATGGCACGACTTCTCCTGTAATGTGGTTTTCGAATCAAAACTACTCAAATGAAACGAGTTTAAAATGGTTGGTAGCTTGCTAATTGTTTCCTTTAGATGTCCAAAAGGTCGAATTTGGAACAAACCACCATACGGTTGTGACGAAGATCGGATTGACTTGTCCGCCATTTCTTTTGGATGCTTTGATGGTCTAATTTGGAAAAATGCAACGTACGATTCTGATTATGGCACAACTTCTCTAGGAATGGGGTATTTGAATCAGAACAACTCAAACTAAACTTGTCTAAAATCGTGGATAGCTGGCTAATGGTTTCTTTTAGTTGTCCAGATGGTCGAATTTGGCACAAAGCACCATACGGTTGTGATTATTTATGAGTGGAGCAAGGAATTACTCTTTTCGATTCAGGACGTCCTCGCGGTCGAATTTGGCATTAAGCAACGTATAATTCTAAGTATGGCACGATTTCACTTGCATTGGGACTTTTCGAATCAAAACAAGTCAAACGAAACAAGTTCAAAACTGTTGTTGTCATTCCCTATTCTTCTGCACATCCAGACGGTCAATTCTAGCACAAAGCACCATACTATTGTGGTCATGCCTGATTTTTGCAAAGAATTGTTCTTTTCCACCCATAATAACTCAAACAAACTTGGATGAAGATCGGATCGACATGCTCGTCGTTTCTTTGGGACGCTTTGGCAATTTAATTTTGAAAAAAGGAACGTACGATTCGTATTATGGCACGACTTCTCCTGGAATGGGGTTTCGAATCAAAACAACTCAAACGAAACAAGTTTGAAATCGTTGTTAGCTTGCTAATTGTATCCTTTAAAGCACCATACGGTTGTGATGAAGATCAGATTCACATGTTCGTCATTTCTTTTGGATGCTTTGATGCTGTAATTTGGAAAAAAGCAACGTACGATTCTGATTGTGGCACGACATCTCCAGGAATGGGGTTTTTGAATTAGAACAACTCAAACTAAACTTATTTAAAATCATCGATAGCTTGCTAATTGTTTCTTTTACTTGTCTAGATGGTCGAATTTGGCACAAAGCATCATACGGTTGTGATCATTCATGGGTGCAGCAAGGACGTCCTCACGATCGAATTTGGCATAAAGCAACGTATAATTCTAAGTATGGCACAATTTCACTTGGATTGAGACTTTTCGTATCAAAACAAGTCAAACGAAACAAGTTCGAAACCGTTGCTGTCATTCTCTATTCTTCTGGACATCCAGACGGTCAATTCTAGCACAAAGCACCATACGGTTGTGGTCATGCCTGATTTTTGCAAGGAATTGTTCTTTTTGACTCAGAACAACTCCAACAAACATGGATGAAGATCAGATCGACATGCTCGTCGTTTCTTTGGGACGCTTTGACGGTTTAATTTTGAAAAAAGCAACATATGATTCGTATTATGGCACGACTTCTCCTGGAATATGGTTTTCGAATCAAAACAACTCAAATGAAACAAGTTTAAAATGGTTGGTAGCTTGTGAATTGTTTCCTTTACAGGGTCGAATTAGGAACAAAGCACCATACGGTTGTGATGAAGATCGGATTGACTTGTTCGTCATTTCTTTTGGATGCTTTGATGGTCTAATTTGGAAAAAAGCAACGTACGATTCTGATTATGGCACGACTTCTCAATGAATAGGGTTTTTGAATTAGAACAACTCAAACTAAACTTGTTTAAAATCTTCGATAACTTGCTAATTGTTTCTTTTACTTGTCCAGATGGTCGAATTTGGCACAAAGCACCACACGGTTGTGATCATTCATGAGTGCAGCAAGGACGTCATCACGGTCGAATTTGGCATAAAGCAACGTATAATTCTAAGTATGGCATGATTTCACTTGGATTGGGACTTTTCGAATCAAAACAAGTCAAACAAAACAAGTTCGAAACCGTTGTTGTGATTCTCTATTCTTCTGCATAGCCAGACGGTGAATTCTAGCACAAAGCAACATATTGTTGTGGTCATGCCTGATTTTTGCAAGGAATTGCTCTTTTCGACTCAGAACAACTTAAACAAACTTGGATGAAGATCGGATCGACGTACTCGTCGTTTCTTTGGGACGCTTTGATGGTTTAATTTCAAAATAAGCAACGTACGATTCGTATTATGCCAGGACTTCTCCTGGAATGTGGTTTTCGAATCAAAACAACTCGAAGGAAACAAGTTTAAAATGGTTGGTAGCTTGCTAATTGTTTCCTTTAGATGTCCAAATGGTCGAATTTGGAACAGAGCACCATACGGTTGTGATGAAGATTGGATTCACATGTTCGTCATTTCTTTTGGATGCTTTGATGCTCTAATTTGGAAAAAAGCAACGTACGATTCTGATTGTGGCACAACTTCTCCAGGAATTGGGTTTTTGAATTAGAACAACTCAAACTAAACTTGTTTAAAATCATCGATAGCTTGCTAATTGTTTCTTTTACTTGTCCAGATGGTCGAATTTGGCACAAAGCACCATACGGTTGTGATAATTCATCAGTGCAGCAAGGAATTACTCTTTTCGATTCAGGACGTCCTCACGGTTGAATTTGGCATAAAGCAACTTATAATTCTAAGTATGGCACGATTTCACTTGGATTGGGACTTTTCGAATCAAAACAAGTCAAACGAAAAGAGTTCAAAACCGTTGTTGTCATTCTCTATTCCTCTGGACATCCAGATGGTCAATTCTAGCACAAAGCACCATACGGTTGTCGTCATGCCTGATTTTTGTAATGAATTGTTCTTTTCGACTCAGAACAACTCAAACAAACATGGATGAAGATCGGATCGACATGCTCGTCGTTTCTTTGGGACGCTTTGGCGGTTTAATTTTGAAAAAAGCAACGTACGATTCGTATTATGGCACGACTTCTCCTGTAATGTGGTTTTCGAATCAAAACTACTCAAATGAAACGAGTTTAAAATGGTTGGTAGCTTGCTAATTGTTTCCTTTAGATGTCCAAAAGGTCGAATTTGGAACAAAGCACCATACGGTTGTGACGAAGATCGGATTGACTTGTCCGCCATTTCTTTTGGAGGCTTTGATGGTCTAATTTGGAAAAATGCAACGTACGATTCTGATTATGGCACAACTTCTCTAGGAATGGGGTATTTGAATCAGAACAACTCAAACTAAACTTGTCTAAAATCGTGGATAGCTGGCTAATGGTTTCTTTTAGTTGTCCAGATGGTCGAATTTGGCACAAAGCACCATACGGTTGTGATTATTCATGAGTGGAGCAAGGAATTACTCTTTTCGATTCAGGACGTCCTCGCGGTCGAATTTGGCATTAAGCAACGTATAATTCTAAGTATGGCACGATTTCACTTGCATTGGGACTTTTCGAATCAAAACAAGTCAAACGAAACAAGTTCAAAACTGTTGTTGTCATTCCCTATTCTTCTGCACATCCAGACGGTCAATTCTAGCACAAAGCACCATACTATTGTGGTCATGCCTGATTTTTGCAAAGAATTGTTCTTTTCCACCCATAATAACTCAAACAAACTTGGATGAAGATCGGATCGACATGCTCGTCGTTTCTTTGGGACGCTTTGGCAATTTAATTTTGAAAAAAGCAACGTACGATTCGTATTATGGCACGACTTCTCCTGGAATGGGGTTTCGAATCAAAACAACTCAAACGAAACAAGTTTGAAATCGTTGTTAGCTTGCTAATTGTATCCTTTAAAGCACCATACGGTTGTGATGAAGATCAGATTGACATGTTCGTCATTTATTTTGGATGCTTTGACGCTGTAATTTGGAAAAAAGCAACGTACGATTCTGATTGTGGCACGACTTCTCCCGGAATGGGGTTTTTGAATTAGAACAACTCAAACTAAACTTGTTTAAAATCATCGATAGCTTGCTAATTGTTTCTTTTACTTGTCCAGATGGTCGAATTTGGCACAAAGCATCATACGGTTGTGATCATTCATGGGTGCAGCAAGGACGTCCTCACGGTCGAATTTGGCATAAAGCAACGTATAATTCTAAGTATGGCATAATTTCACTTGGATTGAGACTTTTCGCATCAAAACAAGTCAAACGAAACAAGTTCGAAACCGTTGTTGTCATTCTCTATTCTTCTGGACATCCAGACGGTCAATTCTAGCACAAAGCACCATACGGTTGTGGTCATGCCTGATTTTTGCAAGGAATTGTTCTTTTCGACTCAGAACAACTCCAACAAACATGGATGAAGATCAGATCGACATGCTCGTCGTTTCTTTGGGACGCTTTGACGGTTTAATTTCGAAAAAAGCAACGTATGATTCGTATTATGGCACGACTTCTCCTGGAATATGGTTTTCGAATCAAAACAACTCAAATGAAACAAGTTTAAAATGGTTGGTAGCTTGTGAATTGTTTCCTTTACAGGGTCGAATTAGGAACAAAGCACCATACGATTGTGATGAAGATCGGATTGACTTGTTCGTCATTTCTTTTGGATGCTTTGATGGTCTAATTTGGAAAAAAGCAACGTACGATTCTGATTATGGCACGACTTCTCAATGAATAGGGTTTTTGAATTAGAACAACTCAAACTAAACTTGTTTAAAATCTTCGATAACTTGCTAATTGTTTCTTTTACTTGTCCAGATGGTCGAATTTGGCACAAAGCACCACACGGTTGTGATCATTCATGAGTGCAGCAAGGACGTCGTCACGGTCGAATTTGGCATAAAGCAACGTATAATTCTAAGTATGGCACGATTTCACTTGGATTGGGACTTTTCGAATCAAAACAAGTCAAACAAAACAAGTTCGAAACCGTTGTTGTGATTCTCTATTCTTCTGCATAGCCAGACGGTGAATTCTAGCACAAAGCAACATATTGTTGTGGTCATGCCTGATTTTTGCAAGGAATTGCTCTTTTCGACTCAGAACAACTTAAACAAACTTGGATGAAGATCGGATCGACGTACTCGTCGTTTCTTTGGGACGCTTTGATGGTTTAATTTCAAAATAAGCAACGTACGATTCGTATTATGCCAGGACTTCTCCTGGAATGTGGTTTTCGTATCAAAACAACTCAAAGGAAACAAGTTTAAAATGGTTGGTAGCTTGCTAATTGTTTCCTTTAGATGTCCAAATGGTCGAATTTGGAACAAAGCACCATACGGTTGTGATGAAGATTGGATTCACATGTTCGTCATTTCTTTTGGATGCTTTGATGCTCTAATTTGGAAAAAAGCAACGTACGATTCTGATTGTGGCACAACTTCTCCAGGAATTGGGTTTTTGAATTAGAACAACTCAAACTAAACTTGTTTAAAATCATCGATAGCTTGCTAATTGTTTCTTTTACTTGTCCAGATGGTCGAATTTGGCACAAAGCACCATACGGTTGTGATAATTCATCAGTGCAGCAAGGAATTACTCTTTTCGATTCAGGACGTCCTCACGGTCGAATTTGGCATAAAGCAACTTATAATTCTAAGTATGGCACGATTTCACTTGGATTGGGACTTTTCGAATCAAAACAAGTCAAACGAAAAGAGTTCAAAACCGTTGTTGTCATTCTCTATTCCTCTGGACATCCAGATGGTCAATTCTAGCACAAAGCACCATACGGTTGTCGTCATGCCTGATTTTTGTAATGAATTGTTCTTTTCGACTCAGAACAACTCAAACAAACATGGATGAAGATCGGATCGACATGCTCGTCGTTTCTTTGGGACGCTTTGGCGGTTTAATTTTGAAAAAAGCAACGTACGATTCGTATTATGGCACGACTTCTCCTGTAATGTGGTTTTCGAATCAAAACTACTCAAATGAAACGAGTTTAAAATGGTTGGTAGCTTGCTAATTGTTTCCTTTAGATGTCCAAAAGGTCGAATTTGGAACAAAGCACCATACGGTTGTGACGAAGATCGGATTGACTTGTCCGCCATTTCTTTTGGATGCTTTGATGGTCTAATTTGGAAAAATGCAACGTACGATTCTGATTATGGCACAACTTCTCTAGGAATGGGGTATTTGAATCAGAACAACTCAAACTAAACTTGTCTAAAATCGTGGATAGCTGGCTAATGGTTTCTTTTAGTTGTCCAGATGGTCGAATTTGGCACAAAGCACCATACGGTTGTGATTATTCATGAGTGGAGCAAGGAATTACTCTTTTCGATTCAGGACGTCCTCGCGGTCAAATTTGGCATAAAGCAACGTATAATTCTAAGTATGGCACGATTTCACTTGCATTGGGACTTTTCGAATCAAAACAAGTCAAACGAAACAAGTTCAAAACTGTTGTTGTCATTCCCTATTCTTCTGCACATCCAGACGGTCAATTCTAGCACAAAGCACCATACTATTGTGGTCATGCCTGATTTTTGCAAAGAATTGTTCTTTTCCACCCATAATAACTCAAACAAACTTGGATGAAGATCGGATCGACATGCTCGTCGTTTCTTTGGGACGCTTTGGCAATTTAATTTTGAAAAAAGGAACGTACGATTCGTATTATGGCACGACTTCTCCTGGAATGGGGTTTCGAATCAAAACAACTCAAACGAAACAAGTTTGAAATCGTTGTTAGCTTGCTAATTGTATCCTTTAAAGCACCATACGGTTGTGATGAAGATCAGATTGACATGTTCGTCATTTCTTTTGGATGCTTTGACGCTGTAATTTGGAAAAAAGCAACGTACGATTCTGATTGTGGCACGACTTCTCCCGGAATGGGGTTTTTGAATTAGAACAACTCAAACTAAACTTGTTTAAAATCATCGATAGCTTGCTAATTGTTTCTTTTACTTGTCCAGATGGTCGAATTTGGCACAAAGCATCATACGGTTGTGATCATTCATGGGTGCAGCAAGGACGTCCTCACGGTCGAATTTGGCATAAAGCAACGTATAATTCTAAGTATGGCATAATTTCACTTGGATTGAGACTTTTCGTATCAAAACAAGTCAAACGAAACAAGTTCGAAACCGTTGTTGTCATTCTCTATTCTTCTAGACATCCAGACGGTCAATTCTAGCACAAAGCACCATACGGTTGTGGTCATGCCTGATTTTTGCAAGGAATTGTTCTTTTCGACTCAGAACAACTCCAACAAACATGGATGAAGATCAGATCGACATGCTCGTCGTTTCTTTGGGACGCTTTGACGGTTTAATTTCGAAAAACGCAACGTATGATTCGTATTATGGCACGACTTCTCCTGGAATATGGTTTTCGAATCAAAACAACTCAAATGAAACAAGTTTAAAATGGTTGGTAGCTTGTGAATTGTTTCCTTTACAGGGTCGAATTAGGAACAAAGCACCATACGGTTGTGATGAAGATCGGATTGACTTGTTCGTCATTTCTTTTGGATGCTTTGATGGTCTAATTTGGAAAAAAGCAACGTACGATTCTGATTATGGCACGACTTCTCAATGAATAGGGTTTTTGAATTAGAACAACTCAAACTAAACTTGTTTAAAATCTTCGATAACTTGCTAATTGTTTCTTTTACTTGTCCAGATGGTCGAATTTGGCACAAAGCACCACACGGTTGTGATCATTCATGAGTGCAGCAAGGACGTCGTCACGGTCGAATTTGGCATAAAGCAACGTATAATTCTAAGTATGGCACGATTTCACTTGGATTGGGACTTTTCGAATCAAAACAAGTCAAACAAAACAAGTTCGAAACCGTTGTTGTGATTCTCTATTCTTCTGCATAGCCAGACGGTGAATTCTAGCACAAAGCAACATATTGTTGTGGTCATGCCTGATTTTTGCAAGGAATTGCTCTTTTCGACTCAGAACAACTTAAACAAACTTGGATGAAGATCGGATCGACGTACTCGTCGTTTCTTTGGGACGCTTTGATGGTTTAATTTCAAAATAAGCAACGTACGATTCGTATTATGCCAGGACTTCTCCTGGAATGTGGTTTTCGAATCAAAACAACTCAAAGGAAACAAGTTTAAAATGGTTGGTAGCTTGCTAATTGTTTCCTTTAGATGTCCAAATGGTCGAATTTGGAACAAAGCACCATACGGTTGTGATGAAGATTGGATTCACATGTTCGTCATTTCTTTTGGATGCTTTGATGCTCTAATTTGGAAAAAAGCAACGTACGATTCTGATTGTGGCACAACTTCTCCAGGAATTGGGTTTTTGAATTAGAACAACTCAAACTAAACTTGTTTAAAATCATCGATAGCTTGCTAATTGTTTCTTTTACTTGTCCAGATGGTCGAATTTGGCACAAAGCACCATACGGTTGTGATAATTCATCAGTGCAGCAAGGAATTACTCTTTTCGATTCAGGACGTCCTCACGGTCGAATTTGGCATAAAGCAACTTATAATTCTAAGTATGGCACGATTTCACTTGGATTGGGACTTTTCGAATCAAAACAAGTCAAACGAAAAGAGTTCAAAACCGTTGTTGTCATTCTCTATTCCTCTGGACATCCAGATGGTCAATTCTAGCACAAAGCACCATACGGTTGTCGTCATGCCTGATTTTTGTAATGAATTGTTCTTTTCGACTCAGAACAACTCAAACAAACATGGATGAAGATCGGATCGACATGCTCGTCGTTTCTTTGGGACGCTTTGGCGGTTTAATTTTGAAAAAAGCAACGTACGATTCGTATTATGGCACGACTTCTCCTGTAATGTGGTTTTCGAATCAAAACTACTCAAATGAAACGAGTTTAAAATGGTTGGTAGCTTGCTAATTGTTTCCTTTAGATGTCCAAAAGGTCGAATTTGGAACAAAGCACCATACGGTTGTGACGAAGATCGGATTGACTTGTCCGCCATTTCTTTTGGATGCTTTGATGGTCTAATTTGGAAAAATGCAACGTACGATTCTGATTATGGCACAACTTCTCTAGGAATGGGGTATTTGAATCAGAACAACTCAAACTAAACTTGTCTAAAATCGTGGATAGCTGGCTAATGGTTTCTTTTAGTTGTCCAGATGGTCGAATTTGGCACAAAGCACCATACGGTTGTGATTATTCATGAGTGGAGCAAGGAATTACTCTTTTCGATTCAGGACGTCCTCGCGGTCGAATTTGGCATTAAGCAACGTATAATTCTAAGTATGGCACGATTTCACTTGCATTGGGACTTTTCGAATCAAAACAAGTCAAACGAAACAAGTTCAAAACTGTTGTTGTCATTCCCTATTCTTCTGCACATCCAGACGGTCAATTCTAGCACAAAGCACCATACTATTGTGGTCATGCCTGATTTTTGCAAAGAATTGTTCTTTTCCACCCATAATAACTCAAACAAACTTGGATGAAGATCGGATCGACATGCTCGTCGATTCTTTGGGACGCTTTGGCAATTTAATTTTGAAAAAAGGAACGTACGATTCGTATTATGGCACGACTTCTCCTGGAATGGGGTTTCGAATCAAAATAACTCAAACGAAACAAGTTTGAAATCGTTGTTAGCTTGCTAATTGTATCCTTTAAAGCACCATACGGTTGTGATGAAGATCAGATTCACATGTTCGTCATTTCTTTTGGATGCTTTGATGCTGTAATTTGGAAAAAAGCAACGTACGATTCTGATTGTGGCACGACATCTCCCGGAATGGGGTTTTTGAATTAGAACAACTCAGACTAAACTTGTTTAAAATCATCGATAGCTTGCTAATTGTTTCTTTTACTTGTCTAGATGGTCGAATTTGGCACAAAGCATCATACGGTTGTGATCATTCATGGGTGCAGCAAGGACGTCCTCACGATCGAATTTGGCATAAAGCAACGTATAATTCTAAGTATGGCACAATTTCACTTGGATTGAGACTTTTCGTATCAAAACAAGTCAAACGAAACAAGTTCGAAACCGTTGTTGTCATTCTCTATTCTTCTGGACATCCAGACGGTCAATTCTAGCACAAAGCACCATACGGTTGTGGTCATGCCTGATTTTTGCAAGGAATTGTTCTTTTTGACTCAGAACAACTCCAACAAACATGGATGAAGATCAGATCGACATGCTCGTCGTTTCTTTGGGACGCTTTGACGGTTTAATTTTGAAAAAAGCAACATATGATTCGTATTATGGCACGACTTCTCCTGGAATATGGTTTTCGAATCAAAACAACTCAAATGAAACAAGTTTAAAATGGTTGGTAGCTTGTGAATTGTTTCCTTTACAGGGTCGAATTAGGAACAAAGCACCATACGGTTGTGATGAAGATCGGATTGACTTGTTCGTCATTTCTTTTGGATGCTTTGATGGTCTAATTTGGAAAAAAGCAACGTACGATTCTGATTATGGCACGACTTCTCAATGAATAGGGTTTTTGAATTAGAACAACTCAAACTAAACTTGTTTAAAATCTTCGATAACTTGCTAATTGTTTCTTTTACTTGTCCAGATGGTCGAATTTGGCACAAAGCACCACACGGTTGTGATCATTCATGAGTGCAGCAAGGACGTCGTCACGGTCGAATTTGGCATAAAGCAACGTATAATTCTAAGTATGGCACGATTTCACTTGGATTGGGACTTTTCGAATCAAAACAAGTCAAACAAAACAAGTTCGAAACCGTTGTTGTGATTCTCTATTCTTCTGCATAGCCAGACGGTGAATTCTAGCACAAAGCAACATATTGTTGTGGTCATGCCTGATTTTTGCAAGGAATTGCTCTTTTCGACTCAGAACAACTTAAACAAACTTGGATGAAGATCGGATCGACGTACTCGTCGTTTCTTTGGGACGCTTTGATGGTTTAATTTCAAAATAAGCAACGTACGATTCGTATTATGCCAGGACTTCTCCTGGAATGTGGTTTTCGAATCAAAACAACTCAAAGGAAACAAGTTTAAAATGGTTGGTAGCTTGCTAATTGTTTCCTTTAGATGTCCAAATGGTCGAATTTGGAACAAAGCACCATACGGTTGTGATGAAGATTGGATTCACATGTTCGTCATTTCTTTTGGATGCTTTGATGCTCTAATTTGGAAAAAAGCAACGTACGATTCTGATTGTGGCACAACTTCTCCAGGAATTGGGTTTTTGAATTAGAACAACTCAAACTAAACTTGTTTAAAATCATCGATAGCTTGCTAATTGTTTCTTTTACTTGTCCAGATGGTCGAATTTGGCACAAAGCACCATACGGTTGTGATAATTCATCAGTGCAGCAAGGAATTACTCTTTTCGATTCAGGACGTCCTCACGGTCGAATTTGGCATAAAGCAACTTATAATTCTAAGTATGGCACGATTTCACTTGGATTGGGACTTTTCGAATCAAAACAAGTCAAACGAAAAGAGTTCAAAACCGTTGTTGTCATTCTCTATTCCTCTGGACATCCAGATGGTCAATTCTAGCACAAAGCACCATACGGTTGTCGTCATGCCTGATTTTTGTAATGAATTGTTCTTTTCGACTCAGAACAACTCAAACAAACATGGATGAAGATCGGATCGACATGCTCGTCGTTTCTTTGGGACGCTTTGGCGGTTTAATTTTGAAAAAAGCAACGTACGATTCGTATTATGGCACGACTTCTCCTGTAATGTGGTTTTCGAATCAAAACTACTCAAATGAAACGAGTTTAAAATGGTTGGTAGCTTGCTAATTGTTTCCTTTAGATGTCCAAAAGGTCGAATTTGGAACAAAGCACCATACGGTTGTGACGAAGATCGGATTGACTTGTCCGCCATTTCTTTTGGATGTTTTGATGGTCTAATTTGGAAAAATGCAACGTACGATTCTGATTATGGCACAACTTCTCTAGGAATGGGGTATTTGAATCAGAACAACTCAAACTAAACTTGTCTAAAATCGTGGATAGCTGGCTAATGGTTTCTTTTAGTTGTCCAGATGGTCGAATTTGGCACAAAGCACCATACGGTTGTGATTATTCATGAGTGGAGCAAGGAATTACTCTTTTCGATTCAGGACGTCCTCGCGGTCGAATTTGGCATTAAGCAACGTATAATTCTAAGTATGGCACGATTTCACTTGCATTGGGACTTTTCGAATCAAAACAAGTCAAACGAAACAAGTTCAAAACTGTTGTTGTCATTCCCTATTCTTCTGCACATCCAGACGGTCAATTCTAGCACAAAGCACCATACTATTGTGGTCATGCCTGATTTTTGCAAAGAATTGTTCTTTTCCACCCATAATAACTCAAACAAACTTGGATGAAGATCGGATCGACATGCTCGTCGATTCTTTGGGACGCTTTGGCAATTTAATTTTGAAAAAAGGAACGTACGATTCGTATTATGGCACGACTTCTCCTGGAATGGGGTTTCGAATCAAAACAACTCAAACGAAACAAGTTTGAAATCGTTGTTAGCTTGCTAATTGTATCCTTTAAAGCACCATACGGTTGTGATGAAGATCAGATTCACATGTTCGTCATTTCTTTTGGATGCTTTGATGCTGTAATTTGGAAAAAAGCAACGTACGATTCTGATTGTGGCACGACATCTCCCGGAATGGGGTTTTTGAATTAGAACAACTCAAACTAAACTTGTTTAAAATCATCGATAGCTTGCTAATTGTTTCTTTTACTTGTCTAGATGGTCGAATTTGGCACAAAGCATCATACGGTTGTGATCATTCATGGGTGCAGCAAGGACGTCCTCACGATCGAATTTGGCATAAAGCAACGTATAATTCTAAGTATGGCACAATTTCACTTGGATTGAGACTTTTCGTATCAAAACAAGTCAAACGAAACAAGTTCGAAACCGTTGTTGTCATTCTCTATTCTTCTGGACATCCAGACGGTCAATTCTAGCACAAAGCACCATACGGTTGTGGTCATGCCTGATTTTTGCAAGGAATTGTTCTTTTTGACTCAGAACAACTCCAACAAACATGGATGAAGATCAGATCGACATGCTCGTCGTTTCTTTGGGACGCTTTGACGGTTTAATTTTGAAAAAAGCAACATATGATTCGTATTATGGCACGACTTCTCCTGGAATATGGTTTTCGAATCAAAACAACTCAAATGAAACAAGTTTAAAATGGTTGGTAGCTTGTGAATTGTTTCCTTTACAGGGTCGAATTAGGAACAAAGCACCATACGGTTGTGATGAAGATCGGATTGACTTGTTCGTCATTTCTTTTGGATGCTTTGATGGTCTAATTTGGAAAAAAGCAACGTACGATTCTGATTATGGCACGACTTCTCAATGAATAGGGTTTTTGAATTAGAACAACTCAAACTAAACTTGTTTAAAATCTTCGATAACTTGCTAATTGTTTCTTTTACTTGTCCAGATGGTCGAATTTGGCACAAAGCACCACACGGTTGTGATCATTCATGAGTGCAGCAAGGACGTCGTCACGGTCGAATTTGGCATAAAGCAACGTATAATTCTAAGTATGGCACGATTTCACTTGGATTGGGACTTTTCGAATCAAAACAAGTCAAACAAAACAAGTTCGAAACCGTTGTTGTGATTCTCTATTCTTCTGCATAGCCAGACGGTGAATTCTAGCACAAAGCAACATATTGTTGTGGTCATGCCTGATTTTTGCAAGGAATTGCTCTTTTCGACTCAGAACAACTTAAACAAACTTGGATGAAGATCGGATCGACGTACTCGTCGTTTCTTTGGGACGCTTTGATGGTTTAATTTCAAAATAAGCAACGTACGATTCGTATTATGCCAGGACTTCTCCTGGAATGTGGTTTTCGAATCAAAACAACTCAAAGGAAACAAGTTTAAAATGGTTGGTAGCTTGCTAATTGTTTCCTTTAGATGTCCAAATGGTCGAATTTGGAACAAAGCACCATACGGTTGTGATGAAGATTGGATTCACATGTTCGTCATTTCTTTTGGATGCTTTGATGCTCTAATTTGGAAAAAAGCAACGTACGATTCTGATTGTGGCACAACTTCTCCAGGAATTGGGTTTTTGAATTAGAACAACTCAAACTAAACTTGTTTAAAATCATCGATAGCTTGCTAATTGTTTCTTTTACTTGTCCAGATGGTCGAATTTGGCACGAAGCACCATACGGTTGTGATAATTCATCAGTGCAGCAAGGAATTACTCTTTTCGATTCAGGACGTCCTCACGGTCGAATTTGGCATAAAGCAACTTATAATTCTAAGTATGGCACGATTTCACTTGGATTGGGACTTTTCGAATCAAAACAAGTCAAACGAAAAGAGTTCAAAACCGTTGTTGTCATTCTCTATTCCTCTGGACATCCAGCTGGTCAATTCTAGCACAAAGCACCATACGGTTGTCGTCATGCCTGATTTTTGTAATGAATTGTTCTTTTCGACTCAGAACAACTCAAACAAACATGGATGAAGATCGGATCGACATGCTCGTCGTTTCTTTGGGACGCTTTGGCGGTTTAATTTTGAAAAAAGCAACGTACGATTCGTATTATGGCACGACTTCTCCTGTAATGTGGTTTTCGAATCAAAACTACTCAAATGAAACGAGTTTAAAATGGTTGGTAGCTTGCTAATTGTTTCCTTTAGATGTCCAAAAGGTCGAATTTGGAACAAAGCACCATACGGTTGTGACGAAGATCGGATTGACTTGTCCGCCATTTCTTTTGGATGCTTTGATGGTCTAATTTGGAAAAATGCAACGTACGATTCTGATTATGGCACAACTTCTCTAGGAATGGGGTATTTGAATCAGAACAACTCAAACTAAACTTGTCTAAAATCGTGGATAGCTGGCTAATGGTTTCTTTTAGTTGTCCAGATGGTCGAATTTGGCACAAAGCACCATACGGTTGTGATTATTCATGAGTGGAGCAAGGAATTACTCTTTTCGATTCAGGACGTCCTCGCGGTCGAATTTGGCATTAAGCAACGTATAATTCTAAGTATGGCACGATTTCACTTGCATTGGGACTTTTCGAATCAAAACAAGTCAAACGAAACAAGTTCAAAACTGTTGTTGTCATTCCCTATTCTTCTGCACATCCAGACGGTCAATTCTAGCACAAAGCACCATACTATTGTGGTCATGCCTGATTTTTGCAAAGAATTGTTCTTTTCCACCCATAATAACTCAAACAAACTTGGATGAAGATCGGATCGACATGCTCGTCGATTCTTTGGGACGCTTTGGCAATTTAATTTTGAAAAAAGGAACGTACGATTCGTATTATGGCACGACTTCTCCTGGAATGGGGTTTCGAATCAAAACAACTCAAACGAAACAAGTTTGAAATCGTTGTTAGCTTGCTAATTGTATCCTTTAAAGCACCATACGGTTGTGATGAAGATCTCATTCACATGTTCGTCATTTCTTTTGGATGCTTTGATGCTGTAATTTGGAAAAAAGCAACGTACGATTCTGATTGTGGCACGACATCTCCCGGAATGGGGTTTTTGAATTAGAACAACTCAAACTAAACTTGTTTAAAATCATCGATAGCTTGCTAATTGTTTCTTTTACTTGTCTAGATGGTCGAATTTGGCACAAAGCATCATACGGTTGTGATCATTCATGGGTGCAGCAAGGACGTCCTCACGATCGAATTTGGCATAAAGCAACGTATAATTCTAAGTATGGCACAATTTCACTTGGATTGAGACTTTTCGTATCAAAACAAGTCAAACGAAACAAGTTCGAAACCGTTGTTGTCATTCTCTATTCTTCTGGACATCCAGACGGTCAATTCTAGCACAAAGCACCATACGGTTGTGGTCATGCCTGATTTTTGCAAGGAATTGTTCTTTTTGACTCAGAACAACTCCAACAAACATGGATGAAGATCAGATCGACATGCTCGTCGTTTCTTTGGGACGCTTTGACGGTTTAATTTTGAAAAAAGCAACATATGATTCGTATTATGGCACGACTTCTCCTGGAATATGGTTTTCGAATCAAAACAACTCAAATGAAACAAGTTTAAAATGGTTGGTAGCTTGTGAATTGTTTCCTTTACAGGGTCGAATTAGGAACAAAGCACCATACGGTTGTGATGAAGATCGGATTGACTTGTTCGTCATTTCTTTTGGATGCTTTGATGGTCTAATTTGGAAAAAAGCAACGTACGATTCTGATTATGGCACGACTTCTCAATGAATAGGGTTTTTGAATTAGAACAACTCAAACTAAACTTGTTTAAAATCTTCGATAACTTGCTAATTGTTTCTTTTACTTGTCCAGATGGTCGAATTTGGCACAAAGCACCACACGGTTGTGATCATTCATGAGTGCAGCAAGGACGTCGTCACGGTCGAATTTGGCATAAAGCAACGTATAATTCTAAGTATGGCACGATTTCACTTGGATTGGGACTTTTCGAATCAAAACAAGTCAAACAAAACAAGTTCGAAACCGTTGTTGTGATTCTCTATTCTTCTGCATAGCCAGACGGTGAATTCTAGCACAAAGCAACATATTGTTGTGGTCATGCCTGATTTTTGCAAGGAATTGCTCTTTTCGACTCAGAACAACTTAAACAAACTTGGATGAAGATCGGATCGACGTACTCGTCGTTTCTTTGGGACACTTTGATGGTTTAATTTCAAAATAAGCAACGTACGATTCGTATTATGCCAGGACTTCTCCTGGAATGTGGTTTTCGAATCAAAACAACTCAAAGGAAACAAGTTTAAAATGGTTGGTAGCTTTCTAATTGTTTCCTTTAGATGTCCAAATGGTCGAATTTGGAACAAAGCACCATACGGTTGTGATGAAGATTGGATTCACATGTTCGTCATTTCTTTTGGATGCTTTGATGCTCTAATTTGGAAAAAAGCAACGTACGATTCTGATTGTGGCACAACTTCTCCAGGAATTGGGTTTTTGAATTAGAACAACTCAAACTAAACTTGTTTAAAATCATCGATAGCTTGCTAATTGTTTCTTTTACTTGTCCAGATGGTCGAATTTGGCACGAAGCACCATACGGTTGTGATAATTCATCAGTGCAGCAAGGAATTACTCTTTTCGATTCAGGACGTCCTCACGGTCGAATTTGGCATAAAGCAACTTATAATTCTAAGTATGGCACGATTTCACTTGGATTGGGACTTTTCGAATCAAAACAAGTCAAACGAAAAGAGTTCAAAACCGTTGTTGTCATTCTCTATTCCTCTGGACATCCAGCTGGTCAATTCTAGCACAAAGCACCATACGGTTGTCGTCATGCCTGATTTTTGTAATGAATTGTTCTTTTCGACTCAGAACAACTCAAACAAACATGGATGAAGATCGGATCGACATGCTCGTCGTTTCTTTGGGACGCTTTGGCGGTTTAATTTTGAAAAAAGCAACGTACGATTCGTATTATGGCACGACTTCTCCTGTAATGTGGTTTTCGAATCAAAACTACTCAAATGAAACGAGTTTAAAATGGTTGGTAGCTTGCTAATTGTTTCCTTTAGATGTCCAAAAGGTCGAATTTGGAACAAAGCACCGTACGGTTGTGACAAAGATCGGATTGACTTGTCCGCCATTTCTTTTGGATGCTTTGATGGTCTAATTTGGAAAAATGCAACGTACGATTCTGATTATGGCACAACTTCTCTAGGAATGGGGTATTTGAATCAGAACAACTCAAACTAAACTTGTCTAAAATCGTGGATAGCTGGCTAATGGTTTCTTTTAGTTGTCCAGATGGTCGAATTTGGCACAAAGCACCATACGGTTGTGATTATTCATGAGTGGAGCAAGGAATTACTCTTTTCGATTCAGGACGTCCTCGCGGTCGAATTTGGCATAAAGCAACGTATAATTCTAAGTATGGCACGATTTCACTTGCATTGGGACTTTTCGAATCAAAACAAGTCAAACGAAACAAGTTCAAAACTGTTGTTGTCATTCCCTATTCTTCTGCACATCCAGACGGTCAATTCTAGCACAAAGCACCATACTGTTGTGGTCATGCCTGATTTTTGCAAGGAATTGTTCTTTTCCACCCATAATAACTCAAACAAACTTGGATGAAGATCGGATCGACATGCTCGTCGTTTCTTTGGGACGCTTTGGCGGTTTAATTTTAAAAAAAGCAACGTACGATTCGTATTATGGCACGACTTCTCCTGGAATGGGGTTTCGAATCAAAATAACTCAAACGAAATAAGTTTGAAATCGTTGTTAGCTTGCTAATTGTATCCTTTAAAGCACCATACGGTTCTGATGAAGATCAGATTGACATGTTCGTCATTTCTTTTGGATGCTTTGACGCTGTAATTTGGAAAAAAGCAACGTACGATTCTGATTGTGGCACGACTTCTCCCGAATGGGGTTTTTGAATTAGAACAACTCAAACTAAACTTGTTTAAAATCATCGATAGCTTGCTAATTGTTTCTTTTACTTGTCCAGATGGTCGAATTTGGCACAAAGCATCATACGGTTGTGATCATTCATGGGTGCAGCAAGGACGTCCTCACGGTCGAATTTGGCATAAAGCAACGTATAATTCTAAGTATGGCACAATTTCACTTGGATTGAGACTTTTCGTATCAAAACAAGTCAAACGAAACAAGTTCGAAACCGTTGTTGTCATTCTCTATTCTTCTGGACATCCAGACGGTCAATTCTAGCACAAAGTACCATACGGTTGTGGTCATGCCTGATTTTTGCAAGGAATTGTTCTTTTCGACTCAGAACAACTCCAACAAACATGGATGAAGATCAGATCGACATGCTCGTCGTTTCTTTGGGACGCTTTGACGGTTTAATTTCGAAAAAAGCAACGTATGATTCGTATTATGGCACGACTTCTCCTGGAATATGGTTTTCGAATCAAAACAACTCAAAGGAAACAAGTTTAAAATGGTTGGTAGCTTGCTAATTGTTTCCTTTAGATGTCCAAATGGTCGAATTTGGAACAAAGCACCATACGGTTGTGATGAAGATTGGATTCACATGTTCGTCATTTCTTTTGGATGCTTTGATGCTCTAATTTGGAAAAAAGCAACGTACGATTCTGATTATGGCACGACTTCTCAATGAATAGGGTTTTTGAATTAGAACAACTCAAACTAAACTTGTTTAAAATCTTCGATAACTTGCTAATTGTTTCTTTTACTTGTCCAGATGGTCGAATTTGGCACAAAGCACCACACGGTTGTGATCATTCATGAGTGCAGCAAGGACGTCGTCACGGTCGAATTTGGCATAAAGCAACGTATAATTCTAAGTATGGCACGATTTCACTTGGATTGGGACTTTTCGAATCAAAACAAGTCAAACAAAACAAGTTCGAAACCGTTGTTGTGATTCTCTATTCTTCTGCATAGCCAGACGGTGAATTCTAGCACAAAGCAACATATTGTTGTGGTCATGCCTGATTTTTGCAAGGAATTGCTCTTTTCGACTCAGAACAACTTAAACAAACTTGGATGAAGATCGGATCGACGTACTCGTCGTTTCTTTGGGACGCTTTGATGGTTTAATTTCAAAATAAGCAACGTACGATTCGTATTATGCCAGGACTTCTCCTGGAATGTGGTTTTCGAATCAAAACAACTCAAAGGAAACAAGTTTAAAATGGTTGGTAGCTTGCTAATTGTTTCCTTTAGATGTCCAAATGGTCGAATTTGGAACAAAGCACCATACGGTTGTGATGAAGATTGGATTCACATGTTCGTCATTTCTTTTGGATGCTTTGATGCTCTAATTTGGAAAAAAGCAACGTACGATTCTGATTGTGGCACAACTTCTCCAGGAATTGGGTTTTTCAATTAGAACAACTCAAACTAAACTTGTTTAAAATCATCGATAGCTTGCTAATTGTTTCTTTTACTTGTCCAGATGGTCGAATTTGGCACAAAGCACCATACGGTTGTGATAATTCATCAGTGCAACAAGGAATTACTCTTTTCGATTCAGGACGTCCTCACGGTCGAATTTGGCATAAAGCAACTTATAATTCTAAGTATGGCACGATTTCACTTGGATTGGGACTTTTCGAATCAAAACAAGTCAAACGAAAAGAGTTCAAAACCGTTGTTGTCATTCTCTATTCCTCTGGACATCCAGATGGTCAATTCTAGCACAAAGCACCATACGGTTGTCGTCATGCCTGATTTTTGTAATGAATTGTTCTTTTCGACTCAGAACAACTCAAACAAACATGGATGAAGATCGGATCGACATGCTCGTCGTTTCTTTGGGACGCTTTGGCGGTTTAATTTTGAAAAAAGCAACGTACGATTCGTATTATGGCACGACTTCTCCTGTAATGTGGTTTTCGAATCAAAACTACTCAAATGAAACGAGTTTAAAATGGTTGGTAGCTTGCTAATTGTTTCCTTTAGATGTCCAAAAGGTCGAATTTGGAACAAAGCACCATACGGTTGTGACGAAGATCGGATTGACTTGTCCGCCATTTCTTTTGGATGCTTTGATGGTCTAATTTGGAAAAATGCAACGTACGATTCTGATTATGGCACAACTTCTCTAGGAATGGGGTATTTGAATCAGAACAACTCAAACTAAACTTGTCTAAAATCGTGGATAGCTGGCTAATGGTTTCTTTTAGTTGTCCAGATGGTCGAATTTGGCACAAAGCACCATACGGTTGTGATTATTCATGAGTGGAGCAAGGAATTACTCTTTTCGATTCAGGACGTCCTCGCGGTCGAATTTGGCATTAAGCAACGTATAATTCTAAGTATGGCACGATTTCACTTGCATTGGGACTTTTCGAATCAAAACAAGTCAAACGAAACAAGTTCAAAACTGTTGTTGTCATTCCCTATTCTTCTGCACATCCAGACGGTCAATTCTAGCACAAAGCACCATACTATTGTGGTCATGCCTGATTTTTGCAAAGAATTGTTCTTTTCCACCCATAATAACTCAAACAAACTTGGATGAAGATCGGATCGACATGCTCGTCGATTCTTTGGGACGCTTTGGCAATTTAATTTTGAAAAAAGGAACGTACGATTCGTATTATGGCACGACTTCTCCTGGAATGGGGTTTCGAATCAAAACAACTCAAACGAAACAAGTTTGAAATCGTTGTTAGCTTGCTAATTGTATCCTTTAAAGCACCATACGGTTGTGATGAAGATCTCATTCACATGTTCGTCATTTCTTTTGGATGCTTTGATGCTGTAATTTGGAAAAAAGCAACGTACGATTCTGATTGTGGCACGACATCTCCCGGAATGGGGTTTTTGAATTAGAACAACTCAAACTAAACTTGTTTAAAATCATCGATAGCTTGCTAATTGTTTCTTTTACTTGTCTAGATGGTCGAATTTGGCACAAAGCATCATACGGTTGTGATCATTCATGGGTGCAGCAAGGACGTCCTCACGATCGAATTTGGCATAAAGCAACGTATAATTCTAAGTATGGCACAATTTCACTTGGATTGAGACTTTTCGTATCAAAACAAGTCAAACGAAACAAGTTCGAAACCGTTGTTGTCATTCTCTATTCTTCTGGACATCCAGACGGTCAATTCTAGCACAAAGCACCATACGGTTGTGGTCATGCCTGATTTTTGCAAGGAATTGTTCTTTTTGACTCAGAACAACTCCAACAAACATGGATGAAGATCAGATCGACATGCTCGTCGTTTCTTTGGGACGCTTTGACGGTTTAATTTTGAAAAAAGCAACATATGATTCGTATTATGGCACGACTTCTCCTGGAATATGGTTTTCGAATCAAAACAACTCAAATGAAACAAGTTTAAAATGGTTGGTAGCTTGTGAATTGTTTCCTTTACAGGGTCGAATTAGGAACAAAGCACCATACGGTTGTGATGAAGATCGGATTGACTTGTTCGTCATTTCTTTTGGATGCTTTGATGGTCTAATTTGGAAAAAAGCAACGTACGATTCTGATTATGGCACGACTTCTCAATGAATAGGGTTTTTGAATTAGAACAACTCAAACTAAACTTGTTTAAAATCTTCGATAACTTGCTAATTGTTTCTTTTACTTGTCCAGATGGTCGAATTTGGCACAAAGCACCACACGGTTGTGATCATTCATGAGTGCAGCAAGGACGTCGTCACGGTCGAATTTGGCATAAAGCAACGTATAATTCTAAGTATGGCACGATTTCACTTGGATTGGGACTTTTCGAATCAAAACAAGTCAAACAAAACAAGTTCGAAACCGTTGTTGTGATTCTCTATTCTTCTGCATAGCCAGACGGTGAATTCTAGCACAAAGCAACATATTGTTGTGGTCATGCCTGATTTTTGCAAGGAATTGCTCTTTTCGACTCAGAACAACTTAAACAAACTTGGATGAAGATCGGATCGACGTACTCGTCGTTTCTTTGGGACGCTTTGATGGTTTAATTTCAAAATAAGCAACGTACGATTCGTATTATGCCAGGACTTCTCCTGGAATGTGGTTTTCGAATCAAAACAACTCAAAGGAAACAAGTTTAAAATGGTTGGTAGCTTGCTAATTGTTTCCTTTAGATGTCCAAATGGTCGAATTTGGAACAAAGCACCATACGGTTGTGATGAAGATTGGATTCACATGTTCGTCATTTTTTTTGGATGCTTTGATGCTCTAATTTGGAAAAAAGCAACGTACGATTCTGATTGTGGCACAACTTCTCCAGGAATTGGGTTTTTGAATTAGAACAACTCAAACTAAACTTGTTTAAAATCATCGATAGCTTGCTAATTGTTTCTTTTACTTGTCCAGATGGTCGAATTTGGCACGAAGCACCATACGGTTGTGATAATTCATCAGTGCAGCAAGGAATTACTCTTTTCGATTCAGGACGTCCTCACGGTCGAATTTGGCATAAAGCAACTTATAATTCTAAGTATGGCACGATTTCACTTGGATTGGGACTTTTCGAATCAAAACAAGTCAAACGAAAAGAGTTCAAAACCGTTGTTGTCATTCTCTATTCCTCTGGACATCCAGCTGGTCAATTCTAGCACAAAGCACCATACGGTTGTCGTCATGCCTGATTTTTGTAATGAATTGTTCTTTTCGACTCAGAACAACTCAAACAAACATGGATGAAGATCGGATCGACATGCTCGTCGTTTCTTTGGGACGCTTTGGCGGTTTAATTTTGAAAAAAGCAACGTACGATTCGTATTATGGCACGACTTCTCCTGTAATGTGGTTTTCGAATCAAAACTACTCAAATGAAACGAGTTTAAAATGGTTGGTAGCTTGCTAATTGTTTCCTTTAGATGTCCAAAAGGTCGAATTTGGAACAAAGCACCGTACGGTTGTGACAAAGATCGGATTGACTTGTCCGCCATTTCTTTTGGATGCTTTGATGGTCTAATTTGGAAAAATGCAACGTACGATTCTGATTATGGCACAACTTCTCTAGGAATGGGGTATTTGAATCAGAACAACTCAAACTAAACTTGTCTAAAATCGTGGATAGCTGGCTAATGGTTTCTTTTAGTTGTCCAGATGGTCGAATTTGGCACAAAGCACCATACGGTTGTGATTATTCATGAGTGGAGCAAGGAATTACTCTTTTCGATTCAGGACGTCCTCGCGGTCGAATTTGGCATAAAGCAACGTATAATTCTAAGTATGGCACGATTTCACTTGCATTGGGACTTTTCGAATCAAAACAAGTCAAACGAAACAAGTTCAAAACTGTTGTTGTCATTCCCTATTCTTCTGCAAATCCAGACGGTCAATTCTAGCACAAAGCACCATACTATTGTGGTCATGCCTGATTTTTGCAAAGAATTGTTCTTTTCCACCCATAATAACTCAAACAAACTTGGATGAAGATCGGATCGACATGCTCGTCGTTTCTTTGGGACGCTTTGGCAATTTAATTTTGAAAAAAGCAACGTACGATTCGTATTATGTCACGACTTCTCCTGGAATGGGGTTTCGAATCAAAATAACTCAAACGAAATAAGTTTGAAATCGTTGTTAGCTTGCTAATTGTATCCTTTAAAGCACCATACGGTTCTGATGAAGATCAGATTGACATGTTCGTCATTTCTTTTGGATGCTTTGACGCTGTAATTTGGAAAAAAGCAACGTACGATTCTGATTGTGGCACGACTTCTCCCGAATGGGGTTTTTGAATTAGAACAACTCAAACTAAACTTGTTTAAAATCATCGATAGCTTGCTAATTGTTTCTTTTACTTGTCCAGATGGTCGAATTTGGCACAAAGCATCATACGGTTGTGATCATTCATGGGTGCAGCAAGGACGTCCTCACGGTCGAATTTGGCATAAAGCAACGTATAATTCTAAGTATGGCACAATTTCACTTGGATTGAGACTTTTCGTATCAAAACAAGTCAAACGAAACAAGTTCGAAACCGTTGTTGTCATTCTCTATTCTTCTGGACATCCAGACGGTCAATTCTAGCACAAAGTACCATACGGTTGTGGTCATGCCTGATTTTTGCAAGGAATTGTTCTTTTCGACTCAGAACAACTCCAACAAACATGGATGAAGATCAGATCGACATGCTCGTCGTTTCTTTGGGACGCTTTGACGGTTTAATTTCAAAAAAAGCAACGTATGATTCGTATTATGGCACGACTTCTCCTGGAATATGGTTTTCGAATCAAAACAACTCAAATGAAACAAGTTTAAAATGGTTGGTAGCTTGTGAATTGTTTCCTTTAAAGGGTCGAATTAGGAACAAAGCACCATACGGTTGTGATGAAGATCGGATTGACTTGTTCGTCATTTCTTTTGGATGCTTTGATGGTCTAATTTGGAAAAAAGCAACGTACGATTCTGATTATGGCACGACTTCTCAATGAATAGGGTTTTTGAATTAGAACAACTCAAACTAAACTTGTTTAAAATCTTTGATAACTTGCTAATTGTTTCTTTTACTTGTCCAGATGGTCGAATTTGGCACAAAGCACCACACGGTTGTGATCATTCATGAGTGCAGCAAGGACGTCATCACGGTCGAATTTGGCATAAAGCAACGTATAATTCTAAGTATGGCATGATTTCACTTGGATTGGGACTTTTCGAATCAAAACAAGTCAAACAAAACAAGTTCGAAACCGTTGTTGTGATTCTCTATTCTTCTGCATAGCCAGACGGTGAATTCTAGCACAAAGCAACATATTGTTGTGGTCATGCCTGATTTTTGCAAGGAATTGCTCTTTTCGACTCAGAACAACTTAAACAAACTTGGATGAAGATCGGATCGACGTACTCGTCGTTTCTTTGGGACGCTTTGATGGTTTAATTTCAAAATAAGCAACGTACGATTCGTATTATGCCAGGACTTCTCCTGGAATGTGGTTTTCGAATCAAAACAACTCGAAGGAAACAAGTTTAAAATGGTTGGTAGCTTGCTAATTGTTTCCTTTAGATGTCCAAATGGTCGAATTTGGAACAGAGCACCATACGGTTGTGATGAAGATTGGATTCACATGTTCGTCATTTCTTTTGGATGCTTTGATGCTCTAATTTGGAAAAAAGCAACGTACGATTCTGATTGTGGCACAACTTCTCCAGGAATTGGGTTTTTGAATTAGAACAACTCAAACTAAACTTGTTTAAAATCATCGATAGCTTGCTAATTGTTTCTTTTACTTGTCCAGATGGTCGAATTTGGCACAAAGCACCATACGGTTGTGATAATTCATCAGTGCAGCAAGGAATTACTCTTTTCGATTCAGGACGTCCTCACGGTTGAATTTGGCATAAAGCAACTTATAATTCTAAGTATGGCACGATTTCACTTGGATTGGGACTTTTCGAATCAAAACAAGTCAAACGAAAAGAGTTCAAAACCGTTGTTGTCATTCTCTATTCCTCTGGACATCCAGATGGTCAATTCTAGCACAAAGCACCATACGGTTGTCGTCATGCCTGATTTTTGTAATGAATTGTTCTTTTCGACTCAGAACAACTCAAACAAACATGGATGAAGATCGGATCGACATGCTCGTCGTTTCTTTGGGACGCTTTGGCGGTTTAATTTTGAAAAAAGCAACGTACGATTCGTATTATGGCACGACTTCTCCTGTAATGTGGTTTTCGAATCAAAACTACTCAAATGAAACGAGTTTAAAATGGTTGGTAGCTTGCTAATTGTTTCCTTTAGATGTCCAAAAGGTCGAATTTGGAACAAAGCACCATACGGTTGTGACGAAGATCGGATTGACTTGTCCGCCATTTCTTTTGGATGCTTTGATGGTCTAATTTGGAAAAATGCAACGTACGATTCTGATTATGGCACAACTTCTCTAGGAATGGGGTATTTGAATCAGAACAACTCAAACTAAACTTGTCTAAAATCGTGGATAGCTGGCTAATGGTTTCTTTTAGTTGTCCAGATGGTCGAATTTGGCACAAAGCACCATACGGTTGTGATTATTCATGAGTGGAGCAAGGAATTACTCTTTTCGATTCAGGACGTCCTCGCAGTCGAATTTGGCATAAAGCAACGTATAATTCTAAGTATGGCACGATTTCACTTGCATTGGGACTTTTCGAATCAAAACAAGTCAAACGAAACAAGTTCAAAACTGTTGTTGTCATTCCCTATTCTTCTGCACATCCAGACGGTCAATTCTAGCACAAAGCACCATACTATTGTGGTCATGCCTGATTTTTGCAAAGAATTGTTCTTTTCCACCCATAATAACTCAAACAAACTTGGATGAAGATCGGATCGACATGCTCGTCGTTTCTTTGGGACGCTTTGGCAATTTAATTTTGAAAAAAGCAACGTACGATTCGTATTATGGCACGACTTCTCCTGGAATGGGGTTTCGAATCAAAACAACTCAAACGAAACAAGTTTGAAATCGTTGTTAGCTTGCTAATTGTATCCTTTAAAGCACCATACGGTTCTGATGAAGATCAGATTGACATGTTCGTCATTTCTTTTGGATGCTTTGACGCTGTAATTTGGAAAAAAGCAACGTACGATTCTGATTGTGGCACGACTTCTCCCGAATGGGGTTTTTGAATTAGAACAACTCAAACTAAACTTGTTTAAAATCATCGATAGCTTGCTAATTGTTTCTTTTACTTGTCCAGATGGTCGAATTTGGCACAAAGCATCATACGGTTGTGATCATTCATGGGTGCAGCAAGGACGTCCTCACGGTCGAATTTGGCATAAAGCAACGTATAATTCTAAGTATGGCACAATTTCACTTGGATTGAGACTTTTCGTATCAAAACAAGTCAAACGAAACAAGTTCGAAACCGTTGTTGTCATTCTCTATTCTTCTGGACATCCAGACGGTCAATTCTAGCACAAAGTACCATACGGTTGTGGTCATGCCTGATTTTTGCAAGGAATTGTTCTTTTCGACTCAGAACAACTCCAACAAACATGGATGAAGATCAGATCGACATGCTCGTCGTTTCTTTGGGACGCTTTGACGGTTTAATTTCGAAAAAAGCAACGTATGATTCGTATTATGGCACGACTTCTCCTGGAATATGGTTTTCGAATCAAAACAACTCAAATGAAACAAGTTTAAAATGGTTGGTAGCTTGTGAATTGTTTCCTTTACAGGGTCGAATTAGGAACAAAGCACCATACGGTTGTGATGAAGATCGGATTGACTTGTTCGTCATTTCTTTTGGATGCTTTGATGGTCTAATTTGGAAAAAAGCAACGTACGATTCTGATTATGGCACGACTTCTCAATGAATAGGGTTTTTGAATTAGAACAACTCAAACTAAACTTGTTTAAAATCTTTGATAACTTGCTAATTGTTTCTTTTACTTGTCCAGATGGTCGAATTTGGCACAAAGCACCACACGGTTGTGATCATTCATGAGTGCAGCAAGGACGTCGTCACGGTCGAATTTGGCATAAAGCAACGTATAATTCTAAGTATGGCACGATTTCACTTGGATTGGGACTTTTTGAATCAAAACATGTCAAACAAAACAAGTTCGAAACCGTTGTTGTGATTCTCTATTCTTCTGCATAGCCAGACGGTGAATTCTAGCACAAAGCAACATATTGTTGTGGTCATGCCTGATTTTTGCAAGGAATTGCTCTTTTCGACTCAGAACAACTTAAACAAACTTGGATGAAGATCGGATCGACGTACTCGTCGTTTCTTTGGGACGCTTTGATGGTTTAATTTCAAAATAAGCAACGTACGATTCGTATTATGCCAGGACTTCTCCTGGAATGTGGTTTTCGAATCAAAACAACTCGAAGGAAACAAGTTTAAAATGGTTGGTAGCTTGCTAATTGTTTCCTTTAGATGTCCAAATGGTCGAATTTGGAACAGAGCACCATACGGTTGTGATGAAGATTGGATTCACATGTTCGTCATTTCTTTTGGATGCTTTGATGCTCTAATTTGGAAAAAAGCAACGTACGATTCTGATTGTGGCACAACTTCTCCAGGAATTGGGTTTTTGAATTAGAACAACTCAAACTAAACTTGTTTAAAATCATCGATAGCTTGCTAATTGTTTCTTTTACTTGTCCAGATGGTCGAATTTGGCACAAAGCACCATACGGTTGTGATAATTCATCAGTGCAGCAAGGAATTACTCTTTTCGATTCAGGACGTCCTCACGGTTGAATTTGGCATAAAGCAACTTATAATTCTAAGTATGGCACGATTTCACTTGGATTGGGACTTTTCGAATCAAAACAAGTCAAACGAAAAGAGTTCAAAACCGTTGTTGTCATTCTCTATTCCTCTGGACATCCAGATGGTCAATTCTAGCACAAAGCACCATACGGTTGTCGTCATGCCTGATTTTTGTAATGAATTGTTCTTTTCGACTCAGAACAACTCAAACAAACATGGATGAAGATCGGATCGACATGCTCGTCGTTTCTTTGGGACGCTTTGGCGGTTTAATTTTGAAAAAAGCAACGTACGATTCGTATTATGGCACGACTTCTCCTGTAATGTGGTTTTCGAATCAAAACTACTCAAATGAAACGAGTTTAAAATGGTTGGTAGCTTGCTAATTGTTTCCTTTAGATGTCCAAAAGGTCGAATTTGGAACAAAGCACCATACGGTTGTGACGAAGATCGGATTGACTTGTCCGCCATTTCTTTTGGATGCTTTGATGGTCTAATTTGGAAAAATGCAACGTACGATTCTGATTATGGCACAACTTCTCTAGGAATGGGGTATTTGAATCAGAACAACTCAAACTAAACTTGTCTAAAATCGTGGATAGCTGGCTAATGGTTTCTTTTAGTTGTCCAGATGGTCGAATTTGGCACAAAGCACCATACGGTTGTGATTATTCATGAGTGGAGCAAGGAATTACTCTTTTCGATTCAGGACGTCCTCGCGGTCGAATTTGGCATAAAGCAACGTATAATTCTAAGTATGGCACGATTTCACTTGCATTGGGACTTTTCGAATCAAAACAAGTCAAACGAAACAAGTTCAAAACTGTTGTTGTCATTCCCTATTCTTCTGCACATCCAGACGGTCAATTCTAGCACAAAGCACCATACTATTGTGGTCATGCCTGATTTTTGCAAAGAATTGTTCTTTTCCACCCATAATAACTCAAACAAACTTGGATGAAGATCGGATCGACATGCTCGTCGTTTCTTTGGGACGCTTTGGCAATTTAATTTTGAAAAAAGCAACGTACGATTCGTATTATGGCACGACTTCTCCTGGAATGGGGTTTCGAATCAAAACAACTCAAACGAAACAAGTTTGAAATCGTTGTTAGCTTGCTAATTGTATCCTTTAAAGCACCATACGGTTGTGATGAAGATCAGATTGACATGTTCGTCATTTATTTTGGATGCTTTGACGCTGTAATTTGGAAAAAAGCAACGTACGATTCTGATTGTGGCACGACTTCTCCCGGAATGGGGTTTTTGAATTAGAACAACTCAAACTAAACTTGTTTAAAATCATCGATAGCTTGCTAATTGTTTCTTTTACTTGTCCAGATGGTCGAATTTGGCACAAAGCATCATACGGTTGTGATCATTCATGGGTGCAGCAAGGACGTCCTCACGGTCGAATTTGGCATAAAGCAACGTATAATTCTAAGTATGGCATAATTTCACTTGGATTGAGACTTTTCGTATCAAAACAAGTCAAACGAAACAAGTTCGAAACCGTTGTTGTCATTCTCTATTCTTCTGGACATCCAGACGGTCAATTCTAGCACAAAGTACCATACGGTTGTGGTCATGCCTGATTTTTGCAAGGAATTGTTCTTTTCGACTCAGAACAACTCCAACAAACATGGATGAAGATCAGATCGACATGCTCGTCGTTTCTTTGGGACGCTTTGACGGTTTAATTTCGAAAAAAGCAACGTATGATTCGTATTATGGCACGACTTCTCCTGGAATATGGTTTTCGAATCAAAACAACTCAAATGAAACAAGTTTAAAATGGTTGGTAGCTTGTGAATTGTTTCCTTTACAGGGTCGAATTAGGAACAAAGCACCATACGGTTGTGATGAAGATCGGATTGACTTGTTCGTCATTTCTTTTGGATGCTTTGATGGTCTAATTTGGAAAAAAGCAACGTACGATTCTGATTATGGCACGACTTCTCAATGAATAGGGTTTTTGAATTAGAACAACTCAAACTAAACTTGTTTAAAATCTTCGATAACTTGCTAATTGTTTCTTTTACTTGTCCAGATGGTCGAATTTGGCACAAAGCACCACACGGTTGTGATCATTCATGAGTGCAGCAAGGACGTCGTCACGGTCGAATTAGGCATAAAGCAACGTATAATTCTAAGTATGGCACGATTTCACTTGGATTGGGACTTTTTGAATCAAAACATGTCAAACAAAACAAGTTCGAAACCGTTGTTGTGATTCTCTATTCTTCTGCATAGCCAGACGGTGAATTCTAGCACAAAGCAACATATTGTTGTGGTCATGCCTGATTTTTGCAAGGAATTGCTCTTTTCGACTCAGAACAACTTAAACAAACTTGGATGAAGATCGGATCGACGTACTCGTCGTTTCTTTGGGACGCTTTGATGGTTTAATTTCAAAATAAGCAACGTACGATTCGTATTATGCCAGGACTTCTCCTGGAATGTGGTTTTCGAATCAAAACAACTCGAAGGAAACAAGTTTAAAATGGTTGGTAGCTTGCTAATTGTTTCCTTTAGATGTCCAAATGGTCGAATTTGGAACAGAGCACCATACGGTTGTGATGAAGATTGGATTCACATGTTCGTCATTTCTTTTGGATGCTTTGATGCTCTAATTTGGAAAAAAGCAACGTACGATTCTGATTGTGGCACAACTTCTCCAGGAATTGGGTTTTTGAATTAGAACAACTCAAACTAAACTTGTTTAAAATCATCGATAGCTTGCTAATTGTTTCTTTTACTTGTCCAGATGGTCGAATTTGGCACAAAGCACCATACGGTTGTGATAATTCATCAGTGCAGCAAGGAATTACTCTTTTCGATTCAGGACGTCCTCACGGTTGAATTTGGCATAAAGCAACTTATAATTCTAAGTATGGCACGATTTCACTTGGATTGGGACTTTTCGAATCAAAACAAGTCAAACGAAAAGAGTTCAAAACCGTTGTTGTCATTCTCTATTCCTCTGGACATCCAGATGGTCAATTCTAGCACAAAGCACCATACGGTTGTCGTCATGCCTGATTTTTGTAATGAATTGTTCTTTTCGACTCAGAACAACTCAAACAAACATGGATGAAGATCGGATCGACATGCTCGTCGTTTCTTTGGGACGCTTTGGCGGTTTAATTTTGAAAAAAGCAACGTACGATTCGTATTATGGCACGACTTCTCCTGTAATGTGGTTTTTGAATCAAAACTACTCAAATGAAACGAGTTTAAAATGGTTGGTAGCTTGCTAATTGTTTCCTTTAGATGTCCAAAAGGTCGAATTTGGAACAAAGCACCATACGGTTGTGACGAAGATCGGATTGACTTGTCCGCCATTTCTTTTGGATGCTTTGATGGTCTAATTTGGAAAAATGCAACGTACGATTCTGATTATGGCACAACTTCTCTAGGAATGGGGTATTTGAATCAGAACAACTCAAACTAAACTTGTCTAAAATCGTGGATAGCTGGCTAATGGTTTCTTTTAGTTGTCCAGATGGTCGAATTTGGCACAAAGCACCATACGGTTGTGATTATTCATGAGTGGAGCAAGGAATTACTCTTTTCGATTCAGGACGTCCTCGCGGTCGAATTTGGCATAAAGCAACGTATAATTCTAAGTATGGCACGATTTCACTTGCATTGGGACTTTTCGAATCAAAACAAGTCAAACGAAACAAGTTCAAAACTGTTGTTGTCATTCCCTATTCTTCTGCACATCCAGACGGTCAATTCTAGCACAAAGCACCATACTATTGTGGTCATGCCTGATTTTTGCAAAGAATTGTTCTTTTCCACCCATAATAACTCAAACAAACTTGGATGAAGATCGGATCGACATGCTCGTCGTTTCTTTGGGACGCTTTGGCAATTTAATTTTGAAAAAAGCAACGTACGATTCGTATTATGGCACGACTTCTCCTGGAATGGGGTTTCGAATCAAAACAACTCAAACGAAACAAGTTTGAAATCGTTGTTAGCTTGCTAATTGTATCCTTTAAAGCACCATACGGTTGTGATGAAGATCAGATTGACATGTTCGTCATTTATTTTGGATGCTTTGACGCTGTAATTTGGAAAAAAGCAACGTACGATTCTGATTGTGGCACGACTTCTCCCGGAATGGGGTTTTTGAATTAGAACAACTCAAACTAAACTTGTTTAAAATCATCGATAGCTTGCTAATTGTTTCTTTTACTTGTCCAGATGGTCGAATTTGGCACAAAGCATCATACGGTTGTGATCATTCATGGGTGCAGCAAGGACGTCCTCACGGTCGAATTTGGCATAAAGCAACGTATAATTCTAAGTATGGCATAATTTCACTTGGATTGAGACTTTTCGTATCAAAACAAGTCAAACGAAACAAGTTCGAAACCGTTGTTGTCATTCTCTATTCTTCTGGACATCCAGACGGTCAATTCTAGCACAAAGCACCATACGGTTGTGGTCATGCCTGATTTTTGCAAGGAATTGTTCTTTTCGACTCAGAACAACTCCAACAAACATGGATGAAGATCAGATCGACATGCTCGTCGTTTCTTTGGGACGCTTTGACGGTTTAATTTCGAAAAAAGCAACGTATGATTCGTATTATGGCACGACTTCTCCTGGAATATGGTTTTCGAATCAAAACAACTCAAATGAAACAAGTTTAAAATGGTTGGTAGCTTGTGAATTGTTTCCTTTACAGGGTCGAATTAGGAACAAAGCACCATACGGTTGTGATGAAGATCGGATTGACTTGTTCGTCATTTCTTTTGGATGCTTTGATGGTCTAATTTGGAAAAAAGCAACGTACGATTCTGATTATGGCACGACTTCTCAATGAATAGGGTTTTTGAATTAGAACAACTCAAACTAAACTTGTTTAAAATCTTCGATAACTTGCTAATTATTTCTTTTACTTGTCCAGATGGTCGACTTTGGCACAAAGCACCACACGGTTGTGATCATTCATGAGTGCAGCAAGGACGTCGTCACGGTCGAATTTGGCATAAAGCAACGTATAATTCTAAGTATGGCACGATTTCACTTGGATTGGGACTTTTCGAATCAAAACAAGTCAAACAAAACAAGTTCGAAACCGTTGTTGTGATTCTCTATTCTTCTGCATAGCCAGACGGTGAATTCTAGCACAAAGCAACATATTGTTGTGGTCATGCCTGATTTTTGCAAGGAATTGCTCTTTTCGACTCAGAACAACTTAAACAAACTTGGATGAAGATCGGATCGACGTACTCGTCGTTTCTTTGGGACGCTTTGATGGTTTAATTTCAAAATAAGCAACGTACGATTCGTATTATGCCAGGACTTCTCCTGGAATGTGGTTTTCGAATCAAAACAACTCAAAGGAAACAAGTTTAAAATGGTTGGTAGCTTGCTAATTGTTTCCTTTAGATGTCCAAATGGTCGAATTTGGAACAAAGCACCATACGGTTGTGATAAAGATTGGATTCACATGTTCGTCATTTCTTTTGGATGCTTTGATGCTCTAATTTGGAAAAAAGCAACGTACGATTCTGATTATGGCACAACTTCTCCAGGAATTGGGTTTTTGAATTAGAACAACTCAAACTAAACTTGTTTAAAATCATCGATAGCTTGCTAATTGTTTCTTTTACTTGTCCAGATGGTCGAATTTGGCACAAAGCACCATACGGTTGTGATAATTCATCAGTGCAGCAAGGAATTACTCTTTTCGATTCAGGACGTCCTCACGGTCGAATTTGGCATAAAGCAACTTATAATTCTAAGTATGGCACGATTTCACTTGGATTGGGACTTTTCGAATCAAAACAAGTCAAACGAAAAGAGTTCAAAACCGTTGTTGTCATTCTCTATTCCTCTGGACATCCAGATGGTCAATTCTAGCACAAAGCACCATACGGTTGTCGTCATGCCTGATTTTTGTAATGAATTGTTCTTTTCGACTCAGAACAACTCAAACAAACATGGATGAAGATCGGATCGACATGCTCGTCGTTTCTTTGGGACGCTTTGGCGGTTTAATTTTGAAAAAAGCAACGTACGATTCGTATTATGGCACGACTTCTCCTGTAATGTGGTTTTCGAATCAAAACTACTCAAATGAAACGAGTTTAAAATGGTTGGTAGCTTGCTAATTGTTTCCTTTAGATGTCCAAAAGGTCGAATTTGGAACAAACCACCATGCGGTTGTGACGAAGATCGGATTGACTTGTCCGCCATTTCTTTTGGATGCTTTGATGGTCTAATTTGGAAAAATGCAACGTACGATTCTGATTATGGCACAACTTCTCTAGGAATGGGGTATTTGAATCAGAACAACTCAAACTAAACTTGTCTAAAATCGTGGATAGCTGGCTAATGGTTTCTTTTAGTTGTCCAGATGGTCGAATTTGGCACAAAGCACCATACGGTTGTGATTATTTATGAGTGGAGCAAGGAATTACTCTTTTCGATTCAGGACGTCCTCGCGGTCGAATTTGGCATTAAGCAACGTATAATTCTAAGTATGGCACGATTTCACTTGCATTGGGACTTTTCGAATCAAAACAAGTCAAACGAAACAAGTTCAAAACTGTTGTTGTCATTCCCTATTCTTCTGCACATCCAGACGGTCAATTCTAGCACAAAGCACCATACTATTGTGGTCATGCCTGATTTTTGCAAAGAATTGTTCTTTTCCACCCATAATAACTCAAACAAACTTGGATGAAGATCGGATCGACATGCTCGTCGTTTCTTTGGGACGCTTTGGCAATTTAATTTTGAAAAAAGGAACGTACGATTCGTATTATGGCACGACTTCTCCTGGAATGGGGTTTCGAATCAAAACAACTCAAACGAAACAAGTTTGAAATCGTTGTTAGCTTGCTAATTGTATCCTTTAAAGCACCATACGGTTGTGATGAAGATCAGATTCACATGTTCGTCATTTCTTTTGGATGCTTTGATGCTGTAATTTGGAAAAAAGCAACGTACGATTCTGATTGTGGCACGACATCTCCAGGAATGGGGTTTTTGAATTAGAACAACTCAAACTAAACTTGTTTAAAATCATCGATAGCTTGCTAATTGTTTCTTTTACTTGTCTAGATGGTCGAATTTGGCACAAAGCATCATACGGTTGTGATCATTCATGGGTGCAGCAAGGACGTCCTCACGATCGAATTTGGCATAAAGCAACGTATAATTCTAAGTATGGCACAATTTCACTTGGATTGAGACTTTTCGTATCAAAACAAGTCAAACGAAACAAGTTCGAAACCGTTGCTGTCATTCTCTATTCTTCTGGACATCCAGACGGTCAATTCTAGCACAAAGCACCATACGGTTGTGGTCATGCCTGATTTTTGCAAGGAATTGTTCTTTTTGACTCAGAACAACTCCAACAAACATGGATGAAGATCAGATCGACATGCTCGTCGTTTCTTTGGGACGCTTTGACGGTTTAATTTTGAAAAAAGCAACATATGATTCGTATTATGGCACGACTTCTCCTGGAATATGGTTTTCGAATCAAAACAACTCAAATGAAACAAGTTTAAAATGGTTGGTAGCTTGTGAATTGTTTCCTTTACAGGGTCGAATTAGGAACAAAGCACCATACGGTTGTGATGAAGATCGGATTGACTTGTTCGTCATTTCTTTTGGATGCTTTGATGGTCTAATTTGGAAAAAAGCAACGTACGATTCTGATTATGGCACGACTTCTCAATGAATAGGGTTTTTGAATTAGAACAACTCAAACTAAACTTGTTTAAAATCTTCGATAACTTGCTAATTGTTTCTTTTACTTGTCCAGATGGTCGAATTTGGCACAAAGCACCACACGGTTGTGATCATTCATGAGTGCAGCAAGGACGTCGTCACGGTCGAATTAGGCATAAAGCAACGTATAATTCTAAGTATGGCACGATTTCACTTGGATTGGGACTTTTTGAATCAAAACATGTCAAACAAAACAAGTTCGAAACCGTTGTTGTGATTCTCTATTCTTCTGCATAGCCAGACGGTGAATTCTAGCACAAAGCAACATATTGTTGTGGTCATGCCTGATTTTTGCAAGGAATTGCTCTTTTCGACTCAGAACAACTTAAACAAACTTGGATGAAGATCGGATCGACGTACTCGTCGTTTCTTTGGGACGCTTTGATGGTTTAATTTCAAAATAAGCAACGTACGATTCGTATTATGCCAGGACTTCTCCTGGAATGTGGTTTTCGAATCAAAACAACTCGAAGGAAACAAGTTTAAAATGGTTGGTAGCTTGCTAATTGTTTCCTTTAGATGTCCAAATGGTCGAATTTGGAACAGAGCACCATACGGTTGTGATGAAGATTGGATTCACATGTTCGTCATTTCTTTTGGATGCTTTGATGCTCTAATTTGGAAAAAAGCAACGTACGATTCTGATTGTGGCACAACTTCTCCAGGAATTGGGTTTTTGAATTAGAACAACTCAAACTAAACTTGTTTAAAATCATCGATAGCTTGCTAATTGTTTCTTTTACTTGTCCAGATGGTCGAATTTGGCACAAAGCACCATACGGTTGTGATAATTCATCAGTGCAGCAAGGAATTACTCTTTTCGATTCAGGACGTCCTCACGGTTGAATTTGGCATAAAGCAACTTATAATTCTAAGTATGGCACGATTTCACTTGGATTGGGACTTTTCGAATCAAAACAAGTCAAACGAAAAGAGTTCAAAACCGTTGTTGTCATTCTCTATTCCTCTGGACATCCAGATGGTCAATTCTAGCACAAAGCACCATACGGTTGTCGTCATGCCTGATTTTTGTAATGAATTGTTCTTTTCGACTCAGAACAACTCAAACAAACATGGATGAAGATCGGATCGACATGCTCGTCGTTTCTTTGGGACGCTTTGGCGGTTTAATTTTGAAAAAAGCAACGTACGATTCGTATTATGGCACGACTTCTCCTGTAATGTGGTTTTTGAATCAAAACTACTCAAATGAAACGAGTTTAAAATGGTTGGTAGCTTGCTAATTGTTTCCTTTAGATGTCCAAAAGGTCGAATTTGGAACAAAGCACCATACGGTTGTGACGAAGATCGGATTGACTTGTCCGCCATTTCTTTTGGATGCTTTGATGGTCTAATTTGGAAAAATGCAACGTACGATTCTGATTATGGCACAACTTCTCTAGGAATGGGGTATTTGAATCAGAACAACTCAAACTAAACTTGTCTAAAATCGTGGATAGCTGGCTAATGGTTTCTTTTAGTTGTCCAGATGGTCGAATTTGGCACAAAGCACCATACGGTTGTGATTATTCATGAGTGGAGCAAGGAATTACTCTTTTCGATTCAGGACGTCCTCGCGGTCGAATTTGGCATAAAGCAACGTATAATTCTAAGTATGGCACGATTTCACTTGCATTGGGACTTTTCGAATCAAAACAAGTCAAACGAAACAAGTTCAAAACTGTTGTTGTCATTCCCTATTCTTCTGCACATCCAGACGGTCAATTCTAGCACAAAGCACCATACTATTGTGGTCATGCCTGATTTTTGCAAAGAATTGTTCTTTTCCACCCATAATAACTCAAACAAACTTGGATGAAGATCGGATCGACATGCTCGTCGTTTCTTTGGGACGCTTTGGCAATTTAATTTTGAAAAAAGCAACGTACGATTCGTATTATGGCACGACTTCTCCTGGAATGGGGTTTCGAATCAAAACAACTCAAACGAAACAAGTTTGAAATCGTTGTTAGCTTGCTAATTGTATCCTTTAAAGCACCATACGGTTGTGATGAAGATCAGATTGACATGTTCGTCATTTATTTTGGATGCTTTGACGCTGTAATTTGGAAAAAAGCAACGTACGATTCTGATTGTGGCACGACTTCTCCCGGAATGGGGTTTTTGAATTAGAACAACTCAAACTAAACTTGTTTAAAATCATCGATAGCTTGCTAATTGTTTCTTTTACTTGTCCAGATGGTCGAATTTGGCACAAAGCATCATACGGTTGTGATCATTCATGGGTGCAGCAAGGACGTCCTCACGGTCGAATTTGGCATAAAGCAACGTATAATTCTAAGTATGGCATAATTTCACTTGGATTGAGACTTTTCGTATCAAAACAAGTCAAACGAAACAAGTTCGAAACCGTTGTTGTCATTCTCTATTCTTCTGGACATCCAGACGGTCAATTCTAGCACAAAGCACCATACGGTTGTGGTCATGCCTGATTTTTGCAAGGAATTGTTCTTTTCGACTCAGAACAACTCCAACAAACATGGATGAAGATCAGATCGACATGCTCGTCGTTTCTTTGGGACGCTTTGACGGTTTAATTTCGAAAAAAGCAACGTATGATTCGTATTATGGCACGACTTCTCCTGGAATATGGTTTTCGAATCAAAACAACTCAAATGAAACAAGTTTAAAATGGTTGGTAGCTTGTGAATTGTTTCCTTTACAGGGTCGAATTAGGAACAAAGCACCATACGGTTGTGATGAAGATCGGATTGACTTGTTCGTCATTTCTTTTGGATGCTTTGATGGTCTAATTTGGAAAAAAGCAACGTACGATTCTGATTATGGCACGACTTCTCAATGAATAGGGTTTTTGAATTAGAACAACTCAAACTAAACTTGTTTAAAATCTTCGATAACTTGCTAATTATTTCTTTTACTTGTCCAGATGGTCGACTTTGGCACAAAGCACCACACGGTTGTGATCATTCATGAGTGCAGCAAGGACGTCGTCACGGTCGAATTTGGCATAAAGCAACGTATAATTCTAAGTATGGCACGATTTCACTTGGATTGGGACTTTTCGAATCAAAACAAGTCAAACAAAACAAGTTCGAAACCGTTGTTGTGATTCTCTATTCTTCTGCATAGCCAGACGGTGAATTCTAGCACAAAGCAACATATTGTTGTGGTCATGCCTGATTTTTGCAAGGAATTGCTCTTTTCGACTCAGAACAACTTAAACAAACTTGGATGAAGATCGGATCGACGTACTCGTCGTTTCTTTGGGACGCTTTGATGGTTTAATTTCAAAATAAGCAACGTACGATTCGTATTATGCCAGGACTTCTCCTGGAATGTGGTTTTCGAATCAAAACAACTCAAAGGAAACAAGTTTAAAATGGTTGGTAGCTTGCTAATTGTTTCCTTTAGATGTCCAAATGGTCGAATTTGGAACAAAGCACCATACGGTTGTGATAAAGATTGGATTCACATGTTCGTCATTTCTTTTGGATGCTTTGATGCTCTAATTTGGAAAAAAGCAACGTACGATTCTGATTATGGCACAACTTCTCCAGGAATTGGGTTTTTGAATTAGAACAACTCAAACTAAACTTGTTTAAAATCATCGATAGCTTGCTAATTGTTTCTTTTACTTGTCCAGATGGTCGAATTTGGCACAAAGCACCATACGGTTGTGATAATTCATCAGTGCAGCAAGGCATTACTCTTTTCGATTCAGGACGTCCTCACGGTCGAATTTGGCATAAAGCAACTTATAATTCTAAGTATGGCACGATTTCACTTGGATTGGGACTTTTCGAATCAAAACAAGTCAAACGAAAAGAGTTCAAAACCGTTGTTGTCATTCTCTATTCCTCTGGACATCCAGATGGTCAATTCTAGCACAAAGCACCATACGGTTGTCGTCATGCCTGATTTTTGTAATGAATTGTTCTTTTCGACTCAGAACAACTCAAACAAACATGGATGAAGATCGGATCGACATGCTCGTCGTTTCTTTGGGACGCTTTGGCGGTTTAATTTTGAAAAAAGCAACGTACGATTCGTATTATGGCACGACTTCTCCTGTAATGTGGTTTTCGAATCAAAACTACTCAAATGAAACGAGTTTAAAATGGTTGGTAGCTTGCTAATTGTTTCCTTTAGATGTCCAAAAGGTCGAATTTGGAACAAACCACCATACGGTTGTGACGAAGATCGGATTGACTTGTCCGCCATTTCTTTTGGATGCTTTGATGGTCTAATTTGGAAAAATGCAACGTACGATTCTGATTATGGCACAACTTCTCTAGGAATGGGGTATTTGAATCAGAACAACTCAAACTAAACTTGTCTAAAATCGTGGATAGCTGGCTAATGGTTTCTTTTAGTTGTCCAGATGGTCGAATTTGGCACAAAGCACCATACGGTTGTGATTATTTATGAGTGGAGCAAGGAATTACTCTTTTCGATTCAGGACGTCCTCGCGGTCGAATTTGGCATTAAGCAACGTATAATTCTAAGTATGGCACGATTTCACTTGCATTGGGACTTTTCGAATCAAAACAAGTCAAACGAAACAAGTTCAAAACTGTTGTTGTCATTCCCTATTCTTCTGCACATCCAGACGGTCAATTCTAGCACAAAGCACCATACTATTGTGGTCATGCCTGATTTTTGCAAAGAATTGTTCTTTTCCACCCATAATAACTCAAACAAACTTGGATGAAGATCGGATCGACATGCTCGTCGTTTCTTTGGGACGCTTTGGCAATTTAATTTTGAAAAAAGGAACGTACGATTCGTATTATGGCACGACTTCTCCTGGAATGGGGTTTCGAATCAAAACAACTCAAACGAAACAAGTTTGAAATCGTTGTTAGCTTGCTAATTGTATCCTTTAAAGCACCATACGGTTGTGATGAAGATCAGATTCACATGTTCGTCATTTCTTTTGGATGCTTTGATGCTGTAATTTGGAAAAAAGCAACGTACGATTCTGATTGTGGCACGACATCTCCAGGAATGGGGTTTTTGAATTAGAACAACTCAAACTAAACTTGTTTAAAATCATCGATAGCTTGCTAATTGTTTCTTTTACTTGTCTAGATGGTCGAATTTGGCACAAAGCATCATACGGTTGTGATCATTCATGGGTGCAGCAAGGACGTCCTCACGATCGAATTTGGCATAAAGCAACGTATAATTCTAAGTATGGCACAATTTCACTTGGATTGAGACTTTTCGTATCAAAACAAGTCAAACGAAACAAGTTCGAAACCGTTGCTGTCATTCTCTATTCTTCTGGACATCCAGACGGTCAATTCTAGCACAAAGCACCATACGGTTGTGGTCATGCCTGATTTTTGCAAGGAATTGTTCTTTTTGACTCAGAACAACTCCAACAAACATGGATGAAGATCAGATCGACATGCTCGTCGTTTCTTTGGGACGCTTTGACGGTTTAATTTTGAAAAAAGCAACATATGATTCGTATTATGGCACGACTTCTCCTGGAATATGGTTTTCGAATCAAAACAACTCAAATGAAACAAGTTTAAAATGGTTGGTAGCTCGTGAATTGTTTCCTTTACAGGGTCGAATTAGGAACAAAGCACCATACGGTTGTGATGAAGATCGGATTGACTTGTTCGTCATTTCTTTTGGATGCTTTGATGGTCTAATTTGGAAAAAAGCAACGTACGATTCTGATTATGGCACGACTTCTCAATGAATAGGGTTTTTGAATTAGAACAACTCAAACTAAACTTGTTTAAAATCTTCGATAACTTGCTAATTGTTTCTTTTACTTGTCCAGATGGTCGAATTTGGCACAAAGCACCACACGGTTGTGATCATTCATGAGTGCAGCAAGGACGTCGTCACGGTCGAATTTGGCATAAAGCAACGTATAATTCTAAGTATGGCATGATTTCACTTGGATTGGGACTTTTCGAATCAAAACAAGTCAAACAAAACATGTTCGAAACCGTTGTTGTGATTCTCTATTCTTCTGCATAGCCAGACGGTGAATTCTAGCACAAAGCAACATATTGTTGTGGTCATGCCTGATTTTTGCAAGGAATTGCTCTTTTCGACTCAGAACAACTTAAACAAACTTGGATGAAGATCGGATCGACGTACTCGTCGTTTCTTTGGGACGCTTTGATGGTTTAATTTCAAAATAAGCAACGTACGATTCGTATTATGCCAGGACTTCTCCTGGAATGTGGTTTTCGAATCAAAACAACTCGAAGGAAACAAGTTTAAAATGGTTGGTAGCTTGCTAATTGTTTCCTTTAGATGTCCAAATGGTCGAATTTGGAACAGAGCACCATACGGTTGTGATGAAGATTGGATTCACATGTTCGTCATTTCTTTTGGATGCTTTGATGCTCTAATTTGGAAAAAAGCAACGTACGATTCTGATTGTGGCACAACTTCTCCAGGAATTGGGTTTTTGAATTAGAACAACTCAAACTAAACTTGTTTAAAATCATCGATAGCTTGCTAATTGTTTCTTTTACTTGTCCAGATGGTCGAATTTGGCACAAAGCACCATACGGTTGTGATAATTCATCAGTGCAGCAAGGAATTACTCTTTTCGATTCAGGACGTCCTCACGGTTGAATTTGGCATAAAGCAACTTATAATTCTAAGTATGGCACGATTTCACTTGGATTGGGACTTTTCGAATCAAAACAAGTCAAACGAAAAGAGTTCAAAACCGTTGTTGTCATTCTCTATTCCTCTGGACATCCAGATGGTCAATTCTAGCACAAAGCACCATACGGTTGTCGTCATGCCTGATTTTTGTAATGAATTGTTCTTTTCGACTCAGAACAACTCAAACAAACATGGATGAAGATCGGATCGACATGCTCGTCGTTTCTTTGGGACGCTTTGGCGGTTTAATTTTGAAAAAAGCAACGTACGATTCGTATTATGGCACGACTTCTCCAGTAATGTGGTTTTTGAATCAAAACTACTCAAATGAAACGAGTTTAAAATGGTTGGTAGCTTGCTAATTGTTTCCTTTAGATGTCCAAAAGGTCGAATTTGGAACAAAGCACCATACGGTTGTGACGAAGATCGGATTGACTTGTCCGCCATTTCTTTTGGATGCTTTGATGGTCTAATTTGGAAAAATGCAACGTACGATTCTGATTATGGCACAACTTCTCTAGGAATGGGGTATTTGAATCAGAACAACTCAAACTAAACTTGTCTAAAATCGTGGATAGCTGGCTAATGGTTTCTTTTAGTTGTCCAGATGGTCGAATTTGGCACAAAGCACCATACGGTTGTGATTATTTATGAGTGGAGCAAGGAATTACTCTTTTCGATTCAGGACGTCCTCGCGGTCGAATTTGGCATTAAGCAACGTATAATTCTAAGTATGGCACGATTTCACTTGCATTGGGACTTTTCGAATCAAAACAAGTCAAACGAAACAAGTTCAAAACTGTTGTTGTCATTCCCTATTCTTCTGCACATCCAGACGGTCAATTCTAGCACAAAGCACCATACTATTGTGGTCATGCCTGATTTTTGCAAAGAATTGTTCTTTTCCACCCATAATAACTCAAACAAACTTGGATGAAGATCGGATCGACATGCTCGTCGTTTCTTTGGGACGCTTTGGCAATTTAATTTTGAAAAAAGGAACGTACGATTCGTATTATGGCACGACTTCTCCTGGAATGGGGTTTCGAATCAAAACAACTCAAACGAAACAAGTTTGAAATCGTTGTTAGCTTGCTAATTGTATCCTTTAAAGCACCATACGGTTGTGATGAAGATCAGATTCACATGTTCGTCATTTCTTTTGGATGCTTTGATGCTGTAATTTGGAAAAAAGCAACGTACGATTCTGATTGTGGCACGACATCTCCAGGAATGGGGTTTTTGAATTAGAACAACTCAAACTAAACTTGTTTAAAATCATCGATAGCTTGCTAATTGTTTCTTTTACTTGTCTAGATGGTCGAATTTGGCACAAAGCATCATACGGTTGTGATCATTCATGGGTGCAGCAAGGACGTCCTCACGATCGAATTTGGCATAAAGCAACGTATAATTCTAAGTATGGCACAATTTCACTTGGATTGAGACTTTTCGTATCAAAACAAGTCAAACGAAACAAGTTCGAAACCGTTGCTGTCATTCTCTATTCTTCTGGACATCCAGACGGTCAATTCTAGCACAAAGCACCATACGGTTGTGGTCATGCCTGATTTTTGCAAGGAATTGTTCTTTTTGACTCAGAACAACTCCAACAAACATGGATGAAGATCAGATCGACATGCTCGTCGTTTCTTTGGGACGCTTTGACGGTTTAATTTTGAAAAAAGCAACATATGATTCGTATTATGGCACGACTTCTCCTGGAATATGGTTTTCGAATCAAAACAACTCAAATGAAACAAGTTTAAAATGGTTGGTAGCTCGTGAATTGTTTCCTTTACAGGGTCGAATTAGGAACAAAGCACCATACGGTTGTGATGAAGATCGGATTGACTTGTTCGTCATTTCTTTTGGATGCTTTGATGGTCTAATTTGGAAAAAAGCAACGTACGATTCTGATTATGGCACGACTTCTCAATGAATAGGGTTTTTGAATTAGAACAACTCAAACTAAACTTGTTTAAAATCTTCGATAACTTGCTAATTGTTTCTTTTACTTGTCCAGATGGTCGAATTTGGCACAAAGCACCACACGGTTGTGATCATTCATGAGTGCAGCAAGGACGTCGTCACGGTCGAATTTGGCATAAAGCAACGTATAATTCTAAGTATGGCATGATTTCACTTGGATTGGGACTTTTCGAATCAAAACAAGTCAAACAAAACATGTTCGAAACCGTTGTTGTGATTCTCTATTCTTCTGCATAGCCAGACGGTGAATTCTAGCACAAAGCAACATATTGTTGTGGTCATGCCTGATTTTTGCAAGGAATTGCTCTTTTCGACTCAGAACAACTTAAACAAACTTGGATGAAGATCGGATCGACGTACTCGTCGTTTCTTTGGGACGCTTTGATGGTTTAATTTCAAAATAAGCAACGTACGATTCGTATTATGCCAGGACTTCTCCTGGAATGTGGTTTTCGAATCAAAACAACTCGAAGGAAACAAGTTTAAAATGGTTGGTAGCTTGCTAATTGTTTCCTTTAGATGTCCAAATGGTCGAATTTGGAACAGAGCACCATACGGTTGTGATGAAGATTGGATTCACATGTTCGTCATTTCTTTTGGATGCTTTGATGCTCTAATTTGGAAAAAAGCAACGTACGATTCTGATTGTGGCACAACTTCTCCAGGAATTGGGTTTTTGAATTAGAACAACTCAAACTAAACTTGTTTAAAATCATCGATAGCTTGCTAATTGTTTCTTTTACTTGTCCAGATGGTCGAATTTGGCACAAAGCACCATACGGTTGTGATAATTCATCAGTGCAGCAAGGAATTACTCTTTTCGATTCAGGACGTCCTCACGGTTGAATTTGGCATAAAGCAACTTATAATTCTAAGTATGGCACGATTTCACTTGGATTGGGACTTTTCGAATCAAAACAAGTCAAACGAAAAGAGTTCAAAACCGTTGTTGTCATTCTCTATTCCTCTGGACATCCAGATGGTCAATTCTAGCACAAAGCACCATACGGTTGTCGTCATGCCTGATTTTTGTAATGAATTGTTCTTTTCGACTCAGAACAACTCAAACAAACATGGATGAAGATCGGATCGACATGCTCGTCGTTTCTTTGGGACGCTTTGGCGGTTTAATTTTGAAAAAAGCAACGTACGATTCGTATTATGGCACGACTTCTCCAGTAATGTGGTTTTTGAATCAAAACTACTCAAATGAAACGAGTTTAAAATGGTTGGTAGCTTGCTAATTGTTTCCTTTAGATGTCCAAAAGGTCGAATTTGGAACAAAGCACCATACGGTTGTGACGAAGATCGGATTGACTTGTCCGCCATTTCTTTTGGATGCTTTGATGGTCTAATTTGGAAAAATGCAACGTACGATTCTGATTATGGCACAACTTCTCTAGGAATGGGGTATTTGAATCAGAACAACTCAAACTAAACTTGTCTAAAATCGTGGATAGCTGGCTAATGGTTTCTTTTAGTTGTCCAGATGGTCGAATTTGGCACAAAGCACCATACGGTTGTGATTATTCATGAGTGGAGCAAGGAATTACTCTTTTCGATTCAGGACGTCCTCGCGGTCGAATTTGGCATTAAGCAACGTATAATTCTAAGTATGGCACGATTTCACTTGCATTGGGACTTTTCGAATCAAAACAAGTCAAACGAAACAAGTTCAAAACTGTTGTTGTCATTCCCTATTCTTCTGCACATCCAGACGGTCAATTCTAGCACAAAGCACCATACTATTGTGGTCATGCCTGATTTTTGCAAAGAATTGTTCTTTTCCACCCATAATAACTCAAACAAACTTGGATGAAGATCGGATCGACATGCTCGTCGTTTCTTTGGGACGCTTTGGCAATTTAATTTTGAAAAAAGCAACGTACGATTCGTATTATGGCACGACTTCTCCTGGAATGGGGTTTCGAATCAAAACAACTCAAACGAAACAAGTTTGAAATCGTTGTTAGCTTGCTAATTGTATCCTTTAAAGCACCATACGGTTGTGATGAAGATCAGATTGACATGTTCGTCATTTATTTTGGATGCTTTGACGCTGTAATTTGGAAAAAAGCAACGTACGATTCTGATTGTGGCACGACTTCTCCCGGAATGGGGTTTTTGAATTAGAACAACTCAAACTAAACTTGTTTAAAATCATCGATAGCTTGCTAATTGTTTCTTTTACTTGTCCAGATGGTCGAATTTGGCACAAAGCATCATACGGTTGTGATCATTCATGGGTGCAGCAAGGACGTCCTCACGGTCGAATTTGGCATAAAGCAACGTATAATTCTAAGTATGGCATAATTTCACTTGGATTGAGACTTTTCGTATCAAAACAAGTCAAACGAAACAAGTTCGAAACCGTTGTTGTCATTCTCTATTCTTCTGGACATCCAGACGGTCAATTCTAGCACAAAGCACCATACGGTTGTGGTCATGCCTGATTTTTGCAAGGAATTGTTCTTTTCGACTCAGAACAACTCCAACAAACATGGATGAAGATCAGATCGACATGCTCGTCGTTTCTTTGGGACGCTTTGACGGTTTAATTTCGAAAAAAGCAACGTATGATTCGTATTATGGCACGACTTCTCCTGGAATATGGTTTTCGAATCAAAACAACTCAAATGAAACAAGTTTAAAATGGTTGGTAGCTTGTGAATTGTTTCCTTTACAGGGTCGAATTAGGAACAAAGCACCATACGGTTGTGATGAAGATCGGATTGACTTGTTCGTCATTTCTTTTGGATGCTTTGATGGTCTAATTTGGAAAAAAGCAACGTACGATTCTGATTATGGCACGACTTCTCAATGAATAGGGTTTTTGAATTAGAACAACTCAAACTAAACTTGTTTAAAATCTTCGATAACTTGCTAATTGTTTCTTTTACTTGTCCAGATGGTCGAATTTGGTACAAAGCACCACACGGTTGTGATCATTCATGAGTGCAGCAAGGACGTCGTCACGGTCGAATTTGGCATAAAGCAACGTATAATTCTAAGTATGGCACGATTTCACTTGGATTGGGACTTTTCGAATCAAAACAAGTCAAACAAAACAAGTTCGAAACCGTTGTTGTGATTCTCTATTCTTCTGCATAGCCAGACGGTGAATTCTAGCACAAAGCAACATATTGTTGTGGTCATGCCTGATTTTTGCAAGGAATTGCTCTTTTCGACTCAGAACAACTTAAACAAACTTGGATGAAGATCGGATCGACGTACTCGTCGTTTCTTTGGGACGCTTTGATGGTTTAATTTCAAAATAAGCAACGTACGATTCGTATTATGCCAGGACTTCTCCTGGAATGTGGTTTTCGAATCAAAACAACTCAAAGGAAACAAGTTTAAAATGGTTGGTAGCTTGCTAATTGTTTCCTTTAGATGTCCAAATGGTCGAATTTGGAACAAAGCACCATACGGTTGTGATGAAGATTGGATTCACATGTTCGTCATTTCTTTTGGATGCTTTGATGCTCTAATTTGGAAAAAAGCAACGTACGATTCTGATTGTGGCACAACTTCTCCAGGAATTGGGTTTTTGAATTAGAACAACTCAAACTAAACTTGTTTAAAATCATCGATAGCTTGCTAATTGTTTCTTTTACTTGTCCAGATGGTCGAATTTGGCACAAAGCACCATACGGTTGTGATAATTCATCAGTGCAGCAAGGAATTACTCTTTTCGATTCAGGACGTCCTCACGGTCGAATTTGGCATAAAGCAACTTATAATTCTAAGTATGGCACGATTTCACTTGGATTGGGACTTTTCGAATCAAAACAAGTCAAACGAAAAGAGTTCAAAACCGTTGTTGTCATTCTCTATTCCTCTGGACATCCAGATGGTCAATTCTAGCACAAAGCACCATACGGTTGTCGTCATGCCTGATTTTTGTAATGAATTGTTCTTTTCGACTCAGAACAACTCAAACAAACATGGATGAAGATCGGATCGACATGCTCGTCGTTTCTTTGGGACGCTTTGGCGGTTTAATTTTGAAAAAAGCAACGTACGATTCGTATTATGGCACGACTTCTCCTGTAATGTGGTTTTCGAATCAAAACTACTCAAATGAAACGAGTTTAAAATGGTTGGTAGCTTGCTAATTGTTTCCTTTAGATGTCCAAAAGGTCGAATTTGGAACAAAGCACCATACGGTTGTGACGAAGATCGGATTGACTTGTCCGCCATTTCTTTTGGATGCTTTGATGGTCTAATTTGGAAAAATGCAACGTACGATTCTGATTATGGCACAACTTCTCTAGGAATGGGGTATTTGAATCAGAACAACTCAAACTAAACTTGTCTAAAATCGTGGATAGCTGGCTAATGGTTTCTTTTAGTTGTCCAGATGGTCGAATTTGGCACAAAGCACCATACGGTTGTGATTATTCATGAGTGGAGCAAGGAATTACTCTTTTCGATTCAGGACGTCCTCGCGGTCGAATTTGGCATTAAGCAACGTATAATTCTAAGTATGGCACGATTTCACTTGCATTGGGACTTTTCGAATCAAAACAAGTCAAACGAAACAAGTTCAAAACTGTTGTTGTCATTCCCTATTCTTCTGCACATCCAGACGGTCAATTCTAGCACAAAGCACCATACTATTGTGGTCATGCCTGATTTTTGCAAAGAATTGTTCTTTTCCACCCATAATAACTCAAACAAACTTGGATGAAGATCGGATCGACATGCTCGTCGATTCTTTGGGACGCTTTGGCAATTTAATTTTGAAAAAAGGAACGTACGATTCGTATTATGGCACGACTTCTCCTGGAATGGGGTTTCGAATCAAAACAACTCAAACGAAACAAGTTTGAAATCGTTGTTAGCTTGCTAATTGTATCCTTTAAAGCACCATACGGTTGTGATGAAGATCAGATTCACATGTTCGTCATTTCTTTTGGATGCTTTGATGCTGTAATTTGGAAAAAAGCAACGTACGATTCTGATTGTGGCACGACATCTCCCGGAATGGGGTTTTTGAATTAGAACAACTCAAACTAAACTTGTTTAAAATCATCGATAGCTTGCTAATTGTTTCTTTTACTTGTCTAGATGGTCGAATTTGGCACAAAGCATCATACGGTTGTGATCATTCATGGGTGCAGCAAGGACGTCCTCACGATCGAATTTGGCATAAAGCAACGTATAATTCTAAGTATGGCACAATTTCACTTGGATTGAGACTTTTCGTATCAAAACAAGTCAAACGAAACAAGTTCGAAACCGTTGTTGTCATTCTCTATTCTTCTGGGCATCCAGACGGTCAATTCTAGCACAAAGCACCATACGGTTGTGGTCATGCCTGATTTTTGCAAGGAATTGTTCTTTTTGACTCAGAACAACTCCAACAAACATGGATGAAGATCAGATCGACATGCTCGTCGTTTCTTTGGGACGCTTTGACGGTTTAATTTTGAAAAAAGCAACATATGATTCGTATTATGGCACGACTTCTCCTGGAATATGGTTTTCGAATCAAAACAACTCAAATGAAACAAGTTTAAAATGGTTGGTAGCTTGTGAATTGTTTCCTTTACAGGGTCGAATTAGGAACAAAGCACCATACGGTTGTGATGAAGATCGGATTGACTTGTTCGTCATTTCTTTTGGATGCTTTGATGGTCTAATTTGGAAAAAAGCAACGTACGATTCTGATTATGGCACGACTTCTCAATGAATAGGGTTTTTGAATTAGAACAACTCAAACTAAACTTGTTTAAAATCTTCGATAACTTGCTAATTGTTTCTTTTACTTGTCCAGATGGTCGAATTTGGCACAAAGCACCACACGGTTGTGATCATTCATGAGTGCAGCAAGGACGTCGTCACGGTCGAATTTGGCATAAAGCAACGTATAATTCTAAGTATGGCACGATTTCACTTGGATTGGGACTTTTCGAATCAAAACAAGTCAAACAAAACAAGTTCGAAACCGTTGTTGTGATTCTCTATTCTTCTGCATAGCCAGACGGTGAATTCTAGCACAAAGCAACATATTGTTGTGGTCATGCCTGATTTTTGCAAGGAATTGCTCTTTTCGACTCAGAACAACTTAAACAAACTTGGATGAAGATCGGATCGACGTACTCGTCGTTTCTTTGGGACGCTTTGATGGTTTAATTTCAAAATAAGCAACGTACGATTCGTATTATGCCAGGACTTCTCCTGGAATGTGGTTTTCGAATCAAAACAACTCAAAGGAAACAAGTTTAAAATGGTTGGTAGCTTGCTAATTGTTTCCTTTAGATGTCCAAATGGTCGAATTTGGAACAAAGCACCATACGGTTGTGATGAAGATTGGATTCACATGTTCGTCATTTCTTTTGGATGCTTTGATGCTCTAATTTGGAAAAAAGCAACGTACGATTCTGATTGTGGCACAACTTCTCCAGGAATTGGGTTTTTGAATTAGAACAACTCAAACTAAACTTGTTTAAAATCATCGATAGCTTGCTAATTGTTTCTTTTACTTGTCCAGATGGTCGAATTTGGCACGAAGCACCATACGGTTGTGATAATTCATCAGTGCAGCAAGGAATTACTCTTTTCGATTCAGGACGTCCTCACGGTCGAATTTGGCATAAAGCAACTTATAATTCTAAGTATGGCACGATTTCACTTGGATTGGGACTTTTCGAATCAAAACAAGTCAAACGAAAAGAGTTCAAAACCGTTGTTGTCATTCTCTATTCCTCTGGACATCCAGCTGGTCAATTCTAGCACAAAGCACCATACGGTTGTCGTCATGCCTGATTTTTGTAATGAATTGTTCTTTTCGACTCAGAACAACTCAAACAAACATGGATGAAGATCGGATCGACATGCTCGTCGTTTCTTTGGGACGCTTTGGCGGTTTAATTTTGAAAAAAGCAACGTACGATTCGTATTATGGCACGACTTCTCCTGTAATGTGGTTTTCGAATCAAAACTACTCAAATGAAACGAGTTTAAAATGGTTGGTAGCTTGCTAATTGTTTCCTTTAGATGTCCAAAAGGTCGAATTTGGAACAAAGCACCGTACGGTTGTGACAAAGATCGGATTGACTTGTCCGCCATTTCTTTTGGATGCTTTGATGGTCTAATTTGGAAAAATGCAACGTACGATTCTGATTATGGCACAACTTCTCTAGGAATGGGGTATTTGAATCAGAACAACTCAAACTAAACTTGTCTAAAATCGTGGATAGCTGGCTAATGGTTTCTTTTAGTTGTCCAGATGGTCGAATTTGGCACAAAGCACCATACGGTTGTGATTATTCATGAGTGGAGCAAGGAATTACTCTTTTCGATTCAGGACGTCCTCGCGGTCGAATTTGGCATAAAGCAACGTATAATTCTAAGTATGGCACGATTTCACTTGCATTGGGACTTTTCGAATCAAAACAAGTCAAACGAAACAAGTTCAAAACTGTTGTTGTCATTCCCTATTCTTCTGCAAATCCAGACGGTCAATTCTAGCACAAAGCACCATACTATTGTGGTCATGCCTGATTTTTGCAAAGAATTGTTCTTTTCCACCCATAATAACTCAAACAAACTTGGATGAAGATCGGATCGACATGCTCGTCGTTTCTTTGGGACGCTTTGGCAATTTAATTTTGAAAAAAGCAACGTACGATTCGTATTATGGCACGACTTCTCCTGGAATGGGGTTTCGAATCAAAACAACTCAAACGAAATAAGTTTGAAATCGTTGTTAGCTTGCTAATTGTATCCTTTAAAGCACCATACGGTTGTGATGAAGATCAGATTGACATGTTCGTCATTTCTTTTGGATGCTTTGACGCTGTAATTTGGAAAAAAGCAACGTACGATTCTGATTGTGGCACGACTTCTCCCGAATGGGGTTTTTGAATTAGAACAACTCAAACTAAACTTGTTTAAAATCATCGATAGCTTGCTAATTGTTTCTTTTACTTGTCCAGATGGTCGAATTTGGCACAAAGCATCATACGGTTGTGATCATTCATGGGTGCAGCAAGGACGTCCTCACGGTCGAATTTGGCATAAAGCAACGTATAATTCTAAGTATGGCACAATTTCACTTGGATTGAGACTTTTCGTATCAAAACAAGTCAAACGAAACAAGTTCGAAACCGTTGTTGTCATTCTCTATTCTTCTGGACATCCAGACGGTCAATTCTAGCACAAAGTACCATACGGTTGTGGTCATGCCTGATTTTTGCAAGGAATTGTTCTTTTCGACTCAGAACAACTCCAACAAACATGGATGAAGATCAGATCGACATGCTCGTCGTTTCTTTGGGACGCTTTGACGGTTTAATTTCGAAAAAAGCAACGTATGATTCGTATTATGGCACGACTTCTCCTGGAATATGGTTTTCGAATCAAAACAACTCAAATGAAACAAGTTTAAAATGGTTGGTAGCTTGTGAATTGTTTCCTTTAAAGGGTCGAATTAGGAACAAAGCACCATACGGTTGTGATGAAGATCGGATTGACTTGTTTGTCATTTCTTTTGGATGCTTTGATGGTCTAATTTGGAAAAAAGCAACGTACGATTCTGATTATGGCACGACTTCTCAATGAATAGGGTTTTTGAATTAGAACAACTCAAACTAAACTTGTTTAAAATCTTCGATAACTTGCTAATTGTTTCTTTTACTTGTCCAGATGGTCGAATTTGGCACAAAGCACCACACGGTTGTGATCATTCATGAGTGCAGCAAGGACGTCGTCACGGTCGAATTTGGCATAAAGCAACGTATAATTCTAAGTATGGCACGATTTCACTTGGATTGGGACTTTTTGAATCAAAACATGTCAAACAAAACAAGTTCGAAACCGTTGTTGTGATTCTCTATTCTTCTGCATAGCCAGACGGTGAATTCTAGCACAAAGCAACATATTGTTGTGGTCATGCCTGATTTTTGCAAGGAATTGCTCTTTTCGACTCAGAACAACTTAAACAAACTTGGATGAAGATCGGATCGACGTACTCGTCGTTTCTTTGGGACGCTTTGATGGTTTAATTTCAAAATAAGCAACGTACGATTCGTATTATGCCAGGACTTCTCCTGGAATGTGGTTTTTGAATCAAAACAACTCGAAGGAAACAAGTTTAAAATGGTTGGTAGCTTGCTAATTGTTTCCTTTAGATGTCCAAATGGTCGAATTTGGAACAGAGCACCATACGGTTGTGATGAAGATTGGATTCACATGTTCGTCATTTCTTTTGGATGCTTTGATGCTCTAATTTGGAAAAAAGCAACGTACGATTCTGATTGTGGCACAACTTCTCCAGGAATTGGGTTTTTGAATTAGAACAACTCAAACTAAACTTGTTTAAAATCATCGATAGCTTGCTAATTGTTTCTTTTACTTGTCCAGATGGTCGAATTTGGCACGAAGCACCATACGGTTGTGATAATTCATCAGTGCAGCAAGGAATTACTCTTTTCGATTCAGGACGTCCTCACGGTCGAATTTGGCATAAAGCAACTTATAATTCTAAGTATGGCACGATTTCACTTGGATTGGGACTTTTCGAATCAAAACAAGTCAAACGAAAAGAGTTCAAAACCGTTGTTGTCATTCTCTATTCCTCTGGACATCCAGATGGTCAATTCTAGCACAAAGCACCATACGGTTGTCGTCATGCCTGATTTTTGTAATGAATTGTTCTTTTCGACTCAGAACAACTCAAACAAACATGGATGAAGATCGGATCGACATGCTCGTCGTTTCTTTGGGACGCTTTGGCGGTTTAATTTTGAAAAAAGCAACGTACGATTCGTATTATGGCACGACTTCTCCTGTAATGTGGTTTTCGAATCAAAACTACTCAAATGAAACGAGTTTAAAATGGTTGGTAGCTTGCTAATTGTTTCCTTTAGATGTCCAAAAGGTCGAATTTGGAACAAAGCACCATACGGTTGTGACGAAGATCGGATTGACTTGTCCGCCATTTCTTTTGGATGCTTTGATGGTCTAATTTGGAAAAATGCAACGTACGATTCTGATTATGGCACAACTTCTCTAGGAATGGGGTATTTGAATCAGAACAACTCAAACTAAACTTGTCTAAAATCGTGGATAGCTGGCTAATGGTTTCTTTTAGTTGTCCAGATGGTCGAATGTGGCACAAAGCACCATACGGTTGTGATTATTCATGAGTGGAGCAAGGAATTACTCTTTTCGATTCAGGACGTCCTCGCGGTCGAATTTGGCATAAAGCAACGTATAATTCTAAGTATGGCACGATTTCACTTGCATTGGGACTTTTCGAATCAAAACAAGTCAAACGAAACAAGTTCAAAACTGTTGTTGTCATTCCCTATTCTTCTGCAAATCCAGACGGTCAATTCTAGCACAAAGCACCATACTATTGTGGTCATGCCTGATTTTTGCAAAGAATTGTTCTTTTCCACCCATAATAACTCAAACAAACTTGGATGAAGATCGGATCGACATGCTCGTCGTTTCTTTGGGACGCTTTGGCAATTTAATTTTGAAAAAAGCAACGTACGATTCGTATTATGGCACGACTTCTCCTGGAATGGGGTTTCGAATCAAAACAACTCAAACGAAATAAGTTTGAAATCGTTGTTAGCTTGCTAATTGTATCCTTTAAAGCACCATACGGTTGTGATGAAGATCAGATTGACATGTTCGTCATTTCTTTTGGATGCTTTGACGCTGTAATTTGGAAAAAAGCAACGTACGATTCTGATTGTGGCACGACTTCTCCCGAATGGGGTTTTTGAATTAGAACAACTCAAACTAAACTTGTTTAAAATCATCGATAGCTTGCTAATTGTTTCTTTTACTTGTCCAGATGGTCGAATTTGGCACAAAGCATCATACGGTTGTGATCATTCATGGGTGCAGCAAGGACGTCCTCACGGTCGAATTTGGCATAAAGCAACGTATAATTCTAAGTATGGCACAATTTCACTTGGATTGAGACTTTTCGTATCAAAACAAGTCAAACGAAACAAGTTCGAAACCGTTGTTGTCATTCTCTATTCTTCTGGACATCCAGACGGTCAATTCTAGCACAAAGTACCATACGGTTGTGGTCATGCCTGATTTTTGCAAGGAATTGTTCTTTTCGACTCAGAACAACTCCAACAAACATGGATGAAGATCAGATCGACATGCTCGTCGTTTCTTTGGGACGCTTTGACGGTTTAATTTCGAAAAAAGCAACGTATGATTCGTATTATGGCACGACTTCTCCTGGAATATGGTTTTCGAATCAAAACAACTCAAATGAAACAAGTTTAAAATGGTTGGTAGCTTGTGAATTGTTTCCTTTAAAGGGTCGAATTAGGAACAAAGCACCATACGGTTGTGATGAAGATCGGATTGACTTGTTCGTCATTTCTTTTGGATGCTTTGATGGTCTAATTTGGAAAAAAGCAACGTACGATTCTGATTATGGCACGACTTCTCAATGAATAGGGTTTTTGAATTAGAACAACTCAAACTAAACTTGTTTAAAATCTTCGATAACTTGCTAATTGTTTCTTTTACTTGTCCAGATGGTCGAATTTGGCACAAAGCACCACACGGTTGTGATCATTCATGAGTGCAGCAAGGACGTCGTCACGGTCGAATTTGGCATAAAGCAACGTATAATTCTAAGTATGGCACGATTTCACTTGGATTGGGACTTTTTGAATCAAAACATGTCAAACAAAACAAGTTCGAAACCGTTGTTGTGATTCTCTATTCTTCTGCATAGCCAGACGGTGAATTCTAGCACAAAGCAACATATTGTTGTGGTCATGCCTGATTTTTGCAAGGAATTGCTCTTTTCGACTCAGAACAACTTAAACAAACTTGGATGAAGATCGGATCGACGTACTCGTCGTTTCTTTGGGACGCTTTGATGGTTTAATTTCAAAATAAGCAACGTACGATTCGTATTATGCCAGGACTTCTCCTGGAATGTGGTTTTCGAATCAAAACAACTCGAAGGAAACAAGTTTAAAATGGTTGGTAGCTTGCTAATTGTTTCCTTTAGATGTCCAAATGGTCGAATTTGGAACAGAGCACCATACGGTTGTGATGAAGATTGGATTCACATGTTCGTCATTTCTTTTGGATGCTTTGATGCTCTAATTTGGAAAAAAGCAACGTACGATTCTGATTGTGGCACAACTTCTCCAGGAATTGGGTTTTTGAATTAGAACAACTCAAACTAAACTTGTTTAAAATCATCGATAGCTTGCTAATTGTTTCTTTTACTTGTCCAGATGGTCGAATTTGGCACAAAGCACCATACGGTTGTGATAATTCATCAGTGCAGCAAGGAATTACTCTTTTCGATTCAGGACGTCCTCACGGTTGAATTTGGCATAAAGCAACTTATAATTCTAAGTATGGCACGATTTCACTTGGATTGGGACTTTTCGAATCAAAACAAGTCAAACGAAAAGAGTTCAAAACCGTTGTTGTCATTCTCTATTCCTCTGGACATCCAGATGGTCAATTCTAGCACAAAGCACCATACGGTTGTCGTCATGCCTGATTTTTGTAATGAATTGTTCTTTTCGACTCAGAACAACTCAAACAAACATGGATGAAGATCGGATCGACATGCTCGTCGTTTCTTTGGGACGCTTTGGCGGTTTAATTTTGAAAAAAGCAACGTACGATTCGTATTATGGCACGACTTCTCCTGTAATGTGGTTTTCGAATCAAAACTACTCAAATGAAACGAGTTTAAAATGGTTGGTAGCTTGCTAATTGTTTCCTTTAGATGTCCAAAAGGTCGAATTTGGAACAAAGCACCATACGGTTGTGACGAAGATCGGATTGACTTGTCCGCCATTTCTTTTGGATGCTTTGATGGTCTAATTTGGAAAAATGCAACGTACGATTCTGATTATGGCACAACTTCTCTAGGAATGGGGTATTTGAATCAGAACAACTCAAACTAAACTTGTCTAAAATCGTGGATAGCTGGCTAATGGTTTCTTTTAGTTGTCCAGATGGTCGAATTTGGCACAAAGCACCATACGGTTGTGATTATTCATGAGTGGAGCAAGGAATTACTCTTTTCGATTCAGGACGTCCTCGCGGTCGAATTTGGCATAAAGCAACGTATAATTCTAAGTATGGCACGATTTCACTTGCATTGGGACTTTTCGAATCAAAACAAGTCAAACGAAACAAGTTCAAAACTGTTGTTGTCATTCCCTATTCTTCTGCACATCCAGACGGTCAATTCTAGCACAAAGCACCATACTATTGTGGTCATGCCTGATTTTTGCAAAGAATTGTTCTTTTCCACCCATAATAACTCAAACAAACTTGGATGAAGATCGGATCGACATGCTCGTCGTTTCTTTGGGACGCTTTGGCAATTTAATTTTGAAAAAAGCAACGTACGATTCGTATTATGGCACGACTTCTCCTAGAATGGGGTTTCGAATCAAAACAACTCAAACGAAACAAGTTTGAAATCGTTGTTAGCTTGCTAATTGTATCCTTTAAAGCACCATACGGTTGTGATGAAGATCAGATTGACATGTTCGTCATTTATTTTGGATGCTTTGACGCTGTAATTTGGAAAAAAGCAACGTACGATTCTGATTGTGGCACGACTTCTCCCGGAATGGGGTTTTTGAATTAGAACAACTCAAACTAAACTTGTTTAAAATCATCGATAGCTTGCTAATTGTTTCTTTTACTTGTCCAGATGGTCGAATTTGGCACAAAGCATCATACGGTTGTGATCATTCATGGGTGCAGCAAGGACGTCCTCACGGTCGAATTTGGCATAAAGCAACGTATAATTCTAAGTATGGCACAATTTCACTTGGATTGAGACTTTTCGTATCAAAACAAGTCAAACGAAACAAGTTCGAAACCGTTGTTGTCATTCTCTATTCTTCTGGACATCCAGACGGTCAATTCTAGCACAAAGTACCATACGGTTGTGGTCATGCCTGATTTTTGCAAGGAATTGTTCTTTTCGACTCAGAACAACTCCAACAAACATGGATGAAGATCAGATCGACATGCTCGTCGTTTCTTTGGGACGCTTTGACGGTTTAATTTCGAAAAAAGCAACGTATGATTCGTATTATGGCACGACTTCTCCTGGAATATGGTTTTCGAATCAAAACAACTCAAATGAAACAAGTTTAAAATGGTTGGTAGCTTGTGAATTGTTTCCTTTAAAGGGTCGAATTAGGAACAAAGCACCATACGGTTGTGATGAAGATCGGATTGACTTGTTCGTCATTTCTTTTGGATGCTTTGATGGTCTAATTTGGAAAAAAGTAACGTACGATTCTGATTATGGCACGACTTCTCAATGAATAGGGTTTTTGAATTAGAACAACTCAAACTAAACTTGTTTAAAATCTTTGATAACTTGCTAATTGTTTCTTTTACTTGTCCAGATGGTCGAATTTGGCACAAAGCACCACACGGTTGTGATCATTCATGAGTGCAGCAAGGACGTCGTCACGGTCGAATTTGGCATAAAGCAACGTATAATTCTAAGTATGGCACGATTTCACTTGGATTGGGACTTTTTGAATCAAAACATGTCAAACAAAACAAGTTCGAAACCGTTGTTGTGATTCTCTATTCTTCTGCATAGCCAGACGGTGAATTCTAGCACAAAGCAACATATTGTTGTGGTCATGCCTGATTTTTGCAAGGAATTGCTCTTTTCGACTCAGAACAACTTAAACAAACTTGGATGAAGATCGGATCGACGTACTCGTCGTTTCTTTGGGACGCTTTGATGGTTTAATTTCAAAATAAGCAACGTACGATTCGTATTATGCCAGGACTTCTCCTGGAATGTGGTTTTCGAATCAAAACAACTCGAAGGAAACAAGTTTAAAATGGTTGGTAGCTTGCTAATTGTTTCCTTTAGATGTCCAAATGGTCGAATTTGGAACAGAGCACCATACGGTTGTGATGAAGATTGGATTCACATGTTCGTCATTTCTTTTGGATGCTTTGATGCTCTAATTTGGAAAAAAGCAACGTACGATTCTGATTGTGGCACAACTTCTCCAGGAATTGGGTTTTTGAATTAGAACAACTCAAACTAAACTTGTTTAAAATCATCGATAGCTTGCTAATTGTTTCTTTTACTTGTCCAGATGGTCGAATTTGGCACAAAGCACCATACGGTTGTGATAATTCATCAGTGCAGCAAGGAATTACTCTTTTCGATTCAGGACGTCCTCACGGTTGAATTTGGCATAAAGCAACTTATAATTCTAAGTATGGCACGATTTCACTTGGATTGGGACTTTTCGAATCAAAACAAGTCAAACGAAAAGAGTTCAAAACCGTTGTTGTCATTCTCTATTCCTCTGGACATCCAGATGGTCAATTCTAGCACAAAGCACCATACGGTTGTCGTCATGCCTGATTTTTGTAATGAATTGTTCTTTTCGACTCAGAACAACTCAAACAAACATGGATGAAGATCGGATCGACATGCTCGTCGTTTCTTTGGGACGCTTTGGCGGTTTAATTTTGAAAAAAGCAACGTACGATTCGTATTATGGCACGACTTCTCCTGTAATGTGGTTTTCGAATCAAAACTACTCAAATGAAACGAGTTTAAAATGGTTGGTAGCTTGCTAATTGTTTCCTTTAGATGTCCAAAAGGTCGAATTTGGAACAAAGCACCGTACGGTTGTGACAAAGATCGGATTGACTTGTCCGCCATTTCTTTTGGATGCTTTGATGGTCTAATTTGGAAAAATGCAACGTACGATTCTGATTATGGCACAACTTCTCTAGGAATGGGGTATTTGAATCAGAACAACTCAAACTAAACTTGTCTAAAATCGTGGATAGCTGGCTAATGGTTTCTTTTAGTTGTCCAGATGGTCGAATTTGGCACAAAGCACCATACGGTTGTGATTATTCATGAGTGGAGCAAGGAATTACTCTTTTCGATTCAGGACGTCCTCGCGGTCGAATTTGGCATAAAGCAACGTATAATTCTAAGTATGGCACGATTTCACTTGCATTGGGACTTTTCGAATCAAAACAAGTCAAACGAAACAAGTTCAAAACTGTTGTTGTCATTCCCTATTCTTCTGCAAATCCAGACGGTCAATTCTAGCACAAAGCACCATACTATTGTGGTCATGCCTGATTTTTGCAAAGAATTGTTCTTTTCCACCCATAATAACTCAAACAAACTTGGATGAAGATCGGATCGACATGCTCGTCGTTTCTTTGGGACGCTTTGGCAATTTAATTTTGAAAAAAGCAACGTACGATTCGTATTATGGCACGACTTCTCCTGGAATGGGGTTTCGAATCAAAACAACTCAAACGAAATAAGTTTGAAATCGTTGTTAGCTTGCTAATTGTATCCTTTAAAGCACCATACGGTTGTGATGAAGATCAGATTGACATGTTCGTCATTTCTTTTGGATGCTTTGACGCTGTAATTTGGAAAAAAGCAACGTACGATTCTGATTGTGGCACGACTTCTCCCGAATGGGGTTTTTGAATTAGAACAACTCAAACTAAACTTGTTTAAAATCATCGATAGCTTGCTAATTGTTTCTTTTACTTGTCCAGATGGTCGAATTTGGCACAAAGCATCATACGGTTGTGATCATTCATGGGTGCAGCAAGGACGTCCTCACGGTCGAATTTGGCATAAAGCAACGTATAATTCTAAGTATGGCACAATTTCACTTGGATTGAGACTTTTCGTATCAAAACAAGTCAAACGAAACAAGTTCGAAACCGTTGTTGTCATTCTCTATTCTTCTGGACATCCAGACGGTCAATTCTAGCACAAAGTACCATACGGTTGTGGTCATGCCTGATTTTTGCAAGGAATTGTTCTTTTCGACTCAGAACAACTCCAACAAACATGGATGAAGATCAGATCGACATGCTCGTCGTTTCTTTGGGACGCTTTGACGGTTTAATTTCGAAAAAAGCAACGTATGATTCGTATTATGGCACGACTTCTCCTGGAATATGGTTTTCGAATCAAAACAACTCAAATGAAACAAGTTTAAAATGGTTGGTAGCTTGTGAATTGTTTCCTTTAAAGGGTCGAATTAGGAACAAAGCACCATACGGTTGTGATGAAGATCGGATTGACTTGTTCGTCATTTCTTTTGGATGCTTTGATGGTCTAATTTGGAAAAAAGCAACGTACGATTCTGATTATGGCACGACTTCTCAATGAATAGGGTTTTTGAATTAGAACAACTCAAACTAAACTTGTTTAAAATCTTCGATAACTTGCTAATTGTTTCTTTTACTTGTCCAGATGGTCGAATTTGGCACAAAGCACCACACGGTTGTGATCATTCATGAGTGCAGCAAGGACGTCGTCACGGTCGAATTTGGCATAAAGCAACGTATAATTCTAAGTATGGCACGATTTCACTTGGATTGGGACTTTTTGAATCAAAACATGTCAAACAAAACAAGTTCGAAACCGTTGTTGTGATTCTCTATTCTTCTGCATAGCCAGACGGTGAATTCTAGCACAAAGCAACATATTGTTGTGGTCATGCCTGATTTTTGCAAGGAATTGCTCTTTTCGACTCAGAACAACTTAAACAAACTTGGATGAAGATCGGATCGACGTACTCGTCGTTTCTTTGGGACGCTTTGATGGTTTAATTTCAAAATAAGCAACGTACGATTCGTATTATGCCAGGACTTCTCCTGGAATGTGGTTTTCGAATCAAAACAACTCGAAGGAAACAAGTTTAAAATGGTTGGTAGCTTGCTAATTGTTTCCTTTAGATGTCCAAATGGTCGAATTTGGAACAGAGCACCATACGGTTGTGATGAAGATTGGATTCACATGTTCGTCATTTCTTTTGGATGCTTTGATGCTCTAATTTGGAAAAAAGCAACGTACGATTCTGATTGTGGCACAACTTCTCCAGGAATTGGGTTTTTGAATTAGAACAACTCAAACTAAACTTGTTTAAAATCATCGATAGCTTGCTAATTGTTTCTTTTACTTGTCCAGATGGTCGAATTTGGCACAAAGCACCATACGGTTGTGATAATTCATCAGTGCAGCAAGGAATTACTCTTTTCGATTCAGGACGTCCTCACGGTTGAATTTGGCATAAAGCAACTTATAATTCTAAGTATGGCACGATTTCACTTGGATTGGGACTTTTCGAATCAAAACAAGTCAAACGAAAAGAGTTCAAAACCGTTGTTGTCATTCTCTATTCCTCTGGACATCCAGATGGTCAATTCTAGCACAAAGCACCATACGGTTGTCGTCATGCCTGATTTTTGTAATGAATTGTTCTTTTCGACTCAGAACAACTCAAACAAACATGGATGAAGATCGGATCGACATGCTCGTCGTTTCTTTGGGACGCTTTGGCGGTTTAATTTTGAAAAAAGCAACGTACGATTCGTATTATGGCACGACTTCTCCTGTAATGTGGTTTTCGAATCAAAACTACTCAAATGAAACGAGTTTAAAATGGTTGGTAGCTTGCTAATTGTTTCCTTTAGATGTCCAAAAGGTCGAATTTGGAACAAAGCACCGTACGGTTGTGACGAAGATCGGATTGACTTGTCCGCCATTTCTTTTGGATGCTTTGATGGTCTAATTTGGAAAAATGCAACGTACGATTCTGATTATGGCACAACTTCTCTAGGAATGGGGTATTTGAATCAGAACAACTCAAACTAAACTTGTCTAAAATCGTGGATAGCTGGCTAATGGTTTCTTTTAGTTGTCCAGATGGTCGAATTTGGCACAAAGCACCATACGGTTGTGATTATTCATGAGTGGAGCAAGGAATTACTCTTTTCGATTCAGGACGTCCTCGCGGTCGAATTTGGCATAAAGCAACGTATAATTCTAAGTATGGCACGATTTCACTTGCATTGGGACTTTTCGAATCAAAACAAGTCAAACGAAACAAGTTCAAAACTGTTGTTGTCATTCCCTATTCTTCTGCACATCCAGACGGTCAATTCTAGCACAAAGCACCATACTATTGTGGTCATGCCTGATTTTTGCAAAGAATTGTTCTTTTCCACCCATAATAACTCAAACAAACTTGGATGAAGATCGGATCGACATGCTCGTCGTTTCTTTGGGACGCTTTGGCAATTTAATTTTGAAAAAAGCAACGTACGATTCGTATTATGGCACGACTTCTCCTAGAATGGGGTTTCGAATCAAAACAACTCAAACGAAACAAGTTTGAAATCGTTGTTAGCTTGCTAATTGTATCCTTTAAAGCACCATACGGTTGTGATGAAGATCAGATTGACATGTTCGTCATTTATTTTGGATGCTTTGACGCTGTAATTTGGAAAAAAGCAACGTACGATTCTGATTGTGGCACGACTTCTCCCGGAATGGGGTTTTTGAATTAGAACAACTCAAACTAAACTTGTTTAAAATCATCGATAGCTTGCTAATTGTTTCTTTTACTTGTCCAGATGGTCGAATTTGGCACAAAGCATCATACGGTTGTGATCATTCATGGGTGCAGCAAGGACGTCCTCACGGTCGAATTTGGCATAAAGCAACGTATAATTCTAAGTATGGCATAATTTCACTTGGATTGAGACTTTTCGTATCAAAACAAGTCAAACGAAACAAGTTCGAAACCGTTGTTGTCATTCTCTATTCTTCTGGACATCCAGACGGTCAATTCTAGCACAAAGTACCATACGGTTGTGGTCATGCCTGATTTTTGCAAGGAATTGTTCTTTTCGACTCAGAACAACTCCAACAAACATGGATGAAGATCAGATCGACATGCTCGTCGTTTCTTTGGGACGCTTTGACGGTTTAATTTCGAAAAAAGCAACGTATGATTCGTATTATGGCACGACTTCTCCTGGAATATGGTTTTCGAATCAAAACAACTCAAATGAAACAAGTTTAAAATGGTTGGTAGCTTGTGAATTGTTTCCTTTAAAGGGTCGAATTAGGAACAAAGCACCATACGGTTGTGATGAAGATCGGATTGACTTGTTCGTCATTTCTTTTGGATGCTTTGATGGTCTAATTTGGAAAAAAGTAACGTACGATTCTGATTATGGCACGACTTCTCAATGAATAGGGTTTTTGAATTAGAACAACTCAAACTAAACTTGTTTAAAATCTTTGATAACTTGCTAATTGTTTCTTTTACTTGTCCAGATGGTCGAATTTGGCACAAAGCACCACACGGTTGTGATCATTCATGAGTGCAGCAAGGACGTCGTCACGGTCGAATTTGGCATAAAGCAACGTATAATTCTAAGTATGGCACGATTTCACTTGGATTGGGACTTTTTGAATCAAAACATGTCAAACAAAACAAGTTCGAAACCGTTGTTGTGATTCTCTATTCTTCTGCATAGCCAGACGGTGAATTCTAGCACAAAGCAACATATTGTTGTGGTCATGCCTGATTTTTGCAAGGAATTGCTCTTTTCGACTCAGAACAACTTAAACAAACTTGGATGAAGATCGGATCGACGTACTCGTCGTTTCTTTGGGACGCTTTGATGGTTTAATTTCAAAATAAGCAACGTACGATTCGTATTATGCCAGGACTTCTCCTGGAATGTGGTTTTCGAATCAAAACAACTCGAAGGAAACAAGTTTAAAATGGTTGGTAGCTTGCTAATTGTTTCCTTTAGATGTCCAAATGGTCGAATTTGGAACAGAGCACCATACGGTTGTGATGAAGATTGGATTCACATGTTCGTCATTTCTTTTGGATGCTTTGATGCTCTAATTTGGAAAAAAGCAACGTACGATTCTGATTGTGGCACAACTTCTCCAGGAATTGGGTTTTTGAATTAGAACAACTCAAACTAAACTTGTTTAAAATCATCGATAGCTTGCTAATTGTTTCTTTTACTTGTCCAGATGGTCGAATTTGGCACAAAGCACCATACGGTTGTGATAATTCATCAGTGCAGCAAGGAATTACTCTTTTCGATTCAGGACGTCCTCACGGTTGAATTTGGCATAAAGCAACTTATAATTCTAAGTATGGCACGATTTCACTTGGATTGGGACTTTTCGAATCAAAACAAGTCAAACGAAAAGAGTTCAAAACCGTTGTTGTCATTCTCTATTCCTCTGGACATCCAGATGGTCAATTCTAGCACAAAGCACCATACGGTTGTCGTCATGCCTGATTTTTGTAATGAATTGTTCTTTTCGACTCAGAACAACTCAAACAAACATGGATGAAGATCGGATCGACATGCTCGTCGTTTCTTTGGGACGCTTTGGCGGTTTAATTTTGAAAAAAGCAACGTACGATTCGTATTATGGCACGACTTCTCCTGTAATGTGGTTTTCGAATCAAAACTACTCAAATGAAACGAGTTTAAAATGGTTGGTAGCTTGCTAATTGTTTCCTTTAGATGTCCAAAAGGTCGAATTTGGAACAAAGCACCATACGGTTGTGACGAAGATCGGATTGACTTGTCCGCCATTTCTTTTGGATGCTTTGATGGTCTAATTTGGAAAAATGCAACGTACGATTCTGATTATGGCACAACTTCTCTAGGAATGGGGTATTTGAATCAGAACAACTCAAACTAAACTTGTCTAAAATCGTGGATAGCTGGCTAATGGTTTCTTTTAGTTGTCCAGATGGTCGAATGTGGCACAAAGCACCATACGGTTGTGATTATTCATGAGTGGAGCAAGGAATTACTCTTTTCGATTCAGGACGTCCTCGCGGTCGAATTTGGCATAAAGCAACGTATAATTCTAAGTATGGCACGATTTCACTTGCATTGGGACTTTTCGAATCAAAACAAGTCAAACGAAACAAGTTCAAAACTGTTGTTGTCATTCCCTATTCTTCTGCACATCCAGACGGTCAATTCTAGCACAAAGCACCATACTATTGTGGTCATGCCTGATTTTTGCAAAGAATTGTTCTTTTCCACCCATAATAACTCAAACAAACTTGGATGAAGATCGGATCGACATGCTCGTCGTTTCTTTGGGACGCTTTGGCAATTTAATTTTGAAAAAAGCAACGTACGATTCGTATTATGGCACGACTTCTCCTAGAATGGGGTTTCGAATCAAAACAACTCAAACGAAACAAGTTTGAAATCGTTGTTAGCTTGCTAATTGTATCCTTTAAAGCACCATACGGTTGTGATGAAGATCAGATTGACATGTTCGTCATTTATTTTGGATGCTTTGACGCTGTAATTTGGAAAAAAGCAACGTACGATTCTGATTGTGGCACGACTTCTCCCGGAATGGGGTTTTTGAATTAGAATAACTCAAACTAAACTTGTTTAAAATCATCGATAGCTTGCTAATTGTTTCTTTTACTTGTCCAGATGGTCGAATTTGGCACAAAGCATCATACGGTTGTGATCATTCATGGGTGCAGCAAGGACGTCCTCACGGTCGAATTTGGCATAAAGCAACGTATAATTCTAAGTATGGCATAATTTCACTTGGATTGAGACTTTTCGTATCAAAACAAGTCAAACGAAACAAGTTCGAAACCGTTGTTGTCATTCTCTATTCTTCTGGACATCCAGACGGTCAATTCTAGCACAAAGTACCATACGGTTGTGGTCATGCCTGATTTTTGCAAGGAATTGTTCTTTTCGACTCAGAACAACTCCAACAAACATGGATGAAGATCAGATCGACATGCTCGTCGTTTCTTTGGGACGCTTTGACGGTTTAATTTCGAAAAAAGCAACGTATGATTCGTATTATGGCACGACTTCTCCTGGAATATGGTTTTCGAATCAAAACAACTCAAATGAAACAAGTTTAAAATGGTTGGTAGCTTGTGAATTGTTTCCTTTAAAGGGTCGAATTAGGAACAAAGCACCATACGGTTGTGATGAAGATCGGATTGACTTGTTCGTCATTTCTTTTGGATGCTTTGATGGTCTAATTTGGAAAAAAGCAACGTACGATTCTGATTATGGCACGACTTCTCAATGAATAGGGTTTTTGAATTAGAACAACTCAAACTAAACTTGTTTAAAATCTTCGATAACTTGCTAATTGTTTCTTTTACTTGTCCAGATGGTCGAATTTGGCACAAAGCACCACACGGTTGTGATCATTCATGAGTGCAGCAAGGACGTCGTCACGGTCGAATTTGGCATAAAGCAACGTATAATTCTAAGTATGGCACGATTTCACTTGGATTGGGACTTTTTGAATCAAAACATGTCAAACAAAACAAGTTCGAAACCGTTGTTGTGATTCTCTATTCTTCTGCATAGCCAGACGGTGAATTCTAGCACAAAGCAACATATTGTTGTGGTCATGCCTGATTTTTGCAAGGAATTGCTCTTTTCGACTCAGAACAACTTAAACAAACTTGGATGAAGATCGGATCGACGTACTCGTCGTTTCTTTGGGACGCTTTGATGGTTTAATTTCAAAATAAGCAACGTACGATTCGTATTATGCCAGGACTTCTCCTGGAATGTGGTTTTCGAATCAAAACAACTCGAAGGAAACAAGTTTAAAATGGTTGGTAGCTTGCTAATTGTTTCCTTTAGATGTCCAAATGGTCGAATTTGGAACAGAGCACCATACGGTTGTGATGAAGATTGGATTCACATGTTCGTCATTTCTTTTGGATGCTTTGATGCTCTAATTTGGAAAAAAGCAACGTACGATTCTGATTGTGGCACAACTTCTCCAGGAATTGGGTTTTTGAATTAGAACAACTCAAACTAAACTTGTTTAAAATCATCGATAGCTTGCTAATTGTTTCTTTTACTTGTCCAGATGGTCGAATTTGGCACAAAGCACCATACGGTTGTGATAATTCATCAGTGCAGCAAGGAATTACTCTTTTCGATTCAGGACGTCCTCACGGTTGAATTTGGCATAAAGCAACTTATAATTCTAAGTATGGCACGATTTCACTTGGATTGGGACTTTTCGAATCAAAACAAGTCAAACGAAAAGAGTTCAAAACCGTTGTTGTCATTCTCTATTCCTCTGGACATCCAGATGGTCAATTCTAGCACAAAGCACCATACGGTTGTCGTCATGCCTGATTTTTGTAATGAATTGTTCTTTTCGACTCAGAACAACTCAAACAAACATGGATGAAGATCGGATCGACATGCTCGTCGTTTCTTTGGGACGCTTTGGCGGTTTAATTTTGAAAAAAGCAACGTACGATTCGTATTATGGCACGACTTCTCCTGTAATGTGGTTTTTGAATCAAAACTACTCAAATGAAACGAGTTTAAAATGGTTGGTAGCTTGCTAATTGTTTCCTTTAGATGTCCAAAAGGTCGAATTTGGAACAAAGCACCATACGGTTGTGACGAAGATCGGATTGACTTGTCCGCCATTTCTTTTGGATGCTTTGATGGTCTAATTTGGAAAAATGCAACGTACGATTCTGATTATGGCACAACTTCTCTAGGAATGGGGTATTTGAATCAGAACAACTCAAACTAAACTTGTCTAAAATCGTGGATAGCTGGCTAATGGTTTCTTTTAGTTGTCCAGATGGTCGAATCTGGCACAAAGCACCATACGGTTGTGATTATTCATGAGTGGAGCAAGGAATTACTCTTTTCGATTCAGGACGTCCTCGCGGTCGAATTTGGCATTAAGCAACGTATAATTCTAAGTATGGCACGATTTCACTTGCATTGGGACTTTTCGAATCAAAACAAGTCAAACGAAACAAGTTCAAAACTGTTGTTGTCATTCCCTATTCTTCTGCACATCCAGACGGTCAATTCTAGCACAAAGCACCATACTATTGTGGTCATGCCTGATTTTTGCAAAGAATTGTTCTTTTCCACCCATAATAACTCAAACAAACTTGGATGAAGATCGGATCGACATGCTCGTCGTTTCTTTGGGACGCTTTGGCAATTTAATTTTGAAAAAAGCAACGTACGATTCGTATTATGGCACGACTTCTCCTGGAATGGGGTTTCGAATCAAAACAACTCAAACGAAACAAGTTTGAAATCGTTGTTAGCTTGCTAATTGTATCCTTTAAAGCACCATACGGTTGTGATGAAGATCAGATTGACATGTTCGTCATTTATTTTGGATGCTTTGACGCTGTAATTTGGAAAAAAGCAACGTACGATTCTGATTGTGGCACGACTTCTCCCGGAATGGGGTTTTTGAATTAGAACAACTCAAACTAAACTTGTTTAAAATCATCGATAGCTTGCTAATTGTTTCTTTTACTTGTCCAGATGGTCGAATTTGGCACAAAGCATCATACGGTTGTGATCATTCATGGGTGCAGCAAGGACGTCCTCACGGTCGAATTTGGCATAAAGCAACGTATAATTCTAAGTATGGCATAATTTCACTTGGATTGAGACTTTTCGTATCAAAACAAGTCAAACGAAACAAGTTCGAAACCGTTGTTGTCATTCTCTATTCTTCTGGACATCCAGACGGTCAATTCTAGCACAAAGCACCATACGGTTGTGGTCATGCCTGATTTTTGCAAGGAATTGTTCTTTTCGACTCAGAACAACTCCAACAAACATGGATGAAGATCAGATCGACATGCTCGTCGTTTCTTTGGGATGCTTTGACGGTTTAATTTCGAAAAAAGCAACGTATGATTCGTATTATGGCACGACTTCTCCTGGAATATGGTTTTCGAATCAAAACAACTCAAATGAAACAAGTTTAAAATGGTTGGTAGCTTGTGAATTGTTTCCTTTACAGGGTCGAATTAGGAACAAAGCACCATACGGTTGTGATGAAGATCGGATTGACTTGTTCGTCATTTCTTTTGGATGCTTTGATGGTCTAATTTGGAAAAAAGCAACGTACGATTCTGATTATGGCACGACTTCTCAATGAATAGGGTTTTTGAATTAGAACAACTCAAACTAAACTTGTTTAAAATCTTCGATAACTTGCTAATTATTTCTTTTACTTGTCCAGATGGTCGACTTTGGCACAAAGCACCACACGGTTGTGATCATTCATGAGTGCAGCAAGGACGTCGTCACGGTCGAATTTGGCATAAAGCAACGTATAATTCTAAGTATGGCACGATTTCACTTGGATTGGGACTTTTCGAATCAAAACAAGTCAAACAAAACAAGTTCGAAACCGTTGTTGTGATTCTCTATTCTTCTGCATAGCCAGACGGTGAATTCTAGCACAAAGCAACATATTGTTGTGGTCATGCCTGATTTTTGCAAGGAATTGCTCTTTTCGACTCAGAACAACTTAAACAAACTTGGATGAAGATCGGATCGACGTACTCGTCGTTTCTTTGGGACGCTTTGATGGTTTAATTTCAAAATAAGCAACGTACGATTCGTATTATGCCAGGACTTCTCCTGGAATGTGGTTTTCGAATCAAAACAACTCAAAGGAAACAAGTTTAAAATGGTTGGTAGCTTGCTAATTGTTTCCTTTAGATGTCCAAATGGTCGAATTTGGAACAAAGCACCATACGGTTGTGATGAAGATTGGATTCACATGTTCGTCATTTCTTTTGGATGCTTTGATGCTCTAATTTGGAAAAAAGCAACGTACGATTCTGATTGTGGCCCAACTTCTCCAGGAATTGGGTTTTTGAATTAGAACAACTCAAACTAAACTTGTTTAAAATCATCGATAGCTTGCTAATTGTTTCTTTTACTTGTCCAGATGGTCGAATTTGGCACAAAGCACCATACGGTTGTGATAATTCATCAGTGCAGCAAGGAATTACTCTTTTCGATTCAGGACGTCCTCACGGTCGAATTTGGCATAAAGCAACTTTTAATTCTAAGTATGGCACGATTTCACTTGGATTGGGACTTTTCGAATCAAAACAAGTCAAACGAAAAGAGTTCAAAACCGTTGTTGTCATTCTCTATTCCTCTGGACATCCAGATGGTCAATTCTAGCACAAAGCACCATACGGTTGTCGTCATGCCTGATTTTTGTAATGAATTGTTCTTTTCGACTCAGAACAACTCAAACAAACATGGATGAAGATCGGATCGACATGCTCGTCGTTTCTTTGGGACGCTTTGGCGGTTTAATTTTGAAAAAAGCAACGTACGATTCGTATTATGGCACGACTTCTCCTGTAATGTGGTTTTCGAATCAAAACTACTCAAATGAAACGAGTTTAAAATGGTTGGTAGCTTGCTAATTGTTTCCTTTAGATGTCCAAAAGGTCGAATTTGGAACAAACCACCATACGGTTGTGACGAAGATCGGATTGACTTGTCCGCCATTTCTTTTGGATGCTTTGATGGTCTAATTTAGAAAAATGCAACGTACGATTCTGATTATGGCACAACTTCTCTAGGAATGGGGTATTTGAATCAGAACAACTCAAACTAAACTTGTCTAAAATCGTGGATAGTTGGCTAATGGTTTCTTTTAGTTGTCCAGATGGTCGAATTTGGCACAAAGCACCATACGGTTGTGATTATTCATGAGTGGAGCAAGGAATTACTCTTTTCGATTCAGGACGTCCTCGCGGTCGAATTTGGCATTAAGCAACGTATAATTCTAAGTATGGCACGATTTCACTTGCATTGGGACTTTTCGAATCAAAACAAGTCAAACGAAACAAGTTCAAAACTGTTGTTGTCATTCCCTATTCTTCTGCACATCCAGACGGTCAATTCTAGCACAAAGCACCATACTATTGTGGTCATGCCTGATTTTTGCAAAGAATTGTTCTTTTCCACCCATAATAACTCAAACAAACTTGGATGAAGATCGGATCGACATGCTCGTCGTTTCTTTGGGACGCTTTGGCAATTTAATTTTGAAAAAAGGAACGTACGATTCGTATTATGGCACGACTTCTCCTGGAATGGGGTTTCGAATCAAAACAACTCAAACGAAACAAGTTTGAAATCGTTGTTAGCTTGCTAATTGTATCCTTTAAAGCACCATACGGTTGTGATGAAGATCAGATTCACATGTTCGTCATTTCTTTTGGATGCTTTGATGCTGTAATTTGGAAAAAAGCAACGTACGATTCTGATTGTGGCACGACATCTCCAGGAATGGGGTTTTTGAATTAGAACAACTCAAACTAAACTTGTTTAAAATCATCGATAGCTTGCTAATTGTTTCTTTTACTTGTCTAGATGGTCGAATTTGGCACAAAGCATCATACGGTTGTGATCATTCATGGGTGCAGCAAGGACGTCCTCACGATCGAATTTGGCATAAAGCAACGTATAATTCTAAGTATGGCACAATTTCACTTGGATTGAGACTTTTCGTATCAAAACAAGTCAAACGAAACAAGTTCGAAACCGTTGCTGTCATTCTCTATTCTTCTGGACATCCAGACGGTCAATTCTAGCACAAAGCACCATACGGTTGTGGTCATGCCTGATTTTTGCAAGGAATTGTTCTTTTTGACTCAGAACAACTCCAACAAACATGGATGAAGATCAGATCGACATGCTCGTCGTTTCTTTGGGACGCTTTGACGGTTTAATTTTGAAAAAAGCAACATATGATTCGTATTATGGCACGACTTCTCCTGGAATATGGTTTTCGAATCAAAACAACTCAAATGAAACAAGTTTAAAATGGTTGGTAGCTTGTGAATTGTTTCCTTTACAGGGTCGAATTAGGAACAAAGCACCATACGGTTGTGATGAAGATCGGATTGACTTGTTCGTCATTTCTTTTGGATGCTTTGATGGTCTAATTTGGAAAAAAGCAACGTACGATTCTGATTATGGCACGACTTCTCAATGAATAGGGTTTTTGAATTAGAACAACTCAAACTAAACTTGTTTAAAATCTTCGATAACTTGCTAATTGTTTCTTTTACTTGTCCAGATGGTCGAATTTGGCACAAAGCACCACACGGTTGTGATCATTCATGAGTGCAGCAAGGACGTCATCACGGTCGAATTTGGCATAAAGCAACGTATAATTCTAAGTATGGCATGATTTCACTTGGATTGGGACTTTTCGAATCAAAACAAGTCAAACAAAACAAGTTCGAAACCGTTGTTGTGATTCTCTATTCTTCTGCATAGCCAGACGGTGAATTCTAGCACAAAGCAACATATTGTTGTGGTCATGCCTGATTTTTGCAAGGAATTGCTCTTTTCGACTCAGAACAACTTAAACAAACTTGGATGAAGATCGGATCGACGTACTCGTCGTTTCTTTGGGACGCTTTGATGGTTTAATTTCAAAATAAGCAACGTACAATTCGTATTATGCCAGGACTTCTCCTGGAATGTGGTTTTCGAATCAAAACAACTCGAAGGAAACAAGTTTAAAATGGTTGGTAGCTTGCTAATTGTTTCCTTTAGATGTCCAAATGGTCGAATTTGGAACAGAGCACCATACGGTTGTGATGAAGATTGGATTCACATGTTCGTCATTTCTTTTGGATGCTTTGATGCTCTAATTTGGAAAAAAGCAACGTACGATTCTGATTGTGGCACAACTTCTCCAGGAATTGGGTTTTTGAATTAGAACAACTCAAACTAAACTTGTTTAAAATCATCGATAGCTTGCTAATTGTTTCTTTTACTTGTCCAGATGGTCGAATTTGGCACAAAGCACCATACGGTTGTGATAATTCATCAGTGCAGCAAGGAATTACTCTTTTCGATTCAGGACGTCCTCACGGTTGAATTTGGCATAAAGCAACTTATAATTCTAAGTATGGCACGATTTCACTTGGATTGGGACTTTTCGAATCAAAACAAGTCAAACGAAAAGAGTTCAAAACCGTTGTTGTCATTCTCTATTCCTCTGGACATCCAGATGGTCAATTCTAGCACAAAGCACCATACGGTTGTCGTCATGCCTGATTTTTGTAATGAATTGTTCTTTTCGACTCAGAACAACTCAAACAAACATGGATGAAGATCGGATCGACATGCTCGTCGTTTCTTTGGGACGCTTTGGCGGTTTAATTTTGAAAAAAGCAACGTACGATTCGTATTATGGCACGACTTCTCCTGTAATGTGGTTTTTGAATCAAAACTACTCAAATGAAACGAGTTTAAAATGGTTGGTAGCTTGCTAATTGTTTCCTTTAGATGTCCAAAAGGTCGAATTTGGAACAAAGCACCATACGGTTGTGACGAAGATCGGATTGACTTGTCCGCCATTTCTTTTGGATGCTTTGATGGTCTAATTTGGAAAAATGCAACGTACGATTCTGATTATGGCACAACTTCTCTAGGAATGGGGTATTTGAATCAGAACAACTCAAACTAAACTTGTCTAAAATCGTGGATAGCTGGCTAATGGTTTCTTTTAGTTGTCCAGATGGTCGAATTTGGCACAAAGCACCATACGGTTGTGATTATTCATGAGTGGAGCAAGGAATTACTCTTTTCGATTCAGGACGTCCTCGCGGTCGAATTTGGCATTAAGCAACGTATAATTCTAAGTATGGCACGATTTCACTTGCATTGGGACTTTTCGAATCAAAACAAGTCAAACGAAACAAGTTCAAAACTGTTGTTGTCATTCCCTATTCTTCTGCACATCCAGACGGTCAATTCTAGCACAAAGCACCATACTATTGTGGTCATGCCTGATTTTTGCAAAGAATTGTTCTTTTCCACCCATAATAACTCAAACAAACTTGGATGAAGATCGGATCGACATGCTCGTCGTTTCTTTGGGACGCTTTGGCAATTTAATTTTGAAAAAAGCAACGTACGATTCGTATTATGGCACGACTTCTCCTGGAATGGGGTTTCGAATCAAAACAACTCAAACGAAACAAGTTTGAAATCGTTGTTAGCTTGCTAATTGTATCCTTTAAAGCACCATACGGTTGTGATGAAGATCAGATTGACATGTTCGTCATTTATTTTGGATGCTTTGACGCTGTAATTTGGAAAAAAGCAACGTACGATTCTGATTGTGGCACGACTTCTCCCGGAATGGGGTTTTTGAATTAGAACAACTCAAACTAAACTTGTTTAAAATCATCGATAGCTTGCTAATTGTTTCTTTTACTTGTCCAGATGGTCGAATTTGGCACAAAGCATCATACGGTTGTGATCATTCATGGGTGCAGCAAGGACGTCCTCACGGTCGAATTTGGCATAAAGCAACGTATAATTCTAAGTATGGCATAATTTCACTTGGATTGAGACTTTTCGTATCAAAACAAGTCAAACGAAACAAGTTCGAAACCGTTGTTGTCATTCTCTATTCTTCTGGACATCCAGACGGTCAATTCTAGCACAAAGCACCATACGGTTGTGGTCATGCCTGATTTTTGCAAGGAATTGTTCTTTTCGACTCAGAACAACTCCAACAAACATGGATGAAGATCAGATCGACATGCTCGTCGTTTCTTTGGGACGCTTTGACGGTTTAATTTCGAAAAAAGCAACGTATGATTCGTATTATGGCACGACTTCTCCTGGAATATGGTTTTCGAATCAAAACAACTCAAATGAAACAAGTTTAAAATGGTTGGTAGCTTGTGAATTGTTTCCTTTACAGGGTCGAATTAGGAACAAAGCACCATACGGTTGTGATGAAGATCGGATTGACTTGTTCGTCATTTCTTTTGGATGCTTTGATGGTCTAATTTGGAAAAAAGCAACGTACGATTCTGATTATGGCACGACTTCTCAATGAATAGGGTTTTTGAATTAGAACAACTCAAACTAAACTTGTTTAAAATCTTCGATAACTTGCTAATTGTTTCTTTTACTTGTCCAGATGGTCGAATTTGGCACAAAGCACCACACGGTTGTGATCATTCATGAGTGCAGCAAGGACGTCGTCACGGTCGAATTTGGCATAAAGCAACGTATAATTCTAAGTATGGCACGATTTCACTTGGATTGGGACTTTTCGAATCAAAACAAGTCAAACAAAACAAGTTCGAAACCGTTGTTGTGATTCTCTATTCTTCTGCATAGCCAGACGGTGAATTCTAGCACAAAGCAACATATTGTTGTGGTCATGCCTGATTTTTGCAAGGAATTGCTCTTTTCGACTCAGAACAACTTAAACAAACTTGGATGAAGATCGGATCGACGTACTCGTCGTTTCTTTGGGACGCTTTGATGGTTTAATTTCAAAATAAGCAACGTACGATTCGTATTATGCCAGGACTTCTCCTGGAATGTGGTTTTCGAATCAAAACAACTCAAAGGAAACAAGTTTAAAATGGTTGGTAGCTTGCTAATTGTTTCCTTTAGATGTCCAAATGGTCGAATTTGGAACAAAGCACCATACGGTTGTGATGAAGATTGGATTCACATGTTCGTCATTTCTTTTGGATGCTTTGATGCTCTAATTTGGAAAAAAGCAACGTACGATTCTGATTGTGGCACAACTTCTCCAGGAATTGGGTTTTTGAATTAGAACAACTCAAACTAAACTTGTTTAAAATCATCGATAGCTTGCTAATTGTTTCTTTTACTTGTCCAGATGGTCGAATTTGGCACAAAGCACCATACGGTTGTGATAATTCATCAGTGCAGCAAGGAATTACTCTTTTCGATTCAGGACGTCCTCACGGTCGAATTTGGCATAAAGCAACTTTTAATTCTAAGTATGGCATGATTTCACTTGGATTGGGACTTTTCGAATCAAAACAAGTCAAACGAAAAGAGTTCAAAACCGTTGTTGTCATTCTCTATTCCTCTGGACATCCAGATGGTCAATTCTAGCACAAAGCACCATACGGTTGTCGTCATGCCTGATTTTTGTAATGAATTGTTCTTTTCGACTCAGAACAACTCAAACAAACATGGATGAAGATCGGATCGACATGCTCGTCGTTTCTTTGGGACGCTTTGGCGGTTTAATTTTGAAAAAAGCAACGTACGATTCGTATTATGGCACGACTTCTCCTGTAATGTGGTTTTCGAATCAAAACTACTCAAATGAAACGAGTTTAAAATGGTTGGTAGCTTGCTAATTGTTTCCTTTAGATGTCCAAAAGGTCGAATTTGGAACAAAGCACCATACGGTTGTGACGAAGATCGGATTGACTTGTCCGCCATTTCTTTTGGATGCTTTGATGGTCTAATTTGGAAAAATGCAACGTACGATTCTGATTATGGCACAACTTCTCTAGGAATGGGGTATTTGAATCAGAACAACTCAAACTAAACTTGTCTAAAATCGTGGATAGCTGGCTAATGGTTTCTTTTAGTTGTCCAGATGGTCGAATTTGGCACAAAGCACCATACGGTTGTGATTATTCATGAGTGGAGCAAGGAATTACTCTTTTCGATTCAGGACGTCCTCGCGGTCGAATTTGGCATTAAGCAACGTATAATTCTAAGTATGGCACGATTTCACTTGCATTGGGACTTTTCGAATCAAAACAAGTCAAACGAAACAAGTTCAAAACTGTTGTTGTCATTCCCTATTCTTCTGCACATCCAGACGGTCAATTCTAGCACAAAGCACCATACTATTGTGGTCATGCCTGATTTTTGCAAAGAATTGTTCTTTTCCACCCATAATAACTCAAACAAACTTGGATGAAGATCGGATCGACATGCTCGTCGTTTCTTTGGGACGCTTTGGCAATTTAATTTTGAAAAAAGGAACGTACGATTCGTATTATGGCACGACTTCTCCTGGAATGGGGTTTCGAATCAAAACAACTCAAACGAAACAAGTTTGAAATCGTTGTTAGCTTGCTAATTGTATCCTTTAAAGCACCATACGGTTGTGATGAAGATCAGATTCACATGTTCGTCATTTCTTTTGGATGCTTTGATGCTGTAATTTGGAAAAAAGCAACGTACGATTCTGATTGTGGCACGACATCTCCAGGAATGGGGTTTTTGAATTAGAACAACTCAAACTAAACTTGTTTAAAATCATCGATAGCTTGCTAATTGTTTCTTTTACTTGTCTAGATGGTCGAATTTGGCACAAAGCATCATACGGTTGTGATCATTCATGGGTGCAGCAAGGACGTCCTCACGATCGAATTTGGCATAAAGCAACGTATAATTCTAAGTATGGCACAATTTCACTTGGATTGAGACTTTTCGTATCAAAACAAGTCAAACGAAACAAGTTCGAAACCGTTGTTGTCATTCTCTATTCTTCTGGACATCCAGACGGTCAATTCTAGCACAAAGCACCATACGGTTGTGGTCATGCCTGATTTTTGCAAGGAATTGTTCTTTTTGACTCAGAACAACTCCAACAAACATGGATGAAGATCAGATCGACATGCTCGTCGTTTCTTTGGGACGCTTTGACGGTTTAATTTTGAAAAAAGCAACATATGATTTGTATTATGGCACGACTTCTCCTGGAATATGTTTTTCGAATCAAAACAACTCAAATGAAACAAGTTTAAAATGGTTGGTAGCTTGTGAATTGTTTCCTTTACAGGGTCGAATTAGGAACAAAGCACCATACGGTTGTGATGAAGATCGGATTGACTTGTTCGTCATTTCTTTTGGATGCTTTGATGGTCTAATTTGGAAAAAAGCAACGTACGATTCTGATTATGGCACGACTTCTCAATGAATAGGGTTTTTGAATTAGAACAACTCAAACTAAACTTGTTTAAAATCTTCGATAACTTGCTAATTGTTTCTTTTACTTGTCCAGATGGTCGAATTTGGCACAAAGCACCACACGGTTGTGATCATTCATGAGTGCAGCAAGGACGTCATCACGGTCGAATTTGGCATAAAGCAACGTATAATTCTAAGTATGGCATGATTTCACTTGGATTGGGACTTTTCGAATCAAAACAAGTCAAACAAAACAAGTTCGAAACCGTTGTTGTGATTCTCTATTCTTCTGCATAGCCAGACGGTGAATTCTAGCACAAAGCAACATATTGTTGTGGTCATGCCTGATTTTTGCAAGGAATTGCTCTTTTCGACTCAGAACAACTTAAACAAACTTGGATGAAGATCGGATCGACGTACTCGTCGTTTCTTTGGGACGCTTTGATGGTTTAATTTCAAAATAAGCAACGTACGATTCGTATTATGCCAGGACTTCTCCTGGAATGTGGTTTTCGAATCAAAACAACTCAAAGGAAACAAGTTTAAAATGGTTGGTAGCTTGCTAATTGTTTCCTTTAGATGTCCAAATGGTCGAATTTGGAACAAAGCACCATAAGGTTGTGATGAAGATTGGATTCACATGTTCGTCATTTCTTTTGGATGCTTTGATGCTCTAATTTGGAAAAAAGCAACGTACGATTCTGATTGTGGCACAACTTCTCCAGGAATTGGGTTTTTGAATTAGAACAACTCAAACTAAACTTGTTTAAAATCATCGATAGCTTGCTAATTGTTTCTTTTACTTGTCCAGATGGTCGAATTTGGCACAAAGCACCATACGGTTGTGATAATTCATCAGTGCAGCAAGGAATTACTCTTTTCGATTCAGGACGTCCTCACGGTCGAATTTGGCATAAAGCAACTTATAATTCTAAGTATGGCACGATTTCACTTGGATTGGGACTTTTCGAATCAAAACAAGTCAAACGAAAAGAGTTCAAAACCGTTGTTGTCATTCTCTATTCCTCTGGACATCCAGATGGTCAATTCTAGCACAAAGCACCATACGGTTGTCCTCATGCCTGATTTTTGTAATGAATTGTTCTTTTCGACTCAGAACAACTCAAACAAACATGGATGAAGATCGGATCGACATGCTCGTCGTTTCTTTGGGACGCTTTGGCGGTTTAATTTTGAAAAAAGCAACGTACGATTCGTATTATGGCACGACTTCTCCTGTAATGTGGTTTTCGAATCAAAACTACTCAAATGAAACGAGTTTAAAATGGTTGGTAGCTTGCTAATTGTTTCCTTTAGATGTCCAAAAGGTCGAATTTGGAACAAAGCACCATACGGTTGTGACGAAGATCGGATTGACTTGTCCGCCATTTCTTTTGGATGCTTTGATGGTCTAATTTGGAAAAATGCAACGTACGATTCTGATTATGGCACAACTTCTCTAGGAATGGGGTATTTGAATCAGAACAACTCAAACTAAACTTGTCTAAAATCGTGGATAGCTGGCTAATGGTTTCTTTTAGTTGTCCAGATGGTCGAATTTGGCACAAAGCACCATACGGTTGTGATTATTCATGAGTGGAGCAAGGAATTACTCTTTTCGATTCAGGACGTCCTCGCGGTCGAATTTGGCATTAAGCAACGTATAATTCTAAGTATGGCACGATTTCACTTGCATTGGGACTTTTCGAATCAAAACAAGTCAAACGAAACAAGTTCAAAACTGTTGTTGTCATTCCCTATTCTTCTGCACATCCAGACGGTCAATTCTAGCACAAAGCACCATACTATTGTGGTCATGCCTGATTTTTGCAAAGAATTGTTCTTTTCCACCCATAATAACTCAAACAAACTTGGATGAAGATCGGATCGACATGCTCGTCGTTTCTTTGGGACGCTTTGGCAATTTAATTTTGAAAAAAGCAACGTACGATTCGTATTATGGCACGACTTCTCCTGGAATGGGGTTTCGAATCAAAACAACTCAAACGAAACAAGTTTGAAATCGTTGTTAGCTTGCTAATTGTATCCTTTAAAGCACCATACGGTTGTGATGAAGATCAGATTGACATGTTCGTCATTTCTTTTGGATGCTTTGACGCTGTAATTTGAAAAAAAGCAACGTACGATTCTGATTGTGGCACGACTTCTCCCGGAATGGGGTTTTTGAATTAGAACAACTCAAACTAAACTTGTTTAAAACCATCGATAGCTTGCTAATTGTTTCTTTTACTTGTCCAGATGGTCGAATTTGGCACAAAGCATCATACGGTTGTGATCATTCATGGGTGCAGCAAGGACGTCCTCACGGTCGAATTTGGCATAAAGCAACGTATAATTCTAAGTATGGCACAATTTCACTTGGATTGAGACTTTTCGTATCAAAACAAGTCAAACGAAACAAGTTCGAAACCGTTGTTGTCATTCTCTATTCTTCTGGACATCCAGACGGTCAATTCTAGCACAAAGTACCATACGGTTGTGGTCATGCCTGATTTTTGCAAGGAATTGTTATTTTCGACTCAGAACAACTCCAACAAACATGGATGAAGATCAGATCGACATGCTCGTCGTTTCTTTGGGACGCTTTGACGGTTTAATTTCGAAAAAAGCAACGTATGATTCGTATTATGGCACGACTTCTCCTGGAATATGGTTTTCGAATCAAAACAACTCAAATGAAACAAGTTTAAAATGGTTGGTAGCTTGTGAATTGTTTCATTTACAGGGTCGAATTAGGAACAAAGCACCATACGGTTGTGATGAAGATCGGATTGACTTGTTCGTCATTTCTTTTGGATGCTTTGATGGTCTAATTTGGAAAAAAGCAACGTACGATTCTGATTATGGCACGACTTCTCAATGAATAGGGTTTTTGAATTAGAACAACTCAAACTAAACTTGTTTAAAATCTTCAATAACTTGCTAATTGTTTCTTTTACTTGTCCAGATGGTCGAATTTGGCACAAAGCACCACACGGTTGTGATCATTCATGAGTGCAGCAAGGACGTCGTCACGGTCGAATTTGGCATAAAGCAACGTATAATTCTAAGTATGGCACGATTTCACTTGGATTGGGACTTTTCGAATCAAAACAAGTCAAACAAAACAAGTTCGAAACCGTTGTTGTGATTCTCTATTCTTCTGCATAGCCAGACGGTGAATTCTAGCACAAAGCAACATATTGTTGTGGTCATGCCTGATTTTTGCAAGGAATTGCTCTTTTCGACTCAGAACAACTTAAACAAACTTGGATGAAGATCGGATCGACGTACTCGTCGTTTCTTTGGGACGCTTTGATGGTTTAATTTCAAAATAAGCAACGTACGATTCGTATTATGCCAGGACTTCTCCTGGAATGTGGTTTTCGAATCAAAACAACTCAAAGGAAACAAGTTTAAAATGGTTGGTAGCTTGCTAATTGTTTCCTTTAGATGTCCAAATGGTCGAATTTGGAACAAAGCACCATACGGTTGTGATGAAGATTGGATTCACATGTTCGTCATTTCTTTTGGATGCTTTGATGCTCTAATTTGGAAAAAAGCAACGTACGATTCTGATTGTGGCACAACTTCTCCAGGAATTGGGTTTTTGAATTAGAACAACTCAAACTAAACTTGTTTAAAATCATCGATAGCTTGCTAATTGTTTCTTTTACTTGTCCAGATGGTCGAATTTGGCACAAAGCACCATACGGTTGTGATAATTCATCAGTGCAGCAAGGAATTACTCTTTTCGATTCAGGACGTCCTCACGGTCGAATTTGGCATAAAGCAACTTATAATTCTAAGTATGGCACGATTTCACTTGGATTGGGACTTTTCGAATCAAAACAAGTCAAACGAAAAGAGTTCAAAACCGTTGTTGTCATTCTCTATTCCTCTGGACATCCAGATGGTCAATTCTAGCACAAAGCACCATACGGTTGTCGTCATGCCTGATTTTTGTAATGAATTGTTCTTTTCGACTCAGAACAACTCAAACAAACATGGATGAAGATCGGATCGACATGCTCGTCGTTTCTTTGGGACGCTTTGGCGGTTTAATTTTGAAAAAAGCAACGTACGATTCGTATTATGGCACGACTTCTCCTGTAATGTGGTTTTCGAATCAAAACTACTCAAATGAAACGAGTTTAAAATGGTTGGTAGCTTGCTAATTGTTTCCTTTAGATGTCCAAAAGGTCGAATTTGGAACAAAGCACCATACGGTTGTGACGAAGATCGGATTGACTTGTCCGCCATTTCTTTTGGATGCTTTGATGGTCTCATTTGGAAAAATGCAACGTACGATTCTGATTATGGCACAACTTCTCTAGGAATGGGGTATTTGAATCAGAACAACTCAAACTAAACTTGTCTAAAATCGTGGATAGCTGGCTAATGGTTTCTTTTAGTTGTCCAGATGGTCGAATTTGGCACAAAGCACCATACGGTTGTGATTATTCATGAGTGGAGCAAGGAATTACTCTTTTCGATTCAGGACGTCCTCGCGGTCGAATTTGGCATTAAGCAACGTATAATTCTAAGTATGGCACGATTTCACTTGCATTGGGACTTTTCGAATCAAAACAAGTCAAACGAAACAAGTTCAAAACTGTTGTTGTCATTCCCTATTCTTCTGCACATCCAGACGGTCAATTCTAGCACAAAGCACCATACTATTGTGGTCATGCCTGATTTTTGCAAAGAATTGTTCTTTTCCACCCATAATAACTCAAACAAACTTGGATGAAGATCGGATCGACATGCTCGTCGTTTCTTTGGGACGCTTTGGCAATTTAATTTTGAAAAAAGCAACGTACGATTCGTATTATGGCACGACTTCTCCTGGAATGGGGTTTCGAATCAAAACAACTCAAACGAAACAAGTTTGAAATTGTTGTTAGCTTGCTAATTGTATCCTTTAAAGCACCATACGGTTGTGATGAAGATCAGATTGACATGTTCGTCATTTCTTTTGGATGCTTTGACGCTGTAATTTGAAAAAAAGCAACGTACGATTCTGATTGTGGCACGACTTCTCCCAGAATGGGGTTTTTGAATTAGAACAACTCAAACTAAACTTGTTTAAAACCATCGATAGCTTGCTAATTGTTTCTTTTACTTGTCCAGATGGTCGAATTTGGCACAAAGCATCATACGGTTGTGATCATTCATGGGTGCAGCAAGGACGTCCTCACGGTCGAATTTGGCATAAAGCAACGTATAATTCTAAGTATGGCACAATTTCACTTGGATTGAGACTTTTCGTATCAAAACAAGTCAAACGAAACAAGTTCGAAACCGTTGTTGTCATTCTCTATTCTTCTGGACATCCAGACGGTCAATTCTAGCACAAAGTACCATACGGTTGTGGTCATGCCTGATTTTTGCAAGGAATTGTTCTTTTCGACTCAGAACAACTCCAACAAACATGGATGAAGATCAGATCGACATGCTCGTCGTTTCTTTGGGACGCTTTGACGGTTTAATTTCGAAAAAAGCAACGTATGATTCGTATTATGGCACGACTTCTCCTGGAATATGGTTTTCGAATCAAAACAACTCAAATGAAACAAGTTTAAAATGGTTGGTAGCTTGTGAATTGTTTCATTTACAGGGTCGAATTAGGAACAAAGCACCATACGGTTGTGATGAAGATCGGATTGACTTGTTCGTCATTTCTTTTGGATGCTTTGATGGTCTAATTTGGAAAAAAGCAACGTACGATTCTGATTATGGCACGACTTCTCAATGAATAGGGTTTTTGAATTAGAACAACTCAAACTAAACTTGTTTAAAATCTTCGATAACTTGCTAATTGTTTCTTTTACTTGTCCAGATGGTCGAATTTGGCACAAAGCACCACACGGTTGTGATCATTCATGAGTGCAGCAAGGACGTCGTCACGGTCGAATTTGGCATAAAGCAACGTATAATTCTAAGTATGGCACGATTTCACTTGGATTGGGACTTTTCGAATCAAAACAAGTCAAACAAAACAAGTTCGAAACCGTTGTTGTGATTCTCTATTCTTCTGCATAGCCAGACGGTGAATTCTAGCACAAAGCAACATATTGTTGTGGTCATGCCTGATTTTTGCAAGGAATTGCTCTTTTCGACTCAGAACAACTTAAACAAACTTGGATGAAGATCGGATCGACGTACTCGTCGTTTCTTTGGGACGCTTTGATGGTTTAATTTCAAAATAAGCAACGTACGATTCGTATTATGCCAGGACTTCTCCTGGAATGTGGTTTTCGAATCAAAACAACTCAAAGGAAACAAGTTTAAAATGGTTGGTAGCTTGCTAATTGTTTCCTTTAGATGTCCAAATGGTCGAATTTGGAACAAAGCACCATACGGTTGTGATGAAGATTGGATTCACATGTTCGTCATTTCTTTTGGATGCTTTGATGCTCTAATTTGGAAAAAAGCAACGTACGATTCTGATTGTGGCACAACTTCTCCAGGAATTGGGTTTTTGAATTAGAACAACTCAAACTAAACTTGTTTAAAATCATCGATAGCTTGCTAATTGTTTCTTTTACTTGTCCAGATGGTCGAATTTGGCACAAAGCACCATACGGTTGTGATAATTCATCAGTGCAGCAAGGAATTACTCTTTTCGATTCAGGACGTCCTCACGGTCGAATTTGGCATAAAGCAACTTATAATTCTAAGTATGGCACGATTTCACTTGGATTGGGACTTTTCGAATCAAAACAAGTCAAACGAAAAGAGTTCAAAACCGTTGTTGTCATTCTCTATTCCTCTGGACATCCAGATGGTCAATTCTAGCACAAAGCACCATACGGTTGTCGTCATGCCTGATTTTTGTAATGAATTGTTCTTTTCGACTCAGAACAACTCAAACAAACATGGATGAAGATCGGATCGACATGCTCGTCGTTTCTTTGGGACGCTTTGGCGGTTTAATTTTGAAAAAAGCAACGTACGATTCGTATTATGGCACGACTTCTCCTGTAATGTGGTTTTCGAATCAAAACTACTCAAATGAAACGAGTTTAAAATGGTTGGTAGCTTGCTAATTGTTTCCTTTAGATGTCCAAAAGGTCGAATTTGGAACAAAGCACCATACGGTTGTGACGAAGATCGGATTGACTTGTCCGCCATTTCTTTTGGATGCTTTGATGGTCTAATTTGGAAAAATGCAACGTACGATTCTGATTATGGCACAACTTCTCTAGGAATGGGGTATTTGAATCAGAACAACTCAAACTAAACTTGTCTAAAATCATGGATAGCTGGCTAATGGTTTCTTTTAGTTGTCCAGATGGTCGAATCTGGCACAAAGCACCATACGGTTGTGATTATTCATGAGTGGAGCAAGGAATTACTCTTTTCGATTCAGGACGTCCTCGCGGTCGAATTTGGCATAAAGCAACGTATAATTCTAAGTATGGCACGATTTCACTTGCATTGGGACTTTTCGAATCAAAACAAGTCAAACGAAACAAGTTCAAAACTGTTGTTGTCATTCTCTATTCTTCTGCACATCCAGACGGTCAATTCTAGCACAAAGCACCATACTATTGTGGTCATGCCTGATTTTTGCAAAGAATTGTTCTTTTCCACCCATAATAACTCAAACAAACTTGGATGAAGATCGGATCGACATGCTCGTCGTTTCTTTGGGACGCTTTGGCAATTTAATTTTGAAAAAAGCAACGTACGATTCGTATTATGGCACGACTTCTCCTGGAATGGGGTTTCGAATCAAAACAACTCAAACGAAACAAGTTTGAAATCGTTGTTAGCTTGCTAATTGTATCCTTTAAAGCACCATACGGTTGTGATGAAGATCAGATTGACATGTTCGTCATTTCTTTTGGATGCTTTGGCGCTGTAATTTGGAAAAAAGCAACGTACGATTCTGATTGTGGCACGACTTCTCCCGGAATGGGGTTTTTGAATTAGAACAACTCAAACTAAACTTGTTTAAAATCATCGATAGCTTGCTAATTGTTTCTTTTACTTGTCCAGATGGTCGAATTTGGCACAAAGCATCATACGGTTGTGATCATTCATGGGTGCAGCAAGGACGTCCTCACGGTCGAATTTGGCATAAAGCAACGTATAATTCTAAGTATGGCACAATTTCACTTGGATTGCGACTTTTCGTATCAAAACAAGTCAAACGAAACAAGTTCGAAACCGTTGTTGTCATTCTCTATTCTTCTGGACATCCAGACGGTCAATTCTAGCACAAAGCACCATACGGTTGTGGTCATGCCTAATTTTTGCAAGGAATTGTTCTTTTCGACTCAGAACAACTCCAACAAACATGGATGAAGATCAGATCGACATGCTCGTCGTTTCTTTGGGACGCTTTGACCGTTTAATTTCGAAAAAAGCAACGTATGATTCGTATTATGGCACGACTTCTCCTGAAATATGGTTTTCGAATCAAAACAACTCAAATGAAACAAGTTTAAAATGGTTGGTAGCTTGTGAATTGTTTCATTTACAGGGTCGAATTAGGAACAAAGCACCATACGGTTGTGATGAAGATCGGATTGACTTGTTTGTCATTTCTTTTGGATGCTTTGATGGTCTAATTTGGAAAAAAGCAACGTACGATTCTGATTATGGCACGACTTCTCAATGAATAGGGTTTTTGAATTAGAACAACTCAAACTAAACTTGTTTAAAATCTTCGATAACTTGCTAATTGTTTCTTTTACTTGTCCAGATGGTCGAATTTGGCACAAAGCACCACACGGTTGTGATCATTCATGAGTGCAGCAAGGACGTCGTCACGGTCGAATTTGGCATAAAGCAACGTATGATTCTAAGTATGGCACGATTTCACTTGGATTGGGACTTTTCGAATCAAAACAAGTCAAACAAAACAAGTTCGAAACCGTTGTTGTGATTCTCTATTCTTCTGCATAGCCAGACGGTGAATTCTAGCACAAAGCAACATATTGTTGTGGTCATGCCTGATTTTTGCAAGGAATTGCTCTTTTCGACTCAGAACAACTTAAACAAACTTGGATGAAGATCGGATCGACGTACTCGTCGTTTCTTTGGGATGCTTTGATGGTTTAATTTCAAAATAAGCAACGTACGATTCGTATTATGCCAGGACTTCTCCTGGAATGTGGTTTTCGAATCAAAACAACTCAAAGGAAACAAGTTTAAAATGGTTGGTAGCTTGCTAATTATTTCCTTTAGATGTCCAAATGGTCGAATTTGGAACAGAGCACCATACGGTTGTGATGAAGATTGGAATCACATGTTCGTCATTTGAAACAGAGCAACGTACGATTCTGATTGTGGCACAACTTCTCCAGGAATTGGGTTTTTGAATTAGAACAACTCAAACTAAACTTGTTTAAAATCATCGATAGCTTGCTAATTGTTTCTTTTACTTGTCCAGATGGTCGAATTTGGCACAAAGCACCATACGGTTGTGATAATTCATCAGTGCAGCAAGGAATTACTCTTTTCGATTCAGGACGTCCTCACGGTCGAATTTGGCATAAAGCAACTTATAATTCTAAGTATGGCACGATTTCACTTGGATTGGGACTTTTCGAATCAAAACAAGTCAAACGAAAAGAGTTCAAAACCGTTGTTGTCATTCTCTATTCCTCTGGACATCCAGATGGTCAATTCTAGCACAAAGCACCATACGGTTGTCGTCATGCCTGATTTTTGTAATGAATTGTTCTTTTCGACTCAGAACAACTCAAACAAACATGGATGAAGATCGGATCGACATGCTCGTCGTTTCTTTGGGACGCTTTGGCGGTTTAATTTTGAAAAAAGCAACGTACGATTCGTATTATGGCACGACTTCTCCTGTAATGTGGTTTTCGAATCAAAACTACTCAAATGAAATGAGTTTAAAATGGTTGGTAGCTTGCTAATTGTTTCCTTTAGATGTCCAAAAGGTCGAATTTGGAACAAAGCACCATACGGTTGTGACGAAGATCGGATTGACTTGTCCGCCATTTCTTTTGGATGCTTTGATGGTCTAATTTGGAAAAATGCAACGTACGATTCTGATTATGGCACAACTTCTCTAGGAATGGGGTATTTGAATCAGAACAACTCAAACTAAACTTGTCTAAAATCATGGATAGCTGGCTAATGGTTTCTTTTAGTTGTCCAGATGGTCGAATCTGGCACAAAGCACCATACGGTTGTGATTATTCATGAGTGGAGCAAGGAATTACTCTTTTCGATTCAGGACGTCCTCGCGGTCGAATTTGGCATAAAGCAACGTATAATTCTAAGTATGGCACGATTTCACTTGCATTGGGACTTTTCGAATCAAAACAAGTCAAACGAAACAAGTTCAAAACTGTTGTTGTCATTCTCTATTCTTCTGCACATCCAGACGGTCAATTCTAGCACAAAGCACCATACTATTGTGGTCATGCCTGATTTTTGCAAAGAATTGTTCTTTTCCACCCATAATAACTCAAACAAACTTGGATGAAGATCGGATCGACATGCTCGTCGTTTCTTTGGGACGCTTTGGCAATTTAATTTTGAAAAAAGCAACGTACGATTCGTATTATGGCACGACTTCTCCTGGAATGGGGTTTCGAATCAAAACAACTCAAACGAAACAAGTTTGAAATCGTTGTTAGCTTGCTAATTGTATCCTTTAAAGCACCATACGGTTGTGATGAAGATCAGATTGACATGTTCGTCATTTCTTTTGGATGCTTCGGCGCTGTAATTTGGAAAAAAGCAACGTACGATTCTGATTGTGGCACGACTTCTTCCGGAATGGAGTTTTTGAATTAGAACAACTCAAACTAAACTTGTTTAAAATCATCGATAGCTTGCTAATTGTTTCTTTTACTTGTCCAGATGGTCGAATTTGGCACAAAGCATCATACGGTTGTGATCATTCATGGGTGCAGCAAGGACGTCCTCACGGTCGAATTTGGTATAAAGCAACGTATAATTCTAAGTATGGCACAATTTCACTTGGATTGAGACTTTTCGTATCAAAACAAGTCAAACGAAACAAGTTCGAAACCGTTGTTGTCATTCTCTATTCTTCTGGACATCCAGACGGTCAATTCTAGCACAAAGTACCATACGGTTGTGGTCATGCCTGATTTTTGCAAGGAATTGTTCTTTTCGACTCAGAACAACTCCAACAAACATGGATGAAGATCAGATCGACATGCTCGTCGTTTCTTTGGGACGCTTTGACGGTTTAATTTCGAAAAAAGCAACGTATGATTCGTATTATGGCACGACTTCTCCTGGAATATGGTTTTCGAATCAAAACAACTCAAATGAAACAAGTTTAAAATGGTTGGTAGCTTGTGAATTGTTTCATTTACAGGGTCGAATTAGGAACAAAGCACCATACGGTTGTGATGAAGATCGGATTGACTTGTTCGTCATTTCTTTTGGATGCTTTGATGGTCTAATTTGGAAAAAAGCAACGTACGATTCTGATTATGGCACGACTTCTCAATGAATAGGGTTTTTGAATTAGAACAACTCAAACTAAACTTGTTTAAAATCTTCGATAACTTGCTAATTGTTTCTTTTACTTGTCCAGATGGTCGAATTTGGCACAAAGCACCACACGGTTGTGATCATTCATGAGTGCAGCAAGGACGTCGTCACGGTCGAATTTGGCATAAAGCAACGTATAATTCTAAGTATGGCACGATTTCACTTGGATTGGGACTTTTCGAATCAAAACAAGTCAAACAAAACAAGTTCGAAACCGTTGTTGTGATTCTCTATTCTTCTGCATAGCCAGACGGTGAATTCTAGCACAAAGCAACATATTGTTGTGGTCATGCCTGATTTTTGCAAGGAATTGCTCTTTTCGACTCAGAACAACTTAAACAAACTTGGATGAAGATCGGATCGACGTACTCGTCGTTTCTTTGGGACGCTTTGATGGTTTAATTTCAAAATAAGCAACGTACGATTCGTATTATGCCAGGACTTCTCCTGGAATGTGGTTTTCGAATCAAAACAACTCAAAGGAAACAAGTTTAAAATGGTTGGTAGCTTGCTAATTGTTTCCTTTAGATGTCCAAATGGTCGAATTTGGAACAGAGCACCATACGGTTGTGATGAAGATTGGATTCACATGTTCGTCATTTGAAACAGAGCAACGTACGATTCTGATTGTGGCACAACTTCTCCAGGAATTGGGTTTTTGAATTAGAACAACTCAAACTAAACTTGTTTAAAATCATCGATAGCTTGCTAATTGTTTCTTTTACTTGTCCAGATGGTCGAATTTGGCACAAAGCACCATACGGTTGTGATAATTCATCAGTGCAGCAAGGAATTACTCTTTTCGATTCAGGACGTCCTCACGGTCGAATTTGGCATAAAGCAACTTATAATTCTAAGTATGGCACGATTTCACTTGGATTGGGACTTTTCGAATCAAAACAAGTCAAACGAAAAGAGTTCAAAACCGTTGTTGTCATTCTCTATTCCTCTGGACATCCAGATGGTCAATTCTAGCACAAAGCACCATACGGTTGTCCTCATGCCTGATTTTTGTAATGAATTGTTCTTTTCGACTCAGAACAACTCAAACAAACATGGATGAAGATCGGATCGACATGCTCGTCGTTTCTTTGGGACGCTTTGGCGGTTTAATTTTGAAAAAAGCAACGTACGATTCGTATTATGGCACGACTTCTCCTGTAATGTGGTTTTCGAATCAAAACTACTCAAATGAAACGAGTTTAAAATGGTTGGTAGCTTGCTAATTGTTTCCTTTAGATGTCCAAAAGGTCGAATTTGGAACAAAGCACCATACGGTTGTGACGAAGATCGGATTGACTTGTCCGCCATTTCTTTTGGATGCTTTGATGGTCTAATTTGGAAAAATGCAACGTACGATTCTGATTATGGCACAACTTCTCTAGGAATGGGGTATTTGAATCAGAACAACTCAAACTAAACTTGTCTAAAATCATGGATAGCTGGCTAATGGTTTCTTTTAGTTGTCCAGATGGTCGAATCTGGCACAAAGCACCATACGGTTGTGATTATTCATGAGTGGAGCAAGGAATTACTCTTTTCGATTCAGGACGTCCTCGCGGTCGAATTTGGCATAAAGCAACGTATAATTCTAAGTATGGCACGATTTCACTTGCATTGGGGCTTTTCGAATCAAAACAAGTCAAACGAAACAAGTTCAAAACTGTTGTTGTCATTCTCTATTCTTCTGCACATCCAGACGGTCAATTCTAGCACAAAGCACCATACTATTGTGGTCATGCCTGATTTTTGCAAAGAATTGTTCTTTTCCACCCATAATAACTCAAACAAACTTGGATGAAGATCGGATCGACATGCTCGTCGTTTCTTTGGGACGCTTTGGCAATTTAATTTTGAAAAAAGCAACGTACGATTCGTATTATGGCACGACTTCTCCTGGAATGGGGTTTCGAATCAAAACAACTCAAAGGAAACAAGTTTAAAATGGTTGGTAGCTTGCTAATTGTTTCCTTTAGATGTCCAAATGGTCGAATTTGGAACAAAGCACCATACGGTTGTGATGAAGATTGGATTCACATGTTCGTCATTTCTTTTGGATGCTTTGATGCTCTAATTTGGAAAAAAGCAACGTACGATTCTGATTGTGGCACAACTTCTCCAGGAATTGGGTTTTTGAATTAGAACAACTCAAACTAAACTTGTTTAAAATCATCGATAGCTTGCTAATTGTTTCTTTTACTTGTCCAGATGGTCGAATTTGGCACAAAGCACCATACGGTTGTGATAATTCATCAGTGCAGCAAGGAATTACTCTTTTCGATTCAGGACGTCCTCACGGTCGAATTTGGCATAAAGCAACTTATAATTCTAAGTATGGCACGATTTCACTTGGATTGGGACTTTTCGAATCAAAACAAGTCAAACGAAAGGAGTTCAAAACCGTTTTTGTCATTCTCTATTCCTCTGGACATCCAGATGGTCAATTCTAGCACAAAGCACCATACGGTTGTCGTCATGCCTGATTTTTGTAATGAATTGTTCTTTTCGACTCAGAACAACTCAAACAAACATGGATGAAGATCGGATCGACATGCTCGTCGTTTCTTTGGGATGCTTTGGCGGTTTAATTTTGAAAAAAGCAACGTACGATTCGTATTATGGCACGACTTCTCCTGTAATGTGGTTTTTGAATCAAAACTACTCAAATGAAACGAGTTTAAAATGGTTGGTAGCTTGCTAATTGTTTCCTTTAGATGTCCAAAAGGTCGAATTTGGAACAAAGCACCATACGGTTGTGACGAAGATCGGATTGACTTGTCCGCCATTTCTTTTGGATGCTTTGATGGTCTAATTTGGAAAAATGCAATGTACGATTCTGATTATGGCACAACTTCTCTAGGAATGGGGTATTTGAATCAGAACAACTCAAACTAAACTTGTCTAAAATCGTGGATAGCTGGCTAATGGTTTCTTTTAGTTGTCCAGATGGTCGAATTTGGCACAAAGCACCATACGGTTGTGATTATTCATGAGTGGAGCAAGGAATTACTCTTTTCGATTCAGGACGTCCTCGCGGTCGAATTTGGCATTAAGCAACGTATAATTCTAAGTATGGCACGATTTCACTTGCATTGGGACTTTTCGAATCAAAACAAGTCAAACGAAACAAGTTCAAAACTGTTGTTGTCATTCCCTATTCTTCTGCACATCCAGACGGTCAATTCTAGCACAAAGCACCATACTATTGTGGTCATGCCTGATTTTTGCAAAGAATTGTTCTTTTCCACCCATAATAACTCAAACAAACTTGGATGAAGATTGGATCGACATGCTCGTCGTTTCTTTGGGACGCTTTGGCAATTTAATTTTGAAAAAAGCAACGTACGATTCGTATTATGGCACGACTTCTCCTGGAATGGGGTTTCGAATCAAAACAACTCAAACGAAACAAGTTTGAAATCGTTGTTAGCTTGCTAATTGTATCCTTTAAAGCACCATACGGTTGTGATGAAGATCAGATTGACATGTTCGTCATTTCTTTTGGATGCTTTGGCGCTGTAATTTGGAAAAAAGCAACGTACGATTCTGATTGTGGCACGACTTCTCCCGGAATGGGGTTTTTGAATTAGAACAACTCAAACTAAACTTGTTTAAAATCATCGATAGCTTGCTAATTGTTTCTTTTACTTGTCCAGATGGTCGAATTTGGCACAAAGCATCATACGGTTGTGATCATTCATGGGTGCAGCAAGGACGTCCTCACGGTCGAATTTGGCATAAAGCAACGTATAATTCTAAGTATGGCACAATTTCACTTGGATTGAGACTTTTCGTATCAAAACAAGTCAAACGAAACAAGTTCGAAATCGTTGTTGTCATTCTCTATTCTTCTGGACATCCAGACGGTCAATTCTAGCACAAAGCACCATACGGTTGTGGTCATGCCTGATTTTTGCAAGGAATTGTTCTTTTCGACTCAGAACAACTCCAACAAACATGGATGAAGATCAGATCGACATGCTCGTCGTTTCTTTGGGACGCTTTGACCGTTTAATTTCGAAAAAAGCAACGTATGATTCGTATTATGGCACGACTTCTCCTGGAATATGGTTTTCGAATCAAAACAACTCAAATGAAATAAGTTTAAAATGGTTGGTAGCTTGTGAATTGTTTCCTTTACAGGGTCGAATTAGGAACAAAGCACCATACGGTTGTGATGAAGATCGGATTGACTTGTTCGTCATTTCTTTTGGATGCTTTGATGGTCTAATTTGGAAAAAAGCAACGTACGATTCTGATTATGGCACGACTTCTCAATGAATAGGGTTTTTGAATTAGAACAACTCAAACTAAACTTGTTTAAAATCTTCGATAACTTGCTAATTGTTTCTTTTACTTGTCCAGATGGTCGAATTTGGCACAAAGCACCACACGGTTGTGATCATTCATGAGTGCAGCAAGGACGTCGTCACGGTCGAATTTGGCATAAAGCAACGTATAATTCTAAGTATGGCACGATTTCACTTGGATTGGGACTTTTCGAATCAAAACAAGTCAAACAAAACAAGTTCGAAACCGTTGTTGTGATTCTCTATTCTTCTGCATAGCCAAACGGTGAATTCTAGCACAAAGCAACATATTGTTGTGGTCATGCCTGATTTTTGCAAGGAATTGCTCTTTTCGACTCAGAACAACTTAAACAAACTTGGATGAAGATCGGATCGACGTACTCGTCGTTTCTTTGGGACGCTTTGATGGTTTAATTTCAAAATAAGCAACGTACGATTTGTATTATGCCAGGACTTCTCCTGGAATATGGTTTTCGAATCAAAACAACTCAAAGGAAACAAGTTTAAAATGGTTGGTAGCTTGCTAATTGTTTCCTTTAGATGTCCAAATGGTCGAATTTGGAACAAAGCACCATACGGTTGTGATGAAGATTGGATTCACATGTTCGTCATTTCTTTTGGATGCTTTGATGCTCTAATTTGGAAAAAAGCAACGTACGATTCTGATTGTGGCACAACTTCTCCAGGAATTGGGTTTTTGAATTAGAACAACTCAAACTAAACTTGTTTAAAATCATCGATAGCTTGCTAATTGTTTCTTTTACTTGTCTAGATGGTTGAATTTGGCACAAAGCACCATACGGTTGTGATAATTCATCAGTGCAGCAAGGAATTACTCTTTTCGATTCAGGACGTCCTCACGGTCGAATTTGGCATAAAGCAACTTATAATTCTAAGTATGGCACGATTTCACTTGGATTGGGACTTTTCGAATCAAAACAAGTCAAACGAAAAGAGTTCAAAACCGTTGTTGTCATTCTCTATTCCTCTGGACATCCAGATGGTCAATTCTAGCACAAAGCACCATACGGTTGTCGTCATGCCTGATTTTTGTAATGAATTGTTCTTTTCGACTCAGAACAACTCAAACAAACATGGATGAAGATCGGATCGACATGCTCGTCGTTTCTTTGGGACGCTTTGGCGGTTTAATTTTGAAAAAAGCAACGTACGATTCGTATTATGGCACGACTTCTCCTGTAATGTGGTTTTCGAATCAAAACTACTCAAATGAAACGAGTTTAAAATGGTTGGTAGCTTGCTAATTGTTTCCTTTAGATGTCCAAAAGGTCGAATTTGGAACAAAGCACCATACGGTTGTGACGAAGATCGGATTGACTTGTCCGCCATTTCTTTTGGATGCTTTGATGGTCTCATTTGGAAAAATGCAACGTACGATTCTGATTATGGCACAACTTCTCTAGGAATGGGGTATTTGAATCAGAACAACTCAAACTAAACTTGTCTAAAATCGTGGATAGCTGGCTAATGGTTTCTTTTAGTTGTCCAGATGGTCGAATTTGGCACAAAGCACCATACGGTTGTGATTATTCATGAGTGGAGCAAGGAATTACTCTTTTCGATTCAGGACGTCCTCGCGGTCGAATTTGGCATTAAGCAACGTATAATTCTAAGTATGGCACGATTTCACTTGCATTGGGACTTTTCGAATCAAAACAAGTCAAACGAAACAAGTTCAAAACTGTTGTTGTCATTCCCTATTCTTCTGCACATCCAGACGGTCAATTCTAGCACAAAGCACCATACTATTGTGGTCATGCCTGATTTTTGCAAAGAATTGTTCTTTTCCACCCATAATAACTCAAACAAACTTGGATGAAGATCGGATCGACATGCTCGTCGTTTCTTTGGGACGCTTTGGCAATTTAATTTTGAAAAAAGCAACGGACGATTCGTATTATGGCACGACTTCTCCTGGAATGGGGTTTCGAATCAAAACAACTCAAACGAAACAAGTTTGAAATCGTTGTTAGCTTGCTAATTGTATCCTTTAAAGCACCATACGGTTGTGATGAAGATCAGATTCACATGTTCGTCATTTCTTTTGGATGCTTTGGCGCTGTAATTTGGAAAAAAGCAACGTACGATTCTGATTGTGGCACGACTTCTCCCGGAATGGGGTTTTTGAATTAGAACAACTCAAACTAAACTTGTTTAAAATCATCGATAGCTTGCTAATTGTTTCTTTTACTTGTCCAGATGGTCGAATTTGGCACAAAGCATCATACGGTTGTGATCATTCATGGGTGCAGCAAGGACGTCCTCACGGTCGAATTTGGCATAAAGCAACGTATAATTCTAAGTATGGCACAATTTCACTTGGATTGAGACTTTTCGTATCAAAACAAGTCAAACGAAACAAGTTCGAAACTGTTGTTGTCATTCTCTATTCTTCTGGACATCCAGACGGTCAATTCTAGCACAAAGCACCATACGGTTGTGGTCATGCCTGATTTTTGCAAGGAATTGTTCTTTTCGACTCAGAACAACTCCAACAAACATGGATGAAGATCAGATCGACATGCTCGTCGTTTCTTTGGGACGCTTTGACGGTTTAATTTCAAAAAAAGCAACGTATGATTCGTACTATGGCACGACTTCTCTTGGAATATGGTTTTCGAATCAAAACAACTCAAATGAAACAAGTTTAAAATGGTTGGTAGCTTGTGAATTGTTTCCTTTACAGGGTCGAATTAGGAACAAAGCACCATACGGTTGTGATGAAGATCGGATTGACTTGTTCGTCATTTCTTTTGGATGCTTTGATGGTCTAATTTGGAAAAAAGCAACGTACGATTCTGATTATGGCACGACTTCTCAATGAATAGGGTTTTTAAATTAGAACAACTCAAACTAAACTTGTTTAAAATCTTCGATAACTTGCTAATTGTTTCTTTTACTTGTCCAGATGGTCGAATTTGGCACAAAGCACCACACGGTTGTGATCATTCATGAGTGCAGCAAGGACGTCGTCACGGTCGAATTTGGCATAAAGCAACGTATAATTCTAAGTATGGCACGATTTCACTTGGATTGGGACTTTTCGAATCAAAACAAGTCAAACAAAACAAGTTCGAAACCGTTGTTGTGATTCTCTATTCTTCTGCATAGCCAGACGGTGAATTCTAGCACAAAGCAACATATTGTTGTGGTCATGCCTGATTTTTGCAAGGAATTACTCTTTTCGACTCAGAACAACTTAAACAAACTTGGATGAAGATCGGATCGACGTACTCGTCGTTTCTTTGGGACGCTTTGATGGTTTAATTTCAAAATAAGCAACGTACGATTCGTATTATGCCAGGACTTCTCCTGGAATGTGGTTTTCGAATCAAAACAACTCAAAGGAAACAAGTTTAAAATGGTTGGTAGCTTGCTAATTGTTTCCTTTAGATGTCCAAATGGTCGAATTTGGAACAAAGCACCATACGGTTGTGATGAAGATTGGATTCACATGTTCGTCATTTCTTTTGGATGCTTTGATGCTCTAATTTGGAAAAAAGCAACGTACGATTCTGATTGTGGCACAACTTCTCCAGGAATTGGGTTTTTGAATTAGAACAACTCAAACTAAACTTGTTTAAAATCATCGATAGCTTGCTAATTGTTTCTTTTACTTGTCCAGATGGTCGAATTTGGCACAAAGCACCATACGGTTGTGATAATTCATCAGTGCAGCAAGGAATTACTCTTTTCGATTCAGGACGTCCTCACGGTCAAATTTGGCATCAAGCAACTTATAATTCTAAGTATGGCACGATTTCACTTGGATTGGGACTTTTCGAATCAAAACAAGTCAAACGAAAAGAGTTCAAAACCGTTGTTGTCATTCTCTATTCCTCTGGACATCCAGATGGTCAATTCTAGCACAAAGCACCATACGGTTGTCGTCATGCCTGATTTTTGTAATGAATTGTTCTTTTCGACTCAGAACAACTCAAACAAACATGGATGAAGATCGGATCGACATGCTCGTCGTTTCTTTGGGACGTTTTGGCGGTTTAATTTTGAAAAAAGCAACGTACGATTCGTATTATGGCACGACTTCTCCTGTAATGTGGTGTTCGAATCAAAACTACTCAAATGAAACGAGTTTAAAATGGTTGGTAGCTTGCTAATTGTTTCCTTTAGATGTCCAAAAGGTCGAATTTGGAACAAAGCACCATACGGTTGTGACGAAGATCGGATTGACTTGTCCGCCATTTCTTTTGGATGCTTTGATGGTCTAATTTGGAAAAATGCAACGTACGATTCTGATTATGGCACAACTTCTCTAGGAATGGGGTATTTGAATCAGAACAACTCAAACTAAACTTGTCTGAAATCGTGGATAGCTGGCTAATGGTTTCTTTTAGTTGTCCAGATGGTCGAATTTGGCACAAAGCACCATACGGTTGTGATTATTCATGAGTGGAGCAAGGAATTACTCTTTTCGATTCAGGACGTCCTCGCGGTCGAATTTGGCATTAAGCAACGTATAATTCTAAGTATGGCACGATTTCACTTGCATTGGGACTTTTCGAATCAAAACAAGTCAAACGAAACAAGTTCAAAACTGTTGTTGTCATTCCCTATTCTTCTGCACATCCAGACGGTCAATTCTAGCACAAAGCACCATACTATTGTGGTCATGCCTGATTTTTGCAAAGAATTGTTCTTTTCCACCCATAATAACTCAAACAAACTTGGATGAAGATCGGATCGACATGCTCGTCGTTTCTTTGGGACGCTTTGGCAATTTAATTTTGAAAAAAGCAACGTACGATTCGTATTATGGCACGACTTCTCCTGGAATGGGGTTTCGAATCAAAACAACTCAAACGAAACAAGTTTGAAATCGTTGTTAGCTTGCTAATTGTATCCTTTAAAGCACCATACGGTTGTGATGAAGATCAGATTGACATGTTCGTCATTTCTTTTGGATGCTTTGGCGCTGTAATTTGGAAAAAAGCAACGTACGATTCTGATTGTGGCACGACTTCTCCCGGAATGGGGTTTTTGAATTAGAACAACTCAAACTAAACTTGTTTAAAATCATCGATAGCTTGCTAATTGTTTCTTTTACTTGTCCAGATGGTCGAATTTGGCACAAAGCATCATACGGTTGTGATCATTCATGGGTGCAGCAAGGACGTCCTCACGGTCGAATTTGGCATAAAGCAACGTATAATTCTAAGTATGGCACAATTTCACTTGGATTGAGACTTTTCGTATCAAAACAAGTCAAACGAAACAAGTTCGAAACCGTTGTTGTCATTCTCTATTCTTCTGGACATCCAGACGGTCAATTCTAGCACAAAGCACCATACGGTTGTGGTCATGCCTGATTTTTGCAAGGAATTGTTCTTTTCGACTCAGAACAACTCCAACAAACATGGATGAAGATCAGATCGACATGCTCGTCGTTTCTTTGGGACGCTTTGACGGTTTAATTTCGAAAAAAGCAACGTATGATTCGTATTATGGCACGACTTCTCCTGGAATATGGTTTTCGAATCAAAACAACTCAAATGAAACAAGTTTAAAATGGTTGGTAGCTTGTGAATTGTTTCCTTTACAGGGTCGAATTAGGAACAAAGCACCATACGGTTGTGATGAAGATCGGATTGACTTGTTCGTCATTTCTTTTGGATGCTTTGATGGTCTAATTTGGAAAAAAGCAACGTACGATTCTGATTATGGCACGACTTCTCAATGAATAGGGTTTTTGAATTAGAACAACTCAAACTAAACTTGTTTAAAATCTTCGATAACTTGCTAATTGTTTCTTTTACTTGTCCAGATGGTCGAATTTGGCACAAAGCACCACACGGTTGTGATCATTCATGAGTGCAGCAAGGACGTCGTCACGGTCGAATTTGGCATAAAGCAACGTATAATTCTAAGTATGGCACGATTTCACTTGGATTGGGACTTTTCGAATCAAAACAAGTCAAACAAAACAAGTTCGAAACCGTTGTTGTGATTCTCTATTCTTCTGCATAGCCAAACGGTGAATTCTAGCACAAAGCAACATATTGTTGTGGTCATGCCTGATTTTTGCAAGGAATTGCTCTTTTCGACTCAGAACAACTTAAACAAACTTGGATGAAGATCGGATCGACGTACTCGTCGTTTCTTTGGGACGCTTTGATGGTTTAATTTCAAAATAAGCAACGTACGATTCGTATTATGCCAGGACTTCTCCTGGAATGTGGTTTTCGAATCAAAACAACTCAAAGGAAACAAGTTTAAAATGGTTGGTAGCTTGCTAATTGTTTCCTTTAGATGTCCAAATGGTCGAATTTGGAACAAAGCACCATACGGTTGTGATGAAGATTGGATTCACATGTTCGTCATTTCTTTTGGATGCTTTGATGCTCTAATTTGGAAAAAAGCAACGTACGATTCTGATTGTGGCACAACTTCTCCAGGAATTGGGTTTTTGAATTAGAACAACTCAAACTAAACTTGTTTAAAATCATCGATAGCTTGCTAATTGTTTCTTTTACTTGTCCAGATGGTCGAATTTGGCACAAAGCACCATACGGTTGTGATAATTCATCAGTGCAGCAAGGAATTACTCTTTTCGATTCAGGACGTCCTCACGGTCAAATTTGGCATCAAGCAACTTATAATTCTAAGTATGGCACGATTTCACTTGGATTGGGACTTTTCGAATCAAAACAAGTCAAACGAAAAGAGTTCAAAACCGTTGTTGTCATTCTCTATTCCTCTGGACATCCAGATGGTCAATTCTAGCACAAAGCACCATACGGTTGTCGTCATGCCTGATTTTTGTAATGAATTGTTCTTTTCGACTCAGAACAACTCAAACAAACATGGATGAAGATCGGATCGACATGCTCGTCGTTTCTTTGGGACGCTTTGGCGGTTTAATTTTGAAAAAAGCAACGTACGATTCGTATTATGGCACGACTTCTCCTGTAATGTGGTGTTCGAATCAAAACTACTCAAATGAAACGAGTTTAAAATGGTTGGTAGCTTGCTAATTGTTTCCTTTAGATGTCCAAAAGGTCGAATTTGGAACAAAGCACCATACGGTTGTGACGAAGATCGGATTGACTTGTCCGCCATTTCTTTTGGATGCTTTGATGGTCTAATTTGGAAAAATGCAACGTACGATTCTGATTATGGCACAACTTCTCTAGGAATGGGGTATTTGAATCAGAACAACTCAAACTAAACTTGTCTAAAATCGTGGATAGCTGGCTAATGGTTTCTTTTAGTTGTCCAGATGGTCGAATTTGGCACAAAGCACCATACGGTTGTGATTATTCATGAGTGGAGCAAGGAATTACTCTTTTCGATTCAGGACGTCCTCGCGGTCGAATTTGGCATTAAGCAACGTATAATTCCAAGTATGGCACGATTTCACTTGCATTGGGACTTTTCGAATCAAAACAAGTCAAACGAAACAAGTTCAAAACTGTTGTTGTCATTCCCTATTCTTCTGCACATCCAGACGGTCAATTCTAGCACAAAGCACCATACTATTGTGGTCATGCCTGATTTTTGCAAAGAATTGTTCTTTTCCACCCATAATAACTCAAACAAACTTGGATGAAGATCGGATCGACATGCTCGTCGTTTCTTTGGGACGCTTTGGCAATTTAATTTTGAAAAAAGCAACGTACGATTCGTATTATGGCACGACTTCTCCTGGAATGGGGTTTCGAATCAAAACAACTCAAACGAAACAAGTTTGAAATCGTTGTTAGCTTGCTAATTGTATCCTTTAAAGCACCATACGGTTGTGATGAAGATCAGATTGACATGTTCGTCATTTCTTTTGGATGCTTTGGCGCTGTAATTTGGAAAAAAGCAACGTACGATTCTGATTGTGGCACGACTTCTCCCGGAATGGGGTTTTTGAATTAGAACAACTCAAACTAAACTTGTTTAAAATCATCGATAGCTTGCTAATTGTTTCTTTTACTTGTCCAGATGGTCGAATTTGGCACAAAGCATCATACGGTTGTGATCATTCATGGGTGCAGCAAGGACGTCCTCACGGTCGAATTTGGCATAAAGCAACGTATAATTCTAAGTATGGCACAATTTCACTTGGATTGAGACTTTTCGTATCAAAACAAGTCAAACGAAACAAGTTCGAAACCGTTGTTGTCATTCTCTATTCTTCTGGACATCCAGACGGTCAATTCTAGCACAAAGCACCATACGGTTGTGGTCATGCCTGATTTTTGCAAGGAATTGTTCTTTTCGACTCAGAACAACTCCAACAAACATGGATGAAGATCAGATCGACATGCTCGTCGTTTCTTTGGGACGCTTTGACGGTTTAATTTCGAAAAAAGCAACGTATGATTCGTATTATGGCACGACTTCTCCTGGAATATGGTTTTCGAATCAAAACAACTCAAATGAAACAAGTTTAAAATGGTTGGTAGCTTGTGAATTGTTTCCTTTACAGGGTCGAATTAGGAACAAAGCACCATACGGTTGTGATGAAGATCGGATTGACTTGTTCGTCATTTCTTTTGGATGCTTTGATGGTCTAATTTGGAAAAAAGCAACGTACGATTCTGATTATGGCACGACTTCTCAATGAATAGGGTTTTTGAATTAGAACAACTCAAACTAAACTTGTTTAAAATCTTCGATAACTTGCTAATTGTTTCTTTTACTTGTCCAGATGGTCGAATTTGGCACAAAGCACCACACGGTTGTGATCATTCATGAGTGCAGCAAGGACGTCGTCACGGTCGAATTTGGCATAAAGCAACGTATAATTCTAAGTATGGCACGATTTCACTTGGATTGGGACTTTTCGAATCAAAACAAGTCAAACAAAACAAGTTCGAAACCGTTGTTGTGATTCTCTATTCTTCTGCATAGCCAAACGGTGAATTCTAGCACAAAGCAACATATTGTTGTGGTCATGCCTGATTTTTGCAAGGAATTGCTCTTTTCGACTCAGAACAACTTAAACAAACTTGGATGAAGATCGGATCGACGTACTCGTCGTTTCTTTGGGACGCTTTGATGGTTTAATTTCAAAATAAGCAACGTACGATTCGTATTATGCCAGGACTTCTCCTGGAATGTGGTTTTCGAATCAAAACAACTCAAAGGAAACAAGTTTAAAATGGTTGGTAGCTTGCTAATTGTTTCCTTTAGATGTCCAAATGGTCGAATTTGGAACAAAGCACCATACGGTTGTGATGAAGATTGGATTCACATGTTCGTCATTTCTTTTGGATGCTTTGATGCTCTAATTTGGAAAAAAGCAACGTACGATTCTGATTGTGGCACAACTTCTCCAGGAATTGGGTTTTTGAATTAGAACAACTCAAACTAAACTTGTTTAAAATCATCGATAGCTTGCTAATTGTTTCTTTTACTTGTCCAGATGGTCGAATTTGGCACAAAGCACCATACGGTTGTGATAATTCATCAGTGCAGCAAGGAATTACTCTTTTCGATTCAGGACGTCCTCACGGTCAAATTTGGCATCAAGCAACTTATAATTCTAAGTATGGCACGATTTCACTTGGATTGGGACTTTTCGAATCAAAACAAGTCAAACGAAAAGAGTTCAAAACCGTTGTTGTCATTCTCTATTCCTCTGGACATCCAGATGGTCAATTCTAGCACAAAGCACCATACGGTTGTCGTCATGCCTGATTTTTGTAATGAATTGTTCTTTTCGACTCAGAACAACTCAAACAAACATGGATGAAGATCGGATCGACATGCTCGTCGTTTCTTTGGGACGCTTTGGCGGTTTAATTTTGAAAAAAGCAACGTACGATTCGTATTATGGCACGACTTCTCCTGTAATGTGGTGTTCGAATCAAAACTACTCAAATGAAACGAGTTTAAAATGGTTGGTAGCTTGCTAATTGTTTCCTTTAGATGTCCAAAAGGTCGAATTTGGAACAAAGCACCATACGGTTGTGACGAAGATCGGATTGACTTGTCCGCCATTTCTTTTGGATGCTTTGATGGTCTAATTTGGAAAAATGCAACGTACGATTCTGATTATGGCACAACTTCTCTAGGAATGGGGTATTTGAATCAGAACAACTCAAACTAAACTTGTCTGAAATCGTGGATAGCTGGCTAATGGTTTCTTTTAGTTGTCCAGATGGTCGAATTTGGCACAAAGCACCATACGGTTGTGATTATTCATGAGTGGAGCAAGGAATTACTCTTTTCGATTCAGGACGTCCTCGCGGTCGAATTTGGCATTAAGCAACGTATAATTCTAAGTATGGCACGATTTCACTTGCATTGGGACTTTTCGAATCAAAACAAGTCAAACGAAACAAGTTCAAAACTGTTGTTGTCATTCCCTATTCTTCTGCACATCCAGACGGTCAATTCTAGCACAAAGCACCATACTATTGTGGTCATGCCTGATTTTTGCAAAGAATTGTTCTTTTCCACCCATAATAACTCAAACAAACTTGGATGAAGATCGGATCGACATGCTCGTCGTTTCTTTGGGACGCTTTGGCAATTTAATTTTGAAAAAAGCAACGTACGATTCGTATTATGGCACGACTTCTCCTGGAATGGGGTTTCGAATCAAAACAACTCAAACGAAACAAGTTTGAAATCGTTGTTAGCTTGCTAATTGTATCCTTTAAAGCACCATACGGTTGTGATGAAGATCAGATTGACATGTTCGTCATTTCTTTTGGATGCTTTGGCGCTGTAATTTGGAAAAAAGCAACGTACGATTCTGATTGTGGCACGACTTCTCCCGGAATGGGGTTTTTGAATTAGAACAACTCAAACTAAACTTGTTTAAAATCATCGATAGCTTGCTAATTGTTTCTTTTACTTGTCCAGATGGTCGAATTTGGCACAAAGCATCATACGGTTGTGATCATTCATGGGTGCAGCAAGGACGTCCTCACGGTCGAATTTGGCATAAAGCAACGTATAATTCTAAGTATGGCACAATTTCACTTGGATTGAGACTTTTCGTATCAAAACAAGTCAAACGAAACAAGTTCGAAACCGTTGTTGTCATTCTCTATTCTTCTGGACATCCAGACGGTCAATTCTAGCACAAAGCACCATACGGTTGTGGTCATGCCTGATTTTTGCAAGGAATTGTTCTTTTCGACTCAGAACAACTCCAACAAACATGGATGAAGATCAGATCGACATGCTCGTCGTTTCTTTGGGACGCTTTGACGGTTTAATTTCGAAAAAAGCAACGTATGATTCGTATTATGGCACGACTTCTCCTGGAATATGGTTTTCGAATCAAAACAACTCAAATGAAACAAGTTTAAAATGGTTGGTAGCTTGTGAATTGTTTCCTTTACAGGGTCGAATTAGGAACAAAGCACCATACGGTTGTGATGAAGATCGGATTGACTTGTTCGTCATTTCTTTTGGATGCTTTGATGGTCTAATTTGGAAAAAAGCAACGTACGATTCTGATTATGGCACGACTTCTCAATGAATAGGGTTTTTGAATTAGAACAACTCAAACTAAACTTGTTTAAAATCTTCGATAACTTGCTAATTGTTTCTTTTACTTGTCCAGATGGTCGAATTTGGCACAAAGCACCACACGGTTGTGATCATTCATGAGTGCAGCAAGGACGTCGTCACGGTCGAATTTGGCATAAAGCAACGTATAATTCTAAGTATGGCACGATTTCACTTGGATTGGGACTTTTCGAATCAAAACAAGTCAAACAAAACAAGTTCGAAACCGTTGTTGTGATTCTCTATTCTTCTGCATAGCCAAACGGTGAATTCTAGCACAAAGCAACATATTGTTGTGGTCATGCCTGATTTTTGCAAGGAATTGCTCTTTTCGACTCAGAACAACTTAAACAAACTTGGATGAAGATCGGATCGACGTACTCGTCGTTTCTTTGGGACGCTTTGATGGTTTAATTTCAAAATAAGCAACGTACGATTCGTATTATGCCAGGACTTCTCCTGGAATGTGGTTTTCGAATCAAAACAACTCAAAGGAAACAAGTTTAAAATGGTTGGTAGCTTGCTAATTGTTTCCTTTAGATGTCCAAATGGTCGAATTTGGAACAAAGCACCATACGGTTGTGATGAAGATTGGATTCACATGTTCGTCATTTCTTTTGGATGCTTTGATGCTCTAATTTGGAAAAAAGCAACGTACGATTCTGATTGTGGCACAACTTCTCCAGGAATTGGGTTTTTGAATTAGAACAACTCAAACTAAACTTGTTTAAAATCATCGATAGCTTGCTAATTGTTTCTTTTACTTGTCCAGATGGTCGAATTTGGCACAAAGCACCATACGGTTGTGATAATTCATCAGTGCAGCAAGGAATTACTCTTTTCGATTCAGGACGTCCTCACGGTCAAATTTGGCATCAAGCAACTTATAATTCTAAGTATGGCACGATTTCACTTGGATTGGGACTTTTCGAATCAAAACAAGTCAAACGAAAAGAGTTCAAAACCGTTGTTGTCATTCTCTATTCCTCTGGACATCCAGATGGTCAATTCTAGCACAAAGCACCATACGGTTGTCGTCATGCCTGATTTTTGTAATGAATTGTTCTTTTCGACTCAGAACAACTCAAACAAACATGGATGAAGATCGGATCGACATGCTCGTCGTTTCTTTGGGACGCTTTGGCGGTTTAATTTTGAAAAAAGCAACGTACGATTCGTATTATGGCACGACTTCTCCTGTAATGTGGTGTTCGAATCAAAACTACTCAAATGAAACGAGTTTAAAATGGTTGGTAGCTTGCTAATTGTTTCCTTTAGATGTCCAAAAGGTCGAATTTGGAACAAAGCACCATACGGTTGTGACGAAGATCGGATTGACTTGTCCGCCATTTCTTTTGGATGCTTTGATGGTCTAATTTGGAAAAATGCAACGTACGATTCTGATTATGGCACAACTTCTCTAGGAATGGGGTATTTGAATCAGAACAACTCAAACTAAACTTGTCTAAAATCGTGGATAGCTGGCTAATGGTTTCTTTTAGTTGTCCAGATGGTCGAATTTGGCACAAAGCACCATACGGTTGTGATTATTCATGAGTGGAGCAAGGAATTACTCTTTTCGATTCAGGACGTCCTCGCGGTCGAATTTGGCATTAAGCAACGTATAATTCCAAGTATGGCACGATTTCACTTGCATTGGGACTTTTCGAATCAAAACAAGTCAAACGAAACAAGTTCAAAACTGTTGTTGTCATTCCCTATTCTTCTGCACATCCAGACGGTCAATTCTAGCACAAAGCACCATACTATTGTGGTCATGCCTGATTTTTGCAAAGAATTGTTCTTTTCCACCCATAATAACTCAAACAAACTTGGATGAAGATCGGATCGACATGCTCGTCGTTTCTTTGGGACGCTTTGGCAATTTAATTTTGAAAAAAGCAACGTACGATTCGTATTATGGCACGACTTCTCCTGGAATGGGGTTTCGAATCAAAACAACTCAAACGAAACAAGTTTGAAATCGTTGTTAGCTTGCTAATTGTATCCTTTAAAGCACCATACGGTTGTGATGAAGATCAGATTGACATGTTCGTCATTTCTTTTGGATGCTTTGGCGCTGTAATTTGGAAAAAAGCAACGTACGATTCTGATTGTGGCACGACTTCTCCCGGAATGGGGTTTTTGAATTAGAACAACTCAAACTAAACTTGTTTAAAATCATCGATAGCTTGCTAATTGTTTCTTTTACTTGTCCAGATGGTCGAATTTGGCACAAAGCATCATACGGTTGTGATCATTCATGGGTGCAGCAAGGACGTCCTCACGGTCGAATTTGGCATAAAGCAACGTATAATTCTAAGTATGGCACAATTTCACTTGGATTGAGACTTTTCGTATCAAAACAAGTCAAACGAAACAAGTTCGAAACCGTTGTTGTCATTCTCTATTCTTCTGGACATCCAGACGGTCAATTCTAGCACAAAGCACCATACGGTTGTGGTCATGCCTGATTTTTGCAAGGAATTGTTCTTTTCGACTCAGAACAACTCCAACAAACATGGATGAAGATCAGATCGACATGCTCGTCGTTTCTTTGGGACGCTTTGACGGTTTAATTTCGAAAAAAGCAACGTATGATTCGTATTATGGCACGACTTCTCCTGGAATATGGTTTTCGAATCAAAACAACTCAAATGAAACAAGTTTAAAATGGTTGGTAGCTTGTGAATTGTTTCCTTTACAGGGTCGAATTAGGAACAAAGCACCATACGGTTGTGATGAAGATCGGATTGACTTGTTCGTCATTTCTTTTGGATGCTTTGATGGTCTAATTTGGAAAAAAGCAACGTACGATTCTGATTATGGCACGACTTCTCAATGAATAGGGTTTTTGAATTAGAACAACTCAAACTAAACTTGTTTAAAATCTTCGATAACTTGCTAATTGTTTCTTTTACTTGTCCAGATGGTCGAATTTGGCACAAAGCACCACACGGTTGTGATCATTCATGAGTGCAGCAAGGACGTCGTCACGGTCGAATTTGGCATAAAGCAACGTATAATTCTAAGTATGGCACGATTTCACTTGGATTGGGACTTTTCGAATCAAAACAAGTCAAACAAAACAAGTTCGAAACCGTTGTTGTGATTCTCTATTCTTCTGCATAGCCAAACGGTGAATTCTAGCACAAAGCAACATATTGTTGTGGTCATGCCTGATTTTTGCAAGGAATTGCTCTTTTCGACTCAGAACAACTTAAACAAACTTGGATGAAGATCGGATCGACGTACTCGTCGTTTCTTTGGGACGCTTTGATGGTTTAATTTCAAAATAAGCAACGTACGATTCGTATTATGCCAGGACTTCTCCTGGAATGTGGTTTTCGAATCAAAACAACTCAAAGGAAACAAGTTTAAAATGGTTGGTAGCTTGCTAATTGTTTCCTTTAGATGTCCAAATGGTCGAATTTGGAACAAAGCACCATACGGTTGTGATGAAGATTGGATTCACATGTTCGTCATTTCTTTTGGATGCTTTGATGCTCTAATTTGGAAAAAAGCAACGTACGATTCTGATTGTGGCACAACTTCTCCAGGAATTGGGTTTTTGAATTAGAACAACTCAAACTAAACTTGTTTAAAATCATCGATAGCTTGCTAATTGTTTCTTTTACTTGTCCAGATGGTCGAATTTGGCACAAAGCACCATACGGTTGTGATAATTCATCAGTGCAGCAAGGAATTACTCTTTTCGATTCAGGACGTCCTCACGGTCAAATTTGGCATCAAGCAACTTATAATTCTAAGTATGGCACGATTTCACTTGGATTGGGACTTTTCGAATCAAAACAAGTCAAACGAAAAGAGTTCAAAACCGTTGTTGTCATTCTCTATTCCTCTGGACATCCAGATGGTCAATTCTAGCACAAAGCACCATACGGTTGTCGTCATGCCTGATTTTTGTAATGAATTGTTCTTTTCGACTCAGAACAACTCAAACAAACATGGATGAAGATCGGATCGACATGCTCGTCGTTTCTTTGGGACGCTTTGGCGGTTTAATTTTGAAAAAAGCAACGTACGATTCGTATTATGGCACGACTTCTCCTGTAATGTGGTGTTCGAATCAAAACTACTCAAATGAAACGAGTTTAAAATGGTTGGTAGCTTGCTAATTGTTTCCTTTAGATGTCCAAAAGGTCGAATTTGGAACAAAGCACCATACGGTTGTGACGAAGATCGGATTGACTTGTCCGCCATTTCTTTTGGATGCTTTGATGGTCTAATTTGGAAAAATGCAACGTACGATTCTGATTATGGCACAACTTCTCTAGGAATGGGGTATTTGAATCAGAACAACTCAAACTAAACTTGTCTAAAATCGTGGATAGCTGGCTAATGGTTTCTTTTAGTTGTCCAGATGGTCGAATTTGGCACAAAGCACCATACGGTTGTGATTATTCATGAGTGGAGCAAGGAATTACTCTTTTCGATTCAGGACGTCCTCGCGGTCGAATTTGGCATTAAGCAACGTATAATTCTAAGTATGGCACGATTTCACTTGCATTGGGACTTTTCGAATCAAAACAAGTCAAACGAAACAAGTTCAAAACTGTTGTTGTCATTCCCTATTCTTCTGCACATCCAGACGGTCAATTCTAGCACAAAGCACCATACTATTGTGGTCATGCCTGATTTTTGCAAAGAATTGTTCTTTTCCACCCATAATAACTCAAACAAACTTGGATGAAGATCGGATCGACATGCTCGTCGTTTCTTTGGGACGCTTTGGCAATTTAATTTTGAAAAAAGCAACGTACGATTCGTATTATGGCACGACTTCTCCTGGAATGGGGTTTCGAATCAAAACAACTCAAACGAAACAAGTTTGAAATCGTTGTTAGCTTGCTAATTGTATCCTTTAAAGCACCATACGGTTGTGATGAAGATCAGATTGACATGTTCGTCATTTCTTTTGGATGCTTTGGCGCTGTAATTTGGAAAAAAGCAACGTACGATTCTGATTGTGGCACGACTTCTCCCGGAATGGGGTTTTTGAATTAGAACAACTCAAACTAAACTTGTTTAAAATCATCGATAGCTTGCTAATTGTTTCTTTTACTTGTCCAGATGGTCGAATTTGGCACAAAGCATCATACGGTTGTGATCATTCATGGGTGCAGCAAGGACGTCCTCACGGTCGAATTTGGCATAAAGCAACGTATAATTCTAAGTATGGCACAATTTCACTTGGATTGAGACTTTTCGTATCAAAACAAGTCAAACGAAACAAGTTCGAAACCGTTGTTGTCATTCTCTATTCTTCTGGACATCCAGACGGTCAATTCTAGCACAAAGCACCATACGGTTGTGGTCATGCCTGATTTTTGCAAGGAATTGTTCTTTTCGACTCAGAACAACTCCAACAAACATGGATGAAGATCAGATCGACATGCTCGTCGTTTCTTTGGGACGCTTTGACGGTTTAATTTCGAAAAAAGCAACGTATGATTCGTATTATGGCACGACTTCTCCTGGAATATGGTTTTCGAATCAAAACAACTCAAATGAAACAAGTTTAAAATGGTTGGTAGCTTGTGAATTGTTTCCTTTACAGGGTCGAATTAGGAACAAAGCACCATACGGTTGTGATGAAGATCGGATTGACTTGTTCGTCATTTCTTTTGGATGCTTTGATGGTCTAATTTGGAAAAAAGCAACGTACGATTCTGATTATGGCACGACTTCTCAATGAATAGGGTTTTTGAATTAGAACAACTCAAACTAAACTTGTTTAAAATCTTCGATAACTTGCTAATTGTTTCTTTTACTTGTCCAGATGGTCGAATTTGGCACAAAGCACCACACGGTTGTGATCATTCATGAGTGCAGCAAGGACGTCGTCACGGTCGAATTTGGCATAAAGCAACGTATAATTCTAAGTATGGCACGATTTCACTTGGATTGGGACTTTTCGAATCAAAACAAGTCAAACAAAACAAGTTCGAAACCGTTGTTGTGATTCTCTATTCTTCTGCATAGCCAAACGGTGAATTCTAGCACAAAGCAACATATTGTTGTGGTCATGCCTGATTTTTGCAAGGAATTGCTCTTTTCGACTCAGAACAACTTAAACAAACTTGGATGAAGATCGGATCGACGTACTCGTCGTTTCTTTGGGACGCTTTGATGGTTTAATTTCAAAATAAGCAACGTACGATTCGTATTATGCCAGGACTTCTCCTGGAATGTGGTTTTCGAATCAAAACAACTCAAAGGAAACAAGTTTAAAATGGTTGGTAGCTTGCTAATTGTTTCCTTTAGATGTCCAAATGGTCGAATTTGGAACAAAGCACCATACGGTTGTGATGAAGATTGGATTCACATGTTCGTCATTTCTTTTGGATGCTTTGATGCTCTAATTTGGAAAAAAGCAACGTACGATTCTGATTGTGGCACAACTTCTCCAGGAATTGGGTTTTTGAATTAGAACAACTCAAACTAAACTTGTTTAAAATCATCGATAGCTTGCTAATTGTTTCTTTTACTTGTCCAGATGGTCGAATTTGGCACAAAGCACCATACGGTTGTGATAATTCATCAGTGCAGCAAGGAATTACTCTTTTCGATTCAGGACGTCCTCACGGTCGAATTTGGCATAAAGCAACTTATAATTCTAAGTATGGCACGATTTCACTTGGATTGGGACTTTTCGAATCAAAACAAGTCAAACGAAAAGAGTTCAAAACCGTTGTTGTCATTCTCTATTCCTCTGGACATCCAGATGGTCAATTCTAGCACAAAGCACCATACGGTTGTCGTCATGCCTGATTTTTGTAATGAATTGTTCTTTTCGACTCAGAACAACTCAAACAAACATGGATGAAGATCGGATCGACATGCTCGTCGTTTCTTTGGGACGCTTTGGCGGTTTAATTTTGAAAAAAGCAACGTACGATTCGTATTATGGCACGACTTCTCCTGTAATGTGGTTTTCGAATCAAAACTACTCAAATGAAACGAGTTTAAAAAGGTTGGTAGCTTGCTAATTGTTTCCTTTAGATGTCCAAAAGGTCGAATTTGGAACAAAGCACCATACGGTTGTGACGAAGATCGGATTGACTTGTCCGCCATTTCTTTTGGATGCTTTGATGGTCTCATTTGGAAAAATGCAACGTACGATTCTGATTATGGCACAACTTCTCTAGGAATGGGGTATTTGAATCAGAACAACTCAAACTAAACTTGTCTAAAATCGTGGATAGCTGGCTAATGGTTTCTTTTAGTTGTCCAGATGGTCGAATTTGGCACAAAGCACCATACGGTTGTGATTATTCATGAGTGGAGCAAGGAATTACTCTTTTCGATTCAGGACGTCCTCGCGGTCGAATTTGGCATTAAGCAACGTATAATTCTAAGTATGGCACGATTTCACTTGCATTGGGACTTTTCGAATCAAAACAAGTCAAACGAAACAAGTTCAAAACTGTTGTTGTCATTCCCTATTCTTCTGCACATCCAGACGGTCAATTCTAGCACAAAGCACCATACTATTGTGGTCATGCCTGATTTTTGCAAAGAATTGTTCTTTTCCACCCATAATAACTCAAACAAACTTGGATGAAGATCGGATCGACATGCTCGTCGTTTCTTTGGGACGCTTTGGCAATTTAATTTTGAAAAAAGCAACGTACGATTCGTATTATGGCACGACTTCTCCTGGAATGGGGTTTCGAATCAAAACAACTCAAACGAAACAAGTTTGAAATCGTTGTTAGCTTGCTAATTGTATCCTTTAAAGCACCATACGGTTGTGATGAAGATCAGATTCACATGTTCGTCATTTCTTTTGGATGCTTTGGCGCTGTAATTTGGAAAAAAGCAACGTACGATTCTGATTGTGGCACGACTTCTCCCGGAATGGGGTTTTTGAATTAGAACAACTCAAACTAAACTTGTTTAAAATCATCGATAGCTTGCTAATTGTTTCTTTTACTTGTCCAGATGGTCGAATTTGGCACAAAGCATCATACGGTTGTGATCATTCATGGGTGCAGCAAGGACGTCCTCACGGTCGAATTTGGCATAAAGCAACGTATAATTCTAAGTATGGCACAATTTCACTTGGATTGAGACTTTTCGTATCAAAACAAGTCAAACGAAACAAGTTCGAAACTGTTGTTGTCATTCTCTATTCTTCTGGACATCCAGACGGTCAATTCTAGCACAAAGCACCATACGGTTGTGGTCATGCCTGATTTTTGCAAGGAATTGTTCTTTTCGACTCAGAACAACTCCAACAAACATGGATGAAGATCAGATCGACATGCTCGTCGTTTCTTTGGGACGCTTTGACGGTTTAATTTCAAAAAAAGCAACGTATGATTCGTACTATGGCACGACTTCTCCTGGAATATGGTTTTCGAATCAAAACAACTCAAATGAAACAAGTTTAAAATGGTTGGTAGCTTGTGAATTGTTTCCTTTACAGGGTCGAATTAGGAACAAAGCACCATACGGTTGTGATGAAGATCGGATTGACTTGTTCGTCATTTCTTTTGGATGCTTTGATGGTCTAATTTGGAAAAAAGCAACGTACGATTCTGATTATGGCACGACTTCTCAATGAATAGGGTTTTTGAATTAGAACAACTCAAACTAAACTTGTTTAAAATCTTCGATAACTTGCTAATTGTTTCTTTTACTTGTCCAGATGGTCGAATTTGGCACAAAGCACCACACGGTTGTGATCATTCATGAGTGCAGCAAGGACGTCGTCACGGTCGAATTTGGCATAAAGCAACGTATAATTCTAAGTATGGCACGATTTCACTTGGATTGGGACTTTTCGAATCAAAACAAGTCAAACAAAACAAGTTCGAAACCGTTGTTGTGATTCTCTATTCTTCTGCATAGCCAAACGGTGAATTCTAGCACAAAGCAACATATTGTTGTGGTCATGCCTGATTTTTGCAAGGAATTGCTCTTTTCGACTCAGAACAACTTAAACAAACTTGGATGAAGATCGGATCGACGTACTCGTCGTTTCTTTGGGACGCTTTGATGGTTTAATTTCAAAATAAGCAACGTACGATTCGTATTATGCCAGGACTTCTCCTGGAATGTGGTTTTCGAATCAAAACAACTCAAAGGAAACAAGTTTAAAATGGTTGGTAGCTTGCTAATTGTTTCCTTTAGATGTCCAAATGGTCGAATTTGGAACAAAGCACCATACGGTTGTGATGAAGATTGGATTCACATGTTCGTCATTTCTTTTGGATGCTTTGATGCTCTAATTTGGAAAAAAGCAACGTACGATTCTGATTGTGGCACAACTTCTCCAGGAATTGGGTTTTTGAATTAGAACAACTCAAACTAAACTTGTTTAAAATCATCGATAGCTTGCTAATTGTTTCTTTTACTTGTCCAGATGGTCGAATTTGGCACAAAGCACCATACGGTTGTGATAATTCATCAGTGCAGCAAGGAATTACTCTTTTCGATTCAGGACGTCCTCACGGTCGAATTTGGCATAAAGCAACTTATAATTCTAAGTATGGCACGATTTCACTTGGATTGGGACTTTTCGAATCAAAACAAGTCAAACGAAAAGAGTTCAAAACCGTTGTTGTCATTCTCTATTCCTCTGGACATCCAGATGGTCAATTCTAGCACAAAGCACCATACGGTTGTCGTCATGCCTGATTTTTGTAATGAATTCTTCTTTTCGACTCAGAACAACTCAAACAAACATGGATGAAGATCGGATCGACATGCTCGTCGTTTCTTTGGGACGCTTTGGCGGTTTAATTTTGAAAAAAGCAACGTACGATTCGTATTATGGCACGACTTCTCCTGTAATGTGGTTTTCGAATCAAAACTACTCAAATGAAACGAGTTTAAAAAGGTTGGTAGCTTGCTAATTGTTTCCTTTAGATGTCCAAAAGGTCGAATTTGGAACAAAGCACCATACGGTTGTGACGAAGATCGGATTGACTTGTCCGCCATTTCTTTTGGATGCTTTGATGGTCTCATTTGGAAAAATGCAACGTACGATTCTGATTATGGCACAACTTCTCTAGGAATGGGGTATTTGAATCAGAACAACTCAAACTAAACTTGTCTAAAATCGTGGATAGCTGGCTAATGGTTTCTTTTAGTTGTCCAGATGGTCGAATTTGGCACAAAGCACCATACGGTTGTGATTATTCATGAGTGGAGCAAGGAATTACTCTTTTCGATTCAGGACGTCCTCGCGGTCGAATTTGGCATTAAGCAACGTATAATTCTAAGTATGGCACGATTTCACTTGCATTGGGACTTTTCGAATCAAAACAAGTCAAACGAAACAAGTTCAAAACTGTTGTTGTCATTCCCTATTCTTCTGCACATCCAGACGGTCAATTCTAGCACAAAGCACCATACTATTGTGGTCATGCCTGATTTTTGCAAAGAATTGTTCTTTTCCACCCATAATAACTCAAACAAACTTGGATGAAGATCGGATCGACATGCTCGTCGTTTCTTTGGGACGCTTTGGCAATTTAATTTTGAAAAAAGCAACGTACGATTCGTATTATGGCACGACTTCTCCTGGAATGGGGTTTCGAATCAAAACAACTCAAACGAAACAAGTTTGAAATCGTTGTTAGCTTGCTAATTGTATCCTTTAAAGCACCATACGGTTGTGATGAAGATCAGATTCACATGTTCGTCATTTCTTTTGGATGCTTTGGCGCTGTAATTTGGAAAAAAGCAACGTACGATTCTGATTGTGGCACGACTTCTCCCGGAATGGGGTTTTTGAATTAGAACAACTCAAACTAAACTTGTTTAAAATCATCGATAGCTTGCTAATTGTTTCTTTTACTTGTCCAGATGGTCGAATTTGGCACAAAGCATCATACGGTTGTGATCATTCATGGGTGCAGCAAGGACGTCCTCACGGTCGAATTTGGCATAAAGCAACGTATAATTCTAAGTATGGCACAATTTCACTTGGATTGAGACTTTTCGTATCAAAACAAGTCAAACGAAACAAGTTCGAAACTGTTGTTGTCATTCTCTATTCTTCTGGACATCCAGACGGTCAATTCTAGCACAAAGCACCATACGGTTGTGGTCATGCCTGATTTTTGCAAGGAATTGTTCTTTTCGACTCAGAACAACTCCAACAAACATGGATGAAGATCAGATCGACATGCTCGTCGTTTCTTTGGGACGCTTTGACGGTTTAATTTCAAAAAAAGCAACGTATGATTCGTACTATGGCACGACTTCTCCTGGAATATGGTTTTCGAATCAAAACAACTCAAATGAAACAAGTTTAAAATGGTTGGTAGCTTGTGAATTGTTTCCTTTACAGGGTCGAATTAGGAACAAAGCACCATACGGTTGTGATGAAGATCGGATTGACTTGTTCGTCATTTCTTTTGGATGCTTTGATGGTCTAATTTGGAAAAAAGCAACGTACGATTCTGATTATGGCACGACTTCTCAATGAATAGGGTTTTTGAATTAGAACAACTCAAACTAAACTTGTTTAAAATCTTCGATAACTTGCTAATTGTTTCTTTTACTTGTCCAGATGGTCGAATTTGGCACAAAGCACCACACGGTTGTGATCATTCATGAGTGCAGCAAGGACGTCGTCACGGTCGAATTTGGCATAAAGCAACGTATAATTCTAAGTATGGCACGATTTCACTTGGATTGGGACTTTTCGAATCAAAACAAGTCAAACAAAACAAGTTCGAAACCGTTGTTGTGATTCTCTATTCTTCTGCATAGCCAAACGGTGAATTCTAGCACAAAGCAACATATTGTTGTGGTCATGCCTGATTTTTGCAAGGAATTGCTCTTTTCGACTCAGAACAACTTAAACAAACTTGGATGAAGATCGGATCGACGTACTCGTCGTTTCTTTGGGACGCTTTGATGGTTTAATTTCAAAATAAGCAACGTACGATTCGTATTATGCCAGGACTTCTCCTGGAATGTGGTTTTCGAATCAAAACAACTCAAAGGAAACAAGTTTAAAATGGTTGGTAGCTTGCTAATTGTTTCCTTTAGATGTCCAAATGGTCGAATTTGGAACAAAGCACCATACGGTTGTGATGAAGATTGGATTCACATGTTCGTCATTTCTTTTGGATGCTTTGATGCTCTAATTTGGAAAAAAGCAACGTACGATTCTGATTGTGGCACAACTTCTCCAGGAATTGGGTTTTTGAATTAGAACAACTCAAACTAAACTTGTTTAAAATCATCGATAGCTTGCTAATTGTTTCTTTTACTTGTCCAGATGGTCGAATTTGGCACAAAGCACCATACGGTTGTGATAATTCATCAGTGCAGCAAGGAATTACTCTTTTCGATTCAGGACGTCCTCACGGTCAAATTTGGCATCAAGCAACTTATAATTCTAAGTATGGCACGATTTCACTTGGATTGGGACTTTTCGAATCAAAACAAGTCAAACGAAAAGAGTTCAAAACCGTTGTTGTCATTCTCTATTCCTCTGGACATCCAGATGGTCAATTCTAGCACAAAGCACCATACGGTTGTCGTCATGCCTGATTTTTGTAATGAATTGTTCTTTTCGACTCAGAACAACTCAAACAAACATGGATGAAGATCGGATCGACATGCTCGTCGTTTCTTTGGGACGCTTTGGCGGTTTAATTTTGAAAAAAGCAACGTACGATTCGTATTATGGCACGACTTCTCCTGTAATGTGGTGTTCGAATCAAAACTACTCAAATGAAACGAGTTTAAAATGGTTGGTAGCTTGCTAATTGTTTCCTTTAGATGTCCAAAAGGTCGAATTTGGAACAAAGCACCATACGGTTGTGACGAAGATCGGATTGACTTGTCCGCCATTTCTTTTGGATGCTTTGATGGTCTAATTTGGAAAAATGCAACGTACGATTCTGATTATGGCACAACTTCTCTAGGAATGGGGTATTTGAATCAGAACAACTCAAACTAAACTTGTCTAAAATCGTGGATAGCTGGCTAATGGTTTCTTTTAGTTGTCCAGATGGTCGAATTTGGCACAAAGCACCATACGGTTGTGATTATTCATGAGTGGAGCAAGGAATTACTCTTTTCGATTCAGGACGTCCTCGCGGTCGAATTTGGCATTAAGCAACGTATAATTCTAAGTATGGCACGATTTCACTTGCATTGGGACTTTTCGAATCAAAACAAGTCAAACGAAACAAGTTCAAAACTGTTGTTGTCATTCCCTATTCTTCTGCACATCCAGACGGTCAATTCTAGCACAAAGCACCATACTATTGTGGTCATGCCTGATTTTTGCAAAGAATTGTTCTTTTCCACCCATAATAACTCAAACAAACTTGGATGAAGATCGGATCGACATGCTCGTCGTTTCTTTGGGACGCTTTGGCAATTTAATTTTGAAAAAAGCAACGTACGATTCGTATTATGGCACGACTTCTCCTGGAATGGGGTTTCGAATCAAAACAACTCAAACGAAACAAGTTTGAAATCGTTGTTAGCTTGCTAATTGTATACTTTAAAGCACCATACGGTTGTGATGAAGATCAGATTCACATGTTCGTCATTTCTTTTGGATGCTTTGGCGCTGTAATTTGGAAAAAAGCAACGTACGATTCTGATTGTGGCACGACTTCTCCCGGAATGGGGTTTTTGAATTAGAACAACTCAAACTAAACTTGTTTAAAATCATCGATAGCTTGCTAATTGTTTCTTTTACTTGTCCAGATGGTCGAATTTGGCACAAAGCATCATACGGTTGTGATCATTCATGGGTGCAGCAAGGACGTCCTCACGGTCGAATTTGGCATAAAGCAACGTATAATTCTAAGTATGGCACAATTTCACTTGGATTGAGACTTTTCGTATCAAAACAAGTCAAACGAAACAAGTTCGAAACCGTTGTTGTCATTCTCTATTCTTCTGGACATCCAGACGGTCAATTCTAGCACAAAGCACCATACGGTTGTGGTCATGCCTGATTTTTGCAAGGAATTGTTCTTTTCGACTCAGAACAACTCCAACAAACATGGATGAAGATCAGATCGACATGCTCGTCGTTTCTTTGGGACGCTTTGACGGTTTAATTTCGAAAAAAGCAACGTATGATTCGTATTATGGCACGACTTCTCCTGGAATATGGTTTTCGAATCAAAACAACTCAAATGAAACAAGTTTAAAATGGTTGGTAGCTTGTGAATTGTTTCCTTTACAGGGTCGAATTAGGAACAAAGCACCATACGGTTGTGATGAAGATCGGATTGACTTGTTCGTCATTTCTTTTGGATGCTTTGATGGTCTAATTTGGAAAAAGGCAACGTACGATTCTGATTATGGCACGACTTCTCAATGAATAGGGTTTTTGAATTAGAACAACTCAAACTAAACTTGTTTAAAATCTTCGATAACTTGCTAATTGTTTCTTTTACTTGTCCAGATGGTCGAATTTGGCACAAAGCACCACACGGTTGTGATCATTCATGAGTGCAGCAAGGACGTCGTCACGGTCGAATTTGGCATAAAGCAACGTATAATTCTAAGTATGGCACGATTTCACTTGGATTGGGACTTTTCGAATCAAAACAAGTCAAACAAAACAAGTTCGAAACCGTTGTTGTGATTCTCTATTCTTCTGCATAGCCAAACGGTGAATTCTAGCACAAAGCAACATATTGTTGTGGTCATGCCTGATTTTTGCAAGGAATTGCTCTTTTCGACTCAGAACAACTTAAACAAACTTGGATGAAGATCGGATCGACGTACTCGTCGTTTCTTTGGGACGCTTTGATGGTTTAATTTCAAAATAAGCAACGTACGATTCGTATTATGCCAGGACTTCTCCTGGAATGTGGTTTTCGAATCAAAACAACTCAAAGGAAACAAGTTTAAAATGGTTGGTAGCTTGCTAATTGTTTCCTTTAGATGTCCAAATGGTCGAATTTGGAACAAAGCACCATACGGTTGTGATGAAGATTGGATTCACATGTTCGTCATTTCTTTTGGATGCTTTGATGCTCTAATTTGGAAAAAAGCAACGTACGATTCTGATTGTGGCACAACTTCTCCAGGAATTGGGTTTTTGAATTAGAACAACTCAAACTAAACTTGTTTAAAATCATCGATAGCTTGCTAATTGTTTCTTTTACTTGTCCAGATGGTCGAATTTGGCACAAAGCACCATACGGTTGTGATAATTCATCAGTGCAGCAAGGAATTACTCTTTTCGATTCAGGACGTCCTCACGGTCGAATTTGGCATAAAGCAACTTATAATTCTAAGTATGGCACGATTTCACTTGGATTGGGACTTTTCGAATCAAAACAAGTCAAACGAAAAGAGTTCAAAACCGTTGTTGTCATTCTCTATTCCTCTGGACATCCAGATGGTCAATTCTAGCACAAAGCACCATACGGTTGTCGTCATGCCTGATTTTTGTAATGAATTGTTCTTTTCGACTCAGAACAACTCAAACAAACATGGATGAAGATCGGATCGACATGCTCGTCGTTTCTTTGGGACGCTTTGGCGGTTTAATTTTGAAAAAAGCAACGTACGATTCGTATTATGGCACGACTTCTCCTGTAATGTGGTTTTCGAATCAAAACTACTCAAATGAAACGAGTTTAAAATGGTTGGTAGCTTGCTAATTGATTCCTTTAGATGTCCAAAAGGTCGAATTTGGAACAAAGCACCATACGGTTGTGACGAAGATCGGATTGACTTGTCCGCCATTTCTTTTGGATGCTTTGATGGTCTAATTTGGAAAAATGCAACGTACGATTCTGATTATGGCACAACTTCTCTAGGAATGGGGTATTTGAATCAGAACAACTCAAACTAAACTTGTCTAAAATCGTGGATAGCTGGCTAATGGTTTCTTTTAGTTGTCCAGATGGTCGAATTTGGCACAAAGCACCATACGGTTGTGATTATTCATGAGTGGAGCAAGGAATTACTCTTTTCGATTCAGGACGTCCTCGCGGTCGAATTTGGCATTAAGCAACGTATAATTCTAAGTATGGCACGATTTCACTTGCATTGGGACTTTTCGAATTAAAACAAGTCAAACGAAACAAGTTCAAAACTGTTGTTGTCATTCCCTATTCTTCTGCACATCCAGACGGTCAATTCTAGCACAAAGCACCATACTATTGTGGTCATGCCTGATTTTTGCAAAGAATTGTTCTTTTCCACCCATAATAACTCAAACAAACTTGGATGAAGATCGGATCGACATGCTCGTCGTTTCTTTGGGACGCTTTGGCAATTTAATTTTGAAAAAAGCAACGTACGATTCGTATTATGGCACGACTTCTCCTGGAATGGGGTTTCGAATCAAAACAACTCAAACGAAACAAGTTTGAAATCGTTGTTAGCTTGCTAATTGTATCCTTTAAAGCACCATACGGTTGTGATGAAGATCAGATTCACATGTTCGTCATTTCTTTTGGATGCTTTGGCGCTGTAATTTGGAAAAAAGCAACGTACGATTCTGATTGTGGCACGACTTCTCCCGGAATGGGGTTTTTGAATTAGAACAACTCAAACTAAACTTGTTTAAAATCATCGATAGCTTGCTAATTGTTTCTTTTACTTGTCCAGATGGTCGAATTTGGCACAAAGCATCATACGGTTGTGATCATTCATGGGTGCAGCAAGGACGTCCTCACGGTCGAATTTGGCATAAAGCAACGTATAATTCTAAGTGTGGCACAATTTCACTTGGATTGAGACTTTTCGTATCAAAACAAGTCAAACGAAACAAGTTCGAAACCGTTGTTGTCATTCTCTATTCTTCTGGACATCCAGACGGTCAATTCTAGCACAAAGCACCATACGGTTGTGGTCATGCCTGATTTTTGCAAGGAATTGTTCTTTTCGACTCAGAACAACTCCAACAAACATGGATGAAGATCAGATCGACATGCTCGTCGTTTCTTTGGGACGCTTTGACGGTTTAATTTCGAAAAAAGCAACGTATGATTCGTATTATGGCACGACTTCTCCTGGAATATGGTTTTCGAATCAAAACAACTCAAATGAAACAAGTTTAAAATGGTTGGTAGCTTGTGAATTGTTTCCTTTACAGGGTCGAATTAGGAACAAAGCACCATACGGTTGTGATGAAGATCGGATTGACTTGTTCGTCATTTCTTTTGGATGCTTTGATGGTCTAATTTGGAAAAAGGCAACGTACGATTCTGATTATGGCACGACTTCTCAATGAATAGGGTTTTTGAATTAGAACAACTCAAACTAAACTTGTTTAAAATCTTCGATAACTTGCTAATTGTTTCTTTTACTTGTCCAGATGGTCGAATTTGGCACAAAGCACCACACGGTTGTGATCATTCATGAGTGCAGCAAGGACGTCGTCACGGTCGAATTTGGCATAAAGCAACGTATAATTCTAAGTATGGCACGATTTCACTTGGATTGGGACTTTTCGAATCAAAACAAGTCAAACAAAACAAGTTCGAAACCGTTGTTGTGATTCTCTATTCTTCTGCATAGCCAAACGGTGAATTCTAGCACAAAGCAACATATTGTTGTGGTCATGCCTGATTTTTGCAAGGAATTGCTCTTTTCGACTCAGAACAACTTAAACAAACTTGGATGAAGATCGGATCGACGTACTCGTCGTTTCTTTGGGACGCTTTGATGGTTTAATTTCAAAATAAGCAACGTACGATTCGTATTATGCCAGGACTTCTCCTGGAATGTGGTTTTCGAATCAAAACAACTCAAAGGAAACAAGTTTAAAATGGTTGGTAGCTTGCTAATTGTTTCCTTTAGATGTCCAAATGGTCGAATTTGGAACAAAGCACCATACGGTTGTGATGAAGATTGGATTCACATGTTCGTCATTTCTTTTGGATGCTTTGATGCTCTAATTTGGAAAAAAGCAACGTACGATTCTGATTGTGGCACAACTTCTCCAGGAATTGGGTTTTTGAATTAGAACAACTCAAACTAAACTTGTTTAAAATCATCGATAGCTTGCTAATTGTTTCTTTTACTTGTCCAGATGGTCGAATTTGGCACAAAGCACCATACGGTTGTGATAATTCATCAGTGCAGCAAGGAATTACTCTTTTCGATTCAGGACGTCCTCACGGTCGAATTTGGCATAAAGCAACTTATAATTCTAAGTATGGCACGATTTCACTTGGATTGGGACTTTTCGAATCAAAACAAGTCAAACGAAAAGAGTTCAAAACCGTTGTTGTCATTCTCTATTCCTCTGGACATCCAGATGGTCAATTCTAGCACAAAGCACCATACGGTTGTCGTCATGCCTGATTTTTGTAATGAATTGTTCTTTTCGACTCAGAACAACTCAAACAAACATGGATGAAGATCGGATCGACATGCTCGTCGTTTCTTTGGGACGCTTTGGCGGTTTAATTTTGAAAAAAGCAACGTACGATTCGTATTATGGCACGACTTCTCCTGTAATGTGGTTTTCGAATCAAAACTACTCAAATGAAACGAGTTTAAAATGGTTGGTAGCTTGCTAATTGATTCCTTTAGATGTCCAAAAGGTCGAATTTGGAACAAAGCACCATACGGTTGTGACGAAGATCGGATTGACTTGTCCGCCATTTCTTTTGGATGCTTTGATGGTCTAATTTGGAAAAATGCAACGTACGATTCTGATTATGGCACAACTTCTCTAGGAATGGGGTATTTGAATCAGAACAACTCAAACTAAACTTGTCTAAAATCGTGGATAGCTGGCTAATGGTTTCTTTTAGTTGTCCAGATGGTCGAATTTGGCACAAAGCACCATACGGTTGTGATTATTCATGAGTGGAGCAAGGAATTACTCTTTTCGATTCAGGACGTCCTCGCGGTCGAATTTGGCATTAAGCAACGTATAATTCTAAGTATGGCACGATTTCACTTGCATTGGGACTTTTCGAATTAAAACAAGTCAAACGAAACAAGTTCAAAACTGTTGTTGTCATTCCCTATTCTTCTGCACATCCAGACGGTCAATTCTAGCACAAAGCACCATACTATTGTGGTCATGCCTGATTTTTGCAAAGAATTGTTCTTTTCCACCCATAATAACTCAAACAAACTTGGATGAAGATCGGATCGACATGCTCGTCGTTTCTTTGGGACGCTTTGGCAATTTAATTTTGAAAAAAGCAACGTACGATTCGTATTATGGCACGACTTCTCCTGGAATGGGGTTTCGAATCAAAACAACTCAAACGAAACAAGTTTGAAATCGTTGTTAGCTTGCTAATTGTATCCTTTAAAGCACCATACGGTTGTGATGAAGATCAGATTCACATGTTCGTCATTTCTTTTGGATGCTTTGGCGCTGTAATTTGGAAAAAAGCAACGTACGATTCTGATTGTGGCACGACTTCTCCCGGAATGGGGTTTTTGAATTAGAACAACTCAAACTAAACTTGTTTAAAATCATCGATAGCTTGCTAATTGTTTCTTTTACTTGTCCAGATGGTCGAATTTGGCACAAAGCATCATACGGTTGTGATCATTCATGGGTGCAGCAAGGACGTCCTCACGGTCGAATTTGGCATAAAGCAACGTATAATTCTAAGTGTGGCACAATTTCACTTGGATTGAGACTTTTCGTATCAAAACAAGTCAAACGAAACAAGTTCGAAACCGTTGTTGTCATTCTCTATTCTTCTGGACATCCAGACGGTCAATTCTAGCACAAAGCACCATACGGTTGTGGTCATGCCTGATTTTTGCAAGGAATTGTTCTTTTCGACTCAGAACAACTCCAACAAACATGGATGAAGATCAGATCGACATGCTCGTCGTTTCTTTGGGACGCTTTGACGGTTTAATTTCGAAAAAAGCAACGTATGATTCGTATTATGGCACGACTTCTCCTGGAATATGGTTTTCGAATCAAAACAACTCAAATGAAACAAGTTTAAAATGGTTGGTAGCTTGTGAATTGTTTCCTTTACAGGGTCGAATTAGGAACAAAGCACCATACGGTTGTGATGAAGATCGGATTGACTTGTTCGTCATTTCTTTTGGATGCTTTGATGGTCTAATTTGGAAAAAGGCAACGTACGATTCTGATTATGGCACGACTTCTCAATGAATAGGGTTTTTGAATTAGAACAACTCAAACTAAACTTGTTTAAAATCTTCGATAACTTGCTAATTGTTTCTTTTACTTGTCCAGATGGTCGAATTTGGCACAAAGCACCACACGGTTGTGATCATTCATGAGTGCAGCAAGGACGTCGTCACGGTCGAATTTGGCATAAAGCAACGTATAATTCTAAGTATGGCACGATTTCACTTGGATTGGGACTTTTCGAATCAAAACAAGTCAAACAAAACAAGTTCGAAACCGTTGTTGTGATTCTCTATTCTTCTGCATAGCCAAACGGTGAATTCTAGCACAAAGCAACATATTGTTGTGGTCATGCCTGATTTTTGCAAGGAATTGCTCTTTTCGACTCAGAACAACTTAAACAAACTTGGATGAAGATCGGATCGACGTACTCGTCGTTTCTTTGGGACGCTTTGATGGTTTAATTTCAAAATAAGCAACGTACGATTCGTATTATGCCAGGACTTCTCCTGGAATGTGGTTTTCGAATCAAAACAACTCAAAGGAAACAAGTTTAAAATGGTTGGTAGCTTGCTAATTGTTTCCTTTAGATGTCCAAATGGTCGAATTTGGAACAAAGCACCATACGGTTGTGATGAAGATTGGATTCACATGTTCGTCATTTCTTTTGGATGCTTTGATGCTCTAATTTGGAAAAAAGCAACGTACGATTCTGATTGTGGCACAACTTCTCCAGGAATTGGGTTTTTGAATTAGAACAACTCAAACTAAACTTGTTTAAAATCATCGATAGCTTGCTAATTGTTTCTTTTACTTGTCCAGATGGTCGAATTTGGCACAAAGCACCATACGGTTGTGATAATTCATCAGTGCAGCAAGGAATTACTCTTTTCGATTCAGGACGTCCTCACGGTCGAATTTGGCATAAAGCAACTTATAATTCTAAGTATGGCACGATTTCACTTGGATTGGGACTTTTCGAATCAAAACAAGTCAAACGAAAAGAGTTCAAAACCGTTGTTGTCATTCTCTATTCCTCTGGACATCCAGATGGTCAATTCTAGCACAAAGCACCATACGGTTGTCGTCATGCCTGATTTTTGTAATGAATTGTTCTTTTCGACTCAGAACAACTCAAACAAACATGGATGAAGATCGGATCGACATGCTCGTCGTTTCTTTGGGACGCTTTGGCGGTTTAATTTTGAAAAAAGCAACGTACGATTCGTATTATGGCACGACTTCTCCTGTAATGTGGTTTTCGAATCAAAACTACTCAAATGAAACGAGTTTAAAATGGTTGGTAGCTTGCTAATTGATTCCTTTAGATGTCCAAAAGGTCGAATTTGGAACAAAGCACCATACGGTTGTGACGAAGATCGGATTGACTTGTCCGCCATTTCTTTTGGATGCTTTGATGGTCTAATTTGGAAAAATGCAACGTACGATTCTGATTATGGCACAACTTCTCTAGGAATGGGGTATTTGAATCAGAACAACTCAAACTAAACTTGTCTAAAATCGTGGATAGCTGGCTAATGGTTTCTTTTAGTTGTCCAGATGGTCGAATTTGGCACAAAGCACCATACGGTTGTGATTATTCATGAGTGGAGCAAGGAATTACTCTTTTCGATTCAGGACGTCCTCGCGGTCGAATTTGGCATTAAGCAACGTATAATTCTAAGTATGGCACGATTTCACTTGCATTGGGACTTTTCGAATTAAAACAAGTCAAACGAAACAAGTTCAAAACTGTTGTTGTCATTCCCTATTCTTCTGCACATCCAGACGGTCAATTCTAGCACAAAGCACCATACTATTGTGGTCATGCCTGATTTTTGCAAAGAATTGTTCTTTTCCACCCATAATAACTCAAACAAACTTGGATGAAGATCGGATCGACATGCTCGTCGTTTCTTTGGGACGCTTTGGCAATTTAATTTTGAAAAAAGCAACGTACGATTCGTATTATGGCACGACTTCTCCTGGAATGGGGTTTCGAATCAAAACAACTCAAACGAAACAAGTTTGAAATCGTTGTTAGCTTGCTAATTGTATCCTTTAAAGCACCATACGGTTGTGATGAAGATCAGATTCACATGTTCGTCATTTCTTTTGGATGCTTTGGCGCTGTAATTTGGAAAAAAGCAACGTACGATTCTGATTGTGGCACGACTTCTCCCGGAATGGGGTTTTTGAATTAGAACAACTCAAACTAAACTTGTTTAAAATCATCGATAGCTTGCTAATTGTTTCTTTTACTTGTCCAGATGGTCGAATTTGGCACAAAGCATCATACGGTTGTGATCATTCATGGGTGCAGCAAGGACGTCCTCACGGTCGAATTTGGCATAAAGCAACGTATAATTCTAAGTGTGGCACAATTTCACTTGGATTGAGACTTTTCGTATCAAAACAAGTCAAACGAAACAAGTTCGAAACCGTTGTTGTCATTCTCTATTCTTCTGGACATCCAGACGGTCAATTCTAGCACAAAGCACCATACGGTTGTGGTCATGCCTGATTTTTGCAAGGAATTGTTCTTTTCGACTCAGAACAACTCCAACAAACATGGATGAAGATCAGATCGACATGCTCGTCGTTTCTTTGGGACGCTTTGACGGTTTAATTTCGAAAAAAGCAACGTATGATTCGTATTATGGCACGACTTCTCCTGGAATATGGTTTTCGAATCAAAACAACTCAAATGAAACAAGTTTAAAATGGTTGGTAGCTTGTGAATTGTTTCCTTTACAGGGTCGAATTAGGAACAAAGCACCATACGGTTGTGATGAAGATCGGATTGACTTGTTCGTCATTTCTTTTGGATGCTTTGATGGTCTAATTTGGAAAAAAGCAACGTACGATTCTGATTATGGCACGACTTCTCAATGAATAGGGTTTTTGAATTAGAACAACTCAAACTAAACTTGTTTAAAATCTTCGATAACTTGCTAATTGTTTCTTTTACTTGTCCAGATGGTCGAATTTGGCACAAAGCACCACACGGTTGTGATCATTCATGAGTGCAGCAAGGACGTCGTCACGGTCGAATTTGGCATAAAGCAACGTATAATTCTAAGTATGGCACGATTTCACTTGGATTGGGACTTTTCGAATCAAAACAAGTCAAACAAAACAAGTTCGAAACCGTTGTTGTGATTCTCTATTCTTCTGCATAGCCAAACGGTGAATTCTAGCACAAAGCAACATATTGTTGTGGTCATGCCTGATTTTTGCAAGGAATTGCTCTTTTCGACTCAGAACAACTTAAACAAACTTGGATGAAGATCGGATCGACGTACTCGTCGTTTCTTTGGGACGCTTTGATGGTTTAATTTCAAAATAAGCAACGTACGATTCGTATTATGCCAGGACTTCTCCTGGAATGTGGTTTTCGAATCAAAACAACTCAAAGGAAACAAGTTTAAAATGGTTGGTAGCTTGCTAATTGTTTCCTTTAGATGTCCAAATGGTCGAATTTGGAACAAAGCACCATACGGTTGTGATGAAGATTGGATTCACATGTTCGTCATTTCTTTTGGATGCTTTGATGCTCTAATTTGGAAAAAAGCAACGTACGATTCTGATTGTGGCACAACTTCTCCAGGAATTGGGTTTTTGAATTAGAACAACTCAAACTAAACTTGTTTAAAATCATCGATAGCTTGCTAATTGTTTCTTTTACTTGTCCAGATGGTCGAATTTGGCACAAAGCACCATACGGTTGTGATAATTCATCAGTGCAGCAAGGAATTACTCTTTTCGATTCAGGACGTCCTCACGGTCGAATTTGGCATAAAGCAACTTATAATTCTAAGTATGGCACGATTTCACTTGGATTGGGACTTTTCGAATCAAAACAAGTCAAACGAAAAGAGTTCAAAACCGTTGTTGTCATTCTCTATTCCTCTGGACATCCAGATGGTCAATTCTAGCACAAAGCACCATACGGTTGTCGTCATGCCTGATTTTTGTAATGAATTGTTCTTTTCGACTCAGAACAACTCAAACAAACATGGATGAAGATCGGATCGACATGCTCGTCGTTTCTTTGGGACGCTTTGGCGGTTTAATTTTGAAAAAAGCAACGTACGATTCGTATTATGGCACGACTTCTCCTGTAATGTGGTTTTCGAATCAAAACTACTCAAATGAAACGAGTTTAAAATGGTTGGTAGCTTGCTAATTGATTCCTTTAGATGTCCAAAAGGTCGAATTTGGAACAAAGCACCATACGGTTGTGACGAAGATCGGATTGACTTGTCCGCCATTTCTTTTGGATGCTTTGATGGTCTAATTTGGAAAAATGCAACGTACGATTCTGATTATGGCACAACTTCTCTAGGAATGGGGTATTTGAATCAGAACAACTCAAACTAAACTTGTCTAAAATCGTGGATAGCTGGCTAATGGTTTCTTTTAGTTGTCCAGATGGTCGAATTTGGCACAAAGCACCATACGGTTGTGATTATTCATGAGTGGAGCAAGGAATTACTCTTTTCGATTCAGGACGTCCTCGCGGTCGAATTTGGCATTAAGCAACGTATAATTCTAAGTATGGCACGATTTCACTTGCATTGGGACTTTTCGAATCAAAACAAGTCAAACGAAACAAGTTCAAAACTGTTGTTGTCATTCCCTATTCTTCTGCACATCCAGACGGTCAATTCTAGCACAAAGCACCATACTATTGTGGTCATGCCTGATTTTTGCAAAGAATTGTTCTTTTCCACCCATAATAACTCAAACAAACTTGGATGAAGATCGGATCGACATGCTCGTCGTTTCTTTGGGACGCTTTGGCAATTTAATTTTGAAAAAAGCAACGTACGATTCGTATTATGGCACGACTTCTCCTGGAATGGGGTTTCGAATCAAAACAACTCAAACGAAACAAGTTTGAAATCGTTGTTAGCTTGCTAATTGTATCCTTTAAAGCACCATACGGTTGTGATGAAGATCAGATTCACATGTTCGTCATTTCTTTTGGATGCTTTGGCGCTGTAATTTGGAAAAAAGCAACGTACGATTCTGATTGTGGCACGACTTCTCCCGGAATGGGGTTTTTGAATTAGAACAACTCAAACTAAACTTGTTTAAAATCATCGATAGCTTGCTAATTGTTTCTTTTACTTGTCCAGATGGTCGAATTTGGCACAAAGCATCATACGGTTGTGATCATTCATGGGTGCAGCAAGGACGTCCTCACGGTCGAATTTGGCATAAAGCAACGTATAATTCTAAGTGTGGCACAATTTCACTTGGATTGAGACTTTTCGTATCAAAACAAGTCAAACGAAACAAGTTCGAAACCGTTGTTGTCATTCTCTATTCTTCTGGACATCCAGACGGTCAATTCTAGCACAAAGCACCATACGGTTGTGGTCATGCCTGATTTTTGCAAGGAATTGTTCTTTTCGACTCAGAACAACTCCAACAAACATGGATGAAGATCAGATCGACATGCTCGTCGTTTCTTTGGGACGCTTTGACGGTTTAATTTCGAAAAAAGCAACGTATGATTCGTATTATGGCACGACTTCTCCTGGAATATGGTTTTCGAATCAAAACAACTCAAATGAAACAAGTTTAAAATGGTTGGTAGCTTGTGAATTGTTTCCTTTACAGGGTCGAATTAGGAACAAAGCACCATACGGTTGTGATGAAGATCGGATTGACTTGTTCGTCATTTCTTTTGGATGCTTTGATGGTCTAATTTGGAAAAAAGCAACGTACGATTCTGATTATGGCACGACTTCTCAATGAATAGGGTTTTTGAATTAGAACAACTCAAACTAAACTTGTTTAAAATCTTCGATAACTTGCTAATTGTTTCTTTTACTTGTCCAGATGGTCGAATTTGGCACAAAGCACCACACGGTTGTGATCATTCATGAGTGCAGCAAGGACGTCGTCACGGTCGAATTTGGCATAAAGCAACGTATAATTCTAAGTATGGCACGATTTCACTTGGATTGGGACTTTTCGAATCAAAACAAGTCAAACAAAACAAGTTCGAAACCGTTGTTGTGATTCTCTATTCTTCTGCATAGCCAAACGGTGAATTCTAGCACAAAGCAACATATTGTTGTGGTCATGCCTGATTTTTGCAAGGAATTGCTCTTTTCGACTCAGAACAACTTAAACAAACTTGGATGAAGATCGGATCGACGTACTCGTCGTTTCTTTGGGACGCTTTGATGGTTTAATTTCAAAATAAGCAACGTACGATTCGTATTATGCCAGGACTTCTCCTGGAATGTGGTTTTCGAATCAAAACAACTCAAAGGAAACAAGTTTAAAATGGTTGGTAGCTTGCTAATTGTTTCCTTTAGATGTCCAAATGGTCGAATTTGGAACAAAGCACCATACGGTTGTGATGAAGATTGGATTCACATGTTCGTCATTTCTTTTGGATGCTTTGATGCTCTAATTTGGAAAAAAGCAACGTACGATTCTGATTGTGGCACAACTTCTCCAGGAATTGGGTTTTTGAATTAGAACAACTCAAACTAAACTTGTTTAAAATCATCGATAGCTTGCTAATTGTTTCTTTTACTTGTCCAGATGGTCGAATTTGGCACAAAGCACCATACGGTTGTGATAATTCATCAGTGCAGCAAGGAATTACTCTTTTCGATTCAGGACGTCCTCACGGTCGAATTTGGCATAAAGCAACTTATAATTCTAAGTATGGCACGATTTCACTTGGATTGGGACTTTTCGAATCAAAACAAGTCAAACGAAAAGAGTTCAAAACCGTTGTTGTCATTCTCTATTCCTCTGGACATCCAGATGGTCAATTCTAGCACAAAGCACCATACGGTTGTCGTCATGCCTGATTTTTGTAATGAATTGTTCTTTTCGACTCAGAACAACTCAAACAAACATGGATGAAGATCGGATCGACATGCTCGTCGTTTCTTTGGGACGCTTTGGCGGTTTAATTTTGAAAAAAGCAACGTACGATTCGTATTATGGCACGACTTCTCCTGTAATGTGGTTTTCGAATCAAAACTACTCAAATGAAACGAGTTTAAAATGGTTGGTAGCTTGCTAATTGATTCCTTTAGATGTCCAAAAGGTCGAATTTGGAACAAAGCACCATACGGTTGTGACGAAGATCGGATTGACTTGTCCGCCATTTCTTTTGGATGCTTTGATGGTCTAATTTGGAAAAATGCAACGTACGATTCTGATTATGGCACAACTTCTCTAGGAATGGGGTATTTGAATCAGAACAACTCAAACTAAACTTGTCTAAAATCGTGGATAGCTGGCTAATGGTTTCTTTTAGTTGTCCAGATGGTCGAATTTGGCACAAAGCACCATACGGTTGTGATTATTCATGAGTGGAGCAAGGAATTACTCTTTTCGATTCAGGACGTCCTCGCGGTCGAATTTGGCATTAAGCAACGTATAATTCTAAGTATGGCACGATTTCACTTGCATTGGGACTTTTCGAATCAAAACAAGTCAAACGAAACAAGTTCAAAACTGTTGTTGTCATTCCCTATTCTTCTGCACATCCAGACGGTCAATTCTAGCACAAAGCACCATACTATTGTGGTCATGCCTGATTTTTGCAAAGAATTGTTCTTTTCCACCCATAATAACTCAAACAAACTTGGATGAAGATCGGATCGACATGCTCGTCGTTTCTTTGGGACGCTTTGGCAATTTAATTTTGAAAAAAGCAACGTACGATTCGTATTATGGCACGACTTCTCCTGGAATGGGGTTTCGAATCAAAACAACTCAAACGAAACAAGTTTGAAATCGTTGTTAGCTTGCTAATTGTATCCTTTAAAGCACCATACGGTTGTGATGAAGATCAGATTCACATGTTCGTCATTTCTTTTGGATGCTTTGGCGCTGTAATTTGGAAAAAAGCAACGTACGATTCTGATTGTGGCACGACTTCTCCCGGAATGGGGTTTTTGAATTAGAACAACTCAAACTAAACTTGTTTAAAATCATCGATAGCTTGCTAATTGTTTCTTTTACTTGTCCAGATGGTCGAATTTGGCACAAAGCATCATACGGTTGTGATCATTCATGGGTGCAGCAAGGACGTCCTCACGGTCGAATTTGGCATAAAGCAACGTATAATTCTAAGTATGGCACAATTTCACTTGGATTGAGACTTTTCGTATCAAAACAAGTCAAACGAAACAAGTTCGAAACCGTTGTTGTCATTCTCTATTCTTCTGGACATCCAGACGGTCAATTCTAGCACAAAGCACCATACGGTTGTGGTCATGCCTGATTTTTGCAAGGAATTGTTCTTTTCGACTCAGAACAACTCCAACAAACATGGATGAAGATCAGATCGACATGCTCGTCGTTTCTTTGGGACGCTTTGACGGTTTAATTTCGAAAAAAGCAACGTATGATTCGTATTATGGCACGACTTCTCCTGGAATATGGTTTTCGAATCAAAACAACTCAAATGAAACAAGTTTAAAATGGTTGGTAGCTTGTGAATTGTTTCCTTTACAGGGTCGAATTAGGAACAAAGCACCATACGGTTGTGATGAAGATCGGATTGACTTGTTCGTCATTTCTTTTGGATGCTTTGATGGTCTAATTTGGAAAAAAGCAACGTACGATTCTGATTATGGCACGACTTCTCAATGAATAGGGTTTTTGAATTAGAACAACTCAAACTAAACTTGTTTAAAATCTTCGATAACTTGCTAATTGTTTCTTTTACTTGTCCAGATGGTCGAATTTGGCACAAAGCACCACACGGTTGTGATCATTCATGAGTGCAGCAAGGACGTCGTCACGGTCGAATTTGGCATAAAGCAACGTATAATTCTAAGTATGGCACGATTTCACTTGGATTGGGACTTTTCGAATCAAAACAAGTCAAACAAAACAAGTTCGAAACCGTTGTTGTGATTCTCTATTCTTCTGCATAGCCAAACGGTGAATTCTAGCACAAAGCAACATATTGTTGTGGTCATGCCTGATTTTTGCAAGGAATTGCTCTTTTCGACTCAGAACAACTTAAACAAACTTGGATGAAGATCGGATCGACGTACTCGTCGTTTCTTTGGGACGCTTTGATGGTTTAATTTCAAAATAAGCAACGTACGATTCGTATTATGCCAGGACTTCTCCTGGAATGTGGTTTTCAAATCAAAACAACTCAAAGGAAACAAGTTTAAAATGGTTGGTAGCTTGCTAATTGTTTCCTTTAGATGTCCAAATGGTCGAATTTGGAACAAAGCACCATACGGTTGTGATGAAGATTGGATTCACATGTTCGTCATTTCTTTTGGATGCTTTGATGCTCTAATTTGGAAAAAAGCAACGTACGATTCTGATTGTGGCACAACTTCTCCAGGAATTGGGTTTTTGAATTAGAACAACTCAAACTAAACTTGTTTAAAATCATCGATAGCTTGCTAATTGTTTCTTTTACTTGTCCAGATGGTCGAATTTGGCACAAAGCACCATACGGTTGTGATAATTCATCAGTGCAGCAAGGAATTACTCTTTTCGATTCAGGACGTCCTCACGGTCGAATTTGGCATAAAGCAACTTATAATTCTAAGTATGGCACGATTTCACTTGGATTGGGACTTTTCGAATCAAAACAAGTCAAACGAAAAGAGTTCAAAACCGTTGTTGTCATTCTCTATTCCTCTGGACATCCAGATGGTCAATTCTAGCACAAAGCACCATACGGTTGTCGTCATACCTGATTTTTGTAATGAATTGTTCTTTTCGACTCAGAACAACTCAAACAAACATGGATGAAGATCGGATCGACATGCTCGTCGTTTCTTTGGGACGCTTTGGCGGTTTAATTTTGAAAAAAGCAACGTACGATTCGTATTATGGCACGACTTCTCCTGTAATGTGGTTTTCGAATCAAAACTACTCAAATGAAACGAGTTTAAAATGGTTGGTAGCTTGCTAATTGATTCCTTTAGATGTCCAAAAGGTCGAATTTGGAACAAAGCACCATACGGTTGTGACGAAGATCGGATTGACTTGTCCGCCATTTCTTTTGGATGCTTTGATGGTCTAATTTGGAAAAATGCAACGTACGATTCTGATTATGGCACAACTTCTCTAGGAATGGGGTATTTGAATCAGAACAACTCAAACTAAACTTGTCTAAAATCGTGGATAGCTGGCTAATGGTTTCTTTTAGTTGTCCAGATGGTCGAATTTGGCACAAAGCACCATACGGTTGTGATTATTCATGAGTGGAGCAAGGAATTACTCTTTTCGATTCAGGACGTCCTCGCGGTCGAATTTGGCATTAAGCAACGTATAATTCTAAGTATGGCACGATTTCACTTGCATTGGGACTTTTCGAATCAAAACAAGTCAAACGAAACAAGTTCAAAACTGTTGTTGTCATTCCCTATTCTTCTGCACATCCAGACGGTCAATTCTAGCACAAAGCACCATACTATTGTGGTCATGCCTGATTTTTGCAAAGAATTGTTCTTTTCCACCCATAATAACTCAAACAAACTTGGATGAAGATCGGATCGACATGCTCGTCGTTTCTTTGGGACGCTTTGGCAATTTAATTTTGAAAAAAGCAACGTACGATTCGTATTATGGCACGACTTCTCCTGGAATGGGGTTTCGAATCAAAACAACTCAAACGAAACAAGTTTGAAATCGTTGTTAGCTTGCTAATTGTATCCTTTAAAGCACCATACGGTTGTGATGAAGATCAGATTCACATGTTCGTCATTTCTTTTGGATGCTTTGGCGCTGTAATTTGGAAAAAAGCAACGTACGATTCTGATTGTGGCACGACTTCTCCCGGAATGGGGTTTTTGAATTAGAACAACTCAAACTAAACTTGTTTAAAATCATCGATAGCTTGCTAATTGTTTCTTTTACTTGTCCAGATGGTCGAATTTGGCACAAAGCATCATACGGTTGTGATCATTCATGGGTGCAGCAAGGACGTCCTCACGGTCGAATTTGGCATAAAGCAACGTATAATTCTAAGTGTGGCACAATTTCACTTGGATTGAGACTTTTCGTATCAAAACAAGTCAAACGAAACAAGTTCGAAACCGTTGTTGTCATTCTCTATTCTTCTGGACATCCAGACGGTCAATTCTAGCACAAAGCACCATACGGTTGTGGTCATGCCTGATTTTTGCAAGGAATTGTTCTTTTCGACTCAGAACAACTCCAACAAACATGGATGAAGATCAGATCGACATGCTCGTCGTTTCTTTGGGACGCTTTGACGGTTTAATTTCGAAAAAAGCAACGTATGATTCGTATTATGGCACGACTTCTCCTGGAATATGGTTTTCGAATCAAAACAACTCAAATGAAACAAGTTTAAAATGGTTGGTAGCTTGTGAATTATTTCCTTTACAGGGTCGAATTAGGAACAAAGCACCATACGGTTGTGATGAAGATCGGATTGACTTGTTCGTCATTTCTTTTGGATGCTTTGATGGTCTAATTTGGAAAAAAGCAACGTACGATTCTGATTATGGCACGACTTCTCAATGAATAGGGTTTTTGAATTAGAACAACTCAAACTAAACTTGTTTAAAATCTTCGATAACTTGCTAATTGTTTCTTTTACTTGTCCAGATGGTCGAATTTGGCACAAAGCACCACACGGTTGTGATCATTCATGAGTGCAGCAAGGACGTCGTCACGGTCGAATTTGGCATAAAGCAACGTATAATTCTAAGTATGGCACGATTTCACTTGGATTGGGACTTTTCGAATCAAAACAAGTCAAACAAAACAAGTTCGAAACCGTTGTTGTGATTCTCTATTCTTCTGCATAGCCAGACGGTGAATTCTAGCACAAAGCAACATATTGTTGTGGTCATGCCTGATTTTTGCAAGGAATTGCTCTTTTCGACTCAGAACAACTTAAACAAACTTGGATGAAGATCGGATCGACGTACTCGTCGTTTCTTTGGGACGCTTTGATGGTTTAATTTCAAAATAAGCAACGTACGATTCGTATTATGCCAGGACTTCTCCTGGAATGTGGTTTTCGAATCAAAACAACTCAAAGGAAACAAGTTTAAAATGGTTGGTAGCTTGCTAATTGTTTCCTTTAGATGTCCAAAGGGTCGAATTTGGAACAAAGCACCATACGGTTGTGATGAAGATTGGATTCACATGTTCGTCATTTCTTTTGGATGCTTTGATGCTCTAATTTGGAAAAAAGCAACGTACGATTCTGATTATGGCACAACTTCTCTAGGAATGGGGTATTTGAATCAGAACAACTCAAACTAAACTTGTCTAAAATCGTGGATAGCTGGCTAATGGTTTCTTTTAGTTGTCCAGATGGTCGAATTTGGCACAAAGCAACATACGGTTGTGATTATTCATGAGTGGAGCAAGGAATTACTCTTTTCGATTCAGGACGTCCTCGCGGTCGAATTTGGCATTAAGCAACGTATAATTCTAAGTATGGCACGATTTCACTTGCATTGGGACTTTTCGAATCAAAACAAGTCAAACGAAACAAGTTCAAAACTGTTGTTGTCATTCCCTATTCTTCTGCACATCCAGACGGTCAATTCTAGCACAAAGCACCATACTATTGTGGTCATGCCTGATTTTTGCAAAGAATTGTTCTTTTCCACCCATAATAACTCAAACAAACTTGGATGAAGATCGGATCGACATGCTCGTCGTTTCTTTGGGATGCTTTGGCAATTTAATTTTGAAAAAAGCAACGTACGATTCGTATTATGGCACGACTTCTCCTGGAATGGGGTTTCGAATCAAAACAACTCAAACGAAACAAGTTTGAAATCGTTGTTAGCTTGCTAATTGTATCCTTTAAAGCACCATACGGTTGTGATGAAGATCAGATTCACATGTTCGTCATTTCTTTTGGATGCTTTGGCGCTGTAATTTGGAAAAAAGCAACGTACGATTCTGATTGTGGCACGACTTCTCCCGGAATGGGGTTTTTGAATTAGAACAACTCAAACTAAACCTGTTTAAAATCATCGATAGCTTGCTAATTGTTTCTTTTACTTGTCCAGATGGTCGAATTTGGCACAAAGCATCATACGGTTGTGATCATTCATGGGTGCAGCAAGGACGTCCTCACGGTCGAATTTGGCATAAAGCAACGTATAATTCTAAGTATGGCACAATTTCACTTGGATTGAGACTTTTCGTATCAAAACAAGTCAAACGAAACAAGTTCGAAACCGTTGTTGTCATTCTCTATTCTTCTGGACATCCAGACGGTCAATTCTAGCACAAAGCACCATACGGTTGTGGTCATGCCTGATTTTTGCAAGGAATTGTTCTTTTCGACTCAGAACAACTCCAACAAACATGGATGAAGATCAGATCGACATGCTCGTCGTTTCTTTGGGACGCCTTGACGGTTTAATTTTGAAAAAAACAACGTATGATTCGTATTATGGCACGACTTCTCCTGGAATATGGTTTTTGAATCAAAACAACTCAAATGAAACAAGTTTAAAATGGTTGGTAGCTTGTGAATTGTTTCCTTTACAGGGTCGAATTAGGAACAAAGCACCATACGGTTGTGATGAAGATCGGATTGACTTGTTCGTCATTTCTTTTGGATGCTTTGATGGTCTAATTTGGAAAAAAGCAACGTACGATTCTGATTATGGCACGACTTCTCAATGAATAGGGTTTTTGAATTAGAACAACTCAAACTAAACTTGTTTAAAATCTTCGATAACTTGCTAATTGTTTCTTTTACTTGTCCAGATGGTCGAATTTGGCACAAAGCACCACACGGTTGTGATCATTCATGAGTGCAGCAAGGACGTCGTCACGGTCGAATTTGGCATAAAGCAACGTATAATTCTAAGTATGGCACGATTTCACTTGGATTGGGACTTTTCGAATCAAAACAAGTCAAACAAAACAAGTTCGAAACCGTTGTTGTGATTCTCTATTCTTCTGCATAGCCAGACGGTGAATTCTAGCACAAAGCAACATATTGTTGTGGTCATGCCTGATTTTTGCAAGGAATTGCTCTTTTCGACTCAGAACAACTTAAACAAACTTGGATGAAGATCGGATCGACGTACTCGTCGTTTCTTTGGGACGCTTTGATGGTTTAATTTCAAAATAAGCAACGTACGATTCGTATTATGCCAGGACTTCTCCTGGAATGTGGTTTTCGAATCAAAACAACTCAAAGGAAACAAGTTTAAAATGGTTGGTAGCTTGCTAATTGTTTCCTTTAGATGTCCAAAGGGTCGAATTTGGAACAAAGCACCATACGGTTGTGATGAAGATTGGATTCACATGTTCGTCATTTCTTTTGGATGCTTTGATGCTCTAATTTGGAAAAAAGCAACGTACGATTCTGATTGTGGCACAACTTCTCCAGGAATTGGGTTTTTGAATTAGAACAACTCAAACTAAACTTGTTTAAAATCATCGATAGCTTGCTAATTGTTTCTTTTACTTGTCCAGATGGTCGAATTTGGCACAAAGCACCATACGGTTGTGATAATTCATCAGTGCAGCAAGGAATTACTCTTTTCGATTCAGGACGTCCTCACGGTCGAATTTGGCATAAAGCAACTTATAATTATAAGTATGGCACGATTTCACTTGGATTGGGACTTTTCGAATCAAAACAAGTCAAACGAAAAGAGTTCAAAACCGTTGTTGTCATTCTCTATTCCTCTGGACATCCAGATGGTCAATTCTAGCACAAAGCACCATACGGTTGTCGTCATGCCTGATTTTTGTAATGAATTGTTCTTTTCGACTCAGAACAACTCAAACAAACATGGATGAAGATCGGATCGACATGCTCGTCGTTTCTTTGGGACGCTTTGGCGGTTTAATTTTGAAAAAAACAACGTACGATTCGTATTATGGCACGACTTCTCCTGTAATATGGTTTTCGAATCAAAACTACTCAAATGAAACGAGTTTAAAATGGTTGGTAGCTTGCAAATTGATTCCTTTAGATGTCCAAAAGGTGAAATTTGGAACAAAGCACCATACGGTTGTGACGAAGATCGAATTGACTTGTCCGCCATTTCTTTTGGATGCTTTGATGGTCTAATTTGGAAAAATGCAACGTACGATTCTGATTATGGCACAACTTCTCTAGGAATGGGGTATTTGAATCAGAACAACTCAAACTAAACTTGTCTAAAATCGTGGATAGCTGGCTAATGGTTTCTTTTAGTTGTCCAGATGGTCGAATTTGGCACAAAGCACCATACGGTTGTGATTATTCATGAGTGGAGCAAGGAATTACTCTTTTCGATTCAGGACGTCCTCGCGGTCGAATTTGGCATTAAGCAACGTATAATTCTAAGTATGGCACGATTTCACTTGCATTGGGACTTTTCGAATCAAAACAAGTCAAACGAAACAAGTTCAAAACTGTTGTTGTCATTCCCTATTCTTCTGCACATCCAGACGGTCAATTCTAGCACAAAGCACCATACTATTATGGTAATGCCTGATTTTTGCAAAGAATTGTTCTTTTCCACCCATAATAACTCAAACAAACTTGGATGAAGATCGGATCGACATGCTCGTCGTTTCTTTGGGACGCTTTGGCAATTTAATTTTGAAAAAAGCAACGTACGATTCGTATTATGGCACGACTTCTCCTGGAATGGGGTTTCGAATCAAAACAACTCAAACGAAACAAGTTTGAAATCGTTGTTAGCTTGCTAATTGTATCCTTTAAAGCACCATACGGTTGTGATGAAGATCAGATTCACATGTTCGTTATTTCTTTTGGATGCTTTGGCGCTGTAATTTGGAAAAAAGCAACGTACGATTCTGATTGTGGCACGACTTCTCCCGGAATGGGGTTTTTGAATTAGAACAACTCAAACTAAACTTGTTTAAAATCATCGATAGCTTGCTAATTGTTTCTTTTACTTGTCCAGATGGTCGAATTTGGCACAAAGCATCATACGGTTGTGATCATTCATGGGTGCAGCAAGGACGTCCTCACGGTCGAATTTGGCATAAAGCAACGTATAATTCTAAGTATGGCACAATTTCACTTGGATTGAGACTTTTCGTATCAAAACAAGTCAAACGAAACAAGTTCGAAACCGTTGTTGTCATTCTCTATTCTTCTGGACATCCAGACGGTCAATTCTAGCACAAAGCACCATACGGTTGTGGTCATGCCTGATTTTTGCAAGGAATTGTTCTTTTCGACTCAGAACAACTCCAACAAACATGGATGAAGATCAGATCGACATGCTCGTCGTTTCTTTGGGACGCCTTGACGGTTTAATTTTGAAAAAAGCAACGTATGATTCGTATTATGGCACGACTTCTCCTGGAATATGGTTTTCGAATCAAAACAACTCAAATGAAACAAGTTTAAAATGGTTGGTAGCTTGTGAATTGTTTCCTTTACAGGGTCGAATTAGGAACAAAGCACCATACGGTTGTGATGAAGATCGGATTGACTTGTTCGTCATTTCTTTTGGATGCTTTGATGGTCTAATTTGGAAAAAAGCAACGTACGATTCTGATTATGGCACGACTTCTCAATGAATAGGGTTTTTGAATTAGAACAACTCAAACTAAACTTGTTTAAAATCTTCGATAACTTGCTAATTGTTTCTTTTACTTGTCCAGATGGTCGAATTTGGCACAAAGCACCACACGGTTGTGATCATTCATGAGTGCAGCAAGGACGTCGTCACGGTCGAATTTGGCATAAAGCAACGTATAATTCTAAGTATGGCACGATTTCACTTGGATTGGGACTTTTCGAATCAAAACAAGTCAAACAAAACAAGTTCGAAACCGTTGTTGTGATTCTCTATTCTTCTGCATAGCCAGACGGTGAATTCTAGCACAAAGCAACATATTGTTGTGGTCATGCCTGATTTTTGCAAGGAATTGCTCTTTTCGACTCAGAACAACTTAAACAAACTTGGATGAAGATCGGATCGACGTACTCGTCGTTTCTTTGGGACGCTTTGATGGTTTAATTTCAAAATAAGCAACGTACGATTCGTATTATGCCAGGACTTCTCCTGGAATGTGGTTTTCGAATCAAAACAACTCAAAGGAAACAAGTTTAAAATGGTTGGTAGCTTGCTAATTGTTTCCTTTAGATGTCCAAAGGGTCGAATTTGGAACAAAGCACCATACGGTTGTGATGAAGATTGGATTCACATGTTCGTCATTTCTTTTGGATGCTTTGATGCTCTAATTTGGAAAAAAGCAACGTACGATTCTGATTGTGGCACAACTTCTCCAGGAATTGGGTTTTTGAATTAGAACAACTCAAACTAAACTTGTTTAAAATCATCGATAGCTTGCTAATTGTTTCTTTTACTTGTCCAGATGGTCGAATTTGGCACAAAGCACCATACGGTTGTGATAATTCATCAGTGCAGCAAGGAATTACTCTTTTCGATTCAGGACGTCCTCACGGTCGAATTTGGCATAAAGCAACTTATAATTATAAGTATGGCACGATTTCACTTGGATTGGGACTTTTCGAATCAAAACAAGTCAAACGAAAAGAGTTCAAAACCGTTGTTGTCATTCTCTATTCCTCTGGACATCCAGATGGTCAATTCTAGCACAAAGCACCATACGGTTGTCGTCATGCCTGATTTTTGTAATGAATTGTTCTTTTCGACTCAGAACAACTCAAACAAACATGGATGAAGATCGGATCGACATGCTCGTCGTTTCTTTGGGACGCTTTGGCGGTTTAATTTTGAAAAAAACAACGTACGATTCGTATTATGGCACGACTTCTCCTGTAATATGGTTTTCGAATCAAAACTACTCAAATGAAACGAGTTTAAAATGGTTGGTAGCTTGCAAATTGATTCCTTTAGATGTTCAAAAGGTCAAATTTGGAACAAAGCACCATACGGTTGTGACGAAGATCGAATTGACTTGTCCGCCATTTCTTTTGGATGCTTTGATGGTCTAATTTGGAAAAATGCAACGTACGATTCTGATTATGGCACAACTTCTCTAGGAATGGGGTATTTGAATCAGAACAACTCAAACTAAACTTGTCTAAAATCGTGGATAGCTGGCTAATGGTTTCTTTTAGTTGTCCAGATGGTCGAATTTGGCACAAAGCACCATACGGTTGTGATTATTCATGAGTGGAGCAAGGAATTACTCTTTTCGATTCAGGACGTCCTCGCGGTCGAATTTGGCATTAAGCAACGTATAATTCTAAGTATGGCACGATTTCACTTGCATTGGGACTTTTCGAATCAAAACAAGTCAAACGAAACAAGTTCAAAACTGTTGTTGTCATTCCCTATTCTTCTGCACATCCAGACGGTCAATTCTAGCACAAAGCACCATACTATTATGGTAATGCCTGATTTTTGCAAAGAATTGTTCTTTTCCACCCATAATAACTCAAACAAACTTGGATGAAGATCGGATCGACATGCTCGTCGTTTCTTTGGGACGCTTTGGCAATTTAATTTTGAAAAAAGCAACGTACGATTCGTATTATGGCACGACTTCTCCTGGAATGGGGTTTCGAATCAAAACAACTCAAACGAAACAAGTTTGAAATCGTTGTTAGCTTGCTAATTGTATCCTTTAAAGCACCATACGGTTGTGATGAAGATCAGATTCACATGTTCGTTATTTCTTTTGGATGCTTTGGCGCTGTAATTTGGAAAAAAGCAACGTACGATTCTGATTGTGGCACGACTTCTCCCGGAATGGGGTTTTTGAATTAGAACAACTCAAACTAAACTTGTTTAAAATCATCGATAGCTTGCTAATTGTTTCTTTTACTTGTCCAGATGGTCGAATTTGGCACAAAGCATCATACGGTTGTGATCATTCATGGGTGCAGCAAGGACGTCCTCACGGTCGAATTTGGCATAAAGCAACGTATAATTCTAAGTATGGCACAATTTCACTTGGATTGAGACTTTTCGTATCAAAACAAGTCAAACGAAACAAGTTCGAAACCGTTGTTGTCATTCTCTATTCTTCTGGACATCCAGACGGTCAATTCTAGCACAAAGCACCATACGGTTGTGGTCATGCCTGATTTTTGCAAGGAATTGTTCTTTTCGACTCAGAACAACTCCAACAAACATGGATGAAGATCAGATCGACATGCTCGTCGTTTCTTTGGGACGCCTTGACGGTTTAATTTTGAAAAAAGCAACGTATGATTCGTATTATGGCACGACTTCTCCTGGAATATGGTTTTCGAATCAAAACAACTCAAATGAAACAAGTTTAAAATGGTTGGTAGCTTGTGAATTGTTTCCTTTACAGGGTCGAATTAGGAACAAAGCACCATACGGTTGTGATGAAGATCGGATTGACTTGTTCGTCATTTCTTTTGGATGCTTTGATGGTCTAATTTGGAAAAAAGCAACGTACGATTCTGATTATGGCACGACTTCTCAATGAATAGGGTTTTTGAATTAGAACAACTCAAACTAAACTTGTTTAAAATCTTCGATAACTTGTTAATTGTTTCTTTTACTTGTCCAGATGGTCGAATTTGGCACAAAGCACCAAACGGTTGTGATCATTCATGAGTGCAGCAAGGACGTCGTCACGGTCGAATTTGGCATAAAGCAACGTATAATTCTAAGTATGGCACGATTTCACTTGGATTGGGACTTTTCGAATCAAAACAAGTCAAACAAAACAAGTTCAAAACCGTTGTTGTGATTCTCTATTCTTCTGCATAGCCAGACGGTGAATTCTAGCACAAAGCAACATATTGTTGTGGTCATGCCTGATTTTTGCAAGGAATTGCTCTTTTCGACTCAGAACAACTTAAACAAACTTGGATGAAGATCGGATCGACGTACTCGTCGTTTCTTTGGGACGCTTTGATGGTTTAATTTTAAAATAAGCAACGTACGATTCGTATTATGCCAGGACTTCTCCTGGAATGTGGTTTTCGAATCAAAACAACTCAAAGGAAACAAGTTTAAAATGGTTGGTAGCTTGCTAATTGTTTCCTTTAGATGTCCAAAGGGTCGAATTTGGAACAAAGCACCATACGGTTGTGATGAAGATTGGATTCACATGTTCGTCATTTCTTTTGGATGCTTTGATGCTCTAATTTGGAAAAAAGCAACGTACGATTCTGATTGTGGCACAACTTCTCCAGGAATTGGGTTTTTGAATTAGAACAACTCAAACTAAACTTGTTTAAAATCATCGATAGCTTGCTAATTGTTTCTTTTACTTGTCCAGATGGTCGAATTTGGCACAAAGCACCATACGGTTGTGATAATTCATCAGTGCAGCAAGGAATTACTCTTTTCGATTCAGGACGTCCTCACGGTCGAATTTGGCATAAAGCAACTTATAATTATAAGTATGGCAGGATTTCACTTGGATTGGGACTTTTTGAATCAAAACAAGTCAAACGAAAAGAGTTCAAAACCGTTGTTGTCATTCTCTATTCCTCTGGACATCCAGATGGTCAATTCTAGCACAAAGCACCATACGGTTGTCGTCATGCCTGATTTTTGTAATGAATTGTTCTTTTCGACTCAGAACAACTCAAACAAACATGGATGAAGATCGGATCGACATGCTCGTCGTTTCTTTGGGACGCTTTGGCGGTTTAATTTTGAAAAAAGCAACGTACGATTCGTATTATGGCACGACTTCTCCTGTAATGTGGTTTTCGAATCAAAACTACTCAAATGAAACGAGTTTAAAATGGTTGGTAGCTTGCTAATTGATTCCTTTAGATGTCCAAAAGGTCGAATTTGGAACAAAGCACCATACGGTTGTGACGAAGATCGGATTGACTTGTCCGCCATTTCTTTTGGATGCTTTGATGGTCTAATTTGGAAAAATGCAACGTACGATTCTGATTATGGCACAACTTCTCTAGGAATGGGGTATTTGAATCAGAACAACTCAAACTAAACTTGTCTAAAATCGTGGATAGCTGGCTAATGGTTTCTTTTAGTTGTCCAGATGGTCGAATTTGGCACAAAGCACCATACGGTTGTGATTATTCATGAGTGGAGCAAGGAATTACTCTTTTATATTCAGGACGTCCTCGCGGTCGAATTTGGCATTAAGCAACGTATAATTCTAAGTATGGCACGATTTCACTTGCATTGGGACTTTTCGAATCAAAACAAGTCAAACGAAACAAGTTCAAAACTGTTGTTGTCATTCCCTATTCTTCTGCACATCCAGACGGTCAATTCTAGCACAAAGCACCATACTATTGTGGTCATGCCTGATTTTTGCAAAGAATTGTTCTTTTCCACCCATAATAACTCAAACAAACTTGGATGAAGATCGGATCGACATGCTCGTCGTTTCTTTGGGACGCTTTGGCAATTTAATTTTGAAAAAAGCAACGTACGATTCGTATTATGGCACGACTTCTCCTGGAATGGGGTTTCGAATCAAAACAACTCAAACGAAACAAGTTTGAAATCGTTGTTAGCTTGCTAATTGTATCCTTTAAAGCACCATACGGTTGTGATGAAGATCAAATTCACATGTTCGTCATTTCTTTTGGATGCTTTGGCGCTGTAATTTGGAAAAAAGCAACGTACGATTCTGATTGTGGCACGACTTCTCCCGGAATGGGGTTTTTGAATTAGAACAACTCAAACTAAACCTGTTTAAAATCATCGATAGCTTGCTAATTGTTTCTTTTACTTGTCCAGATGGTCGAATTTGGCACAAAGCATCATACGGTTGTGATCATTCATGGGTGCAGCAAGGACGTCCTCACGGTCGAATTTGGCATAAAGCAACGTATAATTCTAAGTATGGCACAATTTCACTTGGATTGAGACTTTTCGTATCAAAACAAGTCAAACGAAACAAGTTCGAAACCGTTGTTGTCATTCTCTATTCTTCTGGACATCCAGACGGTCAATTCTAGCACAAAGCACCATACGGTTGTGGTCATGCCTGATTTTTGCAAGGAATTGTTCTTTTCGACTCAGAACAACTCCAACAAACATGGATGAAGATCAGATCGACATGCTCGTCGTTTCTTTGGGACGCCTTGACGGTTTAATTTCGAAAAAAGCAACGTATGATTCGTATTATGGCACGACTTCTCCTGGAATATGGTTTTCGAATCAAAACAACTCAAATGAAACAAGTTTAAAATGGTTGGTAGCTTGTGAATTGTTTCCTTTACAGGGTCAAATTAGGAACAAAGCACCATACGGTTGTGATGAAGATCGGATTGACTTGTTCGTCATTTCTTTTGGATGCTTTGATGGTCTAATTTGGAAAAAAGCAACGTACGATTCTGATTATGGCACGACTTCTCAATGAATAGGGTTTTTGAATTAGAACAACTCAAACTAAACTTGTTTAAAATCTTCGATAACTTGCTAATTGTTTCTTTTACTTGTCCAGATGGTCGAATTTGGCACAAAGCACCACACGGTTGTGATCATTCATGAGTGCAGCAAGGACGTCGTCACGGTCGAATTTGGCATAAAGCAACGTATAATTTTAAGTATGGCACGATTTCACTTGGATTGGGACTTTTCGAATCAAAACAAGTCAAACAAAACAAGTTCGAAACCGTTGTTGTGATTCTCTATTCTTCTGCATAGCCAGACGGTGAATTCTAGCACAAAGCAACATATTGTTGTGGTCATGCCTGATTTTTGCAAGGAATTGCTCTTTTCGACTCAGAACAACTTAAACAAACTTGGATGAAGATCGGATCGACGTACTCGTCGTTTCTTTGGGACGCTTTGATGGTTTAATTTCAAAATAAGCAACGTACGATTCGTATTATGCCAGGACTTCTCCTGGAATGTGGTTTTCGAATCAAAACAACTCAAAGGAAACAAGTTTAAAATGGTTGGTAGCTTGCTAATTGTTTCCTTTAGATGTCCAAAGGGTCGAATTTGGAACAAAGCACCATACGGTTGTGATGAAGATTGGATTCACATGTTCGTCATTTCTTTTGGATGCTTTGATGCTCTAATTTGGAAAAAAGCAACGTACGATTCTGATTGTGGCACAATTTCTCCAGGAATTGGGTTTTTGAATTAGAACAACTCAAACTAAACTTGTTTAAAATCATCGATAGCTTGCTAATTGTTTCTTCTACTTGTCCAGATGGTCGAATTTGGCACAAAGCACCATACGGTTGTGATAATTCATCAGTGCAGCAAGGAATTACTCTTTTCGATTCAGGACGTCCTCACGGTCGAATTTGGCATAAAGCAACTTATAATTCTAAGTATGGCACGATTTCACTTGGATTGGGACTTTTCGAATCAAAACAAGTCAAACGAAAAGAGTTCAAAACCGTTGTTGTCATTCTCTATTCCTCTGGACATCCAGATGGTCAATTCTAGCACAAAGCACCATACGGTTGTCGTCATGCCTGATTTTTGTAATGAATTGTTCTTTTCGACTCAGAACAACTCAAACAAACATGGATGAAGATCGGATCGACATGCTCGTCGTTTCTTTGGGACGCTTTGGCGGTTTAATTTTGAAAAAAGCAACGTACGATTCGTATTATGGCACGACTTCTCCTGTAATGTGGTTTTCGAATCAAAACTACTCAAATGAAACGAGTTTAAAATGGTTGGTAGCTTGCTAATTGATTCCTTTAGATGTCCAAAAGGTCGAATTTGGAACAAAGCACCATACGGTTGTGACGAAGATCGGATTGACTTGTCCGCCATTTCTTTTGGATGCTTTGATGGTCTAATTTGGAAAAATGCAACGTACGATTCTGATTATGGCACAACTTCTCTAGGAATGGGGTATTTGAATCAGAACAACTCAAACTAAACTTGTCTAAAATCGTGGATAGCTGGCTAATGGTTTCTTTTAGTTGTCCAGATGGTCGAATTTGGCACAAAGCACCATACGGTTGTGATTATTCATGAGTGGAGCAAGGAATTACTCTTTTATATTCAGGACGTCCTCGCGGTCGAATTTGGCATTAAGCAACGTATAATTCTAAGTATGGCACGATTTCACTTGCATTGGGACTTTTCGAATCAAAACAAGTCAAACGAAACAAGTTCAAAACTGTTGTTGTCATTCCCTATTCTTCTGCACATCCAGACGGTCAATTCTAGCACAAAGCACCATACTATTGTGGTCATGCCTGATTTTTGCAAAGAATTGTTCTTTTCCACCCATAATAACTCAAACAAACTTGGATGAAGATCGGATCGACATGCTCGTCGTTTCTTTGGGACGCTTTGGCAATTTAATTTTGAAAAAAGCAACGTACGATTCGTATTATGGCACGACTTCTCCTGGAATGGGGTTTCGAATCAAAACAACTCAAACGAAACAAGTTTGAAATCGTTGTTAGCTTGCTAATTGTATCCTTTAAAGCACCATACGGTTGTGATGAAGATCAGATTCACATGTTCGTCATTTCTTTTGGATGCTTTGGCGCTGTAATTTGGAAAAAAGCAACGTACGATTCTGATTGTGGCACGACTTCTCCCGGAATGGGGTTTTTGAATTAGAACAACTCAAACTAAACCTGTTTAAAATCATCGATAGCTTGCTAATTGTTTCTTTTACTTGTCCAGATGGTCGAATTTGGCACAAAGCATCATACGGTTGTGATCATTCATGGGTGCAGCAAGGACGTCCTCACGGTCGAATTTGGCATAAAGCAACGTATAATTCTAAGTATGGCACAATTTCACTTGGATTGAGACTTTTCGTATCAAAACAAGTCAAACGAAACAAGTTCGAAACCGTTGTTGTCATTCTCTATTCTTCTGGACATCCAGACGGTCAATTCTAGCACAAAGCACCATACGGTTGTGGTCATGCCTGATTTTTGCAAGGAATTGTTCTTTTCGACTCAGAACAACTCCAACAAACATGGATGAAGATCAGATCGACATGCTCGTCGTTTCTTTGGGACGCCTTGACGGTTTAATTTCGAAAAAAGCAACGTATGATTCGTATTATGGCACGACTTCTCCTGGAATATGGTTTTCGAATCAAAACAACTCAAATGAAACAAGTTTAAAATGGTTGGTAGCTTGTGAATTGTTTCCTTTACAGGGTCAAATTAGGAACAAAGCACCATACGGTTGTGATGAAGATCGGATTGACTTGTTCGTCATTTCTTTTGGATGCTTTGATGGTCTAATTTGGAAAAAAGCAACGTACGATTCTGATTATGGCACGACTTCTCAATGAATAGGGTTTTTGAATTAGAACAACTCAAACTAAACTTGTTTAAAATCTTCGATAACTTGCTAATTGTTTCTTTTACTTGTCCAGATGGTCGAATTTGGCACAAAGCACCACACGGTTGTGATCATTCATGAGTGCAGCAAGGACGTCATCACGGTCGAATTTGGCATAAAGCAACGTATAATTCTAAGTATGGCACGATTTCACTTGGATTGGGACTTTTCGAATCAAAACAAGTCAAACAAAACAAGTTCGAAACCGTTGTTGTGATTCTCTATTCTTCTGCATAGCCAGACGGTGAATTCTAGCACAAAGCAACATATTGTTGTGGTCATGCCTGATTTTTGCAAGGAATTGCTCTTTTCGACTCAGAACAACTTAAACAAACTTGGATGAAGATCGGATCGACGTACTCGTCGTTTCTTTGGGACGCTTTGATGGTTTAATTTCAAAATAAGCAACGTACGATTCGTATTATGCCAGGACTTCTCCTGGAATGTGGTTTTCGAATCAAAACAACTCAAAGGAAACAAGTTTAAAATGGTTGGTAGCTTGCTAATTGTTTCCTTTAGATGTCCAAATGGTCGAATTTGGAACAAAGCACCATACGGTTGTGATGAAGATTGGATTCACATGTTCGTCATTTCTTTTGGATGCTTTGATGCTCTAATTTGGAAAAAAGCAACGTACGATTCTGATTGTGGCACAACTTCTCCAGGAATTGGGTTTTTGAATTAGAACAACTCAAACTAAACTTGTTTAAAATCATCGATAGCTTGCTAATTGTTTCTTTTACTTGTCCAGATGGTCGAATTTGGCACAAAGCACCATACGGTTGTGATAATTCATCAGTGCAGCAAGGAATTACTCTTTTCGATTCAGGACGTCCTCACGGTCGAATTTGGCATAAAGCAACTTATAATTATAAGTATGGCACGATTTCACTTGGATTGGGACTTTTCGAATCAAAACAAGTCAAACGAAAAGAGTTCAAAACCGTTGTTGTCATTCTCTATTCCTCTGGACATCCAGATGGTCAATTCTAGCACAAAGCACCATACGGTTGTCGTCATGCCTGATTTTTGTAATGAATTGTTCTTTTCGACTCAGAACAACTCAAACAAACATGGATGAAGATCGGATCGACATGCTCGTCGTTTCTTTGGGACGCTTTGGCGGTTTAATTTTGAAAAAAACAACGTACGATTCGTATTATGGCACGACTTCTCCTGTAATATGGTTTTCGAATCAAAACTACTCAAATGAAACGAGTTTAAAATGGTTGGTAGCTTGCAAATTGATTCCTTTAGATGTCCAAAAGGTCAAATTTGGAACAAAGCACCATACGGTTGTGACGAAGATCGAATTGACTTGTCCGCCATTTCTTTTGGATGCTTTGATGGTCTAATTTGGAAAAATGCAACGTACGATTCTGATTATGGCACAACTTCTCTAGGAATGGGGTATTTGAATCAGAACAACTCAAACTAAACTTGTCTAAAATCGTGGATAGCTGGCTAATGGTTTCTTTTAGTTGTCCAGATGGTCGAATTTGGCACAAAGCACCATACGGTTGTGATTATTCATGAGTGGAGCAAGGAATTACTCTTTTCGATTCAGGACGTCCTCGCGGTCGAATTTGGCATTAAGCAACGTATAATTCTAAGTATGGCACGATTTCACTTGCATTGGGACTTTTCGAATCAAAACAAGTCAAACGAAACAAGTTCAAAACTGTTGTTGTCATTCCCTATTCTTCTGCACATCCAGACGGTCAATTCTAGCACAAAGCACCATACTATTATGGTAATGCCTGATTTTTGCAAAGAATTGTTCTTTTCCACCCATAATAACTCAAACAAACTTGGATGAAGATCGGATCGACATGCTCGTCGTTTCTTTGGGACGCTTTGGCAATTTAATTTTGAAAAAAGCAACGTACGATTCGTATTATGGCACGACTTCTCCTGGAATGGGGTTTCGAATCAAAACAACTCAAACGAAACAAGTTTGAAATCGTTGTTAGCTTGCTAATTGTATCCTTTAAAGCACCATACGGTTGTGATGAAGATCAGATTCACATGTTCGTTATTTCTTTTGGATGCTTTGGCGCTGTAATTTGGAAAAAAGCAACGTACGATTCTGATTGTGGCACGACTTCTCCCGGAATGGGGTTTTTGAATTAGAACAACTCAAACTAAACTTGTTTAAAATCATCGATAGCTTGCTAATTGTTTCTTTTACTTGTCCAGATGGTCGAATTTGCACAAAGCATCATACGGTTGTGATCATTCATGGGTGCAGCAAGGACGTCCTCACGGTCGAATTTGGCATAAAGCAACGTATAATTCTAAGTATGGCACAATTTCACTTGGATTGAGACTTTTCGTATCAAAACAAGTCAAACGAAACAAGTTCGAAACCGTTGTTGTCATTCTCTATTCTTCTGGACATCCAAGACGGTCAATTCTAGCACAAAGCACCATACGGTTGTGGTCATGCCTGATTTTTGCAAGGAATTGTTCTTTTCGACTCAGAACAACTCCAACAAACATGGATGAAGATCAGATCGACATGCTCGTCGTTTCTTTGGGACGCCTTGACGGTTTAATTTTGAAAAAAGCAACGTATGATTCGTATTATGGCACGACTTCTCCTGGAATATGGTTTTCGAATCAAAACAACTCAAATGAAACAAGTTTAAAATGGTTGGTAGCTTGTGAATTGTTTCCTTTACAGGGTCGAATTAGGAACAAAGCACCATACGGTTGTGATGAAGATCGGATTGACTTGTTCGTCATTTCTTTTGGATGCTTTGATGGTCTAATTTGGAAAAAAGCAACGTACGATTCTGATTATGGCACGACTTCTCAATGAATAGGGTTTTTGAATTAGAACAACTCAAACTAAACTTGTTTAAAATCTTCGATAACTTGTTAATTGTTTCTTTTACTTGTCCAGATGGTCGAATTTGGCACAAAGCACCAAACGGTTGTGATCATTCATGAGTGCAGCAAGGACGTCGTCACGGTCGAATTTGGCATAAAGCAACGTATAATTCTAAGTATGGCACGATTTCACTTGGATTGGGACTTTTCGAATCAAAACAAGTCAAACAAAACAAGTTCGAAACCGTTGTTGTGATTCTCTATTCTTCTGCATAGCCAGACGGTGAATTCTAGCACAAAGCAACATATTGTTGTGGTCATGCCTGATTTTTGCAAGGAATTGCTCTTTTCGACTCAGAACAACTTAAACAAACTTGGATGAAGATCGGATCGACGTACTCGTCGTTTCTTTGGGACGCTTTGATGGTTTAATTTTAAAATAAGCAACGTACGATTCGTATTATGCCAGGACTTCTCCTGGAATGTGGTTTTCGAATCAAAACAACTCAAAGGAAACAAGTTTAAAATGGTTGGTAGCTTGCTAATTGTTTCCTTTAGATGTCCAAAGGGTCGAATTTGGAACAAAGCACCATACGGTTGTGATGAAGATTGGATTCACATGTTCGTCATTTCTTTTGGATGCTTTGATGCTCTAATTTGGAAAAAAGCAACGTACGATTCTGATTGTGGCACAACTTCTCCAGGAATTGGGTTTTTGAATTAGAACAACTCAAACTAAACTTGTTTAAAATCATCGATAGCTTGCTAATTGTTTCTTTTACTTGTCCAGATGGTCGAATTTGGCACAAAGCACCATACGGTTGTGATAATTCATCAGTGCAGCAAGGAATTACTCTTTTCGATTCAGGACGTCCTCACGGTCGAATTTGGCATAAAGCAACTTATAATTATAAGTATGGCAGGATTTCACTTGGATTGGGACTTTTTGAATCAAAACAAGTCAAACGAAAAGAGTTCAAAACCGTTGTTGTCATTCTCTATTCCTCTGGACATCCAGATGGTCAATTCTAGCACAAAGCACCATACGGTTGTCGTCATGCCTGATTTTTGTAATGAATTGTTCTTTTCGACTCAGAACAACTCAAACAAACATGGATGAAGATCGGATCGACATGCTCGTCGTTTCTTTGGGACGCTTTGGCGGTTTAATTTTGAAAAAAGTAACGTACGATTCGTATTATGGCACGACTTCTCCTGTAATGTGGTTTTCGAATCAAAACTACTCAAATGAAACGAGTTTAAAATGGTTGGTAGCTTGCTAATTGATTCCTTTAGATGTCCAAAAGGTCGAATTTGGAACAAAGCACCATACGGTTGTGACGAAGATCGGATTGACTTGTCCGCCATTTCTTTTGGATGCTTTGATGGTCTAATTTGGAAAAATGCAACGTACGATTCTGATTATGGCACAACTTCTCTAGGAATGGGGTATTTGAATCAGAACAACTCAAACTAAACTTGTCTAAAATCGTGGATAGCTGGCTAATGGTTTCTTTTAGTTGTCCAGATGGTCGAATTTGGCACAAAGCACCATACGGTTGTGATTATTCATGAGTGGAGCAAGGAATTACTCTTTTATATTCAGGACGTCCTCGCGGTCGAATTTGGCATTAAGCAACGTATAATTCTAAGTATGGCACGATTTCACTTGCATTGGGACTTTTCGAATCAAAACAAGTCAAACGAAACAAGTTCAAAACTGTTGTTGTCATTCCCTATTCTTCTGCACATCCAGACGGTCAATTCTAGCACAAAGCACCATACTATTGTGGTCATGCCTGATTTTTGCAAAGAATTGTTCTTTTCCACCCATAATAACTCAAACAAACTTGGATGAAGATCGGATCGACATGCTCGTCGTTTCTTTGGGACGCTTTGGCAATTTAATTTTGAAAAAAGCAACGTACGATTCGTATTATGGCACGACTTCTCCTGGAATGGGGTTTCGAATCAAAACAACTCAAACGAAACAAGTTTGAAATCGTTGTTAGCTTGCTAATTGTATCCTTTAAAGCACCATACGGTTGTGATGAAGATCAGATTCACATGTTCGTCATTTCTTTTGGATGCTTTGGCGCTGTAATTTGGAAAAAAGCAACGTACGATTCTGATTGTGGCACGACTTCTCCCGGAATGGGGTTTTTGAATTAGAACAACTCAAACTAAACCTGTTTAAAATCATCGATAGCTTGCTAATTGTTTCTTTTACTTGTCCAGATGGTCGAATTTGGCACAAAGCATCATACGGTTGTGATCATTCATGGGTGCAGCAAGGACGTCCTCACGGTCGAATTTGGCATAAAGCAACGTATAATTCTAAGTATGGCACAATTTCACTTGGATTGAGACTTTTCGTATCAAAACAAGTCAAACGAAACAAGTTCGAAACCGTTGTTGTCATTCTCTATTCTTCTGGACATCCAGACGGTCAATTCTAGCACAAAGCACCATACGGTTGTGGTCATGCCTGATTTTTGCAAGGAATTGTTCTTTTCGACTCAGAACAACTCCAACAAACATGGATGAAGATCAGATCGACATGCTCGTCGTTTCTTTGGGACGCCTTGACGGTTTAATTTCGAAAAAAGCAACGTATGATTCGTATTATGGCACGACTTCTCCTGGAATATGGTTTTCGAATCAAAACAACTCAAATGAAACAAGTTTAAAATGGTTGGTAGCTTGTGAATTGTTTCCTTTACAGGGTCAAATTAGGAACAAAGCACCATACGGTTGTGATGAAGATCGGATTGACTTGTTCGTCATTTCTTTTGGATGCTTTGATGGTCTAATTTGGAAAAAAGCAACGTACGATTCTGATTATGGCATGACTTCTCAATGAATAGGGTTTTTGAATTAGAACAACTCAAACTAAACTTGTTTAAAATCTTCGATAACTTGCTAATTGTTTCTTTTACTTGTCCAGATGGTCGAATTTGGCACAAAGCACCACACGGTTGTGATCATTCATGAGTGCAGCAAGGACGTCGTCACGGTCGAATTTGGCATAAAGCAACGTATAATTTTAAGTATGGCACGATTTCACTTGGATTGGGACTTTTCGAATCAAAACAAGTCAAACAAAACAAGTTCGAAACCGTTGTTGTGATTCTCTATTCTTCTGCATAGCCAGACGGTGAATTCTAGCACAAAGCAACATATTGTTGTGGTCATGCCTGATTTTTGCAAGGAATTGCTCTTTTCGACTCAGAACAACTTAAACAAACTTGGATGAAGATCGGATCGACGTACTCGTCGTTTCTTTGGGACGCTTTGATGGTTTAATTTCAAAATAAGCAACGTACGATTCGTATTATGCCAGGACTTCTCCTGGAATGTGGTTTTCGAATCAAAACAACTCAAAGGAAACAAGTTTAAAATGGTTGGTAGCTTGCTAATTGTTTCCTTTAGATGTCCAAAGGGTCGAATTTGGAACAAAGCACCATACGGTTGTGATGAAGATTGGATTCACATGTTCGTCATTTCTTTTGGATGCTTTGATGCTCTAATTTGGAAAAAAGCAACGTACGATTCTGATTGTGGCACAATTTCTCCAGGAATTGGGTTTTTGAATTAGAACAACTCAAACTAAACTTGTTTAAAATCATCGATAGCTTGCTAATTGTTTCTTCTACTTGTCCAGATGGTCGAATTTGGCACAAAGCACCATACGGTTGTGATAATTCATCAGTGCAGCAAGGAATTACTCTTTTCGATTCAGGACGTCCTCACGGTCGAATTTGGCATAAAGCAACTTATAATTCTAAGTATGGCACGATTTCACTTGGATTGGGACTTTTCGAATCAAAACAAGTCAAACGAAAAGAGTTCAAAACCGTTGTTGTCATTCTCTATTCCTCTGGACATCCAGATGGTCAATTCTAGCACAAAGCACCATACGGTTGTCGTCATGCCTGATTTTTGTAATGAATTGTTCTTTTCGACTCAGAACAACTCAAACAAACATGGATGAAGATCGGATCGACATGCTCGTCGTTTCTTTGGGACGCTTTGGCGGTTTAATTTTGAAAAAAGCAACGTACGATTCGTATTATGGCACGACTTCTCCTGTAATGTGGTTTTCGAATCAAAACTACTCAAATGAAACGAGTTTAAAATGGTTGGTAGCTTGCTAATTGATTCCTTTAGATGTCCAAAAGGTCGAATTTGGAACAAAGCACCATACGGTTGTGACGAAGATCGGATTGACTTGTCCGCCATTTCTTTTGGATGCTTTGATGGTCTAATTTGGAAAAATGCAACGTACGATTCTGATTATGGCACAACTTCTCTAGGAATGGGGTATTTGAATCAGAACAACTCAAACTAAACTTGTCTAAAATCGTGGATAGCTGGCTAATGGTTTCTTTTAGTTGTCCAGATGGTCGAATTTGGCACAAAGCACCATACGGTTGTGATTATTCATGAGTGGAGCAAGGAATTACTCTTTTATATTCAGGACGTCCTCGCGGTCGAATTTGGCATTAAGCAACGTATAATTCTAAGTATGGCACGATTTCACTTGCATTGGGACTTTTCGAATCAAAACAAGTCAAACGAAACAAGTTCAAAACTGTTGTTGTCATTCCCTATTCTTCTGCACATCCAGACGGTCAATTCTAGCACAAAGCACCATACTATTGTGGTCATGCCTGATTTTTGCAAAGAATTGTTCTTTTCCACCCATAATAACTCAAACAAACTTGGATGAAGATCGGATCGACATGCTCGTCGTTTCTTTGGGACGCTTTGGCAATTTAATTTTGAAAAAAGCAACGTACGATTCGTATTATGGCACGACTTCTCCTGGAATGGGGTTTCGAATCAAAACAACTCAAACGAAACAAGTTTGAAATCGTTGTTAGCTTGCTAATTGTATCCTTTAAAGCACCATACGGTTGTGATGAAGATCAGATTCACATGTTCGTCATTTCTTTTGGATGCTTTGGCGCTGTAATTTGGAAAAAAGCAACGTACGATTCTGATTGTGGCACGACTTCTCCCGGAATGGGGTTTTTGAATTAGAACAACTCAAACTAAACCTGTTTAAAATCATCGATAGCTTGCTAATTGTTTCTTTTACTTGTCCAGATGGTCGAATTTGGCACAAAGCATCATACGGTTGTGATCATTCATGGGTGCAGCAAGGACGTCCTCACGGTCGAATTTGGCATAAAGCAACGTATAATTCTAAGTATGGCACAATTTCACTTGGATTGAGACTTTTCGTATCAAAACAAGTCAAACGAAACAAGTTCGAAACCGTTGTTGTCATTCTCTATTCTTCTGGACATCCAGACGGTCAATTCTAGCACAAAGCACCATACGGTTGTGGTCATGCCTGATTTTTGCAAGGAATTGTTCTTTTCGACTCAGAACAACTCCAACAAACATGGATGAAGATCAGATCGACATGCTCGTCGTTTCTTTGGGACGCCTTGACGGTTTAATTTCGAAAAAAGCAACGTATGATTCGTATTATGGCACGACTTCTCCTGGAATATGGTTTTCGAATCAAAACAACTCAAATGAAACAAGTTTAAAATGGTTGGTAGCTTGTGAATTGTTTCCTTTACAGGGTCAAATTAGGAACAAAGCACCATACGGTTGTGATGAAGATCGGATTGACTTGTTCGTCATTTCTTTTGGATGCTTTGATGGTCTAATTTGGAAAAAAGCAACGTACGATTCTGATTATGGCACGACTTCTCAATGAATAGGGTTTTTGAATTAGAACAACTCAAACTAAACTTGTTTAAAATCTTCGATAACTTGCTAATTGTTTCTTTTACTTGTCCAGATGGTCGAATTTGGCACAAAGCACCACACGGTTGTGATCATTCATGAGTGCAGCAAGGACGTCGTCACGGTCGAATTTGGCATAAAGCAACGTATAATTCTAAGTATGGCACGATTTCACTTGGATTGGGACTTTTCGAATCAAAACAAGTCAAACAAAACAAGTTCGAAACCGTTGTTGTGATTCTCTATTCTTCTGCATAGCCAGACGGTGAATTCTAGCACAAAGCAACATATTGTTGTGGTCATGCCTAATTTTTGCAAGGAATTGCTCTTTTCGACTCAGAACAACTTAAACAAACTTGGATGAAGATCGGATCGACGTACTCGTCGTTTCTTTGGGACGCTTTGATGGTTTAATTTCAAAATAAGCAACGTACGATTCGTATTATGCCAGGACTTCTCCTGGAATGTGGTTTTCGAATCAAAACAACTCAAAGGAAACAAGTTTAAAATGGTTGGTAGCTTGCTAATTGTTTCCTTTAGATGTCCAAAGGGTCGAATTTGGAACAAAGCACCATACGGTTGTGATGAAGATTGGATTCACATGTTCGTCATTTCTTTTGGATGCTTTGATGCTCTAATTTGGAAAAAAGCAACGTACGATTCTGATTGTGGCACAATTTCTCCAGGAATTGGGTTTTTGAATTAGAACAACTCAAACTAAACTTGTTTAAAATCATCGATAGCTTGCTAATTGTTTCTTCTACTTGTCCAGATGGTCGAATTTGGCACAAAGCACCATACGGTTGTGATAATTCATCAGTGCAGCAAGGAATTACTCTTTTCGATTCAGGACGTCCTCACGGTCGAATTTGGCATAAAGCAACTTATAATTCTAAGTATGGCACGATTTCACTTGGATTGGGACTTTTCGAATCAAAACAAGTCAAACGAAAAGAGTTCAAAACCGTTGTTGTCATTCTCTATTCCTCTGGACATCCAGATGGTCAATTCTAGCACAAAGCACCATACGGTTGTCGTCATGCGTGATTTTTGTAATGAATTGTTCTTTTCGACTCAGAACAACTCAAACAAACATGGATGAAGATCGGATCGACATGCTCGTCGTTTCTTTGGGACGCTTTGGCGGTTTAATTTTGAAAAAAGCAACGTACGATTCGTATTATGGCACGACTTCTCCTGTAATGTGGTTTTCGAATCAAAACTACTCAAATGAAACGAGTTTAAAATGGTTGGTAGCTTGCTAATTGATTCCTTTAGATGTCCAAAAGGTCGAATTTGGAACAAAGCACCATACGGTTGTGACGAAGATCGGATTGACTTGTCCGCCATTTCTTTTGGATGCTTTGATGGTCTAATTTGGAAAAATGCAACGTACGATTCTGATTATGGCACAACTTCTCTAGGAATGGGGTATTTGAATCAGAACAACTCAAACTAAACTTGTCTAAAATCGTGGGTAGCTGGCTAATGGTTTCTTTTAGTTGTCCAGATGGTCGAATTTGGCACAAAGCACCATACGGTTGTGATTATTCATGAGTGGAGCAAGGAATTACTCTTTTCGATTCAGGACGTCCTCGCGGTCGAATTTGGCATAAAGCAACGTATAATTCTAAGTATAGCACGATTTCACTTGCATTGGGACTTTTCGAATCAAAACAAGTCAAACGAAACAAGTTCAAAACTGTTGTTGTCATTCCCTATTCTTCTGCACATCCAGACGGTCAATTCTAGCACAAAGCACCATACTATTGTGGTCATGCCTGATTTTTGCAAAGAATTGTTCTTTTCCACCCATAATAACTCAAACAAACTTGGATGAAGATCGGATCGACATGCTCGTCGTTTCTTTGGGACGCTTTGGCAATTTAATTTTGAAAAAAGCAACGTACGATTCGTATTATGGCACGACTTCTCCTGGAATGGGGTTTCGAATCAAAACAACTCAAACGAAACAAGTTTGAAATCGTTGTTAGCTTGCTAATTGTATCTTTTAAAGCACCATACGGTTGTGATGAAGATCAGATTGACATGTTCGTCATTTCTTTTGGATGCTTTGGCGCTGTAATTTGGAAAAAAGCAACGTACGATTCTGATTGTGGCACGACTTCTCCCGGAATGGGGTTTTTGAATTAGAACAACTCAAACTAAACTTGTTTAAAATCATCGATAGCTTGCTAATTGTTTCTTTTACTTGTCCAGATGGTCGAATTTGGCACAAAGCATCATACGGTTGTGATCATTCATGGGTGCAGCAAGGACGTCCTCACGGTCGAATTTGGCATAAAGCAACGTATAATTCTAAGTATGGCACAATTTCACTTGGATTGAGACTTTTCGTATCAAAACAAGTCAAACGAAACAAGTTCGAAACAGTTGTTGTCATTCTCTATTCTTCTGGACATCCAGACGGTCAATTCTAGCACAAAGCACCATACGGTTGTGGTCATGCCTGATTTTTGCAAGGAATTGTTCTTTTCGACTCAGAACAACTCCAACAAACATGGATGAAGATCAGATCGACATGCTCGTCGTTTCTTTGGGACGCCTTGACGGTTTAATTTCGAAAAAAGCAACGTATGATTCGTATTATGGCACGACTTCTCCTGGAATATGGTTTTCGAATCAAAACAACTCAAATGAAACAAGTTTAAAATGGTTGGTAGCTTGTGAATTGTTTCCTTTACAGGGTCGAATTAGGAACAAAGCACCATACGGTTGTGATGAAGATCGGATTGACTTGTTCGTCATTTCTTTTGGATGCTTTGATGGTCTAATTTGGAAAAAAGCAACGTACGATTCTGATTATGGCACGACTTCTCAATGAATAGGGTTTTTGAATTAGAACAACTCAAACTAAACTTGTTTAAAATCTTCGATAACTTGCTAATTGTTTCTTTTACTTGTCCAGATGGTCGAATTTGGCACAAAGCACCACACGGTTGTGATCATTCATGAGTGCAGCAAGGACGTCGTCACGGTCGAATTTGGCATAAAGCAACGTATAATTCTAAGTATGGCACGATTTCACTTGGATTGGGACTTTTCGAATCAAAACAAGTCAAACAAAACAAGTTCGAAACCGTTGTTGTGATTCTCTATTCTTCTGCATAGCCAGACGGTGAATTCTAGCACAAAGCAACATATTGTTGTGGTCATGCCTGATTTTTGCAAGGAATTGCTCTTTTCGACTCAGAACAACTTAAACAAACTTGGATGAAGATCGGATCGACGTACTCGTCGTTTCTTTGGGACGCTTTGATGGTTTAATTTCAAAATAAGCAACGTACGATTCGTATTATGCCAGGACTTCTCCTGGAATGTGGTTTTCGAATCAAAACAACTCAAAGGAAACAAGTTTAAAATGGTTGGTAGCTTGCTAATTGTTTCCTTTAGATGTCCAAAGGGTCGAATTTGGAACAAAGCACCATACGGTTGTGATGAAGATTGGATTCACATGTTCGTCATTTCTTTTGGATGCTTTGATGCTCTAATTTGGAAAAAAGCAACGTACGATTCTGATTGTGGCACAACTTCTCCAGGAATTGGGTTTTTGAATTAGAACAACTCAAACTAAACTTGTTTAAAATCATCGATAGCTTGCTAATTGTTTCTTTTACTTGTCCAGATGGTCGAATTTGGCACAAAGCACCATACGGTTGTGATAATTCATCAGTGCAGCAAGGAATTACTCTTTTCGATTCAGGACGTCCTCACGGTCGAATTTGGCATAAAGCAACTTATAATTCTAAGTATGGCACGATTTCACTTGGATTGGGACTTTTCGAATCAAAACAAGTCAAACGAAAAGAGTTCAAAACCGTTGTTGTCATTCTCTATTCCTCTGGACATCCAGATGGTCAATTCTAGCACAAAGCACCATACGGTTGTCGTCATGCCTGATTTTTGTAATGAATTGTTCTTTTCGACTCAGAACAACTCAAACAAACATGGATGAAGATCGGATCGACATGCTCGTCGTTTCTTTGGGACGCTTTGGCGGTTTAATTTTGAAAAAAGCAACGTACGATTCGTATTATGGCACGACTTCTCCTGTAATGTGGTTTTCGAATCAAAACTACTCAAATGAAACGAGTTTAAAATGGTTGGTAGCTTGCTAATTGATTCCTTTAGATGTCCAAAAGGTCGAATTTGGAACAAAGCACCATACGGTTGTGACGAAGATCGGATTGACTTGTTCGCCATTTCTTTTGGATGCTTTGATGGTCTAATTTGGAAATATACAACGTACGATTCTGATTATGGCACAACTTCTCCAGGAATGGGGTTTTTGAATCAGAACAACTCAAACTAAACTTGTCTAAAATCGTGGATAGCTGGCTAATGGTTTCTTTTAGTTGTCGAGATGGTCGAATTTGGCACAAAGCACCATACGGTTGTGATTATTCATGAGTGGAGCAAGGAATTACTCTTTTCGATTCAGGACGTCCTCGCGGTCGAATTTGGCATAAAGCAACGTATAATTCTAAGTATGGCACGATTTCACTTGCATTGGGACTTTTCGAATCAAAACAAGTCAAACGAAACAAGTTCAAAACTGTTGTTGTCATTCTCTATTCTTCTGCACATCCAGACGGTCAATTCTAGCACAAAGCACCATACTATTGTGGTCATGCCTGATTTTTGCAAAGAATTGTTCTTTTCCACCCATAATAACTCAAACAAACTTGGATGAAGATCGGATCGACATGCTCGTCGTTTCTTTGGGACGCTTTGGCGATTTAATTTTGAAAAAAGCAACGTACGATTCGTATTATGGCACGACATCTCCTGGAATGGGGTTTCGAATCAAAACAACTCAAACGAAACAAGTTTGAAATCGTTGTTAGCTTGCTCATTGTATCCTTTAAAGCACCATAGGGTTGTGATGAAGATCAGATTCACATGTTCGTCATTTCTTTTGGATGCTTTGATGCTGTAATTTGGATAAAAGCAACGTACGATTCTGATTGTGGCACGACTTCTCCCGGAATGGGGTTTTTGAATTAGAACAACTCAAACTAAACTTGTTTAAAATCATCGATAGCTTGCTAATTGTTTCTTTTACTTGTCTAGATGGTCGAATTTGGCACAAAGCATCATACGGTTGTGATCATTCATGGGTGCAGCAAGGACGTCCTCACGGTCGAATTTGGTATAAAGCAACGTATAATTCTAAGTATGGCACAATTTCACTTGGATTGAGACTTTTCGTATCAAAACAAGTCAAACGAAACAAGTACGGAACCGTTGTTGTCATTCTCTATTCTTCTGAACATCCAGATGGTCAATTCTAGCACAAAGCACCATACGGTTGTGGTCATGCCTGATTTTTGCAAGGAATTGTTCTTTTCGACTCAGAACAACTCCAACAAACATGGATGAAGATCAGATCGACATGCTCGTCGTTTCTTTGGGACGCTTTGACGGTTTAATTTCGAAAAAAGCAACGTATGATTCGTATTATGGCACGACTTCTCCTGAAATATGGTTTTCGAATCAAAACAACTCAAATGAAATAAGTTTAAAATGGTTGATAGCTTGTGAATTGTTTCCTTTACAGGGTCGAATTAGGAACAAAGCACCATACGGTTGTGATGAAGATCGGATTAACTTGTTCGTCATTTCTTTTGGATGCTTTGATGGTCTAATTTGGAAAAAAACAACGTACGATTCTGATTATGGCACAACTTCTCAATGAATAGGGTTTTTGAATTAGAACAACTCAAACTAAACTTGTTTAAAATCTTCGATAGCTTGCTAATTGTTTCTTTTACTTGTCCAGATGGTCGAATTTGGCACAAAGCACCATACGGTTGTGATCATTCATGAGTGCAGCAAGGACGTCGTCACGGTCGAATTTGGCATAAAGCAACGTATAATTCTAAGTATGGCACGATTTCACTTGGATTGGGACTTTTCGAATCAAAACAAGTCAAACAAAACAAGTTCGAAACCGTTGTTGTGATTCTCTATTCTTCTGCATAGCCAGACGGTCAATTCTAGCACAAAGCAACATACTGTTGTGGTCATGCCTGATTTTTGCAAGAAATTGTTCTTTTCTTCTCAGAACAACTCAAACAAACTTGTATGAAGATTGGATCGACGTACTCGTCGTTTCTTTGGGACGCTTTGATGGTTTAATTTCAAAATAAGCAACGTACCATTCGTATTATGCCAGGACTTCTCCTGGAATGTGGTTTTCGAATCAAAACAACTCAAAGGAAACAAGTTTAAAATGGTTGGTAGCATGCTAATTGTTTCCTTTAGATGTCCAAACGGTCGAATTTGGAACAAAGCACCATACGGTTGTGATGAAGATTGGATTCACATGTTCGTCATTTCTTTTGGATCCTTTGATGCTCTAATTTGGAAAAAAGCAACGTACGATTCTGATTGTGGCACAACTTCTCCAGGAATTGGGTTTTTGAATTAGAACAACTCAAACTAAACTTGTTTAAAATCATCGATAGCTTGCTAATTGTTTCTTTTACTTGTCCAGATGGTCAAATTTGGCACAAAGCACCATACGGTTGTGATAATTCATCAGTGCAGCAAGGAATTACTCTTTTCGATTCAGGACGTCCTCACGGTCGAATTTGGCATAAAGCAACTAATAATTCTAAGTATGGCACGATTTCACTTGGATTGGGACTTTTCGAATCAAAACAAGTCAAACGAAAAGAGTTCGAAACCGTTGTTGTCATTCTCAATTCTTCTGGACATCCAGATGGTCAATTCTAGCACAAAGCACCATACTGTTGTGGTCATGCCTGATTTTTGCAAGGAATTGTTCTTTTCCACTTAGAATAACTCAAACAAACTTGGATGAAGATCGGATCGACATGCTCGTCGTTTCTTTGGGACGCTTTGATGGTTTAATTTTGAAAAAAGCAATGTACGATTCGTATTATGGCACGACTTCTCCTGTAATGTGGTTTTTGAATCAAAACAACTCAAATGAAACGAGTTTAAAATGGTTGGTAGCTTGCTAATTGTTCCTTTAGATGTCCAAAAGGTCGAATTTGGAACAAAGCACCATACGGTTGTGATGAAGATCGGATTGACTTGTTCGCCATTTTTTTTGGATGCTTTGATGGTCTAATTTGGAAAAATGCAACGTACGATTCTGATTATGGCACAACTTCTCCAAGAATGGGGTTTTTGAATCAGAACAACTCAAACTAAACTTGTCTAAAATCGTGGATAGCTGGCTAATGGTTTCTTTTAGTTGTCCAGATGGTCGAATTTGGCACAAAGCACCATACGGTTGTGATTATTCATGAGTGCAGCAAGGAATTACTCTTTTCGATTCAGGACGTCCTCGCGGTCGAATTTGGCATAAAGCAACGTATAATTCTAAGTATGGAACGATTTCACTTGCATTGGGACTTTTCGAATCAAAACAAGTCAAACGAAACAAGTTCAAAACTATTGTTGTCATTCTCTATTCTTCTGCACATCCAGACGGTCAATTCTAGCACAAAGCACCATACTATTGTGGTCATGCCTAATTTTTGCAAGGAATTGTGCTTTTCCACTCATAATAACTCAAAAAAACTTGGATGAAGATCGGATCGACATGCTCGTAGTTTCTTCGGGACGCTTTGTCGGTTTAATTTTGAAAAAAATAACGTACGATTCGTATTATGGCACGACTTCTCCTGGAATGGGGTTTCGAATCAAAACAACTCAAACGAAACAAGTTTGAAATCGTTGTTAGCTTGCTAATTGTATCCTTTAAAGCACCATACGGTTGTGATGAAGATCAGATTGACATGTTCGTCATTTCTTTTGGATACTTTGACGCTGTAATTTGGAAAAAAGCAACGTACGATTCTGATTGTGGCACGACTTCTCCCGGAATGGGGTTCTTGAATTAGAACAACTCAAACTAAACTTGTTTAAAATCATCGATAGCTTGCTAATTGTTTCTTTTACTTGTCCAGATGGTCGAATTTGGCACAAAGCATCATACGGTTGTGATCATTCATGGGTGCAGCAAGGACGTCCTCACGGTCGAATTTGGCATAAAGCAACGTATAATTCTAAGTATGGCACAATTTCACTTGGATTGAGACTTTTTGTATCAAAACAAGTCAAACGAAACAAGTACGAAACCGTTGTTGTCATTCTCTATTCTTCTGGACATCCAGATGGTCAATTCTAGCACAAAGCACCATACGGTTGTGGTCGTGCCTGATTTTTGCAAGGAATTGTTCTTTTCGACTCAGAACAACTCCAACAAACATGGATGAAGATCAGATCGACATGCTCGTCGTTTCTTTGGGACGCTTTGACGGTTTAATTTTGAAAAAAGCAACGTATGATTCGTATTATGGCACGACTTCTCCTGGAATATGGTTTTCGAATCAAAACAACTCAAATGAAATAAGTTTAAAATGGTTGGTAGCTTGTGAATTGTTTCCTTTACAGGGTCAAATTAGGAACAAAGCACCATACGGTTGTGATGAAGATCGGATTGACTTGTTCGTCATTTCTTTTGGATGCTTTGATGGTCTAATTTGGAAAAAAGCAACGTACGATTCTGATTATGGCACGACTTCTCAATGAATAGGGTTTTTGAATTAGAACAACTCAAACTAAACTTGTTTAAAATCTTTGATAACTTGCTAATTGTTTCTTTTACTTGTCCAGATGGTCGAATTTGGCATAAAGCACCACACGATTGTGATCATTCATGAGTGCAGCAAGGACGTCGTCACGGTCGAATTTGGCATAAAGTAATGTATAATTCTAAGTATGGCACGATTTCACTTGGATTGGGACTTTTCGAATCAAAACAAGTCAAACAAAACAAGTTCGAAACCGTTGTTGTGATTCTCTATTCTTCTGCATAGCTAGACGGTCAATTCTAGCACAAAGCAACATATTGTTGTGGTCATGCCTGATTTTTGCAAGGAATTGCTCTTTTCGACTCAGAACAACTTAAACAAACTTGGATGAAGATCGGATCGACGTAGTCGTCGTTTCTTTGGGACGCTTTGATGGTTTAATTTCAAAATAAGCAACGTACGATTCGTATTATGCCAGGACTTCTCCTGGAATGTGGTTTTCGAATCAAAACAACTCAAAGGAAACAAGTTTAAAATGGTTGGTAGCTTGCTAATTGTTTCCTTTAGATGTCCAAACTGTCGAATTTGGAACAAAGCACCATACGGTTGTGATGAAGATTGGATTCACATGTTCGTCATTTCTTTTGGATGCTTTGATGCTCTAATTTGGAAAAAAGCAACGTACGATTCTGATTGTGGCACAACTTCTCCAGGAATTGAGTTTTTGAATTAGAATAACTCAAACTAAACTTGTTTAAAATCATCGATAGCTTGCTAATTGTTTCTTTTACTTGTCCAGATGGTCGAATTTGGCAGAAAGCACCATACGGTTGTGATAATTCATCAGTGCAGCAAGGAATTACTCTTTTCAATTCAGGACGTCCTCCCGGTCGAATTTGGCATAAAGCAACTTATAATTTTAAGTATGGCACGATTTCACTTGGATTGGGACTTTTCGAATCAAAACAAGTCAAACGAAAAGAGTTCGAAACCGTTGTTGTCATTCTCAATTCTTCTGGACATCCAGATGGTCAATTCTAGCACAAAGCACCATACTGTTGTGGTGATGCCTGATTTTTGCAAGGAATTGTTCTTTTCCACTCAGAATAACTCAAACAAACTTGGATGAAGATCGGATCGACATGCTCGTCGTTTCTTTGATACGCTTTGGCGGTTTAATTTTGAAAAAAGCAACGTACGATTCGTATTATGGCACGACTTCTCCTGTAATGTGGTTTTCGAATCAAAACTACTCAAATGAAACGAGTTTAAAATGGTTGGTAGCTTGCTAATTGTTTCCTTTAGATGTCCAAAAGGTCGAATTTGGAACAAAGCACCATACGGTTGTGACGAAGATCGGATTGACTTGTTCGCCATTTCTTTTGGATGCTTTGATGGTCTAATTTGGAAATATACAACGTACGATTCTGATTATGGCACAACTTCTCCAGGAATGGGGTATTTGAATCAGAACAACTCAAACTAAACTTGTCAAGAAAAGTATGGGTTAGTTGAGAGCTTCTCTCTCTAACTTTCTCTCTCTACACTTGTTTTCAGGGTAGTGCTCGGATTTAGGGCTTTCTTGACTCTGGATCAGAACGTTGTATCACTTTGTCTGTGACTGGAAGGGGTTGGGATCTTTGGGTTTTGATCGTGGATAGAATACGATGGAATCGAAGATTGCAGAGGTGGGGAACACTGGTTATGAGGATATTCAGGTGGGATCGTTGTGTAGATCTGGGAAGGAGGCTATGGACGATGAGGAGGGGGGGTCAAAGTTTTTTTGCCCAAGCGAAGACGAAGCCCCTTTTGAAGAGTATGATGTTGGAGAGGTAAATAAAGCTCAGATGAGTCAAGTGTACCGAGAAATGATTGCGTTACAAAATGCTTTGAGTGTGGTTCAGCAAGAGAATAGAGAGCTTCGACTCGCTGGGGCGAAGAAGGAGAGAGGGGAAAGTGCTCATGGAGACTCTGAGAAATTAAGAACAAACCGAGGAGGGGGAAGAGGTGATTTCGGGCGCTATGGTAGTCGGAAAGGAAGATTCAGAGGCCGTCCTGGAATTCATCAGGGGCGTAGCTATGGATCTACTTCAGGCGATCACTGGGGTGGCCGAAATAGGGGAGATGGGCTGAATGTTACAGATACGACGGCGCGTAGGATTGAGGCGAGTGGATCTAACCCAAGGGGGGAGAGTGATGTGAACGCGCGTGGTCAGATGGAAGGGCCTGAGGAAAACATGGAAAAGTTACAGGACTCCTTTCCCCTGCTTAATAGTGAGGGTAAGCAGGAGGAAAGCTATCAGGGAGAGCAGAACAAGGTGGGTATGAAGACTTGGGCATCAGTTGCGGGTCAAACAAAGTGTAATGGAGGAAGTTTTGAATATTTCCCCCCTGAAGTTGAAGCTGAAGGACCTGTGGTATCACCCCCACCAGAGATTGTTGAAGCTGGGTTACAGGATTGGGATGCAACATTGGTTGGGTACTTTGTAGGTCAGAAACTGCCATATTTCACTGTAAATAATATAGCTCGGAAGTTATGGATGAGACAGGGTCTTATGGAGGTGCTGGGAAATGATAAGGGGTTTTTCTTCTTTAAATTCAAGACTAAGCAGAGTCGAGATGATGTCTTTGAGCAAGGGCCTTGGCACTTTTTGGGTCGCCATATTGTCTTGAAGAAATGGCAGGAAGGAATGGAGCTGCATAAAGATAAGTTGGAAAAGATTCCACTATGGGTGAAGATGTTCAATGTTCCCATGGAATACTGGACGCCGAAGGGATTAAGCTACCTTGCCAGTGCGATTGGGATACCCTTGTTTGCAGATTCATTAACCCTGTTAAAGAAAAGGGTGAGTTTCGCCCGCATTTGTATTGAAGTAAGCCCAGAGAAGGAGCTGCTGTCTAAGTTTAAATTGAAGTTGAAAAATGGTGAGAAGATCAATATCCCAGTGGAGTATCAGTGGAAGCCAGTGATATGTACAGAGTGTCACAGTTTTGGTCATAATGTCTTAAACTGTATAATGAAGGTAAACCGAGATGCTCAGGAGAATGTAAATGAGGTTACTCAGTCTACTGAAGGCCAAGGGAATGGGATAATCGCGCAGAATAGGAATGAACTGCAGGGTGAATGGATTGTTGTGGGAAAGAAAAAGAGCAAGGAAGGGATAACAAATGTATGGAGATTCAGGAAATAGAAGAGAATCGAGAGGAGGCTGCAGGGGTTGTGGTAGAGCTTGCAAAGGAGAAGGTGTCTCCAAATAGATTCCAAGTCCTAATTACGGAGGAGACAAGTGAAGCTATGGAACCTGAAGCAGTGGAACCTGCAAAGGTTAAGAGTAACCAAGATACTGAAGGCAAGGTCACTGCCACTCCTCATGTTATAAATGATGCAAATGGAAATAAAAGTAGGAAAATTGCTGGTTTATTGAAACCAAAGAGGGGCATGTATGTTCACCTCCCCAGAACAGGGGTGGGAGAGAGTATGTGATTATGTTTTATTGTCCATGAAGTTTGGGATATGGAATATTAGGGGTTTGAATAACCCCAGAAAGCAAAGGGAAGTTAGGAGGATCATAAAACAATCTGATCTTCCTCTGGTTTGTCTAGTTGAAACAAAAATTAAGAAGTGTAAGATGAAGGATGTCCTGAAAGCTATAAATAAGAATTGGAGTATGGTTCACAATTATGATTACTCTGATAGTGGTAGAATTTGGGTGATATGGGATGCTAATAGGGTGCAGGCTCAAGTTATAAAGGTGTCAGACCAGATGATCCACTGTGGCATAAAATCTACTGATGGGTTGTTGAGTTGTGTTGCTACGTTTGTTTATGGTTTAAATTGCCATATAGGTAGAAGATCTCTGTGGAATGACATACAAAGCTTAGCTGGGACATGCCGTGATACTCCTTGGTTCTTGGCTGGAGATTTCAATGCAGTTAGGTACCAGCATGAAAGAGTTGGGGGCACTAGTGAATGGGCAGATACTATGAAGGAGTTTGGGAATTGTATTCAAGAGGCTGAGTTGCTAGACCTAAGGTACTCTGGAATAAAGTTTACTTGGTCTACGAAGAGCTTATTCAGGAAACTTGACAGAGTATTGGTCAATGAAAGATGGATCACTCAGGTTAGGAATTCAGAGGCCATCTTTGAACCTCCTGGGGTATCAGACCATGCGTTTATTTTGTTAAAAGCTCCCATGACACACAAACAGTCAAAGAAACCTTTCAGACTTAACAATTTCCTCATGAATCATAAGGAATTCCTTCCTATGGTTAATGAAGTCTGGCAAAGAAGCATAAGGGGCACACCTATGTTTGTGGTCACCCAAAAGTTGAAAATGCTGAAGGTTGAATTGAAGAAGTTGAATTGTACTCATTATAGTGATCTTTCTAAAAGAGTCAAGGAAGCTAGAGAGGATCTTCATAAAATTCAAAGGCAAGTGGATGAACACCCTCTGATAGATGAGTACAAGCATCAGGAGGTGAAGAAATTGCATAAGTATCAGAATCTGGAGAATGCAGAGGAAATGTTTTTCAGACAGCAGTCCAGGGTTCAGTGGCTTCAACTTGGAGACAAGAATACTTCATATTTCCACAAAGTAGTTGTTCAGAGAAGACAGAAAAATAGTATTATGTCTATTAACACTATAGAAGGGCAGAGGCTGGATAACCAAGAGATGGTTACAAATGAAATAGTGGAATTTTATAAACGCCTTCTAAGGAAAAGGGAAGGAGAAGATGTGGTTCCTGATTTGACACAATTTGTTCAAAATCCTATTACTCTGGAGCAGTATGCACATATGCAGAGGGAAGTGACCACAGAAGAAGTAAGAAACACTATTTTCTCATTAAAGGATGATAAGGCTCCAGGAAGTGATGGATTTAATGCGCTGTTTTTCAAGAAAGCATGGCACATAATTGGCTGGGATATAACTAAGGCTGTGAAGGCTTTCTTTGTATCTGGTAAAATTCTAAAGGAGATTAATGCTACTATCATTACTCTAGTTCCTAAGGTGGAAAATCCAACTTATGTGGCGGACTTTAGACCTATTTCAGTATGCAACATGCTGTACAAATGTATTGCAAAGATCATTGCAAATAGGTTGAAGCCAGTTCTCCCTGAGGCAATTAGCTTAAATCAAGGGGCATTTATCCCAGGAAGAAGCATCACTGATAATATTCTGCTTGCCCAGGAATTAATGAGGGGATACCATAAAGCTTTGAAGCCTGCTAGGGTAACCTTAAAGGTGGATATCCAGAAGGCTTATGATACAGTCTCCTGGTCTTTTATGGAAGCTACTCTTAAAGCTTTCAATATTCCTCCGGTGGTGATACATTGGATTATGACATGCATTTCCACTGCAAAGTTTTCTGTTAATGTGAATGGGAATCTAGAGGGATATTTTGGAAGTGGGAGGGGGCTTCGACAGGGTGACCCTATGTCCCCTTACTTGTTTGTGATGGGAATGGAGATTCTTACAGGGCTGCTGCAAACTAGGATCTCTCAAAGTGATTTCCAATACCATTGGAAGTGTGCTGCCCAGAACCTGAGTAACCTTGTGTTCGCTGATGATTTAATGATGTTCTCAGCAGGTGACATTGTGTCTGTTAACATCCTTTTTGAAGCTATAAATGAGTTTGGTGCTTTCTCAGGCCTCCTCCCTAACAGGTCAAAAAGTATGATGTTTAGTGCTGGCTTACCTGATATGGTCAAGGATCAAATTCTAAGCAATCTATGTTTTCAGCAAGGAGAGCTCCCTGTGAAGTATCTTGGGGTTCCTTTATTATCTACTAGATTAAAGGCTGGTCATTGTGAAGGTCTTATTAACAAGATTACTGGGAAGGTTAAGTCTTGGACAAGCAGATATCTTTCTTTCGCAGGGAGGTTGCAACTAATTCAGGCTGTGTTGTTTTCTACCCAAGTCTACTGGGCCTCAACGTTTGTGCTTCCGAAGGCAGTGCTGAAGGAAGTGAATGCTATAATGCGAAAGTTTTTATGGAAAGGCACAGATTTGAAGGTAGGGGGAGAGAAAGTTGGCTGGAATCAGGTGTGTCTGCCTAAAGAGGAGGGGGGTCTGGGCATTAAAGATGCTTTAGTCTGGAATAACGCAGCGATGGCTAAGCATGTTTGGAGGATTACCCAACCAAAATCTGCTTCATTATGGGCTACTTGGGTGAAACAGCATCTCCTCAAAAATAAGAATTTCTGGAATGCTAAACCTCCAGCTGAGTGCACATGGGCTTGGAGGAAACTTTTGAAACTAAGGCAGATGTTTAGATCCAAAGTGAGATATCTGGTTGGAAATGGGCTTTATATCTCTATGTGGTATGACTACTGGCTGCCAAGTGGGCCGTTAAGCCTGCAGTATAATAGAAGGATGATTACCGATTCTGGCTTGGGAGAGGAGGCTAGAGTTGCAGAGGTAGTTGATGGGGATCAATGGAAATGGCCATCTACTAATACCATGGAATGGATGACAATCAGAAGTAGCATTCCAACAAATTTCAAGCCCAATAGTTCTGCTGAAGACAAGATTATCTGGGAACCAACGGGAAATGATTTCTCCATTAGATCTGCTTGGGAAGATCTGAGGCCTAAGCAAGCAAAGGTGAATTGGAAGGGTATTGTTTGGTTTTCTTCAAATATTCCTAAGCATGCTTTCTTGCTGTGGCTTGTGCACCAGGAAAGGATATGCACTCAATCCAGGCTTATGGCATGGGGTACAGTGACTACTGGGAATTGCATCTTCTGTAAGAGCAGAATAGAAGATCGAGACCACCTATTTTTTAATTGTAGTTTCTCAAACAGACTATGGAAATCAATAACAGATAAGAGTGCTTTGCAGTGGCCGAATGGGGATTGGAATACAATCATGTGCTGGGCAGTGTTGACTCTCCAAGGGAAGACCCTGATATCAATTGTGAATAAACTGGCTTTAGCAGCAACTGTTTATGAAATATGGAATGAAAGAAATAAGAGATTATATGCTGCTGAGTACAGGGATTTTGCTGCGATTAAAACGTGCATCATACAAGAGGTTAGATACAGGGTTATGTCAATGAAGAATTTTCCTCGTACTTCTAGTAACCAGTGGATGCAGCAGGAATGGAGACTGCCAGTGTCTATTTATGATTGAGAGTAGACTGGTATGGCTGGGGGGCTGGGGTTTATTGTGTGGTCTGAGATGCTGATGTATATATTGGTTTTTATTTTGATTGATTGGTTGGCAGGCAGGCTGGGAGTGCTTGCTAGGAGGGGTTATTATATGACTATGCATGAAACTGAAGGGGAAAACAACCAGGGGATACAGGAGCTCGGGAACAGTGACTGGTATAAGCTGCATTCTTCAGGAATAGCCTGTCTAACCTCCTTCATTTGCTGTTTATTTTCTATGTTGAAGGATTCCTGGGGCTGGTACTCTTATTTGTTGGGGGACGATTTTGGTAGAGATACAACTGCAAACAGTTGTTTCAGATGCTGGTGTAGATTGATAGGGGACTGTGCATGGACTACCTGTGTGTACAGACTGTGGAAGAGGGACCGTTTAATGGCATGGTGCTATATGTGCACTTGTCTAGTCATTTTTTTTTAGTCGCAGGGAGCACACTGCCTATGATAGATGGAAGAAGTGTATGAGTTATGTTTGCATTAGAGGGTCAATTTGGTGGGATACAAAATTTAGAATGGTTTGTATTATTTTTTTTGGGGTACAAGCTATAGGTTATAGAGTTGGGTTATGGTTTTTGTCTCTTTGGTGGATATGGGGATTCCACATTTGTCTATCCCCCTTGGGGTATGCCTCAAGTCAAATTGTTTATTGACTTTGGTGTTGAATATTATACACTTACCTTTCAAAAAAAAAAAAAAAAAAAACTAAACTTGTCTAAAATCGTGGATAGCTGGCTAATGGTTTCTTTTAGTTGTCGAGATGGTCGAATTTGGCACAAAGCACCATACGGTTGTGATTATTCATGAGTGGAGCAAGGAATTACTCTTTTCGATTCAGGACGTCCTCGCGGTCGAATTTGGCATAAAGCAACGTATAATTCTAAGTATGGCACGATTTCACTTGCATTGGGACTTTTCGAATCAAAACAAGTCAAACGAAACAAGTTCAAAACTGTTGTTGTCATTCTCTATTCTTCTGCACATCCAGACGGTCAATTCTAGCACAAAGCACCATACTATTGTGGTCATGCCTGATTTTTGCAAAGAATTGTTCTTTTCCACCCATAATAACTCAAACAAACTTGGATGAAGATCGAATCGACATGCTCGTCGTTTCTTTGGGACGCTTTGGCGATTTAATTTTGAAAAAAGCAACGTACGATTCGTATTATGGCACGACATCTCCTGGAATGGGGTTTCGAATCAAAACAACTCAAACGAAACAAGTTTAAAATCGTTGTTAGCTTGCTCATTGTATCCTTTAAAGCACCATACGGTTGTGATGAAGATCAGATTCACATGTTCGTCATTTCTTTTGGATGCTTTGATGCTGTAATTTGGATAAAAGCAACGTATGATTCTGATTGTGGCACGACTTCTCCCAGAATGGGGTTTTTGAATTAGAACAACTCAAACTAAACTTGTTTAAAATCATCGATAGCTTGCTAATTGTTTCTTTTACTTGTCTAGATGGTCGAATTTGGCACAAAGCATCATACGGTTGTGATCATTCATGGGTGCAGTAAGGACGTCCTCACGGTCGAATTTGGCATAAAGCAACGTATAATTCTAAGTATGGCACAATTTCACTTGGATTGAGACTTTTCGTATCAAAACAAGTCAAACGAAACAAGTACGAAACCGTTGTTGTCATTCTCTATTCTTCTGGACATCCAGATGGTCAATTCTAGCACAAAGCACCATACGGTTGTGGTCATGCCTGATTTTTGCAAGGAATTGTTCTTTTCGACTCAGAACAACTCCAACAAACATGGATGAAGATCAGATCGACATGCTCGTCGTTTCTTTGGGACGCTTTTATGGTTTAATTTCAAAAAAAGCAACGTATGATTCGTATTATGGCACGACTTCTCCTGGAATATGGTTTTCGAATCAAAACAACTCAAATGAAATAAGTTTAAAATGGTTGGTAGCTTGTGAATTGTTTCCTTTATAGGGTCGAATTAGGAACAAAGCACCATACGGTTGTGATGAAGATCGGATTAACTTGTTCGTCATTTCTTTTGGATGCTTTGATGGTCTAATTTGGAAAAAAGCAACGTACGATTCTGATTATGGCACGACTTCTCAATGAATAGGGTTTTTGAATTAGAACAACTCAAACTAAACTTGTTTAAAATCTTCGATAACTTGCTAATTGTTTCTTTTACTTGTCCAGATGGTCGAATTTGGCATGAAGCACCACACGATTGTGATCATTCATGAGTGCAGCAAGGACGTCGTCACGGTCGAATTTGGCATAAAGTAACGTATAATTCTAAGTATGGCACGATTTCACTTGGATTGGGACTTTTCGAATCAAAACAAGTCAAACAAAACAAGTTCGAAACCGTTGTTGTGATTCTCTATTCTTCTGCATAGCCAGACGGTGAATTCTAGCACAAAGCAACATATTGTTGTGGTCATGCCTGATTTTTGCAAGGAATTGCTCTTTTCGACTCAGAACAACTTAAACAAACTTGGATGAAGATCGGATCGACGTACTCGTCGTTTCTTTGGGACGCTTTGATGGTTTAATTTCAAAATAAGCAACGTACGATTCGTATTATGCCAGGACTTCTCCTGGAATATGGTTTTCGAATCAAAACAACTCAAAGGAAACAAGTTTAAAATGGTTGGTAGCTTGCTAATTGTTTCCTTTAGATGTCCAAAAGGTCGAATTTGGAACAAAGCACCATACGGTTGTGATGAAGATTGGATTCACATGTTCGTCATTTCTTTTGGATGCTTTGATGCTCTAATTTGGAAAAAAGCAACGTACGATTCTGATTGTGGCACAACTTCTCCAGGAATTGAGTTTTTGAATTAGAATAACTCAAACTAAACTTGTTTAAAATCATCGATAGCTTGCTAATTGTTTCTTTTACTTGTCCAGATGGTCGAATTTGGCACAAAGCACCATACGGTTGTGATAATTCATCAGTGCAGCAAGGAATTACTCTTTTCCATTCAGGACGTCCTCCCGGTCGAATTTGGCATAAAGCAACTTATAATTTTAAGTATGGCACGATTTCACATGGATTGGGACTTTTCGAATCAAAACAAGTCAAACGAAAAGAGTTCGAAACCGTTGTTGTCATTCTCAATTCTTCTGGACATCCAGATGGTCAATTCTAGCACAAAGCACCATACTGTTGTGGTGATGCCTGATTTTTGCAAGGAATTGTTCTTTTCCACTCAGAATAACTCAAACAAACTTGGATGAAGATCGGATCGACATGCTCGTCGTTTCTTTGATACGCTTTGGCGGTTTAATTTTGAAAAAAGCAACGTACGATTCGTATTATGGCACGACTTCTCCTGTAATGTGGTTTTCGAATCAAAACTACTCAAATGAAATGAGTTTAAAATGGTTGGTAGCTTGCTAATTGTTTCCTTTAGATGTCCAAAAGGTCGAATTTGGAACAAAGCACCATACGGTTGTGACGAAGATCGGATTGACTTGTTCGCCATTTCTTTTGGATGCTTTGATGGTCTAATTTGGAAATATACAACGTACGATTCTGATTATGGCACAACTTCTCCAGGAATGGGGTATTTGAATCAGAACAACTCAAACTAAACTTGTCTAAAATCGTGGATAGCTGGCTAATGGTTTCTTTTAGTTGTCGAGATGGTCGAATTTGGCACAAAGCACCATACGGTTGTGATTATTCATGAGTGGAGCAAGGAATTACTCTTTTCGATTCAGGACGTCCTCGCGGTCGAATTTGGCATAAAGCAACGTATAATTCTAAGTTTGGCACGATTTCACTTGCATTGGGACTTTTCGAATCAAAACAAGTCAAACGAAACAAGTTCAAAACTGTTGTTGTCATTCTCTATTCTTCTGCACATCCAGACGGTCAATTCTAGCACAAAGCACCATACTATTGTGGTCATGCCTGATTTTTGCAAAGAATTGTTCTTTTCCACCCATAATAACTCAAACAAACTTGGATGAAGATCGGATCGACATGCTCGTCGTTTCTTTGGGACGCTTTGGCGATTTAATTTTGAAAAAAGCAACATACGATTCGTATTATGGCACGACATCTCCTGGAATGGGGTTTCGAATCAAAACAACTCAAACGAAACAAGTTTGAAATCGTTGTTAGCTTGCTCATTGTATCCTTTAAAGCACCATACGGTTGTGATGAAGATCAGATTCACATGTTCGTCATTTCTTTTGGATGCTTTGATGCTGTAATTTGGATAAAAGCAACGTACGATTCTGATTGTGGCACGACTTCTCCCGGAATGGGGTTTTTGAATTAGAACAACTCAAACTAAACTTGTTTAAAATCATCGATAGCTTGCTAATTGTTTCTTTTACTTGTCTAGATGGTCGAATTTGGCACAAAGCATCATACGGTTGTGATCATTCATGGGTGCAGCAAGGACGTCCTCACGGTCGAATTTGGCATAAAGCAACGTATAATTCTAAGTATGGCACAATTTCACTTGGATTGAGACTTTTCGTATCAAAACAAGTCAAACGAAACAAGTACGAAACCGTTGTTGTCATTCTCTATTCTTCTGGACATCCAGATGGTCAATTCTAGCACAAAGCACCATACGGTTGTGGTCATGCCTGATTTTTGCAAGGAATTGTTCTTTTCGACTCAGAACAACTCCAACAAACATGGATGAAGATCAGATCGACATGCTCGTCGTTTCTTTGGGACGCTTTGACGGTTTAATTTCGAAAAAAGCAACGTATGATTCGTATTATGGCTCGACTTCTCCTGGAATATGGTTTTCGAATCAAAACAACTCAAATGAAATAAGTTTAAAATGGTTGGTAGCTTGTGAATTGTTTCCTTTACAGGGTCGAATTAGGAACAAAGCACCATACGGTTGTGATGAAGATCGGATTAACTTGTTCGTCATTTCTTTTGGATGCTTTGATGGTCTAATTTGGAAAAAAGCAACGTACGATTCTGATTATGGCACGACTTCTCAATGAATAGGGTTTTTGAATTAGAACAACTCAAACTAAACTTGTTTAAAATCTTCGATAACTTGCTAATTGTTTCTTTTACTTGTCCAGATGGTCGAATTTGGCATAAAGCACCACACGATTGTGATCATTCATGAGTGCAGCAAGGACGTCGTCACGGTCGAATTTGGCATAAAGTAACGTATAATTCTAAGTATGGCACGATTTCACTTGGATTGGGACTTTTCGAATCAAAACAAGTCAAACAAAACAAGTTCGAAACCGTTGTTGTGATTCTCTATTCTTCTGCATAGCCAGACGGTCAATTCTAGCACAAAGCAACATATTGTTGTGGTCATGCCTGATTTTTGCAAGGAATTGCTCTTTTCGACTCAGAACAACTTAAACAAACTTGGATGAAGATCGGATCGACGTACTCGTCGTTTCTTTGGGACGCTTTGATGGTTTAATTTCAAAATAAGCAACGTACGATTCGTATTATGCCAGGACTTCTCCTGGAATATGGTTTTCGAATCAAAACAACTCAAAGGAAACAAGTTTAAAATGGTTGGTAGCTTGCTAATTGTTTCCTTTAGATGTCCAAACGGTCGAATTTGGAACAAAGCACCATACGGTTGTGATGAAGATTGGATTCACATGTTCGTCATTTCTTTTGGATGCTTTGATGCTCTAATTTGGAAAAAAGCAACGTACGATTCTGATTGTGGCACAACTTCTCCAGGAATTGAGTTTTTGAATTAGAATAACTCAAACTAAACTTGTTTAAAATCATCGATAGCTTGCTAATTGTTTCTTTTACTTGTCCAGATGGTCGAATTTGGCACAAAGCACCATACGGTTGTGATAATTCATCAGTGCAGCAAGGAATTACTCTTTTCCATTCAGGACATCCTCCCGGTCGAATTTGGCATAAAGCAACTTATAATTTTAAGTATGGCACGATTTCACTTGGATTGGGACTTTTCGAATCAAAACAAGTCAAACGAAAAGAGTTCGAATCCGTTGTTGTCATTCTCAATTCTTCTGGACATCCAGATGGTCAATTCTAGCACAAAGCACCATACTGTTGTGGTCATGCCTGATTTTTGCAAGGAATTGTTCTTTTCCACTCAGAATAACTCAAACAAACTTGGATGAAGATCGGATCGACATGCTCGTCGTTTCTTTGATACGCTTTGGCGGTTTAATTTTGAAAAAAGCAACGTACGATTCGTATTATGGCACGACTTCTCCTGTAATGTGGTTTTCGAATCAAAACTACTCAAATGAAACGAGTTTAAAATGGTTGGTAGCTTGCTAATTGTTTCCTTTAGATGTCCAAAAGGTCGAATTTGGAACAAAGCACCATACGGTTGTGACGAAGATCGGATTGACTTGTTCGCCATTTCTTTTGGATGCTTTGATGGTCTAATTTGGAAATATACAACGTACGATTCTGATTATGGCACAACTTCTCCAGGAATGGGGTATTTGAATCAGAACAACTCAAACTAAACTTGTCTAAAATCGTGGATAGCTGGCTAATGGTTTCTTTTAGTTGTCGAGATGGTCGAATTTGGCACAAAGCACCATACGGTTGTGATTATTCATGAGTGGAGCAAGGAATTACTCTTTTCGATTCAGGACGTCCTCGCGGTCGAATTTGGCATAAAGCAACGTATAATTCTAAGTATGGCACGATTTCACTTGCATTGGGACTTTTCGAATCAAAACAAGTCAAACGAAACAAGTTCAAAACTGTTGTTGTCATTCTCTATTCTTCTGCACATCCAGACGGTCAATTCTAGCACAAAGCACCATACTATTGTGGTCATGCCTGATTTTTGCAAAGAATTGTTCTTTTCCACCCATAATAACTCAAACAAACTTGGATGAAGATCGGATCGACATACTCGTCGTTTCTTTGGGACGCTTTGGCGATTTAATTTTGAAAAAAGCAACGTACGATTCGTATTATGGCACGACATCTCCTGGAATGGGGTTTCGAATCAAAACAACTCAAACGAAACAAGTTTGAAATCGTTGTTAGCTTGCTCATTGTATCCTTTAAAGCACCATACGGTTGTGATGAAGATCAGATTCACATGTTCGTCATTTCTTTTGGATGCTTTGATGCTGTAATTTGGATAAAAGCAACGTACGATTCTGATTGTGGCACGACTTCTCCCGGAATGGGGTTTTTGAATTAGAACAACTCAAACTAAACTTGTTTAAAATCATCGATAGCTTGCTAATTGTTTCTTTTACTTGTCTAGATGGTCGAATTTGGCACAAAGCATCATACGGTTGTGATCATTCATGGGTGCAGCAAGGACGTCCTCACGGTCGAATTTGGCATAAAGCAACGTATAATTCTAAGTATGGCACAATTTCACTTGGATTGAGACTTTTCGTATCAAAACAAGTCAAACGAAACAAGTACGAAACCGTTGTTGTCATTCTCTATTCTTCTGGACATCCAGATGGTCAATTCTAGCACAAAGCACCATACGGTTGTGGTCATGCCTGATTTTTGCAAGGAATTGTTCTTTTCGACTCAGAACAACTCCAACAAACATGGATGAAGATCAGATCGACATGCTCGTCGTTTCTTTGGGACGCTTTGACGGTTTAATTTCGAAAAAAGCAACGTATGATTCGTATTATGGCACGACTTCTCCTGGAATATGGTTTTCGAATCAAAACAACTCAAATGAAATAAGTTTAAAATGGTTGGTAGCTTGTGAATTGTTTCCTTTACAGGGTCGAATTAGGAACAAAGCACCATACGGTTGTGATGAAGATCGGATTAACTTGTTCGTCATTTCTTTTGGATGCTTTGATGGTCTAATTTGGAAAAAAGCAACGTACGATTCTGATTATGGCACGACTTCTCAATGAATAGGGTTTTTGAATTAGAACAACTCAAACTAAACTTGTTTAAAATCTTCGATAGCTTGCTAATTGTTTCTTTTACTTGTCCAGATGGTCGAATTTGGCACAAAGCACCATACGGTTGTGATCATTCATGAGTGCAGCACGGACGTCGTCACGGTCGAATTTGGCATAAAGTAACGTATAATTCTAAGTATGGCACGATTTCACTTGGATTGAGACTTTTCGAATCAAAACAAGTCAAACAAAAGAAGTTCGAAACCGTTGTTGTGATTCTCTATTCTTCTGCATAGCCAGACGGTCAATTCTACCACAAAGCAACATACTGTTGTGGTCATGCCTAATTTTTGCAAGGAATTGTTCTTTTCGACTTAGAACAACTCAAACAAACTTGGATGAAGATCGGATCGACGTACTCGTCGTTTCTTTGGGACGCTTTGATGGTTTAATTTCAAAATAAGCAACGTACGATTCGTATTATGCCAGGACTTCTCCTGGAATGTGGTTTTCGAATCAAAACAACTCAAAGGAAACAAGTTTAAAATGGTTGGTAGCATGCTAATTGTTTCCTTTAGATGTCCAAACGGTCGAATTTGGAACAAAGCACCATACGGTTGTGATGAAGATTGGATTCACATGTTCGTCATTTCTTTTGGATGCTTTGATGCTCTAATTTGGAAAAAAGCAACGTACGATTCTGATTGTGGCACAACTTCTCCAGGAATTGGGTTTTTGAATTAGAACAACTCAAACTAAACTTGTTTAAAATCATCGATAGCTTGCTAATTGTTTCTTTTACTTGTCCAGATGGTCGAATTTGGCACAAAGCACCACACGGTTGTGATAATTCATCAGTGCAGCAAGGAATTACTCTTTTCGATTCAGGACGTCCTCACGGTCGAATTTGGCATAAAGCAACTTATAATTCTAAGTATGGCACGATTTCACTTGGATTGGGACTTTTCTAATCAAAACAAGTCAAACGAAAAGAGTTCGAAACCGTTGTTGTCATTCTCAATTCTTCTGGACATCCAGATGGTCAATTCTAGCACAAAGCACCATACTGTTGTGGTCATGCCTGATTTTTGCAAGGAATTGTTCTTTTCCACTCAGAATAACTCAAACAAACTTGGATGAAGATCAGATCGACATGCTCGTCATTTCTTTGATACGCTTTGGCGGTTTAATTTTGAAAAAAGCAACGTACGATTCGTATTATGGCACGACTTCTCCTGTAATGTGGTTTTCGAATCAAAACAACTCAAAGGAAACAAGTTTAAAATGGTTGGTAGCATGCTAATTGTTTCCTTTAGATGTCCAAACGGTCGAATTTGGAACAAAGCACCATACGGTTGTGATGAAGATTGGATTCACATGTTCGTCATTTCTTTTGGATGCTTTGATGCTCTAATTTGGAAAAAAGCAACGTACGATTCTGATTGTGGCACAACTTCTCCAGGAATTGGGTTTTTGAATTAGACCAACTCAAACTAAACTTGTTTAAAATCATCGATAGCTTGCTAATTGTTTCTTTTACTTGTCCAGATGGTCGAATTTGGCACAAAGCACCATACGGTTGTGATAATTCATCAGTGCAGCAAGGAATTACTCTTTTCGATTCAGGACGTCCTCACGGTCGAATTTGGCATAAAGCAACTTATAATTCTAAGTATGGCACGATTTCACTTGGATTGGTACTTTTCTAATCAAAACAAGTCAAACGAAAAGAGTTCGAAACCGTTGTTGTCATTCTCAATTCTTCTGGACATCCAGATGGTCAATTCTAGCACAAAGCACCATACTGTTGTGGTCATGCCTGATTTTTGCAAGGAATTGTTCTTTTCCACTTAGAATAACTCAAACAAACTTGGATGAAGATCGGATCGACATGCTCGTCGTTTCTTTGATACGCTTTGGCGGTTTAATTTTGAAAAAAGCAACGTACGATTCGTATTATGGCACGACTTCTCCTGTAATGTGGTTTTCGAATCAAAACTACTCAAATGAAACGAGTTTAAAATGGTTGGTAGCTTGCTAATTGTTTCCTTTAGATGTCCAAAAGGTCGAATTTGGAACAAAGCACCATACGGTTGTGACGAAGATCGGATTGACTTGTTCGCCATTTCTTTTGGATGCTTTGATGGTCTAATTTGGAAATATACAACGTACGATTCTGATTATGGCACAACTTCTCCAGGAATGGGGTATTTGAATCAGAACAACTCAAACTAAACTTGTCTAAAATCGTGGATAGCTGGCTAATGGTTTCTTTTAGTTGTCGAGATGGTCGAATTTGGCACAAAGCACCATACGGTTGTGATTATTCATGAGTGGAGCAAGGAATTACTCTTTTCGATTCAGGACGTCCTCGCGGTCGAATTTGGCATAAAGCAACGTATAATTCTAAGTATGGCACGATTTCACTTGCATTGGGACTTTTCGAATCAAAACAAGTCAAACGAAACAAGTTCAAAACTGTTGTTGTCATTCTCTATTCTTCTGCACATCCAGACGGTCAATTCTAGCACAAAGCACCATACTATTGTGGTCATGCCTGATTTTTGCAAAGAATTGTTCTTTTCCACCCATAATAACTCAAACAAACTTGGATGAAGATCGGATCGACATGCTCGTCGTTTCTTTGGGACGCTTTGGCGATTTAATTTTGAAAAAAGCAACGTACGATTCGTATTATGGCACGACATCTCTTGGAATGGGGTTTGGAATCAAAACAACTCAAACGAAACAAGTTTGAAATCGTTGTTAGCTTGCTCATTGTATCCTTTAAAGCACCATACGGTTGTGATGAAGATCAGATTCACATGTTCATCATTTCTTTTGGATGCTCTGATGCTGTAATTTGGATAAAAGCAACGTACGATTCTGATTGTGGCACGACTTCTCCCGGAATGGGGTTTTTGAATTAGAACAACTCAAACTAAACTTGTTTAAAATCATCGATAGCTTGCTAATTGTTTCTTTTACTTGTCTAGATGGTCGAATTTGGCACAAAGCATCATACGGTTGTGATCATTCATGGGTGCAGCAAGGACGTCCTCACGGTCGAATTTGGCATAAAGCAACGTATAATTCTAAGTATGGCACAATTTCACTTGGATTGAGACTTTTCGTATCAAAACAAGTCAAACGAAACAAGTACGAAACCGTTGTTGTCATTCTCTATTCTTCTGGACATCCAGATGGTCAATTCTAGCACAAAGCACCATACGGTTGTGGTCATGCCTGATTTTTGCAAGGAATTGTTCTTTTCGACTCAGAACAACTCCAACAAACATGGATGAAGATCAGATCGACATGCTCGTCGTTTCTTTGGGACGCTTTGACGGTTTAATTTTGAAAAAAGCAACGTATGATTTGTATTATGGCACGACTTCTCCTGGAATATGGTTTTCGAATCAAAACAACTCAAATGAAATAAGTTTAAAATGGTTGGTAGCTTGTGAATTGTTTCCTTTACAGGGTCGAATTAGGAACAAAGCACCATACGGTTGTGATGAAGATCGGATTAACTTGTTCGTCATTTCTTTTGGATGCTTTGATGGTCTAATTTGGAAAAAAGCAACGTACGATACTGATTATGGCACGACTTCTCAATGAATAGGGTTTTTGAATTAGAACAACTCAAACTAAACTTGTTTAAAATCTTCGATAGCGCTCTAATTGTTTCTTTTACTTGTCCAGATGGTCGAATTTGGCACAAAGCACCATACGGTTGTGATCATTCATGAGTGCAGCACGGACGTCGTCACGGTCGAATTTGGCATAAAGTAACGTATAATTCTAAGTATGGCACGATTTCACTTGGATTGAGACTTTTCGAATCAAAACAAGTCAAACAAAAGAAGTTCGAAACCGTTGTTGTGATTCTCTATTCTTCTGCATAGCCAGACGGTCAATTCTACCACAAAGCAACATACTGTTGTGGTCATGCCTGATTTTTGCAAGGAATTGTTCTTTTCGACTCAGAACAACTCAAACAAACTTGGATGAAGATCGGATCGACGTACTCGTCGTTTCTTTGGGACGCTTTGATGGTTTAATTTCAAAATAAGCAACGTACGATTCGTATTATGCCAGGACTTCTCCTGGAATGTGGTTTTCGAATCAAAACAACTCAAAGGAAACAAGTTTAAAATGGTTGGTAGCATGCTAATTGTTTCCTTTAGATGTCCAAACGGTCGAATTTGGAACAAAGCACCATACGGTTGTGATGAAGATTGGATTCACATGTTCGTCATTTCTTTTGGATGCTTTGATGCTCTAATTTGGAAAAAAGCAACGTACGATTCTGATTGTGGCACAACTTCTCCAGGAATTGGGTTTTTGAATTAGAACAACTCAAACTAAACTTGTTTAAAATCATCGATAGCTTGCTAATTGTTTCTTTTACTTGTCCAGATGGTCGAATTTGGCACAAAGCACCATACGGTTGTGATAATTCATCAGTGCAGCAAGGAATTACTCTTTTCGATTCAGGACGTCCTCACGGTCGAATTTGGCATAAAGCAACTTATAATTCTAAGTATGGCACGATTTCACTTGGATTGGGACTTTTCTAATCAAAACAAGTCAAACGAAAAGAGTTCGAAACCGTTGTTGTCATTCTCAATTCTTCTGGACATCCAGATGGTCAATTCTAGCACAAAGCACCATACTGTTGTGGTCATGCCTGATTTTTGCAAGGAATTGTTCTTTTCCACTCAGAATAACTCAAACAAACTTGGATGAAGATCGGATCGACATGCTCGTCGTTTCTTTGATACGCTTTGGCGGTTTAATTTTGAAAAAAGCAACGTACGATTCGTATTATGGCACGACTTCTCCTGTAATGTGGTTTTCGAATCAAAACTACTCAAATGAAACGAGTTTAAAATGGTTGGTAGCTTGCTAATTGTTTCCTTTAGATGTCCAAAAGGTCGAATTTGGAACAAAGCACCATACGGTTGTGACGAAGATCGGATTGACTTGTTCGCCATTTCTTTTGGATGCTTTGATGGTCTAATTTGGAAATATACAACGTACGATTCTGATTATGGCACAACTTCTCCAGGAATGGGGTATTTGAATCAGAACAACTCAAACTAAACTTGTCTAAAATCGTGGATAGCTGGCTAATGGTTTCTTTTAGTTGTCGAGATGGTCGAATTTGGCACAAAGCACCATACGGTTGTGATTATTCATGAGTGGAGCAAGGAATTACTCTTTTCGATTCAGGACGTCCTCGCGGTCGAATTTGGCATAAAGCAACGTATAATTCTAAGTATGGCACGATTTCACTTGCATTGGGACTTTTCGAATCAAAACAAGTCAAACGAAACAAGTTCAAAACTGTTGTTGTCATTCTCTATTCTTCTGCACATCCAGACGGTCAATTCTAGCACAAAGCACCATACTATTGTGGTCATGCCTGATTTTTGCAAAGAATTGTTCTTTTCCACCCATAATAACTCAAACAAACTTGGATGAAGATCGGATCGACATGCTCGTCGTTTCTTTGGGACGCTTTGGCGATTTAATTTTGAAAAAAGCAACGTACGATTCGTATTATGGCACGACATCTCTTGGAATGGGGTTTCGAATCAAAACAACTCAAACGAAACAAGTTTGAAATCGTTGTTAGCTTGCTCATTGTATCCTTTAAAGCACCATACGGTTGTGATGAAGATCAGATTCACATGTTCATCATTTCTTTTGGATGCTCTGATGCTGTAATTTGGATAAAAGCAACGTACGATTCTGATTGTGGCACGACTTCTCCCGGAATGGGGTTTTTGAATTAGAACAACTCAAACTAAACTTGTTTAAAATCATCGATAGCTTGCTAATTGTTTCTTTTACTTGTCTAAATGGTCGAATTTGGCACAAAGCATCATACGGTTGTGATCATTCATGGGTGCAGCAAGGACGTCCTCACGGTCGAATTTGGCATAAAGCAACGTATAATTCTAAGTATGGCACAATTTCACTTGGATTGAGACTTTTCGTATCAAAACAAGTCAAACGAAACAAGTACGAAACCGTTGTTGTCATTCTCTATTCTTCTGGACATCCAGATGGTCAATTCTAGCACAAATCACCATACGGTTGTGGTCATGCCTGATTTTTGCAAGGAATTGTTCTTTTCGACTCAGAACAACTCCAACAAACATGGATGAAGATCAGATCGACATGCTTGTCGTTTCTTTGGGACGCTTTGACGGTTTAATTTTGAAAAAAGCAACGTATGATTCGTATTATGGCACGACTTCTCCTGGAATATGGTTTTCGAATCAAAACAACTCAAATGAAATAAGTTTAAAATGGTTGGTAGCTTGTGAATTGTTTCCTTTACAGGGTCGAATTAGGAACAAAGCACCATACGGTTGTGATGAAGATCGGATTAACTTGTTCGTCATTTCTTTTGGATGCTTTGATGGTCTAATTTGGAAAAAAGCAACGTACGATTCTGATTATGGCACGACTTCTCAATGAATAGGGTTTTTGAATTAGAACAACTCAAACTAAACTTGTTTAAAATCTTCGATAGCTTGCTAATTGTTTCTTTTACTTGTCCAGATGGTCGAATTTGGCACAAAGCACCATACGGTTGTGATCATTCATGAGTGCAGCACGGACGTCGTCACGGTCGAATTTGGCATAAAGTAACGTATAATTCTAAGTATGGCACGATTTCACTTGGATTGAGACTTTTCGAATCAAAACAAGTCAAACAAAAGAAGTTCGAAACCGTTGTTGTGATTCTCTATTCTTCTGCATAGCCAGACGGTCAATTCTACCACAAAGCAACATACTGTTGTGGTCATGCCTAATTTTTGCAAGGAATTGTTCTTTTCGACTTAGAACAACTCAAACAAACTTGGATGAAGATCGGATCGACGTACTCGTCGTTTCTTTGGGACGCTTTGATGGTTTAATTTCAAAATAAGCAACGTACGATTCGTATTATGCCAGGACTTCTCCTGGAATGTGGTTTTTGAATCAAAACAACTCAAAGGAAACAAGTTTAAAATGGTTGGTAGCATGCTAATTGTTTCCTTTAGATGTCCAAACGGGTCGAATTTGGAACAAAGCACCATACGGTTGTGATGAAGATTGGATTCACATGTTCGTCATTTCTTTTGGATGCTTTGATGCTCTAATTTGGAAAAAAGGCAACGTACGATTCTGATTGTGGCACAACTTCTCCAGGAATTGGGTTTTTGAATTAGAACAACTCAAACTAAACTTGTTTAAAATCATCGATAGCTTGCTAATTGTTTCTTTTACTTGTCCAGATGGTCGAATTTGGCACAAAGCACCATACGGTTGTGATAATTCATCAGTGCAGCAAGGAATTACTCTTTTCGATTCAGGACGTCCTCACGGTCGAATTTGGCATAAAGCAACTTATAATTCTAAGTATGGCACGATTTCACTTGGATTGGGACTTTTCTAATCAAAACAAGTCAAACGAAAAGAGTTCGAAACCGTTGTTGTCATTCTCAATTCTTCTGGACATCCAGATGGTCAATTCTAGCACAAAGCACCATACTGTTGTGGTCATGCCTGATTTTTGCAAGGAATTGTTCTTTTCCACTCAGAATAACTCAAACAAACTTGGATGAAGATCGGATCGACATGCTCGTCGTTTCTTTGATACGCTTTGGCGGTTTAATTTTGAAAAAAGCAACGTACGATTCGTATTATGGCACGACTTCTCCTGTAATGTGGTTTTCGAATCAAAACTACTCAAATGAAACGAGTTTAAAATGGTTGGTAGCTTGCTAATTGTTTCCTTTAGATGTCCAAAAGGTCGAATTTGGAACAAAGCACCATACGGTTGTGACGAAGATCGGATTGACTTGTTCGCCATTTCTTTTGGATGCTTTGATGGTCTAATTTGGAAATATACAACGTACGATTCTGATTATGGCACAACTTCTCCAGGAATGGGGTATTTGAATCAGAACAACTCAAACTAAACTTGTCTAAAATCGTGGATAGCTGGCTAATGGTTTCTTTTAGTTGTCGAGATGGTCGAATTTGGCACAAAGCACCATACGGTTGTGATTATTCATGAGTGGAGCAAGGAATTACTCTTTTCGATTCAGGACGTCCTCGCGGTCGAATTTGGCATAAAGCAACGTATAATTCTAAGTATGGCACGATTTCACTTGCATTGGGACTTTTCGAATCAAAACAAGTCAAACGAAACAAGTTCAAAACTGTTGTTGTCATTCTCTATTCTTCTGCACATCCAGACGGTCAATTCTAGCACAAAGCACCATACTATTGTGGTCATGCCTGATTTTTGCAAAGAATTGTTCTTTTCCACCCATAATAACTCAAACAAACTTGGATGAAGATCGGATCGACATGCTCGTCGTTTCTTTGGGACGCTTTGGCGATTTAATTTTGAAAAAAAGCAACGTACGATTCGTATTATGGCACGACATCTCTTGGAATGGGGTTTCGAATCAAAACAACTCAAACGAAACAAGTTTGAAATCGTTGTTAGCTTGCTCATTGTATCCTTTAAAGCACCATACGGTTGTGATGAAGATCAGATTCACATGTTCATCATTTCTTTTGGATGCTCTGATGCTGTAATTTGGATAAAAGCAACGTACGATTCTGATTGTGGCACGACTTCTCCCGGAATGGGGTTTTTGAATTAGAACAACTCAAACTAAACTTGTTTAAAATCATCGATAGCTTGCTAATTGTTTCTTTTACTTGTCTAAATGGTCGAATTTGGCACAAAGCATCATACGGTTGTGATCATTCATGGGTGCAGCAAGGACGTCCTCACGGTCGAATTTGGCATAAAGCAACGTATAATTCTAAGTATGGCACAATTTCACTTGGATTGAGACTTTTCGTATCAAAACAAGTCAAACGAATAAGTACGAAACCGTTGTTGTCATTCTCTATTCTTCTGGACATCCAGATGGTCAATTCTAGCACAAAGCACCATACGGTTGTGGTCATGCCTGATTTTTGCAAGGAATTGTTCTTTTCGACTCAGAACAACTCCAACAAACATGGATGAAGATCAGATCGACATGCTTGTCGTTTCTTTGGGACGCTTTGACGGTTTAATTTCGAAAAAAGCAACGTATGATTCGTATTATGGCACGACTTCTCCTGGAATATGGTTTTCGAATCAAAACAACTCAAATGAAATAAGTTTAAAATGGTTGGTAGCTTGTGAATTGTTTCCTTTACAGGGTCGAATTAGGAACAAAGCACCATACGGTTGTGATGAAGATCGGATTAACTTGTTCGTCATTTCTTTTGGATGCTTTGATGGTCTAATTTGGAAAAAAGCAACGTACGATTCTGATTATGGCACGACTTCTCAATGAATAGGGTTTTTGAATTAGAACAACTCAAACTAAACTTGTTTAAAATCTTCGATAGCGCTCTAATTGTTTCTTTTACTTGTCCAGATGGTCGAATTTGGCACAAAGCACCATACGGTTGTGATCATTCATGAGTGCAGCACGGACGTCGTCACGGTCGAATTTGGCATAAAGTAACGTATAATTCTAAGTATGGCACGATTTCACTTGGATTGAGACTTTTCGAATCAAAACAAGTCAAACAAAAGAAGTTCGAAACCGTTGTTGTGATTCTCTATTCTTCTGCATAGCCAGACGGTCAATTCTACCACAAAGCAACATACTGTTGTGGTCATGCCTGATTTTTGCAAGGAATTGTTCTTTTCGACTCAGAACAACTCAAACAAACTTGGATGAAGATCGGATCGACGTACTCGTCATTTCTTTGGGATGCTTTGATGGTTTAATTTCAAAATAAGCAACGTACGATTCGTATTATGCCAGGACTTCTCCTGGAATGTGGTTTTCGAATCAAAACAACTCAAAGGAAACAAGTTTAAAATGGTTGGTAGCATGCTAATTGTTTCCTTTAGATGTCCAAACGGTCGAATTTGGAACAAAGCACCATACGGTTGTGATGAAGATTGGATTCACATGTTCGTCATTTCTTTTGGATGCTTTGATGCTCTAATTTGGAAAAAAGCAACGTACGATTCTGATTGTGGCACAACTTCTCCAGGAATTGGGTTTTTGAATTAGAACAACTCAAACTAAACTTGTTTAAAATCATCGATAGCTTGCTAATTGTTTCTTTTACTTGTCCAGATGGTCGAATTTGGCACAAAGCACCATACGGTTGTGATAATTCATCAGTGCAGCAAGGAATTACTCTTTTCGATTCAGGACGTCCTCACGGTCGAATTTGGCATAAAGCAACTTATAATTCTAAGTATGGCACGATTTCACTTGGATTGGGACTTTTCTAATCAAAACAAGTCAAAACGAAAAGAGTTCGAAACCGTTGTTGTCATTCTCAATTCTTCTGGACATCCAGATGGTCAATTCTAGCACAAAGCACCATACTGTTGTGGTCATGCCTGATTTTTGCAAGGAATTGTTCTTTTCCACTCAGAATAACTCAAACAAACTTGGATGAAGATCGGATCGACATGCTCGTCGTTTCTTTGATACGCTTTGGCGGTTTAATTTTGAAAAAAGCAACGTACGATTCGTATTATGGCACGACTTCTCCTGTAATGTGGTTTTCGAATCAAAACTACTCAAATGAAACGAGTTTAAAATGGTTGGTAGCTTGCTAATTGTTTCCTTTAGATGTCCAAAAGGTCGAATTTGGAACAAAGCACCATACGGTTGTGACGAAGATCGGATTGACTTGTTCGCCATTTCTTTTGGATGCTTTGATGGTCTAATTTGGAAATATACAACGTACGATTCTGATTATGGCACAACTTCTCCAGGAATGGGGTATTTGAATCAGAACAACTCAAACTAAACTTGTCTAAAATCGTGGATAGCTGGCTAATGGTTTCTTTTAGTTGTCGAGATGGTCGAATTTGGCACAAAGCACCATACGGTTGTGATTATTCATGAGTGGAGCAAGGAATTACTCTTTTCGATTCAGGACGTCCTCGCGGTCGAATTTGGCATAAAGCAACGTATAATTCTAAGTATGGCACGATTTCACTTGCATTGGGACTTTTCGAATCAAAACAAGTCAAACGAAACAAGTTCAAAACTGTTGTTGTCATTCTCTATTCTTCTGCACATCCAGACGGTCAATTCTAGCACAAAGCACCATACTATTGTGGTCATGCCTGATTTTTGCAAAGAATTGTTCTTTTCCACCCATAATAACTCAAACAAACTTGGATGAAGATCGGATCGACATGCTCGTCGTTTCTTTGGGACGCTTTGGCGATTTAATTTTGAAAAAAGCAACGTACGATTCGTATTATGGCACGACATCTCTTGGAATGGGGTTTCGAATCAAAACAACTCAAACGAAACAAGTTTGAAATCGTTGTTAGCTTGCTCATTGTATCCTTTAAAGCACCATACGGTTGTGATGAAGATCAGATTCACATGTTCATCATTTCTTTTGGATGCTCTGATGCTGTAATTTGGATAAAAGCAACGTACGATTCTGATTGTGGCACGACTTCTCCCGGAATGGGGTTTTTGAATTAGAACAACTCAAACTAAACTTGTTTAAAATCATCGATAGCTTGCTAATTGTTTCTTTTACTTGTCTAGATGGTCGAATTTGGCACAAAGCATCATACGGTTGTGATCATTCATGGGTGCAGCAAGGACGTCCTCACGGTCGAATTTGGCATAAAGCAACGTATAATTCTAAGTATGGCACAATTTCACTTGGATTGAGACTTTTCGTATCAAAACAAGTCAAACGAAACAAGTACGAAACCGTTGTTGTCATTCTCTATTCTTCTGGACATCCAGATGGTCAATTCTAGCACAAAGCACCATACGGTTGTGGTCATGCCTGATTTTTGCAAGGAATTGTTCTTTTCGACTCAGAACAACTCCAACAAACATGGATGAAGATCAGATCGACATGCTTGTCGTTTCTTTGGGACGCTTTGACGGTTTAATTTCGAAAAAAGCAACGTATGATTCGTATTATGGCACGACTTCTCCTGGAATATGGTTTTCGAATCAAAACAACTCAAATGAAATAAGTTTAAAATGGTTGGTAGCTTGTGAATTGTTTCCTTTACAGGGTCGAATTAGGAACAAAGCACCATACGGTTGTGATGAAGATCGGATTAACTTGTTCGTCATTTCTTTTGGATGCTTTGATGGTCTAATTTGGAAAAAAGCAACGTACGATTCTGATTATGGCACGACTTCTCAATGAATAGGGTTTTTGAATTAGAACAACTCAAACTAAACTTGTTTAAAATCTTCGATAGCTTGCTAATTGTTTCTTTTACTTGTCCAGATGGTCGAATTTGGCACAAAGCACCATACGGTTGTGATCATTCATGAGTGCAGCACGGACGTCGTCACGGTCGAATTTGGCATAAAGTAACGTATAATTCTAAGTATGGCACGATTTCACTTGGATTGAGACTTTTCGAATCAAAACAAGTCAAACAAAAGAAGTTCGAAACCGTTGTTGTGATTCTCTATTCTTCTGCATAGCCAGACGGTCAATTCTACCACAAAGCAACATACTGTTGTGGTCATGCCTAATTTTTGCAAGGAATTGTTCTTTTCGACTTAGAACAACTCAAACAAACTTGGATGAAGATCGGATCGACGTACTCGTCGTTTCTTTGGGACGCTTTGATGGTTTAATTTCAAAATAAGCAACGTACGATTCGTATTATGCCAGGACTTCTCCTGGAATGTGGTTTTTGAATCAAAACAACTCAAAGGAAACAAGTTTAAAATGGTTGGTAGCATGCTAATTGTTTCCTTTAGATGTCCAAACGGTCGAATTTGGAACAAAGCACCATACGGTTGTGATGAAGATTGGATTCACATGTTCGTCATTTCTTTTGGATGCTTTGATGCTCTAATTTGGAAAAAAGCAACGTACGATTCTGATTGTGGCACAACTTCTCCAGGAATTGGGTTTTTGAATTAGAACAACTCAAACTAAACTTGTTTAAAATCATCGATAGCTTGCTAATTGTTTCTTTTACTTGTCCAGATGGTCGAATTTGGCACAAAGCACCATACGGTTGTGATAATTCATCAGTGCAGCAAGGAATTACTCTTTTCGATTCAGGACGTCCTCACGGTCGAATTTGGCATAAAGCAACTTATAATTCTAAGTATGGCACGATTTCACTTGGATTGGGACTTTTCTAATCAAAACAAGTCAAACGAAAAGAGTTCGAAACCGTTGTTGTCATTCTCAATTCTTCTGGACATCCAGATGGTCAATTCTAGCACAAAGCACCATACTGTTGTGGTCATGCCTGATTTTTGCAAGGAATTGTTCTTTTCCACTCAGAATAACTCAAACAAACTTGGATGAAGATCGGATCGACATGCTCGTCGTTTCTTTGATACGCTTTGGCGGTTTAATTTTGAAAAAAGCAACGTACGATTCGTATTATGGCACGACTTCTCCTGTAATGTGGTTTTCGAATCAAAACTACTCAAATGAAACGAGTTTAAAATGGTTGGTAGCTTGCTAATTGTTTCCTTTAGATGTCCAAAAGGTCGAATTTGGAACAAAGCACCATACGGTTGTGACGAAGATCGGATTGACTTGTTCGCCATTTCTTTTGGATGCTTTGATGGTCTAATTTGGAAATATACAACGTACGATTCTGATTATGGCACAACTTCTCCAGGAATGGGGTATTTGAATCAGAACAACTCAAACTAAACTTGTCTAAAATCGTGGATAGCTGGCTAATGGTTTCTTTTAGTTGTCGAGATGGTCGAATTTGGCACAAAGCACCATACGGTTGTGATTATTCATGAGTGGAGCAAGGAATTACTCTTTTCGATTCAGGACGTCCTCGCGGTCGAATTTGGCATAAAGCAACGTATAATTCTAAGTATGGCACGATTTCACTTGCATTGGGACTTTTCGAATCAAAACAAGTCAAACGAAACAAGTTCAAAACTGTTGTTGTCATTCTCTATTCTTCTGCACATCCAGACGGTCAATTCTAGCACAAAGCACCATACTATTGTGGTCATGCCTGATTTTTGCAAAGAATTGTTCTTTTCCACCCATAATAACTCAAACAAACTTGGATGAAGATCGGATCGACATGCTCGTCGTTTCTTTGGGACGCTTTGGCGATTTAATTTTGAAAAAAGCAACGTACGATTCGTATTATGGCACGACATCTCTTGGAATGGGGTTTCGAATCAAAACAACTCAAACGAAACAAGTTTGAAATCGTTGTTAGCTTGCTCATTGTATCCTTTAAAGCACCATACGGTTGTGATGAAGATCAGATTCACATGTTCATCATTTCTTTTGGATGCTCTGATGCTGTAATTTGGATAAAAGCAACGTACGATTCTGATTGTGGCACGACTTCTCCCGGAATGGGGTTTTTGAATTAGAACAACTCAAACTAAACTTGTTTAAAATCATCGATAGCTTGCTAATTGTTTCTTTTACTTGTCTAGATGGTCGAATTTGGCACAAAGCATCATACGGTTGTGATCATTCATGGGTGCAGCAAGGACGTCCTCACGGTCGAATTTGGCATAAAGCAACGTATAATTCTAAGTATGGCACAATTTCACTTGGATTGAGACTTTTCGTATCAAAACAAGTCAAACGAAACAAGTACGAAACCGTTGTTGTCATTCTCTATTCTTCTGGACATCCAGATGGTCAATTCTAGCACAAAGCACCATACGGTTGTGGTCATGCCTGATTTTTGCAAGGAATTGTTCTTTTCGACTCAGAACAACTCCAACAAACATGGATGAAGATCAGATCGACATGCTTGTCGTTTCTTTGGGACGCTTTGACGGTTTAATTTCGAAAAAAGCAACGTATGATTCGTATTATGGCACGACTTCTCCTGGAATATGGTTTTCGAATCAAAACAACTCAAATGAAATAAGTTTAAAATGGTTGGTAGCTTGTGAATTGTTTCCTTTACAGGGTCGAATTAGGAACAAAGCACCATACGGTTGTGATGAAGATCGGATTAACTTGTTCGTCATTTCTTTTGGATGCTTTGATGGTCTAATTTGGAAAAAAGCAACGTACGATACTGATTATGGCACGACTTCTCAATGAATAGGGTTTTTGAATTAGAACAACTCAAACTAAACTTGTTTAAAATCTTCGATAGCGCTGTAATTGTTTCTTTTACTTGTCCAGATGGTCGAATTTGGCACAAAGCACCATACGGTTGTGATCATTCATGAGTGCAGCACGGACGTCGTCACGGTCGAATTTGGCATAAAGTAACGTATAATTCTAAGTATGGCACGATTTCACTTGGATTGAGACTTTTCGAATCAAAACAAGTCAAACAAAAGAAGTTCGAAACCGTTGTTGTGATTCTCTATTCTTCTGCATAGCCAGACGGTCAATTCTACCACAAAGCAACATACTGTTGTGGTCATGCCTGATTTTTGCAAGGAATTGTTCTTTTCGACTCAGAACAACTCAAACAAACTTGGATGAAGATCGGATCGACGTACTCGTCGTTTCTTTGGGACGCTTTGATGGTTTAATTTCAAAATAAGCAACGTACGATTCGTATTATGCCAGGACTTCTCCTGGAATGTGGTTTTCGAATCAAAACAACTCAAAGGAAACAAGTTTAAAATGGTTGGTAGCATGCTAATTGTTTCCTTTAGATGTCCAAACGGTCGAATTTGGAACAAAGCACCATACTGTTGTGATGAAGATTGGATTCACATGTTCGTCATTTCTTTTGGATGCTTTGATGCTCTAATTTGGAAAAAAGCAACGTACGATTCTGATTGTGGCACAACTTCTCCAGGAATTGGGTTTTTGAATTAGAACAACTCAAACTAAACTTGTTTAAAATCATCGATAGCTTGCTAATTGTTTCTTTTACTTGTCCAGATGGTCGAATTTGGCACAAAGCACCATACGGTTGTGATAATTCATCAGTGCAGCAAGGAATTACTCTTTTCGATTCAGGACGTCCTCACGGTCGAATTTGGCATAAAGCAACTTATAATTCTAAGTATGGCACGATTTCACTTGGATTGGGACTTTTCTAATCAAAACAAGTCAAACGAAAAGAGTTCGAAACCGTTGTTGTCATTCTCAATTCTTCTGGACATCCAGATGGTCAATTCTAGCACAAAGCACCATACTGTTGTGGTCATGCCTGATTTTTGCAAGGAATTGTTCTTTTCCACTCAGAATAACTCAAACAAACTTGGATGAAGATCGGATCGACATGCTCGTCGTTTCTTTGATACGCTTTGGCGGTTTAATTTTGAAAAAAGCAACGTACGATTCGTATTATGGCACGACTTCTCCTGTAATGTGGTTTTCGAATCAAAACTACTCAAATGAAACGAGTTTAAAATGGTTGGTAGCTTGCTAATTGTTTCCTTTAGATGTCCAAAAGGTCGAATTTGGAACAAAGCACCATACGGTTGTGACGAAGATCGGATTGACTTGTTCGCCATTTCTTTTGGATGCTTTGATGGTCTAATTTGGAAATATACAACGTACGATTCTGATTATGGCACAACTTCTCCAGGAATGGGGTATTTGAATCAGAACAACTCAAACTAAACTTGTCTAAAATCGTGGATAGCTGGCTAATGGTTTCTTTTAGTTGTCGAGATGGTCGAATTTGGCACAAAGCACCATACGGTTGTGATTATTCATGAGTGGAGCAAGGAATTACTCTTTTCGATTCAGGACGTCCTCGCGGTCGAATTTGGCATAAAGCAACGTATAATTCTAAGTATGGCACGATTTCACTTGCATTGGGACTTTTCGAATCAAAACAAGTCAAACGAAACAAGTTCAAAACTGTTGTTGTCATTCTCTATTCTTCTGCACATCCAGACGGTCAATTCTAGCACAAAGCACCATACTATTGTGGTCATGCCTGATTTTTGCAAAGAATTGT